>JARYGA010060349.1:2405000-3042479 GCA_030545235.1 Helianthus tuberosus | reverse complement strand
TACCTAGATTTATGGGCTTCTTCTAAAATTTTAGGTCTTAAGTCTTCTTGCTTAGGTACCCAAATTCTACTTTTGTGGAATCTCCAAATTCCATCTGCTCCTTGTTCTAATTCATTTATTCGTCCTTTCATTCCTTCAGCATCATCCTTGATTGCTGTAGCTTGAACATTCTTTAATTGTTCCATTAAATCTATTTGTAGATTTAATCTGAGAGCACGAACCCGTCGTTGTTTCTCATAATACTTACGACTTAAGGCATCTGCAACTACATTTGTCTTTCCTTCGTGATACTGAATATCACAGTCGTAGTCACTTAGGATTTCCATCCATCTCCTTTGCCTCATGTTTAACTCTTTTTGCCCAAATATATATCTTAAACTTTTATGATCTGTATAAACAGTAAATTTACTTCCATACAGATAATGTCTCCAAATCTTAAGGGCAAAAATTACGGCTCCTAATTCTAAATCATGAGTCGTATAATTTTCTTCGTGCTTTTTCAATTGCCTTGAAGCATATGCAATCACCTTTTTGCGTTGCATAAGCACACATCCATATCCTAGTTTTGAAGCATCACAATATACCTCAAAATCTTCAGTTCCTTCTGGTAAGGCTAAGATTGGTGCATTTGTTAATTTCTGCTTTAATATTCTAAAGGCTTCTTCTTGCTTTGGTCCCCATTCAAACTTAACTGCTTTACAGGTTAGCTTAGTTAATGGAACATCTATCTTAGAAAAATCCTTAATAAACCGTCTATAGTACCCAGCTAAACCTATAAAACTTCTAATTTCCATTGCTGTTTGTGGAACCTTCCATTTGGTAATTGTCTCTATCTTAGCAGGATCTACATGAATACCTTCGTGATTCACCATGTGTCCTAGGAATTGCACTTCCTTTAACCAAAATTCACACTTCGAAAATTTGGCATAAAGCTTTTCTTTTCTTAACAAAGTTAAGAGTGCATGAAGGTGTTCACAATGCTCTGTCTGACTTTTGGAATAAATAAGTATATCGTCTATAAAAACAATTACAAATTTATCCAAATATGGTTTACAGATCCTATTCATCATGTCCATGAATGCAGCAGGTGCATTCGTTAACCCAAAGGGCATGACTGTAAACTCGTAATGACCATACCTAGTTCTGAAAGCAGTTTTAGGTATGTCTTCTTCTTGTACCTTCAATTGATGATATCCGGAGTGTAAGTCTATCTTAGAAAAATATCTAGCTCCTTGAAGTTGATCAAACAGATCATCAATCCTAGGTAATGGGTATCGATTCTTAATTGTAATTTTATTTAATTCTCTATAATCGATACACATTCTCATTGAACCATCCTTTTTCTTAACAAATAGTACTGGTGCTCCCCAAGGAGATGAACTAGGTTGTATGAATCCTTTACTTAGTAATTCATCTAATTGCTTTTTCAATTCTAACATTTCTGTGGGTGCTAACCGATAAGGTGCCTTGGCTATTGGTGTAGTTCCTGGAATTAGATGAATCCTAAATTCTACTTCCCTATCTGGGGGTAATCCCGGTAACTCTTCTGGAAATACATCCGGATATTCTGAGACTATAGGAATTTCCTTAAGTTCTTTACTCTTAGTACTAATGATTACCGAAATCATATATACTATTCCTTGTTTTCGTTCATAATTAGCAACTTTCATTACTGATATGAACTTCATGGGCTTACGTGGTTTATCTCCTGTAATCCTGATTACTTCTCCGGTGGGTGATTGAATTTCTATGGAATTCTGATCACAAAAGATTCGAGCATGGTTGGTTACTAACCAATCCATTCCTAATACAACATCAAATTCAGCTAAATTCATTGGCAATAGGTTTGCAGAGAACTTATGTCCTAAAAGTTCTATATTTCTTTCCTGCAAAACTTTATCTAATTTAACTGAATTTCCGTCTGCCGTTTCAACTGTAAAAATCTGCCTAATATTGGTTAAAGGTAAATTAAGAGCTTGACAGAATGAAGTATTTATAAAACTTTGGTTTGCACCAGAGTCAAATAATACTTTTGCGTATACGTTGTGAACTATGAACGTACCCGCTATCACATCTGGGATGAGTTCTGCTTCTTGAGTGGTCAGCTGAATCGTGCGTACGAACCGTGTCTTTAAAACTAACCGGTCTAAGCTTAAGCTTAACTAAAGACCTGTTAGGATTCTAATAGGTTATTATAAACCTTCGTTCCAGATTAGGAGTACCAGTAAAAGCTACGTGCGTTTGCTTATTGTGATTTATACATTGCTCAGATAAATATTTTTAACTTATTTTCCCTATACGGGCTTGGGTTACGGTATATAGCATACCGCTTGATCGGGCATCAAATCTTCCATCGTTGGGTGGTTAATTGAATAATTTGATCGGCTCGTTTAAACAGTCTTGTTACTTAAAGCCTTTGGGGGGTTAATGACCATGTCCCGGATATCCCTGGCATCATTTTACGAAATGGCCACGACTTAAGCGCGGGGTGTAGGCGTACACCCGTCAGTGCACAAAAGAATAATGTGGTGTGTCTATTGATCTTTAACCCGGACAAGATCCGGGCTACTGAACGCACAAGGAACATGTAATTCGTTCACAAGATTATATATTTAAATAATTCTCCCAAGTTAAATAAAATGTTTATGCCATGTGCATCCAAACCAATTTTCAATCATTTTCTAAAATGAGTCAGTTGATTGTATTTACCAGTGTAAACTGACGTATTTTCCCAAAAAGATTAAATGCAGGTACTAAGCGTAATTGGCTGGGATTTCTCCTTAGCATCACTAGAAGTCTCGCAAGCTTAAGATGCCTAAAGTCTGTTGAACTATTGTTTCCATTTTGTTCCGATCCATCTGTGGATAAACTTCCGAATATTGTGACATTTGATATTACAATATTAAATTCGGTTGTATTATATTTTTAAATTGCTTCCACTGTGCATATTATATATATTGTGACTATTATGTTGCCAACCACGTCACGATACTCCCCACCGGGCCCACCGGTGACACGTGGAAATCGGGGTGTGACAGATAGTCCCTGTGGTTTGGTCTTTTAAAGGAAAGGGTATTTTTGTCATTTCACACCCACTTAACAGAGAAAACAAACTGAAGTTAGACCCAGGGACTATCCGGGAACAAAAATTGAAAACTTGGGGACTATTCAGGTAGTTTTAGAAAGTTGGGGACTATAGGTGAAAAAAGGCGAAACCACAGGGACTATCCGGCCATTTTTCTCTTGTTTTTATGGTCTAGCCTTCTTTACTCTACGTATCACATGCGATAGAAATGTAATATAATGTTCCATTTTAAATACAAATATGTTTTTGAATGATAAATACTTAACAATGTTACATTGGTTGGTGATTGGTTGAAAAGAGTAGGCCCACCATTATCCAACTCTCTCTCTTCTTCTCCTATGCGGTGATTATACACCAAAATCAAGTCCCCTAGCGAGGTAAACTTTGATGGCGGTGGTGTTCCCCGCGAGGTAAATTAGTTTACCCCATAGTTTGCCGCACCCACCTCGTTCACCCTTAACATTCTTGTTTTTAAAAGCAAATCCTAAAAAAGTAAAAATTATTTGTTGCGATCCAATGTGCAACCAATCTTATGGACTCATCCATGGGCCTTAGTATATAACCCACTAAAAATGAGTTTTAGGGCCCCAAAACTTTGAAGGAACTTTGAATTTTGTTGACATTTTTTTTTAAATTCTTTAAAGTTTACATGTTCTTATTTATCAATGTTGGGTTGCAATTTATCGATTTATTGGAAAAAATGATGGTGGTTATGCTAAATTTATAGGCACTGTTATTACATGTCATGAACTTTTAAATTTTATCTTATGATAAATTAAAGACTACATGTAAACTTATATAGGTGCAGGGGCGGAGTTAGCGTGTCAGCAGGGGTAACAGGGGTTACACCTCAACCCCGTCTCCGTAGTGTAAAAATACCCTTAAACTTTGTCTCCGTAGTGTAAAAATACCCCTCAACTTCGTCTCCGTTACACAAAGGATACCCCTGATCGAAAAAAAAAGTTTTGGGATGCCCCTGACCTTTTGGGCTAGATCCACGTTAACTTGCTAATGTTAACCGGTTTTTATCAAACGATACCAACGAACCCTTTAGCCGGTCGATATATGTTGTTTACTACAACCTCTTGGTTGTGTACTAATGTGTCAAATTTCGTTGTAGGCAGAGTTCCTCAGTTTACTAGTTTCAGATTATTGTTTTTGAGAACTCATGTACGGCCGTATGGGGTTGTGCTTGTGACTTTTATTTCATACTAAAGTTGCATTTGGATTAAAAAAATTATAATAAAATGATATGGTTTATATTTGATGGGATCATGCTTATACGTCAACCATGCCAAAGTTATATTAAAAAAAGGAAGACAGTGATAATATGCAATAGTTTACTTCATGTTTTGGTTTTGGTATTTTCAATGATACCTATGTTGACTGACTGGTTATGAACAAATAAAATCGATACAGTGTTTGGTTTATATTCTCACTCAGTTTTCAATTATGATATTTTTTGATACGGTACCAAATCAGTACCCGTACCGATCTCATCCTATTATAAGTTATGCAATTATGATACATCAAAATCGAATGTTTTAAAGTTAATATATACTATGGGGAAGGATCCACTAAAAAGTGGATTTTGCCTAAGTAGCCTAAGAAGGATTGTGATGATGACATGTGGCACTCCTAAAAACTAGGAATGAAGGGTATTTTGGTCTTTATAAATAGGAGTGAAAATGACATGTGGCACCCCTTTTGTTTTTTTAAAATACAACAAAAAAATCTAGTACAAAAATCAAGTACAAAAAATCTAGTACAAAAAATATAGCATAAAAAATGTAGTACAAAAAAATCTAGCATAAAAAAATCTAGTACAAAAAAATATAGCACGAAAAAATTAAGCACAAAAATGTAGTACAAAAAAATCTAGCACAAAAAATTTGAGAAAAAATATTTAAGACAAAAAAATTCAACACAAAAAATTTAGCACAAAAATATAATACAAAAATTCAGCACAAAAAAATGTTATACAAAATAGAAATACAACATTTTAGTGGGTTTTTTTGGTCTACATATTTTATATAGCAATATGGTACTCAAATTAAAGATAAAAAGACGTTCGATTTTATGGTGAATTTTTTATGAAAAAATAATGTCATATAAAAAAGTTATGAACGTTTAAAAAATGAGGGTGGAATATGCATGTGACTTGCATGTGGAGAGAGAAAGTGCATAAATATGATTTTCCCAAGATACCCTCGCACTCCTCATTTCTCCTACACTTTCATCTTAACCATTGATTTGAAAAATGAATGGTTAAGATTCCTTCTCATCCTACTTAGGCAAAATAAACTTTTTATTTGATCTTACCCCTATATACTATTACATTTAAGATTAAAGATATGTGATCACTCTTACCCTGCACACATCTACTAAAAATTATTCCTTTTCCTATATCACCAGCAAAGAATTATTCCATGACGATCACAATTGCTTCAATGTGCCTCACTATCTTTTTTGCCTTTTACTTTCTTAAACCAGATAATTCGATAAATACAATATTAAGTTTTTTTTTTTTCCGGTTATAAGAGTAAATTACAAGTTTTGTCCTTTATGTTTGTCCAAAATTGCAGGCGCTGTCCTTTGTCTTTAAAATTGATGAGTTTTGTCCTTAATGTTTGCAAATCTTGCACGTTATGTCCTTTAGGCCAAACTCAGTTAATTTTTTTTGTTAAAACTGGTCATGTGCAAGGCATGTGAGGGTACTATTGTAATTTCATCTCTTCAGGGACTATTTTGTAAAATAGCTTATGTTTAGGTGCTAGTCTGTAAAAAAATAAAAAGATTTATAATTACAAAAAAATCTGCCCTTTCTCTCTCATGTTCTCTCTCTCTCTCTCATGTTATGTCTCTCTCTTCTCTCTGTATATCTGAAGATGGATGTGGTGGTGGGTTTGTGATGGTGGATACGGTAGTGGGTTGTGGTGGATGGTGAAGGTGGGTTAGCGGTAGTGGAGGTGGAGGTGGTGTTAGGGGCGGTTGCAGGTGGTGGTGGTCGAAGTGGTGGTGGAGGTGGTGTTAGGGGCGGTTACAGGTGGTGGTGGCCGGAGTGGTGGTGGGTTGTGGATGGTGACCAACTGCGGCGGAGATTCGGTGGCGGATAGCCGGAAACAGAAACATATAAACACACCATCACCTCTTTCTGAAACCCCTCTTTCTGCGGCGGAGATGCGGTGGTGAAGGTGCGGCGGCGGTGGGTTAGGTGCGGTGCTCTTTCTATCTCTAATCTTTCTCTCTCTAAATTACTGAGTACTTTTCTTTCTCTCTCTACTCCAACTCTTACCACCACCACATCCTCCAAAACCCTAACCCTAAAAATCACACAAAACTCGCCCCCAAATTCATTCGTACCAGTAACCGCAACCGCCGACGAGAAATTCCGAAACATATACTCATTCTCCGACTCCGGATCTTCGTTTTGGGTAGTGGAGTTTTCAGTTTATTACAAAGAAACCGATATTTTCTTCATTAAACGGCTCTCTGAATTCTGCGTTTATTAATATGCAGCTGTTGTTCCTGATGCTAAGGATGAAGTGTGACTTGTGATTAATAAAAGCTTGGTGTTACTTGCATCCAGCTCTGGGTCATAGTTTATGTTTTATAATTAGTAAGAGAAAGCTAGGTCTGCACATTTCTACTATTCATATTTTGATATAATCTTTAAATTTGATTCGGTCAGTATTTGAACATCAACTATTTGATTTGGCATATAAAGTAGTTGGAGATTTCAGTTTGGTTTGCCCATGTCTGATGCAATGTTTATTACAAAGATTTGCATTAATTTGAGTTAGGAATCGGTTTTTTGGTTGAAACCGATGGTGGTTGTAGATGATGAAGGGTGGTAGAGGTAGTGGTGGCGGTGAAGGGGGTGGTGGTGGAGGTACAGGATGGTGGTGATAGGTGGTTGCTAATTTCAGAAATATATATATATATATATGTATGGTTATAAAAATAATATTTTAAATTATTTTGTTTTATTTTTACATATTAGCCCCTTGATATAATTTATCTTACACAATAGTCATTGGATAATGAAATTACAATAGTACCCTCACATGCCTTGCACATGATCAGTTTTAACAAAAAAAATTAACTGGGTTTGGCCTAAAGGACATAACGTGCAAGATTTGCAAACATTAAGGACAAAACTCATCAGTTTTAAAGACAAAGGACAGCGCCTGCAATTTTGGACAAACATAAAGGACAAAACTTGTAATTTACTCTTAAAATAATAGAAACTAGAATTAAGCACCACGCGTTGCGGCGGGGCGCAAAACTATGTCAAATAGCATCAATGTCACACCATCGCTAGCGACCACCAACATTGAAATTGCGGCGTGTTAATGCGAAGAAATAAGACCGAAACGTATAACATATAAAAAATAACTACGTCAATCTAGGACCTGCGCGTTGCGACGAACCTGCCAAATGGGAAAAATAGACGTAAAAACGTTAAACCACACACGAACGTCTCGTCGTGTTAACTTGCAAAATTTTGAACGAAACGTAAAAACGTTGAACCACACACACATGTTGCGTCGTGTTAACTCACAAAATTTAGTACGAAACGTAAAATGAAAATTTGCGAAAGATCAAAAGTGCAGGGGAACAAAGTTGAAAGTAAAAAATTGTGATGTTCAATTATAAAAAAAATGAAATTTTTTTAGTAATAAGTAAAAAAATCAATTTTGTGAGGTTGAAATTGCAAGAAATGAAAAGTTTTGGACTAAAAATAAAAATGTAACTTTTTTTTTAAAACTACCCAAAGCATTTGATATAACACACTATTGTCACGAGGTTACTTTTCGACCCCCGTGTGGCGTCCCCAAGTCCCCGGGGACAAGCCAATCCATCCCGCTTCTTTGTGTGGGTCACTGGTTTCGTCCTGCCTTGGACTCATCAGGAGAGCGGCGCCAGCTCTCGACCAGTGGTGCGTTCGTCGTTTGCACGACTAGGCACGTACACCTTTTCATTGACACTGACTCCGTCCCCTGATAAAGTCCCGGACTAGCCAAGCAGTGATCGGATTCGTACCGGTTTTAAGGGTAAAAGAAGGAGAGAACTTAGGTTTATTTCTTTCAACTCTTTTATCCTTAGAAAAGTTTAGATCTAGGTGAAGTTATTGTAAAAACTTGTAGAAATCGTTTAGATCTGAGATACTCTTGGTGGAATGAAGCCAAGCATGAAGTTCTTATGAACTTCATGATGACGTCACCCGTGAATACCTCGAATCCGGATGATTTCATGGTTGAAAGTGAAGATTTGAAAGATGGAAATGTGTAGAATGGTGTAGTGATCAAAGATGTACAAGAATTAGTGCAAGATCTTACCTGGATTGAGAGAAATCTGAGAAAAGGTGAAGAATGCGCGAGGTTCGGACGTCACTTGCCAAAAGTGGAAAAAGTGGAGAGTGACCCGTGTATTTATAGGATGCCAAAAAGGGAAAGGGTGAGCCGTGCGCATGGCACGCACCCGGGTAGGTTATCCGCGCGGACTGGTCATCCGTGCGGATTGGCAATCCGTGCGGATTGGCAATCCGTGCGGATTGGCCATCCGTGCGGACACCACCTCCTTTGGTGTGTTCGGTGCGATGTTGATTCGGTTTCGATTTGCGAGCGATTCGATAGGGTTTCCTAATTAAATTACTTTCAGTCCCAACTACTTCTTATAGGGTTCGACTCGGAATTCGGGTTCGGGTTCATTTATATTCGAGTTAGACTTCGAGTTCGATTGAGTTCGCTTGATTATCACACCATATCATAAAGTAAACATGCACAGGTAACACGTAAGGCACACACACACGTATAACTGACAAGTAAAATACGTAGCTCGAGTTACGATTTGATGTCGATTTGATTAGCATAGCTTGATTAACTTTATCGCATTGTTACTTCCTATCCTTCACGGTCGTAGGTCGATTGAGATACGGTTAGCATGATTCGATTATTGCAATGTACGACATTTACTCCACATAATCTAAATATCATACAAACAATTCTACGAGTCACGTCGCGCGAAATCGGTCGTTGACTTTGACCTTGACTTTGACTTTCACTCGTGAAAACACGGGGTGTTACAGCCTCCCCTTGTTTAGGAAATTTCATCCCGAAATTAAGCCGGAAGCTGTAACTAATTCGTGAATCACGTGTGAGAGTCCTTCGTTTGGATCATTGAAAATCGTCAAATTAACCAGGATTTTACGGTTAAAATCGGCTGATTTTTGGATATGATAAGCGAAAGTACCTGATTTAAAAGCCTATAAAGTTTTAGATTTCAATTCGAAGTCGTTTGAGAGAAATCTTTTTCAATCTTTAATTTTTCATTTTCAAAACCTTTTACTTTTTCTTTTCAAAACCTTGATCATTGTAGGTTCCGGTTTGAATTCGTTTCGATTGCGATCCGACTCGTACGACGTGCGGAATCCGTGCACGAGTGAGATCGAACAGACAAAAACGTACAATTTTAACGCGATTCATTTGATGACCTGACGATTACAAGCTCTGGAAATCACGTGAGAGACTTTCTCTTTCTAGACTTTCTCTCTCTAAGATTATCTCTCTAGTTAAACAACTGCGGGTACTTGGTCTTCATGTCGCTTTCGAGTTCCCAAGTGAACTACGCGCCTCGCTTGCCTTCCCACCGAACTTTCACAATAGGAATGCGTGAGCGCCTGAGTTCTTTGGTTTTGCGATCCATGATTTCGACAGGCTTTTCCACGAAGTGTAATGTTTCGTTCACTTGTAGATCATCTAGAGGAACATGTAAGTCGGGGTCGTAGATGCACTTTCTGAGGTTTGACACGTGGAAGGTCGGATGGACATTGCTAAGTTCTTCCGGTAATTCGAGTCTGTAGGCGACTTTTCCGATCCTTTCCAGAATCTTAAAAGGTCCCACATATCGAGGCGCGAGTTTCCCCTTTTTGCCGAATCGGACTACACCCTTCCAAGGTGATACCTTTAGGAGTACGTAGTCACCAACGACATACTCACGGTGCTTGCGCTTTTTATCGGCGAGAAGTTTCTGTCTATCCCGAGCTTTCGCTAGATTGTCTCGGATTTGGAGGATTTTGTCTGTCGTTTCTTGTAGCAGCTCCGGACCGGTTAGTTGCGAGTGACCGATCTCGTGCCACACAATAGGCGATCGACATCTTCTTCCGTATAAGGCCTCGAAAGGTGCCATCTGGATGCTAGCCTGGTAGCTGTTGTTATACGAGAATTCGACTAACGGAAGGTGTCTATCCCAATTACCACCGAAGTCTAGAACACACGAACGGAGCATGTCTTCAAGCGTACGAATCGTTCTTTCAGTCTGACCGTCGGTTTGTGGGTGGAACGCAGTACTTAGATTAAGCGTTGTACCGAGTGCCGTTTGAAACGTTTCCCACAATCGTGAAGTAAACCGGGCATCACGATCAGAGATGATCTCACGAGGCGTCCCATGTCGACAAATGATCTCGTCGGTGTAGATTCGGGCTAATCGTTCTACCTTGTAGTCTTCTCGTATCGGCAGAAAGTGGGCTGATTTAGTCAAACGGTCAATAACAACCCAAATGTTGTCGTGACCTGATGACGTGGTTGGAAGCTTGGTTACGAAATCCATAGCTATGCTCTCCCACTTCCACATGGGGATTGGAGGTTGTTCGAGCAAGCCAGATGGTCTTTAATGTTCAGCCTTGATTCTAGCACAGGTTAGGCATTTTCCGACGTAAAGAGCGATATCCCGTTTCATACCCGGCCACCAGTACCTATATCAAAGGTCATGGTACATTTTGTCAGCACCAGGATGAATAGAGTATCGGGATTTGTAGATTTCATCCATGATGATCTGTCGCAGGTTGGTTCGCTTGGGAATCCAGATTTTGTCTAAGAAGTGGAATATCCCGTTTGATTTGCTCACAAGTTGGGATCCATCGTGGTAGATTCTTTCTTTCTTCAAGGTGCGTTCGTTGAAACATGCATGCTGGGCGTCGCGAATAAGAGCTTCGAGATTGTGCTGGGCTTGAACATTCCGGGTGCTAAGCAGATAACTTCGTCTGCTAAGTGCGTCGGCAACAACATTTGCTTTGCCTGGGTGATAACGAATCTCACAGTCATAATCGTTGAGAAGTTCTACCCATCGGCGTTGACGCATATTCAGTTCCCTCTGATTAAAAATGTGCTGTAGGCTCTTATGATCGGTGAAGATCGTACACTTAGTACCATACAGGTAGTGTCGCCAAATCTTTAATGCAAAAACAACTGCGCCTAGCTCGAGATCGTGGGTCGTATAGTTCTTCTCGTGGATTTTGAGCTGACGAGGTGCGTAAGCTATAACCTTGTCTCGTTGCATTAAGACACAACCGAGACCAAGGTTAGAAGCATCACAGTAGACAATGAAATTATCGTTTCCGTCGGGTAGTGTGAGAACAGGAGCATTGCAAAGCATGTACTTGAGGGTTCGAAAGGCAGACTCTTGTTTGGTTCCCCAGACAAAAGGCTGATCCTTATGAGTGAGAGAAGTGAGTGGTACAGCAATCTTCGAGAATCCTTCGATGAATCGTCGATAATAGCCCGCTAGCCCGAGAAAGGAGCGGACTTCAGTAGGGTTCTTAGGCGTAACCCAGCTCTTAACAGCTTCAATCTTCGCGGGATCGACTGTCACACCCCAACCGATGGCGGAAACATCGGGATGAGACGAAGTGTGTATAGATTGCTCGAGACTTCATAACACTATGTGACAATATTTATTTAATTCAAATTTCATTGCAATACTAAATTGTCATACAAGATTAAAATAAGAAATAACAACATTGTCTCAAATAATAACATAACATCAAAAGATAAATAGATTAACGGTGTGTATCTAGTCCATCCTAACTTGATTCATCATTCATCCATACTTCAATAATCAACCTGCAACATGTATTAAAATAAAATCAACAAAAAGTTGGCGAGTATACAAGTTTGATACATAGTATAACATAGAATAAAAAGACTCATATCCAACATGAACATAATAAAAAATAGTTTCAGTCATGCTAGTTTACGCAGTCCAAGTGATAGCCCAAGTTTCCAATGCGTTAAAAAGCCTATCCCAAAGTTCAACGGGAGGTTAAAATGATACCTCCTAACAATACCCCTCGAGCACAAATGGGGGAGGTGCACGACTCCTATAGCATATGCATAGTACTACTAATTGTTAGGGCGGAACTACACACAGGGATTAAACGTTCACATAGCACCAAATAGTATCAACAGTTCACAAGTTTCATGTTTCATGTTTAAATAGATAGAGTATGTTTCAAATAAGTTTCAAGTGTCAAGTGTCTTGATATAGAATACATGTTGCATCCCAAAAGTGTTTAAAGCAAAAAGGGATCGAGTATACTCACAATATTGCATATACTTTCCGATTATCCAATGTGAGGAAGTTGACGAGTTTAGAAGGTTGAATGTGTAGAGGCTAAAGTTCAAGTATGTTTAGGGTCGAGATTCGGACTTAGATTCACAGAATGACAAAGTATGTATTAGGAAAATATTCACTATGGTATTAGCACTTGTCTTGACACTATGGAAATCCCTAAAGATTATATATGATTTCATAGGTTCAATACCTATTAGAATCGTGACAAGGAACTACACACATAGTGAGAAACTTATTAACTTGGTAGTAGATTTATATAATCACTATCAAGGGTTCGGTTTATAATATATACATAATTATACTATATACATAATAATAATATACATATTAATAATATAGTTAGCCACGTAGGAGGCGGGAGGTCAAACCTTCCACTTGTTTACCTCTTGGTGCCATATGAGTTATGTAGGAGGCGGGAGGTTAAACCTTCCACTTGGTTACCTCGTTTGTTATGTTAATATATAGGTTATGTAAGAGGCGGGAGGTGAACCTTCCACTTAGGAACCTCATAAGTATGTTTAAGAAATAAAGGTAGAATTATACTAAACAAAACATCAAGTGATGTGTGGACTTGTATGTAAGTTAGCCTATGCTAACCAAGTAGTCACACCATCTTCAAGTTCAAGACTTGGCACCACTTGTGAGTTAAAAACTCTATTAAAACAGAAAGTTTAGAATGTTTAGACACTCTTATTAAGTGTAAAACAACCTTGGTTTGGCTTTACTAATCATACAATAGACTAGAAGCATAAGAACACAAGTTTATTTTGAAGTATGCAAGAGTTTAAGAAAGTTTAAAACAAAACAGAAAGTTTATGGACAATTTCGGGGCAATTCCAGGTCTGATTTCTCCCAAGAGAAGTCAAGGAATCATACCCCATGATTATACAAGCAAGTAGGAAAAAGAATCAAGTGTTTTGGTTGAGAAATGAGCAAGTTATGCTCACTTTTGTAAGAGGTAGTGAATCTGTCCGAACCAGCACTTTCAGCTACGAATTTGAGAGAGTTATGGGAGGATTTTTAGGTGTTTGGCAATTGTAATGAAGGCTAGAGATCTTGTATTTATAGATGGAAGTGGTAGGTGGTGATCTAAATGGGTCAAATGGCTGCAAAAATGGCTGCAAGATGGAGAAAAATGCTGCATTTTCGTCAATTTTAGCTGTTAAAGGAATAGTACCCTGCAGGGTACTATTCACGTGCAGTTTTTTTTTTTTTTTTTTAATACTATGGATTAAAACAAGCACTTTTTATAAAAGGAACCTATGTTAAAACAATTTCTAAAAATTAATAAAAATTCTTTTGTATAAAAATTATTAGAAAAATAATTTTTCTAATAATTTTTTTTTCTTTGTATAGTTTTTCGGTTTCTTATAAAAATCTTGTGTTTAACCATTAACAATGTGATACAAAAAATGTATTACCATTATGATTAACGCCTCGAAAAGTTACAATACAAATATGAAAATACGAGGCGTTACATCGACGTGAATACCCTGACTATTTACGATGTGACCCAGAAACTGAACCTCCCCCAGCCAAAACTCACACTTGGAGAATTTGGCGTAGAGTTGGTTCCCCTGGAGTAACTCGAGAACCAAACGTAGATGTTGTGCGTGCTCGGCTCTCGTTTTGGAATAGATCAAGACATCGTCGATGAACACGATGACGAAACGGTCTAGATACGGTTTACACACTCGATTCATCAGATCCATGAAAACTGCTGGTGCATTGGTTAGGCCGAAAGGCATGACAACAAATTCGTAATGGCCGTAACGAGTGCGAAACGCGGTTTTGGGTATATCTTCTTCTTGTATACGCAGCTGGTGGTATCCTGAACGTAGATCAATCTTCGAGAAACACGTAGCGCCTTGCAGCTGATCAAACAGATCGTCGATTCGAGGTAGAGGATAGCGGTTCTTGATAGTCAACTTATTCAATTCCCGGTAGTCGATGCACATCCGGAACGACCCGTCCTTCTTTTTAACGAAAAGAACTGGTGCGCCCCAAGGAGAGGTGCTCGGGCGAATAAAGCCTTTTTCAAGTAATTCCTGGAGTTGGGTTGAGAGTTCGCGCATTTCGGACGGCGCGAGTCGATAAGGAGCTCTGGCGATAGGATTAGCTCCAGGAATGAGATCAATGCGAAAATCATTATCACGCTTCGGCGGTAGTCCGGGAAGATCCTCTGGAAAAACTTGAGGAAATTCTCGAACCACTGGAACGTCTTTTACTTTCTTCTTCTCTTTCTTTTCCTTCTCCGCTGCTACGACGTGAGCCAAGAAAGCCCTGTATTCCCTGCGGAGATACTTGCTAGCTTGTAGGCATGACATGAGCTTGAGACCCTTTGAAGTAGTATCACCATAAACGCACAATGAATCACCGTTTGCGAGCGAAAAACGAATCATTTTATCGAAGCACACCACTTCGGCATGGTTTTCGCGAAGGAAGTCCATGCCTACTATGACATCAAAGCTTCCTAATTGCATTGGAATAAGATCGATCGAGAAGATGTGATTGTTGAGCTCGAGAGTGCAATCACGAATAACGGAGTTTACAGCGACGGTTCTTCCGGTAGCGACTTCAACATCGAAAGCAGAGGAGAGTCGAGAACGTTTACGACTAAGGAGTTTCTCAAATTCGAGTGACACAAAGCAATTATCGGCTCCAGTATCAAACAAACATGAAGCATAAATACCATTCACAAGGAACGTACCATTCACCACGTTGTTGTCGGCCTGGGCTTGACGTACGTTGAGATTGAAAGTTCTGGCACGTGCGGCCTGTTGCTGCTGCTGTTGCTGTGGTTGCTGCTGTTGCTGCTGGGGTTCTTGTTTCATCACCCTGTTCGGGCACATGTTGGCGAAATGGTTCGGGTCGCCACATGTGAAGCATGCTCTGGCTTTGACTGCGGGTGCCGGAGGAGCTTGTTGACCCTGTGGGGCAGCGAGTAGAGCTTGATTGGCAGGAGCTTGACGAATACGGCAGTTGGCAGTAAAGTGGCCGTAGACGTTGCAATGAGCACAGAAGCGGCATTGAATAGCAGTCGGGTGATGATAGGTGCAAGTAGGGCAGAGTGGGTGTGGTCCAGTATATGCACGCTTTGCAGGCGGTGCATTGGCCACAGGCGCCACTACTTGACGCTGTTGGGCAGGCACAGCTTGGATCGGTGCAGCAGAAATCGCACAGTTCTTGTTGGTGGAGCTGTTCTTTCTCTTGTTCTTTCGCCTGTTGCTTGACGACGTGGGTTCAGCAGTTGGCGTAGCAGTAGTGGCTTGATGCAGATGCTTGGAGGTCTTGTCCCACACCCCAGCCTTGACCCTTTTGTTATTGATCTCAGCGGCCAGCAGATAGGTTTCTTCGATCGTGGTAGTGTTAGCCGCTTGCACGAAATCAGCGACGCAGTCGGGTAAAGCTCGGATGTACTTCTTGATGGTCATCTCAGGGGTCTTGACTTGGTCAGGACAGATAATGCTGAGCTGTTTGAAGCGAGCAGTAAGGCCAGCATTGTCTCCATCCTTCTGATGTATGTGCCATAATTCATCTTCAAGCTTTTGGCGCTCGTGAGGAGGGCATAATTCCTCCAGCATGACTTCTTTGAGCTCTTCCCACGACAAACCGTAAGCTGCATCATTCCCTCTCTTGTTCCTCTCGGCCGTCCACCAGTCCAAAGCACGGGACTGAAAGACGCCGGTAGCGTTCAGAGTTCGGAGGTCATCAGGGCAACCACTTTGTCGCAGAGTAACCTCGATAGAGTCAAACCAGTGGAATAGAGCAGTAGGACCTCCTTCGCCTGTGAATTCTTTCGGCCCACATGACTTGAATTGTTTGAAACTGAAAGGTCTCGCGGTAGCTCTAGGACCCTCAGTCCTCGATTCCTCGGATGATTTGCTGGCATTCTCGCAGACATCGCTCACAGCCTTTGCTACAGCTTTCGCGACGATGGAAGCAAGGCGTCTGTCCCTTTTTTCCTGGCGAGAGAGTTGATGACGGGCTCCAGACGACATTGTCTGCAATAGACATCGCCATGGAACTCAACACATGTATTCGAATCTCACCTCACACGTCTACTACTACTAAAGCTCAGTAACACGCACCATGCAAACGCATATAGTCACAAAGTCACAGAGTTGCACAAAATCACATAATCACATAGAGCACATAATCACAATATTCCTAATCACATAAGCATAACAGCAAGAAACACATATACTTAGTTACTAAAAGCACCTACGAGCGTACAAACCATTTTGACTGCCTCTATTGTCGATTCGCTAGCGATGAGTCGTGTGGGTTTTGTGTTTTAGCAGGAGCAATAGTGTTGAGTTGAAACCAATAGTACCTCAAAACGTTAACAAATAACAGAAAAATGCATAAAATTTTCATAAAGATCGATAAATCGAAGGTAGATTGTCTGCGGCTAATAGACTTCGACTAACCAAAGTAGCTCGACTATTCGCAAGGATCCTGCACAACGACCTCCAGGACTATGCCTTTGCCTCGATTCTTGGGCGTTGGCGCAATTCCCTTTGGTTAGGTTGTGTCTTTAGATCGTTGGAGTCCATCGAACTTTGGTGGAGTTTTGTATAAAAGCGGGACGAGTCGTCAAGGTTAGGGTTTCACCCCTATCTTGTAACTTCCGTCCTCGTTTCTGATAAAAATTGAGGAGATTATTCATCAAAATATGGATTTCACTCCTGATTTGGTATAATTCCCCTCGTTTGTAGCTAAAACGCAAGCTGATCAGGCAATTTTAGTCGAGAGTTTGCGGTTTTCACACCTATTCTCGGCCTCATTACCTGTTCACAACTTGAAAATTCGAGTGCAATGATAGAAAAGAGTGAGTGATAGTGGCGAGTTTACGCATACGCGTGAGTTGGTCTGTTGGTTCTTAACTATAGTCTAGGTCTCTAAGACTTCGACCCGGACTAGGTCGAGTCTTGCCTAATTCCCTATAGTTATGGCTCTGATACCAATCTGTCACACCCCAACCGATGGCGGAATCATCGGGGCGCGGCACTGAGCGAAACAGATTGTCCAGAAGTTTCCATAACAACTATCATTACCATTTAAGTAAACATTACGTCCCATACCGTAACATAAATAGTCAAACAAGTTATTACAGGCAACATCAAAACAAATACTCTGTTCCGACAACTCAGATTTAAATAAGTAGCAATTGTTTATCTGCTTCTAGAGACCCCTAATAAGTTATCTACAGACAACTATTTGTTGGGCTCTAAAGCTTTATTCTAGCTTCCAACTCCTACCACATATGCGTCCTAAGCACCTGTCACATACGTTAAAATAATGTCAATACATAAAATGTAAAGGTGAGCATACAAGTTTGATAATAGCATATAGAGTTCGAATTCGTTTACGCATAACCAGCACGTACACATAGAGAAATGAAGCACGTTAGTTATCGACATAGATCCATCGATACCAATGACTGCGGGTTGACTGCCCGAGGCAGTTCGCAATACACGATTACCACTGTAATCCATGCAAGTAAAAGATCCTTAACAACCCCCGTATGAACGGGTGCTGAGTCCAAACTATAGTACTATCGTTGCTAAGGCAGGTAGACAACATTCCATGTGTAAACATAACAAACAAGCATTCATAAGCCATGTATAACATGCATTAATGGTTAAGCGTTAAAATAGCTTGAGTAGTGTGATAGTTGTAGTTTGAATAGTTGTAACGTATGTAACACCCAAAAGTGCTAAAAGCAAAAAGGGTTCGAGTATACTCACAGCGATATGGATTGAAGGGAGCGCTTTACAACGAGTACGGTTAGCCTGAATAGATTCGACAACGTAACGATAAGTGACGCGTAAAACAGTACAAGTGAGAGTGGGTAGGGTGACTGATCGTGCGGATCAGTTATCCGTGAGTAGAAGTCATCCGTGCGCATGACCTATCCGTGCGGATGGTGATGCGTGCGGATGGTGATCCATCCGGGTAAGTTATCCGTGCGTGTAACTGTCCGTGCGGGTGGCAACCCGTGCGGACTAGTTGTACGTGCGGACGACTTATCCGTACGGTTAGATTGCTTGTGTGGATAAATGTTCAAGTGGATTGTTTCTTCCTAAGATGTGTTTGTGTATGATGGCTTGTGCTTTGGAGTTTTCGTTGTAGCATTTAGAAAACACCTAAGTGTTTCTACCTTTCAAGCCGGTCGCGCGGACGGCAGTCCGTGAGTATGGTAGTCCGTGCGGGCAGCCTGTGCGCGCGGGCAGAGACAATCCGTCCGGATAGCCTGTCCGTGCGTACGGCTTGGCCGTGCGGATGAAGATTGTTTGGTTTTCGTTTTAAGGCCTTAGTATCTCATGATCCGAAGAGTAATCCATTCAGAGGTCGTCCGTCCGGATTGCTCGTTCGTCGATACTCAAACCTCGTTTGGAAAGTGGGTCCCAAGGGTAGTCCGTGCGGGTGACAACCCGTGCGTATGACCTGTACGTGCGTATGACCTGTACGTGCGTACGGCTCGTCCGTGCGGAAAACTGGTCAGGTTGTTCCGTTCGTCTACACTTGGTTTCTGTTGTCGTTTATCGAGACGTTCTGATTACGTGGCAACCACTTGGAGTTGTGTTCTCACCCGCGTGACTAGACCGGTCAGGAACCACCCTAACTCGGCCTGTCGGCGACTCAGAACGGTCATCCCGGTTAACCCCGAAATCAGTTGTCTATGGGTAGGACTCCAGATCTAGAACTAGGGCATCACTATTGACGAGTAGAACACTAGGACTGATCGGATTCGTACCGGTTTTAAGGGTAAAAGAAGGAGAGAACTTAGGTTTATTTCTTTCAACTCTTTTATCCTTAGAAAAGTTTAGATCTAGGTGAAGTTATTGTAAAAACTTGTAGAAATCGTTTAGATCTGAGATACTCTTGGTGGAATGAAGCCAAGCATGAAGTTCTTATGAACTTCATGATGACGTCACCCGTGAATACCTCGAATCCGGATGATTTCATGGTTGAAAGTGAAGATTTGAAAGATGGAAATGTGTAGAATGGTGTAGTGATCAAAGATGTACAAGAATTAGTGCAAGATCTTACCTGGATTGAGAGAAATCTGAGAAAAGGTGAAGAATGCGCGAGGTTCGGACGTCACTTGCCAAAAGTGGAAAAAGTGGAGAGTGACCCGTGTATTTATAGGATGCCAAAAAGGGAAAGGGTGAGCCGTGCGCATGGCACGCACCCGGGTAGGTTATCCGCGCGGACTGGTCATCCGTGCGGATTGGCAATCCGTGCGGATTGGCAATCCGTGCGGATTGGCCATCCGTGCGGACACCACCTCCTTTGGTGTGTTCGGTGCGATGTTGATTCGGTTTCGATTTGCGAGCGATTCGATAGGGTTTCCTAATTAAATTACTTTCAGTCCCAACTACTTCTTATAGGGTTCGACTCGGAATTCGGGTTCAGGTTCAGGTTCGGGTTCGTTTATATTCGAGTTAGACTTCGAGTTCGATTGAGTTCGCTTGATTATCACACCATATCATAAAGTAAACATGCACAGGTAACACGTAAGGCACACACACACGTATAACTGACAAGTAAAATACGTAGCTCGAGTTACGATTTGATGTCGATTTGATTAGCATAGCTTGATTAACTTTATCGCATTGTTACTTCCTATCCTTCACGGTCGTAGGTCGATTGAGATACGGTTAGCATGATTCGATTATTGCAATGTACGACATTTACTCCACATAATCTAAATATCATACAAACAATTCTACGAGTCACGTCGCGCGAAATCGGTCGTTGACTTTGACCTTGACTTTGACTTTCACTCGTGAAAACACTGGGTGTTACAACGTCCTCGTGCATGCTCGCCGTCCCATACCAGCTCGCATACTTGACAATGCATGATCCCCCTTATGTTGAGCATGATTCACTTTGGGAGGGCAGGACACCCGAAAGCACAGCAACAATGATCTTCTGTCGTGCATGTTCAATATAGTACGTCAGTTTTGGTTTTAAGTGGCGCTGACGTCCGCCGCATCGGATTAGGTGCCGATGATTCACCTTGTTTCAGGAATACGGGGACCTGAATAGTTGTAGCAGCTTTCACAAAACTTCCTTTTAACGGCGCTGCTTGGACCGTATATTTTTGAACATAACACGGAGGGCTTCACTGCAACTATACTTGAGCGGCTCTCACGATCCCATACTCGCGGAGTACAAAGACCTTTGCCGAAGCAAACCCATATTTGGTCTTCTCCCACCACCATTGCGCAACCATACTCTAGATGTTAAGCTCATTTGGTTAAGAGTCACGTTCCAACGTATTCGAGAATCGTTCTGCTCTGATACCAAGTTGTCACGGGGTTACTTTTCGACCCCCGTGTGGCGTCCCCAAGTCCCCGGGGACAAGCCAATCCATCCCGCTTCTTTGTGTGGGTCACTGGTTTCGTCCTGCCTTGGACTCATCAGGAGAGCGGCGCCAGCTCTCGACCAGTGGTGCGTTCGTCGTTTGCACGACTAGGCACGTACACCTCTTCATTGACACTGACTCCGTCCCCTGATAAAGTCCCGGACTAACCAGTAACCCAAGCGTTCAAGCGCAACCCATAGCATTGCGATCTTCAAACATTTGGCCCGTGACACTATGCATACAAAAGTTACTAATTAATGGTATATAAATATCAAATATGTGTTATTAAAACCTATATAAATTAGCAAACTTTTTGTGCATAAGGACTTGTAAGTTGTGCTTTGGGTGTTTTCCAAAAAAAAAACTTGATTTTTTAGTTTTTACCCAAAGGTTTGTACCTTTTTCAATTTTAACCCTACATAATTTGTTTTTTTAACTTTAACCCAAAACTTTTCATTATTTGCAATTTAACTTCACAACTTTTGTCACTTATACTTTTCATCTTTCGTAAATTTTCGTTTTACGTATAGTTCTAAATTTTTCGAGTTAATACGACGCAACGTGCATGTGTGGTTCAACGTTTTTACCTATATTTTCCATGTTTGACAGGTTCGTCGCAATACGCATATTATAGGTCAAGTCAGTGTTGGTTGTCGATGACGGTTGTGTGACATTAGTAGTATTTGACACCGTTTTACGCCCCGCCGCAACGCTGGATGTGCTTTGGGGGTTTTCCAAAAAAAAATTGATTTTTTTTTACTTTTCACCCAAAAATATTTCATAAATTACTTTTAACCCAAAACTATTTGTTTTTTACTATTAGCCTAAAACTTTTTATCTTTTACAATCTATCCTCATAACTTTTTTTACTTTCAACTTTGGTCCTTTATAGTTTTCATTTTCCGCAAATTTTGCGCTCTATGCTTGGTTCTAAATTTTGTGACTTAACACATCACAGCGTGCGTCTTTGGCTTAACGTTTTTACGTTTCGTTCTAAATTTTGCGAGTTAACACGACGCAACGTGCGTGTGTGGGTGAACGATTTTACATCATCTATTTTTACCCCGTTTGGCAGGTTTAACATAACGTGTGAGTCGTAGATCGACTTATTTATAAATAAAGAATCCCCGCCGCATTGCGGCGGGTCGTAATCCTAGTTAATAATAATATAGCAAAGATGTTAGTGGCTTTTCAAGTTAATAAATATAAGTCGTCAATAACACTCTTTTATATCAAAAATGTTGGTGTGAGTTCGATCAGCGGGAGTTCGGTACCGTACGGATACTGAAAGTTTCGATTCCAAAAATCACAGAAAATGGGTATCGGTACTGGTACCAAATTTGTTTGGTAGGGTACGGTATTCGAAGGTAAATCAACTCAAAATACCAGTGTCGAACTGAACCGAAAGTATCGATCCTGAAAAAGACAAAAAGTGGGTATCGGATTGGTACGGAAAATGACCTGGTATGATATGGTTTGGACCGGTGCAGTTTCAGTAACATTTGTTCATCCCTAAGTTTGTTTGACAATTAAGGGGTCGGGTCTATGATACACAAATTAATTAAAATAACATATTTGTCGCTAGATATTGTTGTATAATAAGTTATTCTACGTGTAAAATAATTTGTGTTTTATATAAATCATGATAATTTATTGAATCATTATAAACACCTACTAAGGAGCATAGAAGAATATTTCTTTACCCAACTCTTTAGTAAAGCAAAAGTCACTATTTTAGATTCAAAAACCCTCCAACACCCCTCTTCACTAAAACGTACCCTTAGCATACAAACAAACCTATACATCCATTTAAACTAAAAAACTATAACCACTAACCAACATCTTTCTTGCACATTCTTTACACCCTTCACACCATTTACCCCAAAACCTAAAAATGTCACAACAAATGCCAATGCCTACCGTGTACCCGGTTACCAACACTCTTCCACCTACGAACGACTCGTCAAGTGGGTCATACGGGGCGGTTTTTATTGTTCTAGCCGTGATCATAACCATATCCACGTTCGCTTGCTTTCTTGGGCGGCTTTGTAATAAGCGTGAAAATGCGGCAAGACCATCTAGCCAAAGCCTTCCAAAGAAAGAGAAAGACGCAAAGCGTGACACCAATGGCATTCACACGAAAGATGGGGACATTGAGTTTGGGTATGATAAGAGGTTTGCTAGTTCTAAAGTGGCTAACACCAATGAATCACCAATGGCTCGGCCTAATCCCTTTCGGGAACCAAACGTGGCGAGGCCTAACTCATTTAGTGAACCAACCATTGGTCAGCCTAGCTCGGTTCATGAACCAAACGTCAACCAAGCAAACGCATTTCACAAAACGAACAAGGTGCAACCTAGCTCGGTTCATGAACCATCTATGGGAAGACCTAACTCATTCCATGAACCAACCATGGGGCAATCAAACTCGTTTCATAACGGTGAATCTCAAGGTCGTCAAGTGAGGTTTGGCGGTGACCAAGATAACGAAATCAACTTCAAAATTCGCACCCAACCAAATCGTTACTAAATGTACAACTAAAGATTTTCACAGTTTGTTTGTGGTTTTTTTTTTTTTTTTTTTTTTGTCTTATAAAGTGAAAGTGTGGAAGATAAATAGTTCTTATATATGTCAAAATTTTCTGAATGTATAGCTTGATGTATGTATCATGCATGTGTATAAAAACATGCAACTATATGATTGCTTATTATAAAGAATAATATTTGTTTTCCTTAAGCGTTGGCTTGCTACACTTGAGTTGAGTGTATATATATCTTCCAATATTTTAAAATGGCCCAATAAATTAGTTGTATTATTACATTTTTATTTAGCAATATGTTTGTTAATTTATAGTTAGAAAATTATGAAATAAGAAATAATTCCTAAAAATACTAGCACTTCTACAACAAAATCACTCGTACCCGGTAATGCAAGGGAAGCCATGGAAAAGCTATTGAACATTTTAAAGATTTTTGGCATGGGGATAGCGACTCCACCCATTTCATCGAGATAAACAAGACGTATTCTGTTATAGCTCGTTCCCGCCAAGAAAAAAGTGCAGCACCAATAAAGCCATGAGAGATTATTTGTAAAATAGCTCCATTGAGTCCCGTATCGGTTATCGAAGCAATTTCTATAAGTATGAAACCCATATGAGATACGGAGGAATAGGCTATTTTTTTTTAAATTTTGTTGGCCGGGAGATGTTGAAGCTGCATAGATTATTTGTATTGTGCTTACTACCATCAACCAAGGAGAAAATATAGAATGAGCGCGTGGTAATAATTCCATATTAATCCGAATCAATCTATACGCTCCCATTTTTAATAACATTCCGGCTAGAAGCATACAAGTACTGTAATGCATCTCTCCGTGGGTATCCGGTAAC
The DNA here is from genome assembly GCA_030545235.1 of Helianthus tuberosus. NCBI lineage: Eukaryota > Viridiplantae > Streptophyta > Magnoliopsida > Asterales > Asteraceae > Helianthus > Helianthus tuberosus. The sequence continues at coordinate 3,018,211 of JARYGA010060349.1, read as the reverse complement.
CATGTATATAGGGGTAGACAGTGGCGGAACTAGACCTTCAACTCAGGGGTATCCCAAAATTTTTTAGGGGTGTCCTCGTACTTGTTCAGGGGTGTCCTGTGTATAAAAATCGGAATTTTTTTTTTTTTACACTACTCGTAAAAACTTGAGCCGTAGCCCGGGCTACGCCTGTTTACACTACAGGTCCGCCCCTGGGGGTAGAATCAGAAATTTGACAGCAAAAGCAATTAAAAATCCATTATATAATATGATTTCCAAAGCCACATGATACGGTTGATTAACTGATGTTTCAAAATTTAATGTTGGTTCACTCGAACCATATAAATCGACACCCAGAACTCCCATTAAGAGAAAAATGGAATCCCCTGCCATGTACAAAATAAATTTTGTGGCTGAGTAGAGACGTTTCTTTCATCCCCACATGGATAGAAGTAGATAAGCATTTGGGAGAGCCAATTTGATCGAGTTGCAAGCAACCATCGTCACTTTGCACCATGTTGAGACGTCTTCCCATATGTTTCGAGCAAACTTGCAATTTACAAACAAGTAACATGCAATCTCTTTCGTCTCGTTGCATGCAACACAAATCCTGTCAAGCGGAATACCTCTTGTACTCTAGTTAGAAGATAGTTTAATACCACTCACCACTCAAAAAATTAACTTTTTGTGAGAGCCATTTGAACCAATCAAAAATAAAAACGATCTTAACTAAGGGGCACTTTAACAACTTCTGAATGAGTAAGTACTAAACTAGTAAGAGGCCGGAACTGTTAAGTGTTGAACTAGTAAGAGGCTGTTTGGCAACTTCTGAATAGTTAAGTACTGAACCAGTAAGAGGTCTCAACCATTAAGTGTTGAACGAGTAAGAGGTCTGGACCATTAAGGGCCAGTATAATGTTTAACCGTTCAGAGGCAAATGTCTGACCAATACAGATTAGAGGTCTTAACCATTCATACTCAATATAATGTTTAATCATTCAGAGGCAAATGTCTGAACCATTCAGACATCCGATCGCGAAACAAACAGTCTGAACCATTAAGTGATGAACTAGTAAGATGTCTGAACCATTAAGAGCTAAACAAACAGCCCCTAAGAGGTCTGAACAATTAAGAGTTAGTATAATCCTTAACCATTCAGAGACAAATGTCTGACTAATTCAGATAAGAGATCTTAACCATTCGGACTCAGTATAATGCTTAACTATTCAGACATCTGCTCGTAAAACAAAAGGTCTACAGAACTAGTAAAAAATCTCAACGGTTAAAAACCCATTAACAGCTATGACAAAGAGCCCTATAATTTTTTCCCCAATAAGCCTAAGTACGCCATTATACCGAGAACATTCCCCCAAAAACATCCTCCATCAAAGAACACTTGTAAAGGACTAAATCCAACCGATAAACGCCATAATATTAGGTGATGAAATTATTTTAGGCCGACTTTGAGTTTGAGTGCTTTTAACTTTTAAGTTTAACACGTGGAAAATATTAGTCAATCTTTTGACGTTCTTGTTACATTGACCAAATCGGCAGACGTGAAACACGTGGGAAGCAACTATTGGGTGGGTAAACTAACTGTTTTCGCACGAAAGCATTGCAATACCGACCCAAATGAAAATCACGCGGATAATAATAATAATAATAAATAATATAATATATTAATATTAATATCTTCATCCTTCCAAATTGCTTCAATCTTTTCAATTGTAAGTTAATTGAATCTACAACGAATTCGATTTCACTCCATCAGTAAGTCATATTCATTTGTTTTGATACTCTTTTGCATGCTTCATTGCCTCAAAACCCTAATTTGGAATATTATATATATATAACTTGTTTATAATATAGCAAATTTGAATGAGTTTATTTGAATTGGAGTGTAATTAGTTCATGATTTGAATTTGTTGAGCTGTGGTTGTGGTTATTGAACGAGAATTGTAGATGTGACGTCAGGCATTGGTTATGGAGGAATTTAGGGTTTTCGTTAGCTGTATATATGTATACAGTGGGTGAAATGTTGAATTGGTTCAGTTTCAGTTGTTAGTACTTTTGTTATGATTATTTATGCAGAGTTTATTGCCTTGAAAACCTAATTTCTGATTAATGTATTGTTATATGGGGGAATTTAGGGGTTTTTGTAAGATGTATGTAGTTTGTTAATTGTTGAATCGATTCAATTTCAGTTGTTAGTACTTTGTTTTGATTATTTATGTAGAGTTTATTGTCTCGAAAAACCTAATTTCTTATTAATATATTGTTATTTTGGTGAAATAGCAAATTTGGATGAGTTACATTGTTTTTTGGTTTATAGAATGTGAATGTGTTTAGGAGGTAAGAAACTCGGTAGCGTTCGTTTCGTGGAATGTAATAGAATTGGAATTTGCGTAGGAATTGAAATTTGATTTGGAATTTAGGCATGTTTGTTTCACAGAATGGAATGGAATCTGGATGAAATTGAAATGTAGATTTCGTTTCTTATGTTATTGTTCTATTCCAATTCCTTCTTTTGTTGAAACAAACAACATAAGAAATGAAATCTACATTCCAATTCCATTCAAATTCCATTCCATTATGTGAAACGAACACCTTTTGTATTGGAATTGGAATGAAAATACTTATGGTTGTAAAATTAGAGTCATGTGATGTGATTTGAGCTTCAGTTGTGGCTCTAAACCTAGAATTGGAACCATGATTGACCAGAAATTGTCAACGTTAACATTTAGGGATTTTTGTAGTTATTTTTTAATTAACCGACCCACTTGCACTTTTCATCAGGAAAACAATTGAAGTGACTATTAAGAAACTCGATGTTCACAACTGATTTAAGACCGATGGGTGAAAAAGAAGCCAATAATTCTAGGAAAAATGTTCAGCTGCAAAAGATGAACAGACGTCCACGCATTAATCTTCCAGCACTTCGAGGCTTCTTATTACAGTTTCCTGGAAAAGTTCAGAGGCATTTGAAGGTTGGTTAATATATTTGTTTTAATCACTTGATTATCTCATATTCAGTTTGTTAAAAACTTAAAAGAGTTTTATTCCATACGATGCAGTCAAGGTTCAAGAGACCAATGGAAACAGAGGGATCGAACGGGGAGATGTTCAAACTAAAGGATGCGAGATTCAGTTTAGAGAAGCAAATGCAAGCGTGGAGTAAAAATCCCGTGTGGGATGATGATCAACCCACTTCTATTGAAGTAAGAGTGTTCTAGTATGTCTGATGATGTGGAAATACTCTTTTTTTCTTAAGGTAGTCGAATCGTTTTTTATGCCGACTAATTTCAGGTTGTTGTACCCAAAGGATCTTTATGCCAACTAAACGTGAAAACGAATGTGGGATTGCCCCCTGATGCAATATACAACATTGTAACTGACCCCGACAATAGAAGGGTCTTCAAGAATATTCAGGTAAGTGATTGGAACATGTTTCTATGTGTTTCTTTTTTCCATTCCTATGCAGTTAATATTGGTGATATATTGGTTATCTGTCCCCATGTAAAATATCGGTGTCAAATATAGGTAATTTGCTCTAACATTATAAAAGTATTTATTTAAAAAAAAATATATATATAGGTCAGAATATCGGTACCGATATTATCGGTGATATTGACCAATATTTGACCGATATATCACCGATTTTCCCCATATCGGTTCCTTTCTTCTTAGTTCTACCATTCGTCTTTCTTCTTATTGCTACTATTAGTGTTTTAAGTCTTAATTGTTAGTGTTTTGCAAGTTGCAAAAGATTAATTTGTTAACGGTAGGAGAGTATAATGAATTGTTAGTGTTAAATTGCTATATGTATATCTAAATTCTACATGATATTAAAATTACCGATCTCCCACCACGATAACCTATATCTCAAATATCGGTCCTTGACCGATATCCGATATTTCCATTCACAATGAACAAAAAAATAGGTCAAATAGCAAAAAAGAGGAGGCCATCAATTTCTTGATGTAGCATATGGCAGTAAATGCTTTTTAAACCGCTTTATATCCATGACATATTGTAAAGAATTTGACTATCATGATTCTTATTGTTTCTTTACTCTATGCTGAATAATGTTCCTTTTTGTGTCAGGCTGTACTATCCAGAAAGGTTTTGCTTGATGAAGGTTCAAGACAGATTGTGGACCTGGAGCAAGCTGCCATATGGAGGTTTCTATGGTGGTCAGGAACCATTTCTGTTCATGTTCTTGTAGATCAGAACAGAGACGATTACTCTGTAAGTGACAAAACTATCTTCTGAAAAGTTTATTTATCCATTTACTCATGTACGGTCGTTTTGGGTGATGTTTCATCTCTAATGTATTAAATGGCTAAAATAAAAAAGGGTTTTGCTAACCATAATTTTGAGGCTTGAGATCGGCACTAGAACATTAGGCTAAGCTCAAGTCAGCTTGATAGCTCGATGATTCTTCAAGATGTGGGCTTGAGTTTAGCTCGGATCGGTGGAAATATGTATAAAAGTTATATTAATAGCCAAACTCTTATCAGATATGTATGCATAGGGCTGCAAACGAACCAAACGTTAGGCGAACAGTTCATGAATCGTTCGGCGGGAAGTTCGTTTGTGGTCGTTCATTTATTAAACAAACGAACACGAACAATAAATTTCGTTCGTTTAGTTAAATGAACAAAGGTTGCGTTCGTTCATTTATGTTCGTGAACGTTCGCTAACGTGTTCGTTTGAGTTCGATAGTTCATTAGTGTTTTTATTTTTATATTTTATTTAAATACTTCAAAATTTCCGACAAATAAAAATTTAATAAGTGTTTAGTATATTATATATTATGTTCATGAATGCTTGTTTGTGTTTATGAACAATAGTTTGTGCTCATTTGTGTTCATCAACGTTCGTTGCCTAAAATTAACAAACACAAAACAACACGAACAAGTTCATTTCCTTAACAAAAGAACACGAGCATAAAATCTCGTTCGGTATGCATTCATGAACTGTTCGTGAACACATATTTCTTTACAAACGAACACGAACAACTGAACAAGGTCTTGTGTGTGTTCGTTCGGTTTGTTTGCTGCCAGTATGCATGCTCAACTTTGGCTCGAACTCACACACGCACAAATACCTCTGTGTGTGTGTGTGTGAAGTACAAGCTCAAAAATAGAAATGAATCATTCTTTGATTGTTTTGATGATTTGCAGATGAAATTTAAGCAAGTTACCCCAGGATTTATGAAAAGGTTTGAAGGTAGTTGGAAAGTAGAACCAATACTACTTGATGAAAAACTATGTCATCCGTTCAAGCCAAAAACGTTATCCGAATACATGTCATGCACTCAATGCAACGGTAGGATCGCATCAAAAGTGACACTTCAGCAACTTGTGGAGCCCGCTATCGTTCCTCCTCCTCCTATCTCATGGTATCTTAGAGGAATCACCTCAAAAACTGTAGAAATGCTCATAAACGATTTAGTTGAAGAAGCTGCTCGAATCAAAGGTGTTTCGGTTTCTGCAACTGATGTTATCACCACAAACCCGAATCTTGATCAGGTTTCGTCTAATGAAATTCAAACACTTGATATTAAAGAAAGATGGGCGTTGAGACGACGAAAATCACGCAGAAATTTGTAAAAAGAAAGAAGAGATCGGTTTTAAGCCACTAATCGGTAAGTCATCCCACTCGTGAGTTGTTAGTTATACTATCTGCATAATGCTACATAATAGTTCTCTAATGCTAATGCTACATAATGTTAAGGTTGTTGTATGTCTTTTTGTACATGTTTGATTATGTGATCCAAAGAACATTTGCAAAATGAGTTTATTCATGAATCAATATTATTAATATCTGATTATGTGATCCAAAGAACGTTTGCGAAATGAGTTTATTCATTAAATTAGATTAGAGATGACAAAATAGGCAGCATGGTAACAAGTTAAAATCGGTAAATTTTGATTCGAGTCGGGGATCATACTTAAGATCTCAATCTTGATCTATCTATGTATTTGTTGAGCAAAATTACTGATCTTGTAAACAACCATTGAATCCTTGATAGCATAGGATTACAAGATGTATATCCAATATGATGTTGCTTGGTTTAAAAGTGATAGCACGGACCTTCACCTTATACATGCGTATAGTTCCAGCCCTTATACAGTGGCCGAGGATCTTCATTTCGTGCTGCGTGACAGATTACTAGCAGAAGCAAAGAAAGAGGATCGAACAGCCACTATCAAATCGTTAGATGAGCTTCGTCGAGCTTTTTTGTATGATGAAAATAATGCATGATTAAACCATATTATTACATTTTAAAAAGTTCTGTTGCTTGTGTATGATACACACAGCACACTCTTGGTGGTTATGACTTGTTCGACCCAATTGACCACTAAAGAACATGTTATCTAAATGTTGTTCCAGATCCGGCTTTTGACAATAACACTGGAGTAAAAACTGAAATTAAACCGGCAATATGAGTTGATAGTCAAGCAACAAACAAGTTCAATTCAAACCAACAATATTAGTTAAGTGACAGTGAGGCAGGGGCGGAGCAAGTGTATTAGAAGGGGTAGCACGGGCTGCCCCTCAACCCCGTCTCCGTACCGTTTTCGTAGTGTAAAAAAATTGAAAAATAAAGTCCGTGATAAACAACCTACACAATTTAACATTCAAGAATTAACAACAATCTCCTATGTCTCACAATATTCTATTTTATTGTCATTTTTAATCATGAAATTGAACGCTAATTAGGTTCATCGTCTTGAAAACAAAACGAAACATGTATTGTATAGTATAATTGTATAACCATCTGTCTCTTTTGTTTTAAAAGCTTATATTGTATAATATAGTATGTTGTATTTATAATATCATTTGGCGTCTTCAGTACATAACTAATTCTAAATAGAGAATTACAATAAACGTAAATTAAAATATGCGTACATTGTGTATGAAAGATAGTATATGTAATGGAGAGGTGACTTTGATATTTAGTTTGGTTTAATACATAATATCAAACACCTCTCCATCAGTGGCGGACCCAGGATTTTTTCCATGGGGGTGCGGAAGATTTTTAAAAATTTTAGGCCCCTAGGTACATAAGTAAAAAAATCGGTTGTATCGGGTCGGGTCGGGTCGGGTCATGTAAGTCAAAAGAACATCAAACTAAATTTATATATATGGCAAACACGTCAAACTTTGTACAAACATAATTAAAACGTCGCCCTACGGGTTTTCATTTTTTGAAATCTATCCAAAACATTATCTAAAGCTACTTTCTTAAGCAAGTCTTTCTCTATATAACATACACAACTATCACTTAAATTCTCATCCCCAATCCGATTACGCAAGTCGGTCTTCACATTCTTCATTGCCGAAAAACATCTTTCAACGGTTGCGGTTGCGACGGGTAATACGAGAACAAGCTTCAATAACCGATATACCAATGTAAAAGTTACGTAAATATTTGTTGAAACCATTAACCTTACAAGACTTGACAAACCATCCAAATTGGCGAATTGTTTATCTTTTTTCACAAAATTAAAGTGACGCATGTACCTTTTTCCAATTGTTATACCCACCGCTCACAAATGTGTCTCTACCATCTCCGAAGTGGCTCCTAAACAAATAGCAACATAAGCAAAACACACGATCCGATTTTGAGCTATACTCTAACCATCCCTTATACTCATGTTTGTCATACCATTCTTCCTTAAATTTTCTTAACTCGTCACCTTGAAACGGTGTTTGTGGGAATTCGATACCTCTTGGTTGATACGGTCCTCTTAGTATATACGCCCTTCTAATATCATCCCGTTGATTCACGTTATATTCTTCTATCGGCTTGCGATCATACGGATCCGAAGGAAGAGTATCCAAATCAATTAGTTTGGAAGATGTATCCACTTTCCGCTTGACAAATCGCGCCATAAACTCTCTACTCATGGTTCCTATCACAATCATATTGATCCATCATCGGTCATCCATGAACATAAATTCATCGTTCCAAAAATCATCTAAAAATCACCCCTAAAAATCACCCCTAAAAATCATCTAAATAACATAATCATCAAGCCCTAGAATTGTTTAATCACCCCTAAAAATCATCTAAATAACATAATCATCAAAAAAATAATCTAAGGCAGTAAATCATCAAGTAAAATAAAAAAAAAAAACCAAAAAACTAACCTTGATGAAGATCAGAAGTTGTCGCTGCTGTTTTGCTGCTGCCTGGCCGGATTCCGGTCAGTTTCTGGCCGGAATTTTGAGTCAAACTGGCTGCTGTTGCTGGCTTGCTGAATGCTGATGAAGTCGCTGGTTGCACTGGGCAGTCGTATTAGAAAAGAAACAGAAGGGGCGGGAGTATTATTGAAGGGGTTTTGGGCTATGTTAATGTTTATTGTTGGGGAGTATTGGGCTAATTCTTAATGTTTATTTTTGGGCTAAAACTTTGGTTTGGGTTTAACTGTTTAACTAGTATAAGTAATGGATATAGGTAGTTTTTTTTTATAAAAAATCAGAGTTTAGTAAAAAAATTATAATATAAATCCATAATATTTTTTACCCAACCCAAGGGGTGCGGATGAAAAATTCCAAGGGGTGCGACCGAAAAAATCCATGGGGTGCGGACGAAAAAATCCACGGGGTGCGGACGGGATTTTCTTCGGAAAATTACATAAAAAAAATTTTCCCCGGGGGTGCGCCCGCCCACCTTGGCTTGGTGGTGGGTCCGCCCCTGCTCTCCATTACATATACTATCTTTCATACACAACGTATCAATAGTATATGATTCGTAAAGCTGGCTATATACAAATTGACATTTAGTTTAGTTTAATGTTTCATACATGTTGTTATAAATCCAACTAAACTTGGATTTGTTTTCTATTAGGTCACTTTGATATTTTTTCGATTAATTTTTATATGTAATTCTAATAAAGTAGCCGGTTGTACGAACCTAAAGGTCTATATGATGATAATTAATAGAATTAAGTATATGCTTGGTCCTTGTGGTTTATCCGTTTTTTAAGTGTGAAATATAAAACCTCTACCGTCTACGTGACATACTTTAGTTTTCACATTTCACATTCACCTCAACACATGGTACAAACTTTTTCCTCATAAATATTTTTTGCATGTGAAAAAATGTACCATCATCAAATATCGAAAATCAATCATGGATCAGTTAAAGTCCATTATGTACATGGCGCTGATGTGATGCTTTAAGTTGATGCTTTATTCCACAAAGCCTTGAGGCTAATCGCTATGGAGCCACACCCCTACCATGTGGCAAGGGGCAAGGTGGGAAGAGTGCGGGGTGGAGGATGGTGTGAGGGTGGAAGTTGCGTGGAGGTTGTTTGAAGGAGAAGGGTTTTGGTAGGGCACATGCCCATCAACCAATCAAGGTTTTTTCTTCTTTTTTTTTTTTCTTAAAAAACTTTTTAAGATTTAAATATTATTTTAATAGGTTTGAGAGCGAGTTGAAACCATAGTAATGTTAAACTAAAGGGTGTGGATGGTAATCCTTTGGGGATGATCCATCAGGTAAGCGGTCACGTCATCAGGCGTGGAGGATGTGTCCCAAGGAATGGGCCAAGCCATGTGTATGTGTATGTGTGTGTTGAATAAAGCAAGGAGCCCCGTCTAACCCGACAAAAGGAAGACGTTGAAGACGGGATGATCCAGGTGGGGGCGTCGACGGCCCGGAGCCGACCCCCACACCTGATAGTCTTAACGAAAGAAAATGAGGTTGTAATGTGTTGATGAGGTGACATTTACTTTATGACGTGAAAGTCAGATAAGGTGAAGACGAGAAAGGTTAGTTTGGGTATTTATGAGAGAAATGGTTAACGCTACCTAACTTTACGAACCTACCTCTCTCGCACACGTTTCCAGATCGATCTCCAAAAAAAAACTCATTCATTCAGGTACCTTCTTCTTACAAATCTGAATCCAAATTTCAATCTGTTACTTACTTCATTCTTTATACGTTCAATTCATACTTTCTTTTGTCTCAGGTGATTGAATAATCTCTTTTTAATTTCTGATTTGCTGCTTTTTTAATCGAAGTTTCATACTTACTAGAAATTTTAAAGTTTTTAACATTTATTTTTAAGCAGTTTAAATTATTTGATCTAAATATTTTTTATTAGTTAATTTTTTTATGGTTTTATTTGAAATTGGTATTTTGTTTACGAATTATTCCGATTATATGCAGTTCATGTTCATTAGATCTATCATGTTATATTGCATCTAGGAGGATTTGCTAGTTTTAAGTTTGTATTTAGGGTTTTAGAATTTGATCTCTTATGTTTTTATGTTGCTGCTTTGTTTTACTGTTTAATGAAACAACTTGGGTTTTTAGTGCTTTGTTTTGTTACATATTTTAACTTCCGTTGTGTCGAATTGTTGATTTGATAGAGGTGTAGAGCAGTGTTGTAAGAATCGCCAGACGCAAGTCGGTCGGTGAGGTACCGACCAGGGATTAATCGGAATTAATCGGATTGGGATCTTTATATGTAGTTTATTAAAGTAGACATATTTTAGGCCCTTATTGACCCATCTTTTTAAGTAATTGGCGGAAATTTATAAGGTTTGGTCGAAATTTGGCCGGAATCTGGCCAGAATAGTACCGCTATTGACCGCCTAGCGATTAATCGGCGACTAATCGGAGGCTAGTCGAGATTTTACAACCATGGTGTAGAGTGCGTTTCTACTTGAGAATATTACCTATTTACCTCTATATATAACTCTGATCTGAATTCTGAAGTTATAGCTTCCTTAATCTAATTGCTTTACATATCATAAGTTCTTATCGTGCTCCGCGTTTGATGATGAGTTTATTGGCTAACTTATAAGCCTGGCAAAACGTGCGAATCGGGTATTGGATCATATCAAAAAATAGAATCGGTTTGGTGCATGTCAAAGCAGGTTCTGACCAAAGTGGGCTTGTCTTGAAATGGGTCAGTGTTAGAAAAAAAATGATTTGAAGCTAGGAGCTGACATCATTGCAAGCTTTGCAGCTTTTTTCACAGCTTGTAGATAAATCAATTTTTTTTTTCTAACACTGACCCATTTGAAGTTGAGCCCAATATTATCAGAACCCGTTTAGATACATATCAAAGTGATACTTGTACCCAGTTTTATATAAACCCCTTTTGACAAAATCGATACTTTCTTATCCGTGTGATGTTTTAATTAACATGTTTGGTTTCATTTTTTAAGTTTAAGCATAGAACAGATATCATGATGTTTTACAGACATGATTTTTTTAGTTTGTTGAACTTTGACTAATTTGACTTTATGTGCAGGGATTCTCATCAGAAGTAGGATGGGGCTTACATTCACCAAACTCTTCAGCCGGCTTTTCGCCAAAAAAGAAATGCGTATATTGATGGTGGGTCTCGATGCTGCTGGTAAGACAACCATTTTGTACAAGCTCAAGCTCGGGGAGATTGTTACTACCATTCCTACCATCGGTACGCTTTTATGTTATTGAAGTATCTTTTCATTTGATAATCTTTTGAGTCATGCATTTATTGTACCATTGCATAGATTTGGATGTTAGAATTGCTGAAAAATATTACAATCAGATAATAGCTTATGATTCATAGTTTGTAATTTGTTTAATACCCTTCTAAGTAGTTAATGCGGTAAAATTTCGGATATCAGTCAAGGACCGATATTTGAGATATCGGTTATCACGGTGGGATATCGGTGGGATAGCAGTAATTTTAATATCATGCTAAATTTATATATATAGCAATTTAACACTTACAATTGTAACAAGTAAGAACTGACTAAGACTTAAAACAGTAACAACTAACAATTATGACTTAAAACACTAATAGCAGCATTAAGAAGAAAAATGAACGGTAGAAATAAGAAGAATGGTACTGATATCGGGAAAATCGGTGATTTATCGATCAAATATCGGTCCTATATCAGTCAAATATCGGACAATATCGCTGATATTATCGGTACCGATATTCTGACCAATATTTTGTACCGCTATCTTGGCAGAGGACCGATAACCGATATATCACTGATATATCGGGATAGTAACTACATAGATACCATTAAATTATCAAATACCAAGATGTGTAATAAGATGTAGTTCTGGTTTTTCTATGCAGGCTTTAATGTGGAGACAGTTGAATACAAAAACATCAGCTTCACTGTGTGGGATGTGGGGGGTCAGGACAAGGTATAAATGTTTCTCGGCTTTTGCTTTTGTAAACACACAGTCACACACACACTCACTCACTTTCTCTCTCTCTCTCTCTCTCTTATGAAGCATTTAGCACACTTTTTCTAAGACCTCACTTCAGTTGTGATAAAAATGCAACGTTTTCAACCAGATAAGTTTATATACACACACAGGGATAAAGAAAGAGGTGTGGTCACAAAACCGTCTTTGGTATCACATTTTAAGCTTTAAGGATAAGTGTATATGCTATCATTGATAAAGAGCTTACAACAAATACATTTTCCTACTGAAATGTTGATAGAAATGAACCTTCTTTCAAGTTTCAACCATGTAAGTGTATTTTGGATCTATCTAAAATTATTAATAATTATTTTAAATTTGTTATACAGATCCGTCCCCTTTGGAGGCACTACTTCCAGAACACACAAGGTCTTATCTTTGTGGTCGATAGCAATGATAGGGATAGAGTTGTTGAAGCAAGAGATGAGTTACACAGGATGTTGAATGAGGTAAGCAAATTTGTGACATCTGTTTAAATTTGTATACAATGCTTGTAGTATTAGTTTCTTATTAAATTTCAGCATAAAACCTTTTTATTTATAATTAAAACCTTTTCTATTCTAAAGCTGTTTAAAATAATCATTTGTATCTATTTAAACTAAGTCTTAAGATAATATTGTTCTTTCTAATGGATTTTTTTAAAATTATTGTATATACTTTAACGTAGGATGAGCTTAGGGATGCAGTTCTTCTTGTGTTTGCCAACAAACAAGATCTGCCCAATGCAATGAATGCTGCTGAAATCACCGATAAGCTTGGCCTTCACTCTCTTCGACAACGTCACTGGTAATTTTTATTATCTTTTTGTAGAAAATGCTATGCATATTGCTTCTTCACTTAGTGGAAGCTTAAAATACAAAAGGCTCTTAACGTGCGATGGTACGCAACCAACAAAATAACGTGTGTAATTATGATATAATATGCGTAATTAGGGTAAAAACCAACCTATGTGTGATTTTGTGTTTTGACCATACGTGATTTCTTCTTCATGCATAATTAGGGTTTGAAATTTATAAGTGCGTAATTTACAAATGAACATGCGTAATTCACTCGTGTACTGTCACTCGTTAAGGGGCTATTGTACGATAACCGACCCCTCTTCACTTAAATACATGAAATTCAGAAATTTTGTTTTCTAGGAAGTCATGATTCTAAAAGAAACCCATTTATACGAGAACGGGTGTATTTTATACAAGAAACCCATTTTGGAATTTATAAGCGTTAGAATACACGTTAGGCAACTTATATTATAAATTGTAGCTTGTTTTAAAAAAAAAGGTATGCTTTCTGATACCATTTATACATTTATTACCTATAAATCTTCGAAAAAAAGTTATGAACAAAAAGTGGAGGTCCATAACCCGCTCATTTTGTCACTTCTATTTTGTTTTTTTAGGTACATCCAAAGCACCTGTGCCACCTCTGGGGAAGGACTTTACGAGGGTTTGGACTGGCTCTCCAACAACATTGCTAACAAGGTAAGTGCTCTATTTACATCATCTTCTTTTTAAAATAATCGCCAATTGTTTGAACTTTAAACAAAAATCAAGCCCCATTTTACAAATAAATAACGAATTTGGACAAGTGTTTGGGATATGTATGTTCTGATTTTGTTCTCTTATCAGGCATGAGGTGGAGATGAATTGTAATTTGGGGGTCAAGAAACTAGAGGCAAGTTTTGCTTTTTGTATGGTCAGGTCACTTTTCTTACTGGTTCTCGTTCTTCCGTGACTGAGGTGCTAGTGGTTATCGAACTTTGTTTGTTAAAGAAGGCTTTTTTGAATTTTTTATATATATAGGGTATGTATGATACGTTCTTTGCTTTCAACTTTGTTGGTATTTTAAAGAGATAAATGTTGGTTGTTTATATATGCTTTTTTATATTTACTTGGTATGTTTTGGTATTGTCGTTATAATGATTGTTGCTGTTGCGTACTTGGAAGTTGCAGGGGAGGGAATACTAATATGCGAATAGTTTAAGGTATGATATACAATACAATCTTTCTTGAAACAACAAATCTGGTTGAGTGGATCAACCCCGTTAGGCTTGACTAGGCTCGACTCAAAAACGTTTGGATTTGACCTGTAATTTTGTGAAAGACTGTTCACGCTGTGCTAAAAATTCACCGTTATGTTTCTTGTATTAAAAAAATGCTATCAAATGGCTTAGCCGGTTGATTTGACTAATAACAATATTTTTTTACAACAAAAGCCTGATTACCTGCATAAACCCAATGGTAAAAGGCTACCCACACCCGCGGACGCAGATGGCATTGGTGACCTGGCCCGTCACCATCCTAGAGGAAACCCACTGTTCGAAGGCGCAGTCCCCGACTCAACCCAGAACATTTTTGCTCTAGGCGAGGCGAGGCTCGAACCCTTTACTAAGACGCCCCATATCTTAGCATGGGGCAACTAAGACCAGCATATAATAAGCATCAAATGACCATTAATCTTTTATATCTAAGGGATGCTCAGCAACATAATATTACCAGAATGTAGCTCATAAACCAAGGCATGCCTCATGAATATCAACATGATCAACGACAATCTCACATATCAAAAGCAGAAAGACTCTCCTCCTCTTCGTAATCTTCATACAAGAAATCTGGTTCTTCGAAGCAATCATCATTAAAAAGAAGATGCTCGCTTTCTTTCATTCTCCTAGTTTGAGGTTCTCTGTCGTTGCGGTCTATAACTGAAAAAAGCTTCTGTTTGATGTTATCCTCAATAGATATTGCATCATGGGAATTTAGGCCAAGTAGTGAAGTACATTCTTCTTTAAACTTAGAGTCATTAGAAGTTGAGATGAGGCCAGCAATTGTTTTCGCGAGGTCTGGGGCATAACTGCGAATCTAAATTAACCAACACATCGGCTGTTAAAAAGTTAATTCATAGGCGCCATGTATCAAACATAAATTATGGATCCATAATATTGACATTATCATGTTTAGCCTTCAAACATTCCAGAAGTTTTCATGGGACGGTTGGAGTAATATTATGTATGGAGTTATGGACTAGAAAGAAAATATAGTAAAATGCCATTTTTGTCCCTGAGGTTTGGCCAGTTTTGCAACTTTCGTCCAAAGGTTTGTTTTTCTGCATCTTGATCCAAAAGGTTTGAAATCTTGCCATTTTCATCTGGCTCGTTAACTCCATCCATTTTTCTCCGTTAATTCAGGGGTATTTTCGTCTTTTTACCTACTTGTTTTTGTTCTTTGTTTAGTTATGGTATTTGAATTCTTGTACATTATGCTAAATGCTTGTACATAAAGTGAAAAAGACTGAATTGCCCTTTAAGTTAACAAAAAAAAAACGGAAATACCTCTGACTTAACGGAGAAACATGGATGGAGTTAACGAGCTGGATGAAAATGACAAGATTTCAAACCTTTTGGATCTAGATGCGGAAAAGCAAACATTTGGACGAAAGTTGCAATACTAGCCAAACCTCAGGGACGAAATGACATTTTACTCAAGTAAATAAAACAAAACGTTGCCTTTCGTAGGGGGGAAATTCCCGACAAGAAATTCCACAGAAACTAAATGGGTCGGGGTTTAACGAGCTAGGGTTGAAAGATGGGTCGGGGTTGGGGCTTAACGAGTTAGGGTTGAAAGACGGGTCGGTTTTGAGTTGAGCTGCCTAACAAGTTTTAGACCCACCAACTCATTTAAGCTTACAACTAAAAAGTTAAAATGTTGACTATAGATTTAACTTCGAGTAAAGTGGTCCCAGTGGTTTACCAAAATTTTGGATTTGGTCCCTATCTTTCCAAAACTACGTGGTTTGCACTTTGTAACGCATTTAGTCCCCACCATCCATGTACTTTTGGAAAATGTTGGGGACTAAATGCGTTACAAAGTGCAATCCACAGGGACCATTTGTGTACTTTTGAAAAACTAGGGACCAAATCCAAAATTTCATAAATCACAAGGACCATTCGTGTACTTTACTCTTTAACTTTAACTTCACCTTTCAAAATTCTCTCAACGGTTGCTTGTGCTTATGCCTTAATGTTTATGGTTTACGTGTTTTACATTTGCTTGTGTTTATGCTCTAATATTCGTCCTATCTATCCCACGATTCTCGCCTAATAATATTAATCATGTAGCTTTCGATTATGGTTCGCTCATAAACAGGTCAATATGGCCAGCCCATTTGATAAGCAAAACCAAATGATACTTGGTTGACCTTGTTGTTTTTATTATATTTGTTGCTGGTGCTAAAGAAAACTTTGGAAACCAAATATAAAAGGGTTTTGCTAATAATATCACTACTATTAACTAATAGTTCATAATCAATCAATCAATCAATCAATCATACCCAGTAAAATCCCACAAATAGCAGAGCTATTGGCAGGGTCTGGGGAGGGTGGGATGTAGGCACACCTTACCCCTATCCCTAGGGATAGAGAGGCTGCTTCCAGTGAGACCCTCGGCTCCAAAACACCCAGGAAAGAAAGAGGAAAAATATAGAACATGAGGTGTATGTGTGTGTGTGTGTATGAAGCTACCAATATAACATGAGTGGTAAAAGAGTGCATGGTAAACAAGACAAATATAACAACACAAACAGCCTATACAAATATAAACATATCTACTACTATACACTACCCCTAAAAGCACAATTGAACCCTCTCCTAGAAATCTTTAACCTTAATCCTCCGTCTCCACGAGCTCCTATCATGGACCATGTTCTCAGAGAGGTGCAATTTTTGCAAATCCTGCCTAATCCGCTCATAATGTATTTATTTATTTTTTTAAATGTTGTCTAGATATAACTTCCAAAAATCACTAACTACCAGTTGAATGGTTTTGGAAAGTTTTTGCTTTTTAAAGTTTATAACTTCTAAAGGGGTATTGGATTTTAATAATCCCAAGTTTCACTGGTTGGCCGATAATAATCCCAACTTCAAAAATTGCCTACAACAGTCCCAACTTGTAAGATTTTGGCCACCAATGATCTTTGTCTAACTGGGTTAGTTAAGTGTGACGTGGCAGCTGACGTGGCAGGTGAAATGTGACATGGCAGGTGACGTGGCTGATCCTTGTCTAACTAGTGACGTGGCTGGTGACGTGGCCACCAATCACCTGCCACGTCAGCTGCCACGTCACACTTAACTAACCCAGTTAGACAAGAATCATTGGTGGCCAAAATCTTACAAGTTGGGACTGTTGTAGGCAATTTTTGAAGTTGGGATTATTATCGGCCAACCAGTGAAACTTGGGATTATTAAAATCCAATACCCCACTTCTAAAGGATAACATTTTCATTTTCTAACTTGTAATTTCTAATAGAATTGAAGGCTATTTTTTAATGTAGTTGGTAATTTAAAATTAAACCACAAAGAAAAAAAGTAAGTAACAGAATTTGGGTGTACCTTAACTGCATGTGCACTGAGAAGAACTCCATTATTTTTCTCCTTTAGGTCATCAAATGCAAGCTTCACAGCTTTTTTAGCAAGATTTCTGTCAGCAGTACTTTTAGTTGCTTGAGGCAGATTGAGCTTGGTATACATTAAGAAAATGCAGAAATGATTAACATTCAAAAAGTAAAAAAAATACCATATCCTGTTTGTGTTTGACCATTTCAACTTATAATTAGGTATTATAATGGATCAAATGGGTAGAATTAAAAAGAGTTTTTTACATTTTTGTCCCATGATGGTCAAAATTACGGATACCATCCCTACAATCCATTTACTGCAAACACTGTCTGGTATGCTAAAGTTTAAGAATTTTAATTAATTACAAACAGTGTTAGCTTTCTTCGTTAAATAAACTCCATGTGCCCTTATATGAGGGTGTTTCGCCTTTTCTACATAAATTTTATATAACAAAAATAAAATAATAATTAAAGAAAGTACAAAAAGTTAACCATTATGGCTTGCTTTCTTTCTGATTAATAATACACTGTGTTTTGCTTTCTTCTTAATTAAACACTTTTTGATATATACAGTTGAATACTTGAAGGGTCAAACAAACGGGTCGAACAAGACAACACGTGCTGAAATCATTTAAAAAAATAGATTAAAATGCCATTTTCGTCCCTGAGGTCTGGCCCCTTTGGCAACTTTCGTCCCGGAGGTGCCATTTTCATCCAAAAAGTTTGAACTCTTGCCATTTTCATCCCTGGGGGCCATTTTTGGATGGACGAAAGTCGCAATAAATTGCAAACCTCAAGGATGACAATGGCAAAAAAAGTCGTTTTGGATGAAGCAAGCAAATATGCCCAAGACGATTTTTGGCAACTTACTCAAAAAAATATAAATAGGTTTATATATAATAAGATTTATGTAATCATTTTTAACTACTTAATTATAAAAAAAAAAAAAAAAAAATTAAGGACAAACGTTTCATGGTCAACCCAACTCGACACATACAAAAAACTTGTGCTTTGACCCATAACCAACCAGTCCCTTTTTTCACCTCTAAACCGAGTCATCAGGAAAAATAACTATTACCAAAAAAATAACTGTATGGGAAGAAATGATGGATATTGGTTGTGGTGACAGTGGATGGCAATGTCGATATGACAACCTGGTGGCAAATCCTCCCATTCAATAAATGCACAACCATCTTCACCCGATATGCATTTAATGCTAAGCCCATATCTTTTCCACTTGATGCCTTTTAATGCAGTTAGTAATGGTTGAGAAATTAGGCCAAGTGAGAAGTCACTGTAGTATAATACCTGAAATGCATGTAGTCATCAAAACTTCTGGAAAAAAACTTAAGGCAAGATAAATTATGAATAACTCTCCAAGATTTAGTCGAAGACAGATCTTGTGTACAATCAGAGACACAATTTCAACCTATTTGTGCACAGATCAGTTTGGGCTGTGTTTTTTTAATCTCAATCAATCAATCATACCCAGTAAAATCCCACAAATAGCAAAGCTATTTGTAGGGTCTGGGGAGGGTGGGATGTAGGCACACCTTACCTCTATCCCAAGGGATAGAGAGGCTGCTTCCAGAGAGACCCTCGGCTCCAAAACACCCAGAAAAGAAATAAATAGAACATGAGGTGTGTGTGTGTATGAAGCTACCATTGTAACATGAGTTGCGAAAAAGTGCATGTTAAAACAAGACAAATATGACAACACAAAACAGCCTATACACATAGTTACATATCTACGACCATACACTACACCTAAAAACACAATTGTACCCTCTCCTAGAAATCCTTAACCTTAATCCTACGTCTCCACGAGCTACTATCATGGACCATGTTCTCAGAGAGGTGCAATCTTTGCAAATCCTGCCTAATCCGCTCATCCCAAGTAATTTTGGGTCTGCCTCTACTCCTCCTCCCCTCCACCTCGAGGGTTTCAACCACTCTAACTGGCTCTATCGTCTGCCTCCTCTTCACATGCCCAAACCATCTCAATCTTCCCTCCTTTATCTTATCTAATATACTAGCTGCTTCCAACATCTCCCTAAAACATCATTTCTTATCCTGTCTAACCTTGTGTGCCCACACATCCATCTTAGCATTCTCATCTCTGCCACCTACATCTTGAGGGCCCAACAGTCGGTTCCATATAACATAGCAGGTCTAATTGCAACCCTATAAAATTTCCCTTTCAATTTTGTTGGGAACCTCCTATCGC
The DNA here is from genome assembly GCA_030545235.1 of Helianthus tuberosus. NCBI lineage: Eukaryota > Viridiplantae > Streptophyta > Magnoliopsida > Asterales > Asteraceae > Helianthus > Helianthus tuberosus. The sequence goes on along the minus strand of JARYGA010060349.1, from coordinate 2,998,379 downwards.
ACAATACCCCAGTGGCAGCTCACCACCTACACCATCCAACCTGGATGCGGTGGGCAACGTCACTATCTATCTCCTCATCGTTGTCTACTCCACTAAAGTTACAATACAAGTACTCAGTCTTAGATCGACTAATCCTTAAACCTCTGCCCTCTAAAGCTGCTCGTCACTCTTCTAACCTCGCATTCAGGCTTTGTTTACTAGCAGCAACTAACACAATATCATCTGCAAAAAGCAGGCACCACAGAAGAGCCCCCTGAATTAACTTTGTCAACTCATCTAGGATAACTGCAAATAGAAAAGGGCTCAAAGCAAACCCTTGGTAGAGTCCTACCTCCACCAGGAAAGAATCAGTATCCCCTACAGGCGCTCGGACACTAGTCTCAGTCCTAACATACATATCCCTAATTAAGTCTATCTACTTCCCAGAAACCCCTCTACTCTCCAAACTATCCCAAATCAGTCTACGTGGCACACTGTCATAGGCCTTTTCAAGATCAATGAACACCATGTGTAGGTCCCGTTTCTTCTCCCTATACTTCTCCATCAATCTCCTTAGAATATGTATTGCTTTCATAGTCGATCGCCCTGGCATGAAACCAAATTGGTTTACCGTGACTTGAGTTTCTCTTCGGATTCTCGTCTCAGTTATTCTCTCTCGGATAATTTCATAGTGTGTCCTAGCAACTTAATCCCTCTATAATTCCCACAACATTGAGCATCCCCTTTGTTCTTATACACAGGTACTACTACACTATTCCTCTATTGATCTGGCATTTTCCCAGATTTGAAAATAAGATTGAATAAAATAGTTAGCCAATGTACTCCTTATCCCAAGCATTTCCATACCTCAATCGGTATGTTATCTGGCCCAACTGCCTTAGCCCTTCCCATCTTTCTAAGGGTTGTTCTCACCTCCATGAGTCAAAAAAAAAAATAGCGAAAAGAACAATGTGACAAACATAGTTGTTTATGGCGAATAGCAACAAATAGCGATAAGGTACCTATATGCTACATAGCGAATAGCGATACATAGCGGCGCTGTTTTATAAATAGCGATACACTAGGAAAAAAAATTATATGTATGATATATCAAAATACCCTGGTATATACGCTATTTACATGTATATTTAACAAAAAGCTGAAATCCAGCTATTTTATAGCTATATGTAATTGCTATTTATATTGTAAAAAAAAAAACTAAAATACCGCTATTTATCACTACATACCCTGTAGCGACCTTCGACCTATACGTTCCGCTATTCGCTATAGCAACCATCGCGACCGTTGAAACACATTGTCACTCGCCCAAAGTTTATTTCAATGCATATAGCCACATAAATCATTTTTTACAAGAAAAAGATCATTACTGTAATAACATTGTATTAGTAACATTGTTTAAAAAGGCGTTTTGAGGCGCGCCTCGAGGCGTACGCCTCAGGTGAGGCGGTGAAAAAACGCAATCGAGGCTTAGCCTCACAGGGGGGAACTGAAACCTAAGCCTCAGCCCATACGAGGCGGTTTGAGGCGGGTTGAGGCGCTGAGGCAGTGAGGCGAGGCGGTGAGGCTTAAGCCTCACCAGACTTGTGCAAACTGATCAGTTTTTTTGTTTTCTGGACTTTTTTTCGGCCCATTTTATCGCGAATAGCGTTGCGAATCGATGTACCTGCGCTATTTGGATCTCGCGGCTGAAAAGCGTGAAAATAGCGACCTCCGGCGATAAATTCCGGCGCCGGCGCTGCTTTTTAGCCGGAAACATGTGAGAAGAAGATGTGACCAGGAAGAAGGAAGAAGATCGACCAGGAATTAGGAAGAAGATGCAGAGTAGCGGCGTGTTTAAGTGTTTAACACTCCTAGGGTTAAATAACTTTAGGTATTTTAACATTTAACCCCTCTATCTTTCACTAGTTTATATTTAGCCCCTAAAACTTATAACTTTTACATAAAAAAGTGTAAAATTAGTTTGTGTATTTAAACATTTAACCCCTCTATCTTCACTAGTTTACATTTGGTCCTTAAACTTCTGAATTTATGCATAAAAAGACTATTTTATGATGTTTGGTTTATGTTTAAACCTTGTTTGTTGAAATATTTTCTATTTATGATATTTGTTTTATGCTAATTTGTGATTTTTATGAGACATCTATATATTTTTTTAATTTTTTTTAATAATGTTTTGAGGCTTACGCCTCGACCTGCCTCGAGGCTTACGCCTCGTGAGGCTAAGGGAAAACGCCTCGATACCCGTTTTAGCCTTTTTAAACCTTGATTAGTAATCATGATTAATGCACTAATTATTTAGATTTATTTTTGAATGGACAAAAGTGTTTGCAGGCTGATCCAACCCAGACTGCTGTGTTTCGATCCGAACGAAAAATGACCCATTTCAACCCAAATAAGTCTTGACCCATCACCAAACCCAACCCTCCTGCCATCTTTATGAAAAAAACGTTAAAGAGGGAGGGAGGACGGACCTCTGTTTTACTACCATATACTCTGGAACAAGATGGATTAATCAACTCTGGTAATTCACTAACTACAACCACAGCTTCTATCGTTGTTTCAGTATTCTTTTTACTTCTGCAGACCACCCCACTTCCAGTTTTCAGGTGTTCCCTAACAAAATCAAGAGTACAACAAGTCAGAAGACTTAACCATACAAACATCATATATGTATATACTATATACACAGATTATTAATTATTAAATATGTTTTGGAATTATGATTCTAGTAATGGTCACTTTGTAGTCAGAACAGCAACTAGGCAAAAATTTAATATAAGTTTCTTATATGGAAGACGGTATGTACACATACCTCTACATATATGAAGAACCAATATGAGTTACCCCTAATGGGTCAGAGGGTGAAATCTCAAAAACTTGGTAAAAACAGAACTAGTCAAATGGGTTGAACATATCAGAAGTGACCCAATGTATATTTAAATGCTTATCGCTTATTTCTCGAGATCTGTTAGTATTTTTTTAATTTTATTATGTACTCATATTAAAACACATCAACTATATATAAACATCGAGTATAAAGGACAAATAAACGTTTTTGGGTCAAACCTGTTACAAAATTCAAACAAATACCCATTTTGCCTGACCCGCCCAGATTGCTACCTCTACTAATAAGGATACAAAAGCAGGAAATGAGCTTTCCGATGTCCAAATAGAGACTATGTAGACCCATTACATCTAATTCTTAATATATGATCTGTTGGGTATACAACACAACTAACATAACAATATTTTATCTGTTTAAAACTTACCTGGTTGGAAAGCAAGAGTAGCATATACAGTTTTTCTGATTCCCATGCTTGAGAGCATAATCCATAAGGCCTGGTTTGAGACATGCATCGTTTTCTTCTGATGGTAAATCAATGCACTCATTTGCCACTATAGCATTCACACATTGATGCTCAGTAAATTTACCCTTGTCAACAATGAGTTCAATTCCAACCTTCTGGAAAAAAGAAAAGAAAATCATGCAGTGATGACAAATATATCAACTACAAGTTTATCACCACCACTTGAATCTGTAGGTATCGGCATAAATGATAAAATGTTAACAGCAAAATTAATAATGTATATAAATTTGTAAATCTTTATTAGGCTATCAGGGTTGTGCATTTTAGTAATGGATAAGCTAATTAGATTGGCCCTAATATCATGAAACTTGGCACATTTTCATGTCTGATTCGTTTGATAATAATATATAAAAATACGCTTGGCTATTTACCTAATTGCTCTAGTACCATGAAATCGTTCCAAATCAAGAATGAACAATGATTGCGGATAGGTTTCTAATATAGTCTTAAAGAATTTGAAATAATACTTACCGGAATGTTCATAACCAGCATCTGTAGATCATACAAAAAAAAATTAATAATATAATAATAGGCCATACAACCAAAAACACCGGCTCTTAGAAAAAAAAACACAAAGGAAAAAAATGGGACACCTAACCTTTTGGAAAAAGCAATTAATATCTGCCTGTAGAGAATCAACACTCTGAAAAGTTGAGAATGATACTTCAGACCCACTGGAAGAAACATTCAAGAAATTAACGTCTAGACGATTTTAAAATCAAATTAAATGGCTTCTGGATGATATGCATGCCTGAATGTTGCACCAGATTTGGAGCTTAGGGGAAGTTTTGCTATTCGTTTTGAGCGATCCTTTTGTTTAAGATCTATACTGTAGTGAAAGATTTCAGTATCACAAGCACCTGTAGAATACAAATAACAATAAAAAAATAAGCTCAGTTAACAAAGAAGTCTCACAATCCTTTTAAAACACATTATTATATCTTGAAAACACAAAACCGTAATAAAATGGAACAATCGATAAGCTGTGAACTATACAATGCATTAGTTAATATTTTTGAAGTGGCCTAGTATTAATCTAGTATTGTAAACCTCACAGCAAGGTAACGTTGTCAAAACCTGTTCTACTGAAATTTAATTAATCAAGATTAACACTGGTAAAATCATAAGAGCAATCTAGTTATACTGAAGATAAGGTAATGATTCAACAGATATAAAATTTCATAAACAAATGAAAATACTGATTTTGTTCATTATTAAGTTTTATAAAGCTTCTTCTAGAAATAGAGTTTCTTATCATGATACTAGACAGGCTTCTATATCTATATTATTTTAGTACACATGTAAGTGAATAGTGTATCAAAACTAATAAATTGATTGTGATGTATATCAAAGCATCCCATGCTAATAATATGGTGTGTATACAAAAAATAAATGCTTAAATTCCTCAATTCAAAAAAAAAAAAAAAACATTACATGTAATGATGCAAGAAGCCACTTTGATTACATATATACAGATCATATGTTGAGATTAAATGACAACTAAGCCTAACAAGAACCGGGAAAGTGCAAGTTTTGTAACATCAAGTTTGTAAGTGAACAATACTTACTGGTTGTTGCAATTGATATAACTCCATCTGCATAGCATACCAAAGCTGCTCATTAGTTGGTTAATTTTATAACACTGTGTGATTTCTCAAGTTTCAAGTTAGAATTTCAAAATTTTAAAAAACGATCTGAAAGAATACTTAACCACTTACTTCTGTACTCCGTTAGCGTTTTAAAACAAATGACACAGTAATATGTAGTATGATTAACACCAAAGGGCGTCATAAGTTCGACTGTGGACACATGGTATAGTAGAATCATGCCTAGATAGATTATTTAGCTACAAACTTTGGTGCATCCTGATTGCTTATCGAAGCAAAGCTTCAGGATGTGTCCAAACAAGCAAAATGTAAAAAAACCTCAGATAAAACAAAATTTTGCATTGAAGATTCAAAAGCAGATCATTTTTACACGTTAACATCATAACCAGAATAAAAACCATATCAAGATTTCTTGACCTCTGCTTAACAATATTACACCACCAATAAGTTAACCTACCAGTTTGTATTCTTTTAGATAAGAAGATCGCATATATTGCCAGTTCGAGTTCTAACCATGTAAGTCATTTAACGTTGAATCACTTAGATGCTCCACATCCTGAATCTCCTCCAAGCAGCTTCCAACTCCCGTGTCAGAAACTAGTCATATCATGTAGCCAAACAAACTCTTCAGACTGCCTCACATATCATAATTATCGTTAAAAAATATATATAAAAAAAAAAGACATAATCACACAAATAGCCATTTTGGCATCATATTTAGCAAGTAATCTTAAAGCCAAACAGCTAACAAGATAAAACCTAGGTTCAGAACATTGTTAAAGGTTTTGATCAGTTAACTTGATTCACAAATGTATATAGATTTAATCACATTCATTCACACCTTAAAGTATGAAATACACAGATCTCCATTAATAACAGCAACATAATCACCGTGAGTAAATTATAGAAATGCTATCAGCTAGTTTTGAATACGAATCATATGAACTAATTACCGATTCAAAAGAGAATCTAAGCAGCTAACGCATGAACAATATGATGTAGGAAACACAAATCGTACATATAATAATCATACAAAGTAATTGATCTAACAAATGCAAGTTCGATGATGCTATGCGCAATCTATCATACATACGTACTTTAACTCGTTTCACAATAAATATAGGCTAAATCAATTTCAATCACACCTTTACAGCATGCAGTAGACAGATCTCCATGAAAAACAACAACATAATCACCAAAATTAAGAAAAATACACTATCAGCTAGTTTCAAATATGTATCAGACAGTGGCGGACCCAGGATTTTTTTCCTGGGGGTGCGGAAATTTTTTAAAGATTTTAGACCCGTAGCTATATAAAAAAACTTCGGTTCATAGCGGGTCGGATCGGGTCGGGTCATGTAAAACAAGTAAACATAAACAAACAAAGTTTCATAGGGGGTCGGATCGGGTCGGGTCATGTAAAACAAGTAAACATAAACAAACAAAGTTTCATAGGGGGTCGGATCGGGTCGGGTCATGTAAAACAAGTAAACATAAACAAACAAAGTTTCATAGCGGGTCAGGTCGGTTCAATTTCAATTTTCAAAGAATCAAACCCTAGTTCCTAACTTCCTATCATATAAACAAACAAAGTTTCAAGTAAAACAAGTAAACATCATAAAAGAACATCATAAGTAAGTAAACAAAAAGGCATCAAAGTTCAAAAAAACATACCTTAGTCTTCAGTTAGAAGAATCCGACGAAAAAAGTGGTTCATCCCCTTTTCTCTTGAGAAATCGTGTCATAACTTTCCTAATCACGGTTCCTCCTAATCCTATCACATACAAAATAAACAAGGATCTTCAAGTGTTCAACCATAGCCCATATTCTCTAATTTTCAATTTAAAATTTTGAATTTCAAGCCCTAGAATTTCATCTTTTCAAACCCTGTACTAGAATCATATAATCAAAAAGAGATTAAGAGACAACAAACCCATTCTATAAAGACTAGAACAACCCCAAATTAGCTCAAAACATATAAAAGTTTAAACTTTTTTATCCCATCTCATGAGTCTTGAACAAAATCTCCTAATGAAATAAACATCAAAATAACAAAAAGAACATCGACATACCTGTTTATTGTCGGTGTGAAGATGGGTGCGGCCGGAATTTTGCAGGGGTGGTCGCAGGTTGTCGTCGTCGCTGGCAGGAGGAGGGAGAGCGGGAGTCTGATCAGTGGTGGCAGCGATTGGGTTGTGGTTGTTTAATGGGTTTGTTTTAATGTTTGAAGTGGGCTAAGTTATTGGGCTTATTAGTTAATGGGTTTGTTTTAATGTCTGGTTAATGGACTGAATACTTAATTTAAGTTTTATTAAAGGGTTAGTTAGGATAATTCCGTCGGGTTTCAATCCGTGTTTAAAAAAAATTATATAATTTCTCAACATTACAATATAAATCCATAATATTTTTTACCCAAGGGGTGCGGACGAAGAAATCCAAGGGGTGCGGACGAAAAATTCCAAGGGGTGCGGACGGGATTTTCGACGGAACTTAGCACTAAATTTTTTTTTTCCCGGGGGTGCGCCCGCCCACCCTGGGCATTACTTGAGTCCGCCCCTGGTATCAGATGAACTAATTACCGATTCAGAAGAGAAACTAAGTAGCTAAGACATTAACACGTGAACAATTTAACGTCAAAAAAACAAAATCTCACAGATGATAATCAATTATCAATTAATCATACAAAGTAACTGATCTAACAAGTGCAAATCTAATGATTCTATCCTCGATCTATCATACATACGTATTTTAAGCTTAAATTAGGTTTAACATAACATCTACAGAGAAAGCAAAGTACCTGAGATCCGAACTAATGGAGGACTAGCGAGTGGATACGATTTCAGACTGACGGTTAATCGGCAAAGTTCACCGGACGTCCGGCACCGTTGAATAGCCGACGAAATCAACTGAAACAATTTGTTCGGAAATCAGAATTATAACTAAAATTATTACTGTAACAAATTGATATGGAAATTGAGAGCAAATTAAACTTACATGTCGACAGAGGTTTTTGATAGATGAAACGTCCATAGATCTGTGCAATTAACTGTTGATTCGAAAGGAAAGTATCAGTAATCGATCGAATTCGAGGTTTTTTGATCTTTGCAGATTCAAATAACAAATTTTGTGTGAGAGTATGTGAAAAGGATGTGAAGAGTGAAAACCTAACGGAAATTGAAGAAATCGAAATATTTCCCGCGCAAAAGAAGTGTGTAGTAATTTCTAGATATTTTAGGGGCTTTTGTGGATTTGGTTGACGGTGGGTTCAAAAAGCTCGCAGCTCGGCTCTTAGCTTGTTCGAAGAAAACTAGCTAAAAAATCTCGAATTGAAACGAACGGAGCCGAGCCAACTCATTTTGTAATCGAGCCAAGCTCTGCTCAGCTCATGACTCGGCCCGTTGGTTCGTTTAACTTCGTGCACGAGCTCAAGCTGAGCCAAGCTGCCTTGTTTAATTTCGAGCAAAGACAGTAAAAGCTCTATGGGCGATATCGGAGTTAGGCGATGTCATCGAGTACTCTTATTCCAACTTTGCTATATGCGTCACCTGTGACGGATCCATAAGTTTTTGCTACGGGTGGCAAAATTCGGGTCAGTTCAAATATAGGGACTTGGGTCGTATAGAGGGTAAATTTTATTGGGTCAAAAATTGGATGATTAAAAAAAATGCAAATGAGAATAAAATAACATAAAATAATTTTTATTATTATCGAAAATACTAATTGCGTTAAGTAACCTGAGTAATCATTATTCATAACCTCTATTAGAACACTACGATTTAATTCCTAACTCTAGGATCATTTAAAATTTTAATTATACTCAAATGTTCAAATAGTCATGTTTATTAAAACTAAGGGCATATTTTAAAAATACTTGCTCATTTAACCACAAAATACCATTATAAAGAGGTTGAGAAATTATGATGGGCCAATCTACTCACAAAAATGCCCCATCATCTCATAATAGTGCCCGTATTTGCTAATAAAAAAACCCATAAATATCAAAAAATGAAAATTTTAACCCTTTGTTGGTAAAGCCAAAAATATCAAAAAATGAAAAATTTAACCTTTGTTGGTGCTTAGCACGGGGCCTTTGCCCCCTTCCTTCTACACTAGATCTACCATTGGTGCGTCACGACAAAGGTTTTTAATTGGACTGGCATGGTTTCCTTTTTAATATTATTCAGAATTGGATGGGCAAAGACATATATGGAGGAAAGGTGGGTTGTACAGTTGTCATTTACCAACCCTTCCGCCATACACGTCTTACCCATCCAATCATACACATAGACCTCGATAGTTCTACAAAACCGTGAGCTACCACAAAGGCCCATTTGGCAAATTTTAATGGTCTTACACATGCAGTACACATATCTCTATTAAAATTTGCCAAATGGGCCTTTGTGGTAGCTTATGGTTTTGTAGTTGTAGTGGTGGTTGTTTATTAGTTTTCATGGTGGATTCCATGGTGGTTGTGGTGTTGATCGAGTGAGGTTAGGATGAATGTGAATTGATTAGAGGGTGAGGAGGGTATTTATAACATTTTAGGTGGCTTGGAGAATGATGTCGTGGATATTATTGTTAGGCACTTGAAAGTGACTTGGTTTTTTCAAACCCCATGTATGTTTAATTCATTGAGAATAGGGGTGTGCACGGTTTAGTTCGATTATTATCATTAACCGAAATCGTAATAGAAGTCATCGGTTCGGTTTATTCGGTTATTTTATTGGTTTTTGGTTCGGTTCGGTTAATTTTGGTTAACAACCAAACCAAACAAAGGCTAATATTTATACTTATAAATACATATAATGACTCTATAAATACATGAAATTGAGGTATAAATAAATGAAATGGGGTACAAATACATGAAATGATATAAATAAATGAAATGGGGGTACAAATACATGAAATATAGGTATAAAAGCTAGACATATATGAAAAATATAAATGGTTTGGTTCGGTTAATTTCGGTTAACCGATGGTACAAAAGAATAACCAATAACCGATTTTCGATTAGTTTCGGTTTGGATTTGGTTAACGATTCGGTTATTGCTCACCCTTAATTGAGAATATGAATTTTTTTTCTTTGGGTCACTTCCAACCTTTGCCCCATACCCCTTAATATGGAGAGTTTGAAGGTTTCGAGTATACGTTTTACTCTATATTTGGAGAAATATCATATTTCCTTTAGTAGAAAGTGTACTTTCGTCTAAAAACTATTGTTATTTTAATATGCTTTTTATTGATATATCATTAGCATATTCGTATTGTATAAGGATACTCCTAATATGGAGGAATTTGAAGTTTTGAAGGATACTTTTACTTTATATTTGGAAAAATATGAAGGAATTCATATAGCCTTTAATAGTAAAATTTCATTCCAATCATCAGGGCAAATTACATGAGGATAGCAGGTAGACGAGCAACAAACTGCGCCGCCATCCCTTTTTTAATAGAAAACCCTAATCTACTAAAAACAAAGCCCCGCCCCTGAGGGGTCGAAAAGTTGCTATGGACCACACGCTGAACTCTAGACAAGAACCGAACTGCCTCCGGCGCCAAGGAGCCGAACGTGTCAAACGCCAGGGGGACAAAGGCATGTTGATTATCCTCACAAGCTTTCGCGTGCTTTTCCACCTTCTTTGACTCTGCTTTCAGTACCGCTTGCCCCGCCACAAACCCATTTTTCCGGAACCCGGCTAGTGGGGATACACCTGTGAGATCGACACAAGCATGTTTCCCGCCCTCCCAACCAAAAACTAGCACGTCAGCTGGGCGTAGGGTGGATCTCCCCTCCGACGGGTCTGTAAGAAAATTAACCGGTGCCTCTTTCTTCGCCGAGATCCCTGCTCGTCTGAGAATATCCATTAACGCGTCTCGCACAAAGTCATGGCGATACTTAAACCCCGGCAACTCTCTACAGTGTAACGCATGCTCCCCGTATTTATCCAGGCATGCTTTACGGCAGACTGGGCAAGTTTCATCATTCGGGAACATGGGGATCATCAAACGGTACTTAAGGATTGACCGGTACTCCACCGCTGACATACGTTGACCCAAACCTTCAATATGAATAACAGTTAAGAAATCCTGAGCGTGAGGCCTATGTAGGCATTCAATGACGGCTTTAATTGAAACTATACTTTCGTCTAAAAACTAATTTGTTATTTTAATGTCTTTTTATTAATATAGTATAAGGAATTAAGGACTAATGGGTTAATGGTGAATTTTAAGTAAAAACATTCTAACTAAGTTAAGTATTTTATAAAGACAAGTTAACTTGGCGTGAACAATACGAAAATATTACACACAGACAAATAGAGATGAGTAACATAATTACATAAATATTATCTAGTATTGAATCTAAATATATAAATTAAATGTCTACACATTATTTTCAAAAAAAAAATGTCTACACATGTTTTGATTTTTGCATCTTTAATTGAAAACACGATGAAAATCATATAACTACTTTGATTTCAGAAGATAAATTTTAACTTTTTTTTTAAATACATAAAAAATATGAAGGTAACAGAATTTTTTAAATAATCATATTATAAAAAGACAAGATAACCTAGACACCTAAATATCCAATTCTTATAATTTTACTAGGGTGATTCCCTATGTTTTGTGGTAGCTTTCAGTCTGTATCAGTTCAGTTCGTTACAGTAGCGATATGATACTGGTACTTAGTATAGCAACAGAAAGAGATAAAAATGACTATCGATACTAGTACCGACTTTGTTCGGAGTGACTGTGACTGTCAGTTCCACACAGATCGGTAAGGTACCGACACTTTCTATAGCTTATGATACAAAAAAAAGACACTCTATTGCAAATACAACTCCGTTTTCAAACATCGAGAAAACAAAAAAACGAATACTGACTGATGTTGTTTAGGATGTATTGGTTCAAATCAATATACTTGACTTTTACAACTCCGTTTTCAAAGAAATTTAAGGTTGGGCCCCTCGGTCCCCTGTCTCGGGTCTGTTATCATGGGTTGGGTGTGTATCGGAGTCCTGGTTATGAAGCGAAAGGATGGTTCCGGGGCTCCGATGGAAAAAGACATTTCTAGTTTGGTTTACGTTTGTAATAGCTTAGAGTGCCTTAATGTTGGTTATAGTTACATTTGGTTGGTGATAGGGAAAGATATCATCCCTACTAGCACGTTAAAAGTTAGTAGGTGTTGTATGTTTTCTGAGCTAACGAGTACCAAAGCATGTTTTGGTATTCCGTTGCTAGGTTGGCGGGGGTATGCCCCTTTAAACATGTAATCATCTTTTTGTCATTTATAAAGTTTGCCGGGCGAAAGCTCATTTACCCAAAAAAAAATCTAAAGGTTGAGAAAACCGTAAAACGAACATCAGCACCAATGTTCGGACAATATCAGTTTGGTTCGTCACGATAAAGAACAAAATCAGTAACATTTGATCCTTACAACTTAGTTTTTTTTTCCTCAAAACGTAGCTAAATATATGGACATTGCAACATATATTATTAGAGAAAAAGGAAAATAATGATGCTTTACATAAAAAAACAGAAAAACTAAAGCGCGAGGAGGATTTGATGAAATGTGCATCCGTGCTTTGATCACTTATACACTACTATTATTTTAAGTCAATTTTATATTGACCCGGAGATAACAAAAAGCAAGTCGCAACGGCGTATTAAAAATTTATAAAATATCGAATCTTAAAGGTTCTGAGAGACCACCGTCCGTTTTTCTTCTGTTACTATTGATTCATGATTGATAGTTTGACGGACTAGTTGATTGATTCTAGCTCTCATGTCAGTTTGTACTTTCATTTCGGATTTGAATTGCAATAATTTTTAAATTCATATAGATTCTTTGTATTTTCGACGCAAACACACCCTCACACACATACCATGATCATTATCCATGGCCACAATATGGCATTTTGATAGACACTTTAGACTTCACACCACCATGAGCGGGAACCACCTCGATGGTTTGACACAGGCCTCACGAACAATTACAATAGTTTGTTGAATCATGCATGTTACGGGCAGAGAACAAACAATCACAAACTTTGGTTTACCGTTCATTTGGTTATGTTCGAAGAGATGTCACGCCAGAAATCGCACGTGTTGTGTTCATAAAGATGTCTTAGGCCTATAAATACAACCTCTTCTCACATTTTTTACAAACCCTTGTCCTGTTGCATGTACCCATCTGCTCCTCATTTGTTGCCACAAAAATATACTAAACTCCCCACCACTCGTAGTTCACTCGAACCGACACTTTATCTTTAGAGACCATTGGCTTAAAGGGTCAAGCTAAAATGAGTCATGGTCAGAGCGGGTCAAAACATAGTGAGCAAAAGATAAATCGATATCAAACCAAATCAGCCAATCTATCGTCAACTTGAATGGAAGTATAAACCGAAGCACGTCATGCATGGACGCATAAATTACAATCCCCCCAGATGATTTAAACATATATGAGTAACCACAATGTATTTCACAAGTTAAACTTTGAGGGACAGCACAACCATGATGCCTATATTTTAGGCCATGTACACTTCAACACCAATGCTTTTCACACATTGGCAAACTGGACAAACACTCAAACCCCTGTCACAATCTTTACACAGACTCAAATGCCTACACGGCATCACCAGAATCGACACCTCATTCGCATTGCACGCTTTGCATATCATGTTATTATCACGCTCTTTACGGGGCCCACCATTAGCCAATCCAAGGTAATTGTTAGGGTCTATAGATGAAACAGCATCGTTTTCTAAATCTGTATCACCAAACCCTTCTTTGACCTGGTCAACTCCTTGTGCTAACGCCTGTTGTAGGTTTGACCTTAACATGTTGACTATTGACTCGTTGTATTTTGCTCTGTAGTGCCAATTTTGGGCTTCGGTTGCCACTTGTTTGATTCTTTCCACAAGTTCTTTGTTTTTACGGTTTATTGTCTCTATTTCGAGATCTTTTTCACGCATCTGCTTGTCTATGCTTTTACCGATAGAAGCCAGAAATGAAGACATGTGTCTTTGTCTAATGTCCTTTACTCCTTTAACCATAATATCTCCCTGTTAAGCATCAGTATATAGGTAAGTTATAAGCGGGCATTTGAGATTTGCTTACTGATATGTGTAAACAAGTTGAACCGTTCATAAACTACATAAGTTGGCTCGTTAAAAGCAAAATCATTCCAAGCTTAAATGAGCCCAAGCCAGAGCTTCAGCCTAGATTGGCCCTGAGTATGATAAAATATTTTAAATAATATAAACTAGGGTCGTAGTAACCCACGCGTTGTGCCGGGATACGATTGGAATCCGCTATGTATCGCACACCATGATAACCGATGAATAGATTCGTAAAATCAAACAAAATAATAACAGATAAAAAAATAAGGTAAATAACAAAGGCAAAACAAAGGTAAACATAAAAGAAAACGATAAGAACTTGGTCGGTTTCGGTGCACTCGTTATAGCAAAAGAAAAAAGGCTTAAAAATATGTCCAAAAGAACATCTTCGCGCGTTCAGTTTGTTAAAAAATTTTGAAAGTTAAAAGCAGTTTTCCGTACCGCTATTGGTTTGGTTCATTAAAAAAAAACTAGAGTAAGAAAAAAAAGGCACAAGTTAGCAAAGCCCTAAACTCACAAAAAGGGTTCAAGTTAGCAAAGCCTCCAAGGCTCATGTTAGCATATTAATACTATTCAACTTCTCTTCTTTTATATAGAAATAATACATCTAACTACAAGATGCATATAATTAAACAATAATATAAGTATATAGATAGACTTGTACTTGATGTTTTAAATGTGATATATAAGCGGTTATCTATCCAACTACTTTTCTCTCCCATTATGTCTTTATCAAAGCTACATACAAGTGCTTATTGCAGTTCTCTTCTCAAATTGGTTATGTACTAAACGCCCACCTATATAACTATAACTACACATATATATGAATAGATGCTTTTTCTTGAAGTTTTTCGTTTAATTGGTTATGTTAAAAACTAATATAATTAAAACCATGATTATATAAAAAAGTAATATGAAATAGAAAAATCAAATTAATACCTGAAGCATAATGTATCTTTCAAGGTCTTCATTTTGTCGATCAAGTTCAGTTGTGACACTCTCACCAAAAGAAGACATAATTGATGGTGCTGCTGGCATGCTTCCACTTGCAGATGTGATTGATGAATTGCGTTCCTCATCATCATATGATAACTTTAAACCAGTAGATACATGATGTGGGTTTTGAATGGTTGATGGCCGATCAGATTCTTCATTATAAAAATTCTGGTTCAATGATATCTGTAGCTTCTTCTGCATTAAATTAGCTTCGGCTTCCCTTGGGCGTTTATGGGACCGGAATACAGGGGTATTATGGTCTTTACCGGAATAATTTATCTGCTCAACATTATGGGCGGCTGGTACTCCTATAGCAAAGTTAAAAGCGAAATCAAAGATCAGATTACATGGTAAAGAGTAACTCGTTGAGACCAACAAAGCGGACCAGACAATACCGGGACCAGTTATATGCGGTTTGGTTCTCCGTCATGGTATGAATAAAGTTCAATTATTGGTCTGGTCCGGTACATGTGCAGTTCAGTTTTGGTCCAGCCCGGTTCAAAACAGGATATTTTTATTTTATTTATAGTATATGACGGTGTCTATTTACGGAAGTAAGCTTGAATCACTAACCCAATACTTTGAATCCAGTTCATGGTCCGGTTCTTATTAGCATTAACCGAAACCGTAACCAAAGTCATCGTTAATCGGTTTGGCTTATTCGGTTAATTTATCGGTTTTCAGTTCGGTTCGGTTAATAACCAAACCAAACAAGGGATAAATTTTTACCTAGAAATACATGTAATTGATGTATAAATACATGAAATAGATGTATAAATACATAAAATGGAGGTATAAATAAATGAAATGGAGGTATAAAAGCTAGAAATATATGAAAATGTAAATGGTTCAATTCAGTTTGGTTAATTTCGGTTAACCGATGGTACAAAAAAACGATAACTTGTTTTCAATTAATTCGGTTTCGGTTAATTTCAGTTCGGTTCGGTTTCAACGTTTTCGAATTTTAGTTTCCGCCAGGTCCTGTTTTGGACAGTGCGCAACAGTCCAATACAAGACCGAACCAAAACTGAAGATTTATAGACATTGGAACCAAGACCAGATTGTATGGTACCGGTTCAGTCCGAAACTGGACCGGACCTGGCTGGAAAGAAACCCAACTGGAACACAAACTGAAGCTATCTCAAACCATGGACCGAGAATTGTTTCGGTTCGGTTGCCGGTTCAACATTTTAGCTGAGTGTTGTACACCTCATACTCATTAACATAATTTAAATAATTAAAATGAGCTGTAAGTAATAAACAATAATTCAACCAAAAAGAATCACAACCAATTACAACAAAGCAAAAATCTAATCATTTATGGCTATGTAATAATAAGAGGGTTGCAAATACCATTATAGCCTGAAGTGACTAAAGTAATGGTGAGACCCCAGCAGAACAGTTAAATTAGCAAAAAAAAAAAAAAAGGTTCATTGCAAACAGACACAGTGGAGCTGTCAAACCAAGAAATGAAAGATGCTTAATCCTGACAATGGAGCTTGCTCATTATGTTTTCTTAATTTTTTTTCTTTGTCTGAAAAGCAGGCTATATGTGATCATGATGTGACAGGCAGAATAATTGAAGGTTGCTCTTCAAGTAAATCAAAATAAGGTTTAATTCTCAAAAACCCCTATACCGCTATACGTGCTTTCACGTTGTAAGCGTAATTTTTTTTTGTGATTGATCAAGTCCTCAAAGTTTGTTTGTTAGGTCAAACATATTGCATACATGAGCATTTCCTTTAAATTTCGTAATCTTAGGGCATAACCTAAGAAGGCATGTGTTAAAAAAACATACAATGATCACATCTTCTCAATCAAATTCCATACCCTATGTGTTAGAAACAGGTGGCAGTGAGTAATCAGTATTATGAGAATGATCATATCTTCTCAATCTAACTTCATTTACGAAAACATAAATGAGCAATTTAAGGTACACTTTCTGTTTCAAAAGCAAGTAGCATATAAGTTATAACCATATCATTATAATATGTTTTAAAACTAATTCCATCTACAAGAAAATGTGCAAGATTAACTACATATGATGTGACAGGTTTAGAATGCCAAATAAGACAGAAAAAAATTAGCCAATTTCCATATGAACGAATCCAGTAAGTTAATTGAGTAATCTAACAAAGCCCCAGCAACTTACTTGCAATACGAAAAACAAATTTAAAACAATTGATCAAGTAATACAGCAAAGACTTTGAGGTAGTAACAAATCTCGAAAAGAAATTATTTGAAACCCTTATGAGCAGCTTAAAGAAAATGACCCACTTGAATTGTAGTACATCATTAACATAAAAACCATGAAAATACAATGAAGATTAGGTTCAGCATAAGTATATTAATCTTGGGGATAAAAATAGTAGAACTCACCATTACCAAATAGCTGCAATTGGTTTGAAGGATACTGAAAGATATTCTCATCAAGGAAGACAGGGACTAATGAATTTGTGTTACTTCCTCCCAACATCTTTAAGTACACAGTACACAGACAACCTGCTTACAATTAAACCATTGTTAAAATCAGTTAGTGGTTTAAAATTACACACAGGTACAATAAAGTAGATTGATGCCAAGCGAGAAATGAGTGAGAGAAGCGCAAATTTGGAACTGAGCTATAAACCAATAGCTATGAATACACGCTATGATTAAAAAGTAGAAGCATAATAATAAACAAAAAGAAAGTTGCAACTCAACAGAATAGCAGAACCGACGGTGGAATCGTTAACAACATGTTTCATATTTTACGATGCATTACATACTAGTTAGTTACTGTTTAGTGAAATCACGTTTGTGCTTGTTATATTACCTATTCTAAAGTACACTGATACTGAAGAAATCACCGGCCTGCTGATGTGCTAACCAATAAATAGTACAGTTCTAACGGTCAAGGGTTCAAGTTCAACACTGCATTTTACTTATGAAAAACCTTTTTTATGGTGTTGTTTCTTCCATCATCTTTTTTTGAGCATAAATTTAAGGCATTAACCATATATTTCATTATTACTTTTATATGAGAAATATAGTTCCTTGTGTCTCGGCTATCCTTAAAAAATTAAGAACTTCAAATCTAAACTAAAATGCTTGAATCCATCTTTTTTTGTTGGTTAAACATAATTGGCAAATAAACATATCCTTGATAAATGGTTGGTCAAAATTGGATATATGGTTGATATGAACTTGCCATTCTAAGGCTATGCGGTATGGTGATGGCCCATCCTTGGAGGATGATCCGCCACGTAAGCGCCACGTAGATCGGGTGTGAGGATGGGGCAAAGAGGATGGAGGTAAGGAAATGGGGGATGGGCCTCATATATATATGAGTTGTATGTATGTGTGTGTGTGAGGGGCGTTTGTGTTTTTGTGGATCGTCTTCACCGTCTACACCCCGACGATTTGGACGACGCCGGTGTGGGGGGGTGGGGGGGGGGGGGGGGAGATGGGGGGAGGTGTGGCGCCGGTCCTCGACGATCCCAGGCCGAAGCCCACACTGTGCAGCCTAAGATGCAGTAGTTCAAGAGATGACAAACTATAATGTATGCACTTTCTACAATTAACAATTAATCAAGAGAAAAAAAAACTGACTGGATCGATAACTATTCATAACACACAAGCAATCAAACTCTCTTTCAACCAAACAACTTAGCCAATCAGAAACCACAAATGCAGAAAAATAACCACATAATACAAAAACTGCATGATCGGAGACTGCAAACCCTATGTTTGACCAAAATCCAAAGTCTCAACAACCAAACACATCACAGAAAAACACAACAAATCCAAATCACAAAAGAATGCAACAATCAGAACATCAAAATCCCTATGTTTGACCAAAATCCAGAGTCTGAAGAACTAACACGTCACAAATCACAAGAAACGCAACAATTTAACACAATCGGAACATCAAAATCCCTAAATTAAACCAATCAATCAGTAACAGAATTACCTGAGAGAGAAAAACGTCACAAGATCCTGCAAAATAGATCAAATTAGATCAAATTAGGGCAAATAATCAGTTAAATAAAGGATAGGAAATCGATGAATGGAGTGGAGAAAGGAAGATGTAATACCGAGTGGCTGGCGATTAGATGGAAGCGTAGAGGTTACGAATAATAATGAAGGTGGTTTTAGAGAGAGAAAGTGGTGAATGAATATAGAGAGAGAGTAATTGAATTGATTGAAGAAGTGGGATGGTGTGGTATGGTATGGCATAGGGAAAGGTGATGGGGAGAAATAATTGAACGGTGCGGTGGTGGTTACGCAAACGGGGAGAAGATGATGGATGGAGGTTGAGAATTTTTTTCTTTTTTTTTTAGTTAAATTTCATTTTAGTCCCTGTGATTTGGACTATTTTGCCTGTTTAGTCCAAATGTTTCATTTTTAACCTGTGGGTTTAAAAAGGTTTCACCGTTGCCATGTTAGTCCACTAGGTTAACTTCATTTATTTTTTCTGTTAACGAGAAGGGCAATTCGGTCATTTTATATGGCCGAATTGCCCTTCTAGTTAACAGAATTACATATAAAATGACCGAATTGCCCTTCTCATTAACAGAATTAATGGATGAAGTTAGCCCAGTGGACTAAAATGGCAACGGTGAAACCTATTTGGACCCACAGGTTAAAAATGAAACATTTGGACTAAACTGGCAAAATGACCCAAACCACAAGGACTAAAATGACATTTAACTCTTTTTTTTAGAGTTTTTAATACATTTTAGAGTTATATGTATTTTAGTCCCTGTAGTTTGGGTCATTTTATCAGTCTAGTCCAAAGGTTTCCTTTTTCATATGTGAGTCTAAAAAGGTTTTACCGTTACCATTTTAGTCCACTGGGTTAACTTCATCTATTTTTTCTGTTAACGAGAAAGGCAATTCGGTCATTTTATATGGCCGAATAGTCTTTCTAGTTAACGAAATTACATGTAAAATGACCGAATTGCCCTTCTCGTTAACAGAAAAAAATAGATGAAGTTAACCCGGTAGACTAAAATGGCAACGATGAAACATTTTTGGACTCATAGGCGAAAAGTAAAACCTTTGAACTAAACTGACAAAATGACCAAACCACAGGGACTAAAACGGAATTTAACTCTAATAATAAATAAGTTAAAAAAAATTGAAAAATAGGAAATACGTATATGGTGGGATCCACAGAACACGCGACCCAGCAAATTTCTGAAATCACGCTGCTCGATTCATCGGCCTCGTTTGACTTTAATATTGGACGTGATGTATGTGTTTTAATTTTCTTTTTGGTTTTTAATTTGTTTGTTGGAGGCCTAACCGATAAGTATTCTAATTTTGGGGGTTTTCACCTATTATTGAATTGATTTTTTTCTTAAATTATATGTGAAATCATTTGAAAGTGTAAGTTTATGTTACGTTACTAATCCGAACTTTTAGAGTATGAGGGTTTTTGGCTTAGGGATGAGCTCGGTACCGACCGGTACCGGAACCGAAAGTACCGGTACCGAAAATCCTCAAAAGTGGGTACCGCTACCGATACCGAATATATCCGGTACGGTACGGTTCGGTACCGGTATTTGAGGGTAAAAACCGGTAAATACCGGTACCGGACCGGTACCGAAAATGTCAAAAGTCGGTACCGAATCGGTACCGGTACCAGGTCCATTTTGCTCATCCCTAGTTTGGCTAAGCTTTTTAACATCTTCTAGGAAAAATTACAAGTTTTGTCATTTATCTTTATACCACTTTTCAGGCGGTGTCCTTTTTAACGAATGTTGACAGGCGATGTCCTTTACTAGGTATTTTGTTGCAAGTTTAGTCATTTACACCCAACCCATTTAAAAAACCCTGTTAATTGTTGGGTGTAAAAAACTAAACTTGCGACAAAATACCTAGGTAAAGGACTAAACTTGCAACAAAATACCTAGTAAATGACACCGTCTGTCAACAATTAACAGGGTTTTTTAACTGGGTTAGGTGTAAAGGACTAAACTTGCAACAAAATACCTAGTAAAGGACACCGCCTGACAACATTTATTAGAAAGGACACCGCCTGAAAAGTGGTATAAAGATAAATGACAAAACTTGTAATTTTTCCTATAATTTATTAACTTTTATAAAAAGCTAATAAAAAAAAGTGTTTGGCAAACTCATAAGCACTTTTCAAATTGACTTTTTGTATAGAGAGGAAAAATTAGTTTTAAAAAGTTAGTAAGGAGTGACTTTTTAAAGTTGCTTATGACTTGTTGTTTTTCATACCCTTTTTAGTCATTTTACATGAATAAGCTAAGTCAAACATTTTTTAAAAAACAACTTATTGACTTATTGGCTTTTCAGACTCTATAAGCTAATCCAAACATTTTTTTAAAAACTCATTTTCAAAAGGTTATAAGCCAATAAGTTCTTATAACAAAAAGTCTTTTTTGAGTTAAATAAGCTTAGCCAAACAAGCTCTATGTATGCATCTAATTGGTGGAAAATGGTGGAGAAGGGGCTCATGTTTGTTATTGTGGTGAAAGTTTGGTGTTGCCTCGTAGTGAAATGGTGGTGCTTTTGGTGCTGATGTGGAAGGGTATTGGCCCATTGCGGCGAGCCTTAATAAAATGTTAAAACTATTGTTTTAAAAATCGAATATGTGGTTCAAACTGACAACTCTAACGACTTCAAAATCAATCTTAAAATTAGCTATTTAATAGAAGAAGGCAAGCAACAATTGTTTTTCATTTGGTTTGATTCGTTTAAAACAGGTCGGTTCGATGTAGTAGGGACTGGTTATATGATTTGTTTAAAACAGATCGGTTCAATGTAGAATGGAATGATTATATCGTGACTTAACTAATGAGACTTAAGAATCCATATCATCATATCATGTCCGTGTATTCACATAGTATGCATTGAAGTGTTTGTTAAGTCTTGAAAACATGTTCAATTGGGGAACGTTGGTAAATTGGTAAAAATTCAAAAATAGCATTACAAAGGTATCTTGTACATAGATGCAATATGGATTGGTGAATCTACAATTTTGTCAGCATTCGTTAATGGAAAGTGTTTTGAAAACTTATGAAACGTTTTAGCAAATATATAGTAATCCTGAAATTTAAGAACTTATCAACTTACATGGTTACTTCCCAAATTTCCTAAAAATATTTAGGTTTAATCTTTATACTCTTTCTCCTCTCTATCTTGATGTGTATCGATCTCAACATCAATTCAAATATCTAAACAAGTATATAATTATAAGAACTACATGTATTTTGGTAATAACACGTGTTCTTAGAAGCTTAGATGTATTTATTATAGAGATTTTTAGTAATAACACATGTTCTTAGAGGTTTAGGGGTTGTTTGGCAACTTCTAAATTGTTATGTGCTGAACCATTAAGTGTTGAACCAGTAATAAGTCTGAATCATTAAGATCCAGTATAATGTTTAATCGTTCAAAGACAAATATCTAACCAATTCAGATTAGGGGTTTTAATCATTCAGACTCAGTATAATGCTTAACCATTCAGAGGCAAATGTATGAACCATTCAGACATCTGCTTGCGAAACAAATAGTCTGAACCATTAAGAGGCTCATTAAGAGCTAATCAAACAACCCCTTAGATCAACTTATTATTATAGAGATTTACATATCATAATTGGTTCCATCCAAGCACTCTAAAATAACCATTACTTGTTATAATCAATGTGAACAGTGTGTGGTCCAATTGGTTTTGGGAGTGAGAATTTAGACAATATACAAGATATGCGGGTTATTATCACAAAAGCGATAATGGTAAACATCTATCATGTAATGCATGACGCTAAAATAATTAAATTTTCATTTATAACAATTTAATAAACATATTATCTTCAGGTCAACTTGATTAATCTGTTTAATAATACAAGTCAACGCACTTTTTACAGGTTAACCCGTCTATGATCCATTTAACTAGTTTACAGCCCGTTAATCCAGTTAAGTCTTTAATATAGACTTGTGGAATCCTCATGTGCTTCACGGCGGGTTTTTGGTCGGCATCAGTTCAGTTCATTATGGTATCGGTACGATAACCACACTCGATATAGCAATCAACATGTGTTTTACATTGACCGAAAGCCATAAATAAAAATAAATTGTGAATAGTGTGTGTGGTCCAATTGGTTTTGGGAGTGAGAATAAATGTATGATTTGTTATATAAGTTTGTTTTATCAGTTTATGTTATAATAAAAATTATATAATCTTCACATAATTAAATTGTATACAGGTTGATCCTTGTAGCTTATTTATTATTTATCATCACCATCATTATCATCATCATACTCACTAAATCCCACCAACTTATGTCTAAGGCTTGATGCAAAACTACTATCTTGTTGGGATCTTGTTGGTTTTCTTGTATTATTTTTGTCGTTTTTGGTTGGTGGTGGATTATCATGATTGCTTCAGTTTCCTTTGGGTTGATATCTCGTAGAATGGGGACTGGGTTTTTTGATCAAGAGCAGTCACGGTTTGGAAGCTGCTATGATGATACTTTATTGAGGGATGGCACTTATTTTTGGACTTTAAAGTTCCTGGGGCTGTTTATTGTGCTCGGTTTTAGATGTCTGGGCTGGTTAAGTTTTGTTTGGTGGGCTGCTAATCACTTCTGGACGCTGTGTTCGCTTTGGTGGACTGCTTCTTTTTTCTGCTGGGCTTTATCTTCTCTGTGGGCTCCTATGCTAGTTTGGGTTTTTGGTTCTAGAACTGGCCCTCTGGGATTTTGTATGACTGGGCCGCCAGAAGGAGGGGATTATTTTTCAGGTCTGTGGCTCAGACCCAGCTATACCGCAGGCCCCTTGGGCAGCTTTCCTTTGTTTGGTTGTGAATTTAGCGATAGGCCCACATGGCCCTCCTGCTTTGCTGATCCCCCTTGAAGGCCCAACGAGTTTGGCTGGGTTTGTTTCATGGTCTCTTGTTCCAGCTGAAGCCCATTCAGAGCCGGAGTTATATTTGTGAAGGCCCATTTTTTTGGCTAGCTAGCTTTCATTGTTTTTTTAGTTTGGTGTTGGTTTGTTGTTCAGTCCATGTCTAGTGGTAGTTTATCTTTATGTTATCCTACTAAGCTATTGTTTTGATAGCCTAGTCGGGTTCTATAAAGTTTTCTCGTTGTTGAGGTTCCCGAAGCCTGTTTTTCGGGGTGTCCTCTTTTAGGAGTTTCGGGGGGTATGCCCCCTTAAGCCTGTAACACGTTTCTTTTTGGAATATATTTGCCGGGCATCTGCTCACTTATTGTCACACCCCGAATTTCCACGTGTCACCGGTGGGCCCGGTGGGGAGTATCGTGACGTCATGGTTGGCAACGTAATAGTCAAACAACACAATATCAATATGCACAGCGGAAGCAATTTAAAGTATGATACAACCGAATTTATTATTGTAATTTCAATTGTCACAATATTCGGAAGTTTATCCACAGAAGGATCGAACATAAAATGGAAATAATAGTTCAACAGACTTTTAGGCATCTTAAGCTTGCGAGACTTCTATTGATGCTAAGGAGACATATCCAGCCAATTTCGTATAGTACCTGCATTTAGCCTTTTTGGAAAATACGTCAGTTTACACTGGTAAATACATTCAACTGACTCATTTTGGAAAAAGAGTTCGTAAATTGTTTTGAATGCACGTGGCACAAAAATATCTTGACACATTGATTAAAATGCACAGAGGCAAAATTAATCTTTTTAACTTGGGAGAATTATTTAATATTATAATCTTGTGAACGATTTACATGTTACTTATGCGTTCAGTAGCCCGGAACGTATCCGGGTTAAAGATCAATAGACACACCACAATTCTAGAGTTATACACTGACAGGTGTACGCCTACACCCCGTGCTCAGGTCGTGGCCATCTCGTAAGATAATGCCGAGGATATCCGGGACATGGTCATTAACCCCCCAAAGGCTGTAAAGTAAACAAGACTGTTTAAACGAGCCGATCAAATTATTCAACTACCCACTAAGCGTGGAGATTTGATGCTCGATCAAGCGGTATGCTATATACCGTAACCCAAGCCCGTATAGGGAAAATAAGTTAAAAGTATTTACCTGAGCTAAATATAAATTCAATCCCAGCCGTATATCAAATCAGCAAGTACAGATAGCTTTTACTGGGCTCCTAATCTGGAACGAAGGTTTTTAATAACCTATTAGAATCCTAACGGGTCTTTAATTAAGCTTAAGCTTAGACCGGCTAGTTTCAAAGATACGGTTCGTACGCACGATTAAGCGAAGACCGGATAGAATGTGACTTAGACCCGACAAGTTTGAAGACTTGTTTAATATGGGTTTATTATTCACATTCTGGATTCTGAGATAAAACCGATAAGGTTTGACCCGTTTCGGCTAATTTATGTAAACTTGTTACATAAACCGAACCGAACGCGTATAATGTATAACGGGTAACCGAAAGGGTCGCGAACAGGTTTCCTAAGTTAATACGCTTTAAATATGTTGTGATATCATTATGATATCTTCCATAATGCCCATAACGAGTTTAATCCCTAAATACGCCCCGTAGGGGTATTTCGGTCATTTTAAGGGTTATAAAAGAGATTTATAATACTTCTGAGATACGGGTCTGATTTAATCAGAAAAATTATTAATTTTAACAGACCACAACAGTTGGTGAAGAGTCTCATTTCCCAAAATGGTTTTAAACCCAAATTATGCGTTTAATACGCGTATGTAGCCGTTTTAAGCGACGTATGGTTTAAAATACCATTCTGAGTTTTCTGATCAGCAAAACAGGCTCAATACACTCTATTTATTATTTTAAATCAGTGGCAATTGGATTGGTATCAAACGGATTCGTAAAACTCGTTTTATGGCCTAAAAGGGCATATTCGATATTAACCGAATCAATGCGATAAGCCTAGCTTAAGATCAGTTTAAAAATAATTAAAAAATCTTCAAAAATCCCAAAATATTATTTAACATCAGTGGGTAAAAGTTTTGGTACCGAAAATCGGGTTTAGATAGGCTATGCGCTAATCGCGCCGTTTAATTAATAAAAAGCTTATTATTTACGCTAATGCGCATATCTCCTAATCTAGACCTCCGATTGACGTGAAAATTTACGTACATGTTTAATAATCAGTAACTAAGATTATTGTACTTCCACATTTTCAAAATTCTCGTTGTATGGTCATAAGGGCATTACGGTCCAATTTAAGCGATTAACGGAAACGTGTGCATGCATCGGATAATCAACGAAACAAATACCGAGACTTATTCTATCATGTAATCCAACCCTAATGAAGCACTAAGGCAATACCGAATCAAATTAAAACGGGTCAGAACCGAAGTCAAAGCAAAAGTCAAGGTTTTGCGCCTTTCGGTTCCGAACCGGGTTTTAACAGAAATTTGTCGAGTCGGGCAAGCGTAGACAAGTTTTCATACTTATTACCATGTTATATTAAGGTTAAAACAGGTTACACACCTCTCGGATCATTAATCGTGCATTAAATCATATTTTGTAATTCTGTTGACTTTTTCGGTCAACGTTTGACCCGACAAACGACCTAGTTAGGTCTGGAATTGGTACGCGCCCTTATAAGGGTTTAATACCCATATAATTACCTATCTAATGGTACTTTTAATTCGTGATACGACTGAGCTATCGACACTTAATCACGAAGTCAACCGTTAAGCACGATATATTGACTTTTAAGCTATTTATAAAGCTAGAATTAATTTAGAAGGGTTAGGCAACTTACTAGATGATTTATGGTTGCTTAGGAAGGCTCTTGATCAGCTTGGATGCTCCTTAGATGATCAGATTGTTTGCAAATGATGTGAGGAAAGTTTGTGAATGAATGGTTTCTTTATATACTAGTTTCAAACACCACAACAAAGTGACAACCAAGTCTAGGGCCATCCACAATTGATCAACACTTGTAAGTAGTGTGTAGGGATGTCTAGGGGCCATGCACATGCAAGAAAAACCGGCCTAGAGGGTAACAATCGCGACATACAGCCAACAGCAGGTAATCTGTCGCTGGGCACCCCCTCGCGTAGCGCGAGGGGCCGTCGCGCTACGCGACGCCCTATGCTGATCAGAATTGTTTTGTTTGTTGAAGGTTTGAAAGGGTACCCACTTGTTCGACCTAGGGACCTTATTTTATTAGTTGAGGGCCTCCTAAAAAGCCTTTGTACTGTTCTAAACCCCACCATGAAGTATTGTTTCATTTGAATCCATAACAAGATCCGTAAATGAAGGTTTACCATTGCTTTTCTTCGTGAGATCTTATCATACTTTTGAAATTCCTTTCTTGACAATAATTCTCTGTATAGAGGGCATAAAAGATGTGTATAACATTTAATCGGGTCTTGGGATTTTAAAAAAATAGGTCGTTCAGAGGTAACAGTTTAACATGACGCCACTTTAAATCCTGCCGAATTATCTTTATTAAATCCGGGTTTACAACGCGTTTTGTCTGACATGACACGTGTCGTTTTTTTAAAGAACCCGAAATTTTCGAGGTGTTACATCCTCACCCCCTTAAAATAAATCTCGACCCGAGATTTACTGAAACAAGTAAGGGTACTTTTCTTTCATGGTGGATTCTAACTCCCACGTAAACTCGGGACCTCTTCGGGCATCCCATTTGACCTTGACAAAAGGTATATGCTTTCTTCGAAGCTTCCTTACCTGTCGATCTTCAATCGACAAAGGTTTTTCCACAAACGTTAAGCTCTTATCTATTTGCACATCTGTATGTGGCATGACATGCGAATCGTCAGCGGAACACTTCTTTAGATTGCAGATGTGGAATACATTGTGAATTCCACTGAGCTCTTCCGGTAAGTTCAACTTATAGGCAACTGACCCGACATGTTCGATAACCTCGAAAGGTCCTATGTATCTCGGGCTTAGTTTGCCTTTCTTACCAAATCGCATCACCCCTTTCCATGGTGACACTTTAAGTAGGACTTTGTCACCTACTTCAAAGTGAAAATCCTTACGACTTGGATCCGCGTAACTCTTCCGCCTATTCCGGGCAGCTTGGAGATTGTTACGAATCTGGACAATCTTGTCCGTCGTTTCGAACACGATCTCTGGTCCTGATAACTGGACTTCTCCAACTTCCGCCCAACAAACTGGCGATCTACACTTTCTACCGTATAATGCCTCAAAAGGCGCAGCCTTTATGCTGGTATGGTAGCTATTGTTGTAGGAGAATTCGATCAATGGTAGGTTCTTATCCCAGCTACCTCCCAAATCGATCGCACATGCACGTAGCATGTCTTCCAACGTTTGAATAGTACGCTCACTCTGACCGTCTGTCTGAGGATGGTAAGCCGTACTAAAGTTCAAACGTGTGCCCAAAGATTGCTGGAAACTCTTCCAAAAGTGTGACGTGTACCTAGTATCTCTATCAGAGATAATAGCTACAGGTATGCCGTGTAAGGCTACAATCTTATCAACGTATAACTGGGCTAACATATCGGAGCTATAAGTCTCCTTGATGGGTAAGAAATGAGCTGACTTAGTCAGTCGGTCAACTATAACCCATATCGTATCATTTCCTTTCCTCGTCTTGGGTAACTTGGTAATAAAATCCATAGTTACCATTTCCCACTTCCACGTAGGAAGTTCAGGCTCTTGTAGCAAGCCTGACGGCTTTTGATGCTCGGCTTTGACTTGCGCACATGTCAAGCATTTAGCTACATGGGTGGCTACGGACTTTTTCAAGCCTATCCACCAATAATTTACCCTTAGATCCTGGGTAGCAGATGGCAATTCTTAATCATTGCCTGATTAGGGTTACGGCATGTATGCATAAGCAATATGAACCGTCTTTCTTATTTAATAACATAAAACCCTCAGAAGATTGAGTCAGGTTTTATGTGCCTATGTTTTAAAACCTATTTAATCAAGGTTTCGATTATTCCATAATCAATATGGAGTTTTCACAATACTCCAGCCCACAGCGGGATACAATCTTAATTCTACCTGCCTTCCCGGAGGTAAGCAGGGAAAACTTATGAGAAGATAATCAAGATTGCAAGGAGGCTACAGAGATTTTTCATATCTCAGGCTCCAGTTCATCCACCATTACTCGTGTCAAATAAGTGACACCTTTATGTTATAAGTCCACGAATTCCTTAGTCGGGAACATTAAAAAAAATTTCCATTTTTGGATATCTTCTTTGAATACTACTAGTCGACTTTAGTACAAATGTACAATATGACCATTGGGATATCTCAGGGGTTCCATGTATTAAACCTCCATGCTGATCAGACATGGAATTAATCTATGGGACACACTAGGATACGCCAATCCTCATATGACACTTTTATCAAACATAGTTTGGCATTCGCAGGCGATAGAAAACAATGAGAAAAATAATTAAAATAACATATGTTGTCGTACTCTATGCGAAGAAAGAGTACTCTTAGATTTTTCGGAAGGATTCCTTGCCGATACTAGAAGAATCGGTTACTATGGTTTCCTTGGTAAGTTATACCTTGTGGATGATAATAAAAATTTTGCTAAGTTTATGGTTCATGAAGATTTATTATTGCCTGTATTAAAAACAGGACACTTAGCAGATGTTATCATTGATAAATGATAAGGAAGTTTATTGTGCAAGTGCTTATATTAAATCAATAATGGAAGTTTCACAAACTAGGCACCTAGCTCAGTTGGCTAGGCGCGCGAAAGGGTGCGGCCTAGACCCAGGTTCGACTCCGGGGACGGCCAATTCCACCATTTTTTTATGTTTAATTTTAATTAATCGCACGGATACGTGTAATTATGAGAGTTGTCTCATAAGGAGTCTTGATAATTAATTGCTCCTTATCACCCACAATATGGGTTTGATTTTTAAGGCAACCATCGATTTTTATCACTATATTGAGTCCTTATATTTTAACGGAACTAGGACATCGGAAAAATGATTCCTTATGGATATAAAACATCCATCTAAAAATGCTGAAGCAGTCTTAGAGGTATACAGGCTTCTTACCGAACTTTCGTTGCTTTTTATTAAGCCTGTACTCGCTCTCTTTCTCAGATTTCTTGGAGTTATCCTCCTTCTTTGGTTCATCCTTCATATTTGAAGTGTGAACATAGCTCTCCTCATGAATAATTTAACATGGTTTTGAATGAGATTTAGAGCGAGAAGTATTCAGCTCTTTGTATTGTCTCATGACCTTTTCCATGGTCCTTCCATCTGCTGCGTCAACCACAGCCTGGAGATTAACTCCATTGATATTGAGGTTTACGTTTGTAGTTTTATTAACTTTCGTCGCCTTATTAGTATTGCGACTTTCGTCTACCTCATCCGAGTTTTCCATACTCGCAACTTGGTACCAATCACCAAGATTTAACCATTATTAGTCATCATCCTGATGACCTGACTTAGGTTAGCCACGGCATTCATAAACCGTATGGGCTATTCTGTTTCGAACATTCATAGTGAATGTTATTTGAACGTATTTCCATTATATTTAGCCTAGGTCACAACGGGACCATCAATGGCATGCAAAGTTTGGAGCGAGTCCAATACTTGCTTGACAGGGGACCATAATGTCATAACTGTCTTTGTCACAAGGACGATTATAAATTGATTGGTTGAAAATGAGGGTGGCCCACCATCTCCTCTCTCCTTCATGCGGTGAAACAATACCGAAACCCCTCCCCGATTTGGGTCCCCGCGGTGACGGCAGCGGTGTTCCCGATCGGGGACTGGGGTCACCGATCCCCCTCCCCGCTTGTGTCCCGTACACCCTAACTCCACAATTGAATAGTTCACATTTCAAGAAAAAATATCTTTGTTGGTTTGGTATATGAATGGTTGGACCAACTAGTTTGAAGCAACCATCATTATATTAGAAAATTTTATTCATTTAACTAATATACATGTATCATCTTTGTTATGATACAGGGACATAATACATATAAGTAATAATAATTAATATGTTGTATAACAAAGTAGAAATAATAATAATAATAATAATAATAATAATAATAATAATAATAATAATAATAATAATAATAATAATAATAATAATAATAATAAGGCATGTGGCAACTCAATAAAGCCGGTAATCATATTATTGAGACCGTTGCATTTGCATTTGTCAATTAAGGAACGCCGTGGGTGGACACGAAACGATGCATAACGTTGAATAGCAGCAGGCTTATTGGGCCAGTGGGCCCACCCTCTTTGTTTGTTTTCTTTTGGCGGGTAATTTAAGAAACTACGTTACCTTCACGTTATTGTCTTTTCAGTTTTCACTATTTTTTGTTTACCAGCTTTCTCATGATAGCAGGACACCTAACCCTCAACTATTCTTATTCGCAAAAATGGTCTTCAAATTTATAGGCTCCGTCTATTCGCACACGGCCTTTGTCTATTTGCACACTCAAAGCGCCCCGCTATGGTTGGCCAAAGCGCCCCGCTATGGCCAAAGCGGGGCGCTTTGAGTGTGCAAAAAGACAAAAAGTGTTGGCTGGAAGTTGTGTTGGTTTTTTTTTTGAAATAGGTGGGATGTGGGTTAGTTTGGTAGTGTTTTTTGAAGGAAAAAATTGTATTTAAGTTTTATAATTACGTTTTTTTACGTCATTATTTTTATAGAACGTATATAATATAAGTGCGTCTTTATAAACTGTTAACCTAGTTTATTTTGTTAAATTAAACGAACACGTTAAATAAATTGTACAGAAAGCCATAAGAATTAAACGTAAACAATCCAAAATCAACGTGATGTAAATATATATCAGTTTGTACATACAAAACAAAAAGGTACAACTGACTACATAATACATAACAAAACACTATACAAACAAACTAAGGTACTAATCCTCGTGCGGTGGGGACGGTGGGAGGGGAAGTGGAGGCAACCCAGCGAGCTCTCGTAGAGAAACGAGCGTCTCGATGATCCAGTCCTGGCGTGCGGCCTGGCGTCTGAGGCGCCGGTCGAAGTCCCGAGCCACCTCACGCGCTACCGGAGGCAGGTCAGCGTAAACGTGCTGCGGGTACTGTGGCGGCTCAGGAGCTGGCTGAACTGGTGGTACCGGGATCTCCTCGATATGCTCCTCCTGAGCCGGATCCTCTAATACAGGCTGAGCCTGAGGCTGAGCCTGAGGCTGAGCCTGAGCCTGAGGCTCCTCCTGAGCCTGAGCCTCAGCCTGAGGCTGGCCCGGGAACTGATCGAGTCCCAGAGCCTGTAGCTGAGCCTGCCGAGCGGCCGCCTGCTCAGCAGGAGGGGCCAACACTCCAGGCCTCAACTCAATAACAACCGGGATGACCTCCGGCACCGGCTCCGGCTGCCAAATCAGCCCGTCTCCGCCCCTAAACCTCAGACCAACATCAAAGCGACGGGTGATCTGCATGCTAGAAACTGACGCGCGGCCCAACCTGGTAGACGGGACCGGATCGGACAGCACCGGATCTCCCTCGGGCACGATCCCGAGCGAGCGTGCGATGGTGGTGATGTATGAGCCAGTGTGCACCCACCCGCGGAGCTGCCGGTGGTATGCTGTGGCAAAGTAATCTGCCAGGCTGGCTGCTAGATCGCAGGGCTGTCGTCGCAGTAGACAGTATAGAAAGAAAAGGTCACTGAGGTTGACCTTCTCCCTGTTGTTTTCCCGCGGCACGATAGTTGACGCGATAACATGGTGAAGGTATCGGAACAAGGGGTCTTTGATGGTGGTGGCCTTTTGCCAGGATCTCCCAAAGGGAGCCCTGGAAATGGCTCTCCAGAAACTGATAAGCGTCTGCCTGTCCATCATCGTAACTGCCTGCGTATATAAATGTTGATGCAGATTTTGTGTCCGATGCTTGTCGAATAGATTAGATTTATTATTTTACGCTGAATTTGTAATAGTTAGTGAAACGGTCTATCGAACGTGTATAGACCCGCTCGTTTGAAGTGGTCAAACGAGAGGGTTATTCGGTTGACCGTGTGTGTTTGAAAGATAAAGGGGTGTAGCTATAAATAGCAACCCTTTGCCATTTCAAACACTTGGAGATTTTAGGAGGTTCAAGTCCTCACCAGGGAGAGATCACCACTTGCTCTCTCCCCGGATGTATACTTCTTTGGTATGGTTCGGTTAGCTTGTTAATCGGGCCAGTTTGCTTTGTTATGTTACAAATCTATACAAGTAAGTACTTCTATCCGTCTATGATCTTCCCGTCTATGAACATAATCATGATAATCACGGTTTCGGTCCAGAAAACGGTCCTACAAGTGGTATCAGAGCCATGGTGCCCGATTTAGTAAATCTAACCGTTTACTAAGTCACATGTGCTCTAGATCTATGATTTTCGTGCTTTTTGTTCAAGATGTAAAAAATGAGGAAACATGAAGAAAACCCAGATCTGGACCGTATATGCGGGTCTGTGCTGAAACGGAACACACCAGTGGGTTAGTTTTTATGTTTTACACCAAAATCAACAAGTTTTCATCATAAAATATCAAGTTTTTAAGATTTTCGTCAAGATCTGCAAAAGAACAGTACACTTTGTTCTTGAGATGTTCTTGGCGGCTGGTTAAAGAACTAGGGTTTCTTCATATCCACTCCCGACGAAACTGACCCCATGACGAAACACCACCTCCACTTTCGTCGTTGATCATATCAAGTTCAGTTTCGTCGACAAGTGTTTAATAACCTGTTTCGTCATCAAGATACAACAATCTGTTTCGTCGATCAATACATCACTTTCGTCAACTTCAACATCTACATCTGTTTCGTCGTCTTCTGTTTCGTCGAATCCATGTGCATCAGCAACCTCTGTCGTGACATCAGCAGGAGCGACAACCGGCTAAGTAACCTCTGTCGGCACAATAGGCTCTTCAGTCGCCATTAATGAAGCTTCAAACGATGAAATCTGAAATGAATTTAGATCTGCAAATGCTGATCGAGATGCGTTTGATTGGTGTTGTTACTGGTCTTTAGCAGCTGGGTTACTGTTGCTGGGTATCGAAGACAAGGATAGTGGCTGAATGTTTGATTTCAAATTTTTGGGGGTTTGATGTTTATGATTGTTTGGAGGGTGTATCGAGGTTTGGTTGTTTGAGAAATATCGAAGAAGAAGAGATCTGGTTTGATGTTTCTGGTGATGTGTGTATAGATGAAGAAGAGTTGAAAGGCTGATGTTGGCTGATGTTGATGTCTGCGTACAAGCTGGATGTCGACAACTTAAATTAAGTTGGGGATAGGGTTTGGAAAGTTTGTGTCTACATGGGTTTTATGATTGTTCATCGGCCCAACTGGCCCACTTACCGTAGAGAATAAGTCTTCATCGCCCAATGTCTTTGTTCGTCGGCCCCAACTACAGAACTCCACGAAGAGTGAAGTGGAGTCATTACAAAGCATTTCATGAACAATTTTAGTGGGCCTTCAATTTTAGTGGGGCTTTCAATTTTTTTTAAAAAAAATTCGTGGCCTTCACTAATTGCTTTTGGATTTAGTTTTTAGTTTGTTCGTAGATCCACTTAACACAAAAATTATTAGTGGGCTAGCATTTAGCATTTCACAAAAGACATGAGTTTTTGGATGAAGGGTATCACAGAGATAAGTAAAGAAAATACTTTGTCTTTGGTAGTGGAGTTGACCATTGGGTTTTATTACATGCCAACAAATGAGATGGGCCGATGGGCTATTTGCATAATAGACCCACTATGGTTTTGTTTGAATGTTGGCTGGTACTCGATCACTACATGGGCCAAAAAAAAAAAAATTGTTACGCGATTTGCAAAGTGGGGGTCGGGTATTCGCAGAGCTGTTTTGAATCGCGCTTCTAAATATCAAGGTCAAAATTCGTATGGGTTCGGGAGCGCACGAAATCACTTTAGAATGATGAAAAACAAGAGATGATGAAAACTTGATTGTTGAAAAATTGTGGGGTAGTCACGGTTACCGATGCAAATGTCAAAAATGGTGACGCGACTATTATGGGCCAAAAACCAAAAACAAAACGGTATGTTCACTTCCGCACGTCAGTATTTATGTTTGTTATCGGTTATTCGAAGATGTTCGAAAGCATTTTGTTTATTGTCATATTTTCGCATTTGAAAACGAACGTATGAACCTAGAATGTCAATACCGGTCCTAACGAATCCAAAAGGTCGAAGAGTATATGCCTATGATGAAAGTTTTCAGATTAGGTGTTAGCAGAACCTTGGGGGGATACAAGTCGGATCCTACGGGGTATTAGGGGACGTTCTTATTCAACTAGAATATGCAAAGAAGAAAGCCGTTTTCGTGATTTTTCGAAAAACCGAGAACATTTGAAAGATTCTACTCAGTGGAGAGAGTTTGTTCAGTAAAGATTGACGACAGTTCCGCTAATTGAAGGGAACTGGTGAACATTTGAAAGTTAACGACAGTTCCTTTAAAGTGGAAGGGAATCTGTTAAGGTTTAGAGATCTTACCAAAGAAATGGGGGAATAAAAATTTTCGTATGTTGAATTTCTTCGGTAAATCTCTAAACGCAATCACAGGTGGTAGAGTTTGTGATTTTCTAGTGACACAAAGACGGTTTACAGAAGACAGTTCACCAGAAACCTCTACCAATGTAGTATGCTTGAAGATCAAGACTTGATGCAATTTTTAAAAGAATGGAACCCTTATCAAATGCCGGTTGGAGTATTGGAAGATCAGCGGAAGATCGGTCAATTGAGCCTTTTGAGGAAATTGCACAACGCCCAACACGGATACGCGTACTTTGAGGGGGAACTATTATACAAGAAGCGTCAAGATACTACTTACCTGGATCATCGGTCAAGGGGGAATTTGTTAACACAGAGAAGATGAATACTTGACTGAAGATCGATTGCAGTTGCATTTTCAGCATTCGACAGCAACGGACAAGGGGGAATTTGTTGATGCAGATTTTGTGTCCGATGCTTGTTGAATAGATTAGATTTATTATTTTACGCTGAATTTGTAATAGTTAGTGAAACGGTCTATCGAACGTGTATAGACCCGCTCGTTTGAAGTGGTCAAACGAGAGGGTTATTCGGTTGACCGTGTGTGTTTGAAAGACAAAGGGGTGTAGCTATAAATAGCAACCCTTTGCCATTTCAAACACTTGGAGATTTTAGGAGGTTCAAGTCCTCACCAGGGAGAGATCACCACTTGATCTCTCCCCGGAACCAAACGGCTCTGGTAAAGGTTCGATTATCTTGTTAATCGGGCCGGCTTGTACTCTTATGTTATCAAATCAATACAGGTTAGTCGTTTATCCGTCTATGATCTTCCCGTCTATGAACATAATCATGATAATCACGGTTTCGGTCCGAAAAACGGTCCTACAATAAATCAGTATCGAGCTCGGCCTCTGTGTACAAACCTGTATAAACAAATAATATTAAATAAACAAATAATAATAATAAACAAATAATATTAAATAAACAAATAACATTAAATAAACAAATAATAATAATAAACAAATAATATTAAATAAACAAATAACATTAAATAAACAAATGATATTAAATATAAAATAATAAATAATATTATTTAAACAAACCTGTATGGACAGCAAACTGCCGCACACTCATCTCAAACTCCTGACCGGCGAGACGGAATGTAACCTCGTGGACAGGAAAATCCGGGTCCTCCACGTAATCCGCCGGATGCGGCGCGCATGTAAACGTGGAAAGAAACTCCCACGTCAGCTCAGGGTACGCGTCCTCCATCGCTAACTCAAATAGGCGCGACCAAGGAGTATCTAGTCCAACTATCT
Source organism: Helianthus tuberosus (assembly GCA_030545235.1). NCBI lineage: Eukaryota > Viridiplantae > Streptophyta > Magnoliopsida > Asterales > Asteraceae > Helianthus > Helianthus tuberosus. The sequence continues at coordinate 2,961,585 of JARYGA010060349.1, read as the reverse complement.
CACGCGCCCGCGCGGCCTCTCCCACGGTCTCCAGCAGGCTCCAATCTATCCCTACATGCTCCCCAAGGGGGATGGTGCGCAACCTCGCGCATCTCCCCCTCGCCCGTGACCCCGGCGGAAACTGAAGGTACGGACATGCCGGCTCTCCCTCCTCGCCCACATCTACCTCAGCCTCCATATGCTCAATCTCGTCATCGGAGGAATCCATCCCTGCACGTTGACAATATAATATTAAATATAAAATAAATAATAAACAAATAATATTAAATATACATAATAAACAAATAATATTATTTATAAAATTTTAAATAATAAACAAATAATATTAAATATAAAATAAATAATAAACAAATAATATTAAATATAAATAATAAACAAATAATATTAAACAAATATTATTAAACAAATAATATTAAACAAATAATATTAAACAAATAATTAAAAAAAAATTAAAATGAACCAAAGCGCCGCGCTTTGGCCTCGGCGCGGCGCTTTAGTTCTTCGTTTTGAAGAACAGCCACCAAAGATCGATCATACCGCCCAAATCAAACAAAATGAAACACATAACTTGAACCAAAACAATAAATGAAGTTCGATCGTACCTTTTAGCGATTGAAACCTTGAAAACGTTGATGTGTGTGTAAATCGCACCTTAATGTGTGTGTGTGTGTGTGGGTTGAAATGGGGGAGAAGGCTGCCCCGCTTCAGCTAAAGCGAGGGTCCAAAGCGCCCCGCTTTGGCCATAGCGGGGCGCTTCGGGTTCAAAACGCCGCGTTATGCTCATAGCGGGGCGCTTTGGGCCTTTTTTAAATTTTTTAAAATTGTTTTTAATTCACAAACGCGTCGATAATAGTCTAAATTTTACGTTTTCTCCATTATACATCATTTTTTATTATATATGGACTATATTGCAAGTTCCGGATCAAATCGGTTACGTGTGATGTCTTATTCCGTTATATCGTATCATTTTGGTTTGAAAGCACAAGTACTCCTGTGAGAGGTGTTATGTGTATCAGCCGCCTACCGTAACTGAACATGACATATTTTTTCATTAATTGTAGTATTATGATGTATATTGTCATTTTGGGTCGTACAAGTGTGTATTGAATCTGATTATTATTAAACACATTTAACATACATCGTGAACATATGGGGTTACATTAAGGTCAGGGGCACGATACGTAAGCATTTCGTACGTGTTGATCTGATCCCTGTATAATGTATGCCAGGCTGCTGCGCGCTCTGTTCTGTGTGCTGTCCAGAGTGGGTTTGGGGGAGGCACTGGATAACAACCTCCAAGCTATACATGTATGAAATGCCCATGGTCGACGAACACAACCGCAACCACCAGGTGAGGTTCCTCAGCTTCGTTTGGCCCGCCCAGCAGAGGGAAAATTGTACAGCTCCCACGCATGTCGAAGCTGTGAACAATCACACCGTATCGTTGGGCAATAAGAAACCCCGTGTCAGGCATCGTCATGTAATTTTCGATATCTGCTCGTCCCACCCCCTTGAAATTGATCCGTCTAAGCAGTGCATCATAATGTCCTATGTTTTCCGGATCGAAAAACTGCCTCCAAAGCGATTCGTTCGTACGTAACTCCTTTATAAGTTGTTTCCGGATCATCAAATATGAATTTTGTTTCACTCCTAACCCAACAGCCACCGATCGAAACCCACAATGACCATCTGGTTTCACGTCCTTTATTCTAACGATGTATGGATGGATCACTTCGGGAATCTGAGATGCGTAGTTGCGGATCGCTATATCCGTCTTAGGACCGAGCTTGATCATCGGGAAATCAGGGTGCAGGTTGATCGGTTTGGTATTCTTTTGTCTTCTAGAATCTTCGAGTGATATGTACGAGCTGTGACGGGGAAGATCATCTGAGGCCTCGACCCAAGTTTCTTCCGACGGAATGTACGAGCTTTTTCTAGCGGCTTCAACCTTTCTTTCTTCCTGCGTTTTCAATGTTGGGCGACCACGAGTTTTCTTCAGAACAGCAGGAGGTTTTTTGTTATTGTTCCCTGGATTGAGGATTTGCTGAAACTTTTCAAAGAAGCTCCTTTTCAGCAAAACCGCGCGTTATTTTGAAGAAACACAACGGATGGGTGAATGTATATCGAAGTGTCTGTGAATGAAAATGTATATGGTCGAAGCACTTCTGTCTCAGAGGTTTCTTTTAAAAGGTAAAATGGGTGAAATTTGGAGTCGAAGCGCCGCGCTATGGCCAAAGCGCGGCGCTTAGGGTTACCGACAAAACATCATAATCAGCTTTATGTCTGTCAAACAGTATCGAATGTTTCAAACGTCAATCGAAGCACGTTTTGTCGATCGAAGCGCCGCGCTTTGGCCATAGCGCGGCGCTTTGGGGTGTGAAAATAATTTTGGGCGTGTGCAGCTAGCATGACCCAATTTATATTTATATTTATATACACTACAAATCACTCACATTGAGGGGAATAGTGTAGCCGTTGGGTAACACTTTCCTATTAGTCTAGTTAAATTACGAATTTGTCTTGCTTAAATTTACAGTTTTGTCATTAATTTTTTTCTTTCAGTCAAATTGCGGGTTTGCTCTCAGTTCAAATTTATAGTTTTGCTATCGTTTTTGTATTTTTTATCTATCAAATTACAATTTTGCCCCCAGTGTAAGATTATAGTCTTGCGCTCGTTTTAGTTTTTTTTGACAAAGTTATGGAAGTGTTTACGGTTTTTTTCTCGGTTTCGGGGTTTTCAGGTCGGGCTATTCGGGTTTTTGGCTGAGAAAAATTGACCTGATAACCGAACCATTTAAAGCTCGGGTTAGTCGGGTTCGGGTTATTCGGGTCAGGTTGTTTGGTTTTCAGGTTTAAATGTAATATAAAAAAAATCGCAAAATTAATATTCAAATGTCCTAAAACATAATACTTCATATACCAAAAACTCTAAATCAAAACAAATCTAAAAAAAGACATTAAATGTTCAATATTTTTTTTTCTTCAGATTTTGGTTTTTCGGGTCGGGTTATTTTGGTTTTTGGTTGGGAAAAAGTGACCCGATAACCAACCCATTTAAGGTTCGGGTTTTTCGGGTATTCTCTAACTTGGGTTCGGGTGGCTTCAACTCCGGGTTGGGTTTCGGATAAAAATGAACAACTCTATTACCTATACATGTAATTACCGAATAGACATGCAAATAAATTCTTTATCCTATGCATATCAGGTGAATCAGGGTCGCTATTTATACTGGGGTCATTTTTCGAATGTGTAAGGTGAATCAGGGTCGCTATTTATATATTACCATAAAAAGACAGACTCAAACAATGGATTACACTTAAAATGGTATTTGGAATCACTCGACTCCGACACCCAACATTTGATTCGTCATGATTGAAGATGTGACTCAAAATCAATTGAGATAGGCGAAAATCCCCCACTAAAGTTTGCTTAATGAGGAAAAAGAAACACATATTTTTTTAAATTTGGTATAAACTTGTTTAGTTTTATCACCAAATGTTAGATTTTTTTTTATTAGGCAAAATAAAAGTTCAATTTGCAACTATCTTATTAGTAGATGCTGATTTGTTTTAGGGCTCCCACTAATGAAAATTTATAAACGTGAATAGGATAAATAAACAATCACTTATGGTGTTAATTCATTCTTAAAGTATTAGTTATGTGCTACATAAATATAAAAAAAAAGGTATTTAATATGAACAATACATGTGTCATGTGTGTATGCATAACTTAAGGTCGTGGTGACATGTTATTTTATTCGTTCAATAATGTGGAGACAGTGGAATCGAGTTAAAAGCCAATAATTATAGAAACCAAACTAAACCCTACCAATATTAAACTTTGAAGTTGATTCGTTTATAGTGTTTTAGGGAATGGTTGTGTTAATCTTGAGAGTGATGGGTCCACCGTCCCACCATTTATTGAAAATGGCTCCACAAGGAGTTGGAGTTTGTCAACTAATTTAAGTTTTTCATACGTTCCTACTTCCTACTACTCATAGACTTGACAAACATTATATTATCACCTAATTATGTCTAAACATTATTTAATGGGCATGCACCATCATGCCAATACATACTCTACACTTGTATACACACACATATATATATATACATACATATATGTATACACATGTGTATGTGTGTGTTACGTAGGCTTTCAAACGCGGAAAACTAGCCTAAAACGAAGTCAAGATTAGTTTACACGGTTACACCCAATTCAGGTTTTAGGGGTGATCATGTTTTGGTTTGTAGATTTTTATAACCACTGGTTGCTTAAAGGAACAACGCACTTGTTACCAAAAAAAGAAGGTTTTGGTATTTCGCTCAACTGTTGACAATGGCGTGCCTAGGATTTATTTTGTGGGAAACAAATGAGAGATTTAACCAAACTTTCAATGAGGTGATCGAGATTTTTGGCTATAAAATAAACTAAACTTTCTTTTACAGGGGTGCCCGACCCCCCACCCCTTCACATGGGTCCTCCCCTGACTGTCGGTTTGAGTGTTAGTCGATGACAAATACAGTTATAATTTTGGAAAATGAAAATCCGATATAACATGCTAATTTATAAAAAAAGAGTTAGTTTTAATGACGATTCAATACGGTTAGTTCAACTATTTTATATACATACATATAATAAGTATAATCACAAACTATTTTGTACACGTATAAGCATATAATCAAACTATTAAAATCGGTTATAAAAAAAAAAAAAAATTTGAATCATCTCTTTGTTAATTGGTTCTTATTTTGTCAAATTGTGCTTGGATTTTTTTTTTTTTCTCAACCTTATCAAGTTTGGTTGCCGTGGGCTTCAGGTCAGTTAGAGAGAGAGCCTATTTAACTCGAAAACATATATCATACCAATACATTATTATATTTAAGATTATTATTAGTTTGCTTAGTTTTATCATTTGTAAATGTAAAGTCAAGTATTTTATATTTTTTTTCAAATTGTATTAAACCTTTCTTTTTTCCAAGCAATTAAATGTAAAGTGGTTGCATATGAATGCAAAAACTTTCACATCTTTCTACCATTTGGAATGGGGCGTTACATACAATTGCACGGATAATACAACTATGTTACGTTCAATGATTAAATTGTCTATTGTCTACAACTATGAATATATAGTATATTTATTATGTAGAACGAGAAAGTGTAAAATACAAGAGTGGTTATCGTACGAAGCGTATGCGAGAGTAGGAGATTGCGTCGCGTGTCATTCCTTATTTTTTATGAGACGTGTGATTAGGGTTTGAAACAACCCATGTGCAATTTTGAGTTTAACATGCGTAATTTTTATGTTTGGTGGCATGCGGGTTTTGATTTTTTTAACGTGCATAATTATGCATTATAACGTACGTAATTATGCAAATAATGTGCGTAATTATGCAATGACGTGTGTAATTATGTCAAGTTGATTACTACTGTGGCACCGCGTTCAATTGAAGGCATAGGGTAGGTCAGATGTGTGATTGAGATGCTCGCGTACACTTCGCACGATAAGCACTCTTGTACGTTAACCGACCTCTATTTATATAATTAGGTTTAATCCTATAAATTATATTTGGACAAATTTGTTTATTTAACTTTCAAGAAATCAAGCCTGCTTGTCTACTTGATCCAATCTTACCTGAATAATTTACTAGATAAAACAATTCTCAAATTATGAAACCATCTAGCCCTTAACAAAAAGTAACCAACTTTGAACTTAACATTCTAGATCTTAGACATACAATTAAACATAACATAACATAAGCTCTCTTAGCATGAACCATATATCTTGGTTAATCGTCCAAGATTGACCAATTTTAACAATTAAGACATTTAATTGTCTTCTATAATGATTCCCTTTCAAGTACAAGTTCAAAGCATTCAAAGACCAAGTACATCACACTATTCACACATCACGAAAAAAAGAACATCTATTCACACATCTTATCAAAATGAAAACTAACAAAAAAAAGTTTGATTTTAATCAAATCACGCACCATATGTGTTTGACATAACGGTACTAAAATGTAAGATGTTTCATAATCAAATGGTTATGGATGTAAGTCTCGTGTGGAAGAGATATATAGAGTATGATGAATATGTAAGTTTGTCGTTTATTATAATTTTTATATTTATGTGAGGTTGATAATCTATTTCTTTTCTAATTATACCTAAAAGACTTGATTTATGTATAAATTTTGCATTCTTGATTAGGGTAGGTGCACAATTGTTTTGTTACACAATAGTGAGTTGTAATCATTACACATCTAATAATTCGCACCCTCAGACAATAATTCATGGGTCCATCACTGTGTTCAGGTTTTATTTTTAACGACAATTTTTTTGATTCTTGTGAGGTTTGAACCCCAAAGGCCAAAACTTCACATTTAAGTATATTAAAAGGTTTTGTCTTGCCACTGGACCACCGACCCCAGTGGTGCTCGTTCAAGCTTTTAGCAAACTGATTTTGCGTAGCGTAGCTCACCAGTGGCTCATCTTGTTTATACCCCTACTAAAAGCCTACAATTTATGAATTTTTGGAAGGAAAAAAAAAACTTTGACCACTTAATTGAATTGAAAAAAATCATGTTAACCTAGGCACCAATTATTTGTTTTCACAACTACATTCATACAATCATACCCCTCTAAATTGGCAGTTTCTAATTTCTTTTACGTTATTTTAAGGGTGAGGGGGGCACTCCCCTAAGAGGGGAGTCCCCTAAGAGGGGAGTCCCCTAAGAGGGGAGTCCCCTCTCTTACGCATAACCAATCCTCGTGTGCCACGTCAACTCCCCTCTTAAACTCCCCTAACACCCTAAATTGATGGCGGCACTCCCCTCTTAGGTGATTTGGTTTTTTATTAGAAAAAAAAAAAGGAATTTTTTCATTGGTTGATTGAATGGGGCCCACCTTCTCTCTCCTCTTCTCTCTTCGGTGCCTCTTCACCAAAATTGGTCCCCTATTTCACTCCCCTCTTGGATGGCGGTACCATCCCCGCTCGGCAAAATGGTCCCCGCGTGGGTTTTCGGTGGGTGCCCCGCCCACCCTAATAAATAAAATTGGTCAAATCATACTAATTCAACCAAAAATAGAACCCATATGGTGTAAAACATAGCTGTTAATAATATTAACAATACAACCGTCACAACTAATTTTATAATGACACTAATGAAACGTGGACGATTAGTGTGCAACTCCTATTTTTTAAACGTGGACGATTAGTGTGCAACTAATGACATATGAAGTGTATAATAGGAGTTGCACACTAATCGTGCACGTTTAAAAAATAAATAAATAAAAGAACCTTAATTTGGTCAAATCGGCCCACCTTTTATTTAAGATTAAAAGTGGTGGTTTTTAATCCAATACAAGCCGGTCCTTTCAAGTTTCAACTCTTGTGTTTTTTAATTTTTTTTTTAAAAGTACACGCATTAACATAGTGTGTAACCCGTTTGATATGCTCTTTTGAGGTCTTTTAGAGTGGTTTTGATGATTCATGGTTTACCATAATGATTAGTAGTTTTTAAAATTGAGTTATAATACTTCGATTATTAGAAAGTTATTGCGGTTGTATTTTGTTTGGTTAAATCTGTTATATGGAATATTGGATTTTAATAATCCCAACTATTCGTCGTTGGCCGTCAACAGTACCAACTTCAAAAATAACCATTGGCAGTTCCAACTATTGACATATTGGTCTCCAATGGACCCTGACTAACAGAACCCTAATGCCGTTAGTCTCCGGTCGCCGAAAACCGTTTTTGTCCAGAAAAAGGTTTCTATAGATCCGATCTAAGGTTACAAAGAGGTTTGGGACGAAAAAGTTGAGTTTTCTGGCGAAAAAAGAAGTTTTCCAGCGAAAAAGAAGTTTTCCGGAAAAAAAGGAGTTTTCCGGCGACTTTAATAATTGGGACTTTTACTAGAAAAAAGTTCCCAAAGGTCCGTAATAAGGTTACAAAGAGGTTCGGGACGAAAATGTTGAGTTTTCCGGCCAAAAAACGTTTTTCCGGCGACCGAAGACTAACGTCGTTAGGTTTCTGTTAGTTAGGGTTTATTGGAGACCAATATGTTAAAAGCTAGGATTGTCAGTGGTTATTTTTAAAGTTGGAATTGTTGGCTGCCAACGACGAATAATCGGGATTATTAAAATCCAATATTCTCTGTTATATATAGAGGAATTAATTTTAGATTAAAAAACATATTGATAACTGCAAGAAGCATAAAATACATCTATTCACATAGAGTATATCTATACGTTGTTTTGAATGTGATACACCGGACATTTATGTAATCGTTTGTGTTTATCTCTCCACTACTTATTGCATTAGCAAACGATTTTCATGGTTCAGTTTTTCTTATTCTATTAGCAAACGATAAGAAATTATCTATGATTATATTTAGAAAGAAACCTAAATGCTTGATTAATAGGAATACTTCTACTAACTATTCTTAATCATCATCAGAATCTCTAAACTTCATGACAAATAATATAAAATTAAATAATAAAGATATGTTTATTTAATGAGTAAGAACTCAAAATGGGCTATGAGGTAGCTTATCCAACTAGATTGGTGTGTAATGCACACCCACCCCACATACTATGTTGAGTTGTGTTATGCTTTCCTACCAATTACCATTTGTCCATCACCATACATTTGCTTCTTTCCAAAAATAAATTTTCTACTCTACCCACCTAAATACGAAAAATTTTCTATGATTACATATGGGGGAGGGGGCGGTCCGTTATGGGGAGTCCATAACGAGTGATAGTGTTGTGGAACACCGCCGCCTCTATGTATATAACGAGTGATAGGAAGAACGAGTGATATATATAACGCGTTGAATACTATTGAGGGATGTGTATGACTTGTACATTGTGTATTAATACTTGTACATTGGAATCCCATCACTAGTGATGACCACCCCCACTACATTTCTATCACTAGTGATAGAATATTTGGTGATGACATGGCATGATTTGATTGGATAGTGGGAGTGATAGAATTCTATCACTAGTAACCACCCCCCTCCCCTAATATATTGTTTGGCTACGTTTTTATTTTCTTAGTTCATGATATCATGGTTGCAGAAGTCACCATGTGCTCTCTAGTTTGATGTTTGGGAAGTTGCAAGTACGCGTCTTAGGCGAAGAGTACTCGGACATGTTAAATTATAAAAGAATTAGTTTTTGGAAAATTATGTTACATATCATAAATTTATTAATATTTATAACAAAATAAGTGAATATCAATATAAATAAAAATACATGTTCAAATAGTAAAGTATTTCAAAAATTGATATTCATTCCTTGAAACTTGTAAAGTTTTAGGTTCAATTCTGACCGAGGTTAACCACGATTAGGCGGAGTTGAAGAAATCGCTTTGGCAGCCTTACATTGTAGCAATAACTCGACGAGTACTCGGCCTCCGAGACTTGTTTTACAACATTGCATGAAACTTTAAATTACACTGCATGACCTAATATTACAAACATGTCCATTTCGCTAACTATGCGAACAATATGACTAGTTATTATACCTAGTTTCGTATCTATTACCAAGTGTCAAAAAACATACTTTCGCTCACACTTTTGCACATCGATCACTCGTCTTTGTATAATTAGTAACTACCATTCAAGATCATGTAAAGTTGGTGCAGTATTTATAATCAGAAACGTTCAGAAACCAATAAGATCGAAACCTAAGCAAATCAGCTGGTTTGGCAACTTAAGTTTTAAAAAAACATTTACTTTGCCGTTTAAACTATACCGTTTGTCACTTCATCAGTTTAACAGTTTGGTGTAGCATGAAATTTAGGACCTTATGTTTAAACCAAATCCACTGCATACGATTGACCATTTGTTATGATTTTCGTAAATAAAGCATATGGTTAGACACTCAGACGGTATATATATAAAGTGAGTTAAGGGTCATTTACGTCCCTGTCGTTTCTCCACGTTTGCCATTTCAGGCCAAATTTCAAAATTAAACCATTTTCTTCCTTCACATTCTTGAAACGTGCCATGTTGGTCCAAAAAAAACTTACCAAAATTTAAAAAAACTCAGTTTGCTTAGGGGTAAAATGGTCATTTTACATATAATGGTTCACAGGTTTTGCATACCCTTCACGGTGTAATGCTCCAACCTCTGAACCACTCCAAAATACTATGTAATGACCTTTTTACCTTCTGAGCTAACTGAGTTTTTAATTGGGGTTAGTTTTTTAGACTAAAATGACACGTTTTAAGAATGTCATGGAGAAAATGGTACAATTTTGAAATTTGGTGTGAAATAGAAAAAGTGGACACTTAACTTATATAAACAATATACTGTTCTAGCCAAACTACCGTACTTTGCCGGCATAGTTTAACATTTAAAAAAACATAGCAGTCTAGCAAAAAAATTAAAACCAGTCAAACTAGTCCATGAATACCATTACTTGTATTTACTTAGAAAGGTGAGACACTTGTCACTTTAGAACCAAAAATTTAGTTTAAACCAACATGGTGCGATGTAAGGCGCAAACAAAACAACCTACACTGTCTGGCCCAAAAACGCAATCAAAACCAAAACTAATGGTCTGTTAGCAGTTAGCTGACCCGACAACACTTTTAATTTACTTTCTTAAACCTTAAGAAAATAAATACACATTCGAGTATCTTTTAACCAGTTTAATTCATCTTTCATTTACACACTGTTAGTTGACTGCAATCAGTTTGAAAAAAGTTTCTTGGTTCATGATCTACTTAAAAAAGAACCAATTTTTACAAAAAGAAATAGATTTTGTCTATCAAAAGCGCTCAAACCCAAACTACATACATGATGAAACAATGGTTAACCGGGTGGGGTTAACTCACTGGTCTCGTCAAGTAGGGTTAATCCCTTCTTTCCGAGGATCGCTGGCTAGATCGTCCGCTGGTTGGTTTCCTGCACAAGGAAACAAGCCGTGACTCGTAACAAGGAGGATGGGGTGGGGGGTGCTCCTTGTTACCACTCTCCGGCATGAGAATCAGTAATTTGCTTGGGAAGCAAAGTGTGATAGTAGTAGTAGTGAGAGAGTTGAGAAGTGATACCTCAAACCTGGTTTGGGGTGGGTATTTATAGCCGAGGAGTGAAGGAGGGTAGTTGAGTAGCTAGTCTGACATCGCACAGCTACTTGCAGATGTGTCAGACCTGTCGGTTACGGTGGTGATGCCACGTCCTGCTGTGGTGTCAGACTGTTGCACACATGTGGGCTGATAGGCGACTGTTCCCAGTGCCACTTGCACTGTGGTGTCAGACCCACTTGCCTTGTAGGAAGGATGCAGTGACAGGCCGCATCGCTGCTTGCGGTCACTGATGTTGTTCCCGCGTTCTTTGTTCTATCCAAGATGCATGCAGGATGCGGTGCCATGCCGCATCGCCGCTTAGTGACTGTTACTGTTGTCCAGATCCCTTGTCGTGACGAAAATGTTCCTAGGATGCGGGGCCAGGCCGCATCGCTATGCGTAACATTCGTTTTCGTACTTAAGGTAAGTCTTCTCATCACTGGACAGATTGGACCGCTGTGTTCGCGCGTGCCCGCACGGACACAGGTAAGTTCCTGCTGGTGGGGGTTTTTGATAAGGGTAATGGTCACTCGCGGTCATGCTGACGCGAGATCCGGGACTATACCCCTTCAAGTCCCCCCAGTCTAGTGTTCCTTCCTTATACAAGTTGCATGTGGGAGGGATACTGGACTATGGTGTCTAGAAGGTAGAATATGGGCCATGCAGACGGCTCCTACTTTAAGTGAATCAAGCTGCTGACCGTTCGGTCGGTGGACCGTTCGAGTGGATTGTTTCTTCCTTTGAGAAGGATGTGTTTGAAAACATTGAATTCCGCACCGGTGAGCAAGTTCCGTCTGATGCGGAATTCTCAGCCAAGGATTTGACTCGGTCATATGGTCTACCTTTTTCTGATGTCATCAGCCACCTGTTGGTGTTTTGAACCAACCTTTAAGACGGTGACTGAAGATGTTAGCAGGGTTCGAACCAACCTTTGAGATGGTGACGGAAGATGTCCGTAATCGCCACTCTAGTTGTAACCTTTGCGTCAGCTGATGCAATGTTTGTAAGTACTTTGCTCAAGCTCTATGTTCAACTGGACATTCAACGATGATCCCTGCTTTGTGGGGTTTTCGTGTTCTCCAGTTTACCTCTCTAGTAACCGCACGTCCTCTGCGGTTTAGCTCTCAAGTAACCGCACGTCCTCTGAGGTTTAGCTCTCAAGTAACCACATGTCCTTTGCGGTTACCTCGTTGCTGCACCTTGTTGGTCATGTGTGTTTGAGCTACGTGGGGTAGTTGCGTCATTGTTGGCCGTGTTTGGTCGAACAATTTGAATCTGGACTATGGGCAAATAAACATGGTCATAGGCATGGTTGTGCCCACCATTGTTTATTCTATGCGGTCCATAGGTGGGTAACCAGTCATAAGCAGACTTGTTACCACTGTTCTGGAGCTACTTTCCTTCACGCTTTGGTGGAAAGCAGTTTTCCTTGAAGTAGCTTTAATCAACCGCGAGGCGGTTTAGTCGTGGCTCTTCCGTAGCTACCGTTAGGGTAATTATATTCCGCCGCAGCTACTCGTGAGTGTCTGCGGTTTGCATCAAAGAACTCGCTTCTAGAGAGTTTGAAGCTTGTATGTGGCTCTTGAAGGATCAGGAGGCAGGGTTGCTGATGTGCGGTTGCTCAGCGTACCTGTCCATCATCCTAAGGAGAAGCTGTTTGCGTTCCCTCTGTGGTTGTGAACCGGACACGAGGGATTTGAACCTTGAAGAAGGTTGTATGGAATGCGGTTTGCCGCATTCTGAGAAACGGTTTTTGCATTCCAAAGAACAACGCTGGTTCTGAGTATCTGACACACCTGTGCGGGTTCGTGTGTGTCATCTCCGCATATTCCACGTGTACTCGTGGGTATATACGGATATTGGTTATACCCCTTTACATAATGTAGAGATTTATTTTTGCCTTTTTTTAGGGGTATGTAAAAAACGACATGTGGTATGGGTTATGGTGCGGTAAACCAGAGAAACCGCATGCCGCTTATGTTTGGATAATGTTGTCGCTTTCTGCTGCATACGTCACGATCGCACGTGTGGGTTGGTGAAAGTTGGTAGGATTCTGTCATGTGCTGAAATGAAAGGACGTTTGCATTGCCCGAGGTCATAAATGCACTGTAGCAAGGAGTGTAAAAAGTCTCTTTTGTCAGGCGCGTGGACGGCCACGCGCGTGTGGTACCGTCAGCGGAAACGTCGCTGAACACGTGGCGTCCCGTAATTGGCCCATTTTGAACGTGATAGAGTCGGTTTACTGCATCGCATTAATTGCGATGAGTATATAAGGGGAAACCGTTTATGGTTTCCTCACTTGTTCAAAATTTTCAAAATTTTTCCGGTGAGAGAGTGTGTTCTCTTTGTCTTCTCCGATAAGCTTTATCTGAAATTCCGGTCAAGTTTCTGAGTTTTTTTTGTAAACTCATTCTTCTATCTTCTGTATTACATTTCTTGATGGCTGAACCATCTAATCCACACACTGCTGAGGGTGAAAATCCTGAGCATTCTTCACCGGTGGTTGCTGAAGATGAGGAAGACGGTGGTAGTCCCCCGGTGGTGGCCTACCAGCATTGAAGTGGTCGAAGGTGTCGTTTAACCAACTGATGACTAGCATCCAGATGCCCCAGGAGTTTGGGGCTGTCTATCCTCAGGAGGGTGACACCGGTGCCGATGCTCCGGCCGGTTATGTCACCATGTGGGCTGATTCTTTCATTGATGGTAACCTTCGTTTACCGTTAACTGTTTTTGTTGCTGAGGTTTTGGAGTATTACAAACTCCATATCTCCCAGATGAGTCCTTTCGGGATGATTCGTATTAGAAACTTTGAGTATACTTTTCGTGCTCTTAGTTTGCCGATTACCGTTGAAAATTTCCGGCGGTTCTACCAGTTGACGGTGAACACCGGGTTCTTTTCTTTTGGCCAACGGTACGGGAGCACCAAGCTGATGACCCCTCCGAAGGGTATTTCAAAGTGGAAATACAAGTTCTTCTATACTAAGGCTGCCGCGGTTGTTGCTAACATGACCATGCGGAATGTTAATGAGACTATCCCTGTGGAGGATATTGCTCTTCCTAGTGCGGAGACTGTGGAGTGGTTCCCAAGGTTGAGGACTATTGAGCATAAGCAGCTGGACAACAATCAGTTGTGGGTGCTGCGGATGATGTTGAGCAGGCCTGATAGGAGGGCAAGACCCGTTGTGCGGGAAAAGAGTGGTGGTAAGTATTGTTACTCTTTTGCGGTTTCCTTACTTCCTTACTTGTTACTGATTTGTGAGTGTACTATCAGAGGATGCTGCGCTGTGGAAGATATTTGATCCGAACTTCACAGGGGAAGTAATTCTATAGAGATTCAGGCACCTACTTGGGAAGTAATCATGATTACGGGAGATAAACCACGTAAACCCATGAAGTTCATATCAGTAATGAAAGTTGCTAGTTATGAACGAAAGCAAGGAATAGTATATATGATTTCAGTAATCATTAGTACCAAGGGTAAAGAACTTAAGGAGATTCCTGTAGTCTCAGAATACCCAGATGTATTCCCAGAAGAGTTACCAGGATTACCACCAGATAGGGAAGTAGAATTTAGAATTCATCTAATTCCCGGAACTACACCGATAGCTAAGGCACCTTATCGGTTAGCACCCATAGAAATGTTAGAATTGAAAAAGCAATTAGATGAATTACTAAGTAAAGGTTTCATACAACCTAGTTCATCCCCGTGGGGAGCACCAGTATTATTTGTGAAGAAGAAGGATGGTTCGATGAGAATGTGTATTGATTATAGAGAATTGAATAAGGTTACAATTAAGAATCGATTCCCATTACCTAGGATTGATGATCTTTTCGATCAACTTCAAAGAGCTAGATACTTTTCTAAGATCGACTTACGCTCCGGATACCATCAATTGAAAGTACAAGAAGAAGACATACCTAAAACTGCTTTCAGAACTAGGTATGGTCATTACGAGTTTACAGTCATGCCCTTCGGATTAACGAATGCACCTGCCGCATTCATGGACATGATGAATAGAATCTGTAAACCGTACTTGGATAAATTTGTAATTGTTTTTATCGACGATATACTTATTTATTCCAAAAGTCAGGACGAGCATTGTCAGCACTTGCATGCACTCTTAACTTTGTTAAGAAAAGAAAAGCTTTACGCCAAATTCTCGAAGTGTGAATTTTGGCTACAGGAAGTGCAATTTTTAGGTCACATGGTGAATCACGAAGGTATTCATGTAGATCCTGCTAAGATAGAGGCAATTACCAAATGGAAGGTTCCGCAATCCGCAATGGAAATTAGAAGTTTTATAGGTTTAGCCGGATACTATAGACGGTTTATTAAGGATTTTTCCAAGATAGCTGTACCATTAACTAAGCTAACCTGTAAAGCAGTTAAGTTTGAATGGGGACCTAAGCAAGAATAAGCTTTTAGGATTCTAAAGCAAAAGTTAACAAATGCCCCAATCCTAGCTTTACCAGAAGGGACTGAAGATTTTGAAGTTTACTGTGATGCTTCAAAACTAGGATTAGGATGTGTGCTAATGCAACGCAAGAAGGTAATTGCGTATGCTTCAAGGCAATTGAAAAAGCATGAGGAAAACTATACAACTCATGACTTAGAGTTAGGCGCCATAATTTTTGCCCTTAAAATTTGGAGAGATTATCTGTACGGAAGTAAATTTACTATTTATACAGATCACAAAAGTTTAAGATATATATTTGGGCAAAAAGAGTTAAACATGAGGCAAAGGAGATGGATGGAAATCCTAAGTGACTACGACTATGATATTCAGTATCACGAAGGAAAGGCAAATGTAGTTTCAGATGCCTTAAGTCGTAAGTACCATGAGAAACAACGACGAGTTCGTGCTCTTAGATTAAATCTATAGTTAGATTTAATGGAACAACTAAAGCATTTTCAAGAAACAGCAATCAAGGATGATGCTGAAGGAATGAAAGGACGAACAAAAGAATTAGAACAAGGAGCTGATGGAATTTGGAAATTCCACAAAAGAAGAATTTGGGTACCTAAGCAGGGAGAATTAAGAAATAAGATTTTAGAAGAAGCCCATAAATCTAGGTATACCATGCACCTTGGAAACAATAAAATGTACCAAGATTTAAGAAATAACTTTTAGTGGATAGGAATGAAAAAGGACATAGCTCGATATGTTTCTAAGTGTCTTACTTGTTCACAAGTTAAGGCAGAACACCAGAAACCTTCAGGTCTATTACAACAATTAGAAATGCCTGTATGGAAATGGGAACTCATAACAATGGATTTTGTTACTAAGTTACCCAAAACCAGAAAAGGTAATGATGCGATTTGGGTAATCGTGGATCGATTAACCAAATCAGCTCACTTTCTACCTATGAAAGAAACCTTTAGCATGGAAAAGTTGGCAAAGTTGTATGTAGATGAAGTAGTATCCTTACATGGAGTTCCACTCTCCATTATTTCAGATAGGGATAGTCGTTTTACTTCCCATTTTTGGACAAGTTTCCAAGAAGCAATGGGAACTCGACTAAATTTAAGTACGGCATATCATCCTCAGACAGACGGACAAAGTGAAAGGACAATCCAAACTCTGGAAGATATGCTCAGAGCATGTGTGATAGATTTTGGTGGGATGACCACTTACCCTTAATTGAATTCTCCTATAACAATAGTTATCATGCAAGCATCGAAGCTGCCCCATTCGAGGCACTGTATGGAAGAAAGTGCAGAACTCCAGTTTGTTGGGCAGAAATAGGAGAGAGTCAATTATCAGGTCCCGAGATAGTGCAAGAAACTACCGACAAAATCATACAGATCAAATAAAGATTGAAGACGGCTCGAGATCGCCAGAAAAGTTATGCAGACAATAGACGGAAGCCATTGGAGTTTCAAGTTGGAGACAAACTACTACTGAAAGTTTCGCCTTGGAAATGAGTAGTTCGATTTGGTAAGAAAGGAAAGCTAAGTCCAAGATACGTAGGACCATTCCCAGTAATCCAACGTATAGGAGCAGTTGCTTATCGTTTACAACTACCAGAAGAGTTAGCTGGAGTACATGACGTATTTCATGTATCCAACCTCAAGAAATGCCTATCAGACGAATCTTTGGTAGTACCTCTCCAAGATATAGAGGTAAACGAAAAGTTAAAATTTGTTGAGAAACCTCTTCAGATAGAAGACAGAAAGGTGAAATTTCTCAAACACAAACGGTTAGTACTTGTCAAGATCAAGTGGGATTCAAAGAGAGGACCCGAATACACTTGGGAGCTGGAATCGGAGATGAAGCGAAAGTATCCTCACTTATTCCAATGAATCTCGAGGACGAGATTTAAATAAGGTGGGGAGGATGTAAGGACTCTCAAAATTTTCCTAAAAATACCCGTAAGTATAAACCCGGACCCCTGAAACCCTAATCCATATTAAAAATCAAGAAATTCAGAATCTTAGTCCTCTCGCGGGCCGCGTAAACCTTAAGGGAAGTTTACGCGGGCCGCGTCAATGTTGAGTTGACCGGATAAGTGTTCCGGATCCACGTGGTGACCAGATGGCAAACCTACTCGTGACCAATCCGACCTACGCATAGACTAGGCGGCCTCGTGGGCCGCGTAAGGTTTGGGTTATGGTTTATGCGGGCCGCATGAACCTTAAAAATCAGCTATAAATAGCTTAGCTCCTGATCAGTTCGATGGTGTCGAATTCACTTCACAAAAACGAAGTTACAATACTCTAAAGTCGAAATTACTTTTAAAAATTAGCGAGACGCTGCTCCGATACCGGGTATTAACTCGATCGATGCTACGATTCAATGTCCGATCGATTAAACTATCCAATGGATGTTTAAGTGCTGCCCACATTAGGGTTTATGCTTTGTCATTCGTCATAAATTCGATGGATGTTTAAGTATCGCACTTTGTCATTCGTTGTGAAGGTTTAATCTCGTGAGTTATCGTAAATGTTGTATTAGTTACTAACCGAGTTCGTGTGCATGTTATTAAATTTAGGTTAAAAGGCTAATCAGTAGGCTAAACTCTGCTCATATAAATCTGCAATGTGAGTCATTCTCTTTTTACCAAATTGCTTTCAAAATCATGTTTAGTTTCAAAGTTATAATTACAGGGATTAAGTCTTTGTAGTCACCAAATTACAGCCGGTATGTGGGGTTTGTATACAATACTTGATAACCGTCACCATTGGACAACGAGTTAGCCAAGGGGTGATATGACCATAGTCACAGACACCATTGGACAATGAGGTTACCAATGGATGGTCGAGTGACAAATATCGTGGGTAGTTGGTTGATATATGGAAACATTGTAATCGCTCTTAATACTGTAAATTATAACAAACGCGTCGTTTTAGTAAAAAGAATGATTCACCAGTATTTCCCGCTGACAAAACCTTTTTCAAACATGTTTCAGGTGATCTGTTGTGATCCAGGAAAAGTGCCGCGAAGCACTACAAGCTTAAGGAAGTGGCTCAAAATAAAATAAAGAAACATGTTTTGTAAAATAAAGATTTCTCAGTGAAATCATATGATTGTAAACTACCGGGGTTTATCCCGAATTGTGAAATAAAATAATCGGGAAATTTCAGTTAGAAAAAGATCCTGTTAAAATCTTCCGCTGTTAACTCAATTAAATAAATACCACGAGATTTTCTGTCCCGCGGCTCCTGAAACGGGTCAAACCGGGTCGGGGGCCGTGACACCTGTGGTTGCTTATGGTAAGTGATTCATAACTTTTACAAGTATTTTGTCTTTGTACTTGTATTTAAAGTGCTTTTGCATTGTTTACAGAACCGCAAGATGAAGGGTTTTCTATGTTTGATGCTCCTCATTCTCCCCCGCATGACACAGCTGCGGATGCGGGGGTTAATACATAATTTACCAGAAGCCCTTCAATTAAAGTGGTGCCTGAGCCCTCTGTGCGGGCGGAGGATACTGGGAAGGGGCCTGCGGCTAAGATCTATGACACGGTGGACTCCCATGATAATCTGATCTCCCCGCAGGACACTGATGATCTGAACTTGAAGTTTGCTTATACTGAGAGGAAGAAATCTCATGCTGCTGAAAAAGCTTCTGGTTCTGCTTCTGGGGGTGCGGGTTTTAAAGGGACTCCTATTCAGCCTGAAGAGTCTGAATTGGAGTTCTATTACCGCAGCTATACTGAAGACCGGACCATGACCTATCACCGCCCCCCATGGAATGTGATGCAAGGGGATGATATTTCTGCTGACCCCTCCGCGTGTAGGGAGATTTTGGGTGGTTTGGGCACCCCATTTGAAGTCAATCGGGCCCGTTCTTTGCCAAGTGAGGTCCAGATTAATCAACTCTCCTCCATGCTTGTGGGGAGTTCCATAATGGCAAATGCCATTATGGAAAACTACAAGGTGCTAGGGCGCAAGGAGGAGGAAAATGCGTGCTTGCGGGCTGAGGCCGAAGAGTTGGTGAAGGCTGCTCGTGAGGGTGCAGAGCAGCTTGAAAGGCAGAAGGCTGCTTTTGAGAAGCATAAGCAGACTGAGGCGTGGGCTGCAACTGCTGAGCTTAAACAGGTTCGTACCCTTGCAAAACTGCTTTCTGATGAGCGCAAGAGTTGGAAAGAATCTCTTTCTAATGAGCGCAAGACTTGGAAAGAATCTTGGGCCAAACAGAATGAAACTCTCTTTCGTGTTCGTCAGGAGCTTACCAACGCCAAGGCCGCGAATGCTGCTTTGGTTAAGGAGAAAGCCGCAGCTGATGCGGTTGCCAAAGGGGCCAAGGAGGCAGAAGCTCGCCTTGCCAAGGCTCTTGAAGAGGCCAAGGGGGCGGAGGCCCGTGCTGCCAAGGCTCTTGAATGGGCAAATGCTGACCGCGCCAATTTAGACAAAACTATTCAGGGCCTCCAGGTATGAATTTCTTTTGCTCTTGAATTTGTATATATATCCCACAAGTATGTTGATTATTTTTGTGTACTTATGTTTTCCTTGTTAAAAGGCTGAAGTGCGGAGCCGGGTAGCCGCTATTGAGGAGGTCAGTGCCTGTGCTGCCGATGCTGAAGCGCGGGCGAGGGAGGTTGCAGAGGCTAGAGATAGCCTTGCTTCTTCACTCGATCTGCTCAAGGACAATCGCGAATGGATGCGTATGCACGGTATCGGGCATGTAAGTATCCATTGCCTTTGCTATCTTTTTTAGGTTTGCCTTTGATAACCGTACTATTTTGCCTTTGCTATCTTTTTTAGGTTTGCCTTTGATAACCGTACTATTTTTGTTTCGCAGATTGTTACGTCCGTCCTTGACGCACCTGAGAATGTGGCAGGTGTTAATGAGATTAGGCTACGCGCCTGGGATGCTGGTTTTAAAGCTGGCTACAACCGTTGCATTTCTCATATGAATGTTTTGGCCCAGGGCAAATATACTGACGAAAGGTCTGGGTTCCTTGGTGTGGACACTGAAGCGCTTCTTGCTGCCACTCTTGCGGCGTACAACGAGACATCCATTGCCGCTCTTGAGGAACTTGAGCAATGCCTGGATGCGGAAGACTATGTAGACTGCTTGCGGGTGTTATTTGCTGATGAGGAAGATGAGGAAAAGCCTGCTGGTGATGGCAAGGATGGTGCGGGTTCCAGCGGTACAAAGAAAGACTAGGCTGGCATGCGTGCCTTTTTTGTTTCCGCAATGTAAATGTTAAGAACCTTATGTAAATCCCTTGTGCACCGCGTAGGTGTAGAAATTTTTTGAATATAAAGTTTTAACCGTTTTGTTCAAGTTATACAAGTGTTTTTATTACTTGCATGTTTGAACTTGTATATGAAGAAACTCTACCTGCTGTAAGCGCGGTTTGAGTATACTCTATACCTTTGTCGTATGAGTATTAGTCAATTCCTGTTTTTGTCCCGTTAGGGTTTAGGAATTGTGTAGGCTTTGTGAAAACCGTATTTGCATATCCAGCCGGATAGACAGTTGATGTTTTGCCATTGCTGGCCTATTACAATAGTTGCGTGTGGTCACCACTCTGTGTGGGTATCGCGAATGAAGATTTGTCAATCTGTTTTTGTAGATAGCGCAGAGTGGGACACGCATTTGTAATAGAAGTAAATAAACAATATTGCATTGAATCGTTTATTTATTTATTTGCAAATGGCCTGCGGCCCGATAGGTTGGTTACATGGTGAATGTAAAAAACAAGCTTACATGTAACAACGTCGAAGCTGTTGTGCATTCCACGTGCGTGCGATAGTTTCGCCCTCTAATGTTTGTAGTTTATACGCGCCTTTGCCCAGGACCTCTTGGATAAGGTAGGGTCCTTCCCACTTAGGGGCGAGTTTCCCTGGGCGTTCCGCGTTAAATGCTTCATTGTCACGAAGGACGTAGTCTCCCGGGTTGAAGGTACAAATGCGGACGCGTGCATTGTAGTACTTTTCAAGTTTGGTTTTGTACTTGGCCTCGTTGATGGCAGCGTTCTCACGCCTTTCTTCCAGGAGGTCCAAGTCAACCCTGCGTTCCTCATTGTTGTCTATCTTGTTGATAGCCAACATTCTAGGTGAGGGGAGGCCTACTTCCGCGGGGATCACCGCTTCAGTGACATAGACCAGGCTGAAGGGTGTCTCACCGTTACTTGTCTTTGGGCTTGTCCTGTGGGCCCATAAGATACTTGGGAGTTCATCAACCCAGCCGCGTCTGGCTGTTCCCAACCGTGCTTTGATGCCTTCGACTAAACTTTTATTGATACTCTCGACTTGGCCATTCCCTTGCGGATGCACCACTGAGGAGAATATGTGTTCAATGTTCCGCTCCTTTAGCCATTTTTGAAAGTCATCGGCTGCGAAGTTGGTACCGTTATCGGTAACGATGCACATTGGTAGACCGAAACGGCAGATGATATGTTCCCAGACGAATTTCCTTGTTATCATAGCTGTGGTTGAGGCGAGCGGTTTTGCCTCTACCCATTTTGTAAAGTAATCAACAGCCACTATGATAAATTTCACTGCACCTGGTGCGTCTGGAAATGGTCCCACCACATCGATTGCCCATTTCTAGAATGGCCATGCGGTGGTGACGGGGATCAGGTTGTTCTTGGGGCGCAAGGTCTTAGGAGCATGCTCTCACGGCCCCCGACCCGGTTTGACCCGTTTCAGGAGCCGCGGAACAGAAATCCCGTAGTATTTAATTAATTGAGTTTAACAGCGGAAGTTTATCATCAGGATCTTTTTAAAACTGAAATATTTCCCGATTATTTTATTTCACAACTCAGGATAAAACCCGGTAATTTACAATCTTCAGATTTCACGGAGAAATCTTTTATTTTACAAAACATGTTTCTTTATTTTATCCTGAGCCACTTTCTCAAGCTTGTAGTGCTTCACGTCACTTTTTCCCTGGATCATAACAGATCACCTGAAACATGTTTGAAAAAGGTTTTGTCAGCGGGAAATACTAAGTGAATCATTCTATTTACTTAAAATGATGCATAGTTATTAATTACAGCATAAGAGCGATTACAATGGCTTCTATCTTATTTTTATCTGGCGGCCTGTCACAATGGTGACGATGGTCATACCACTATTAGATCAATGAACCTAAATAGTGATAATTATCCCTAGTAGGTCAATGAACCTAACTGGGAGAAAATTAGTAATGTGCACAATACCCCACTAGCCAGTGATTCAAGATATCCACGACTTAGTCCCTGTAATTATAACTTTTGAAAATAATTTGAGGTATTGTAAAATAGTTGATAAAAAGAGAATGACTCACATTGCAGATTTAATTTGAGCAGAGCCTAGCCTACTGATTAGCCTTTTTAACCTAAATTTAATAATAATGCACACAAAACTGGGTTAATAACCAATACAGCATTTACAATAATTCACGAGATCAAACCCTCACAACGAATGACAAAGTGTAATCACTTAAACATCCATCGGATTCACAACGAAGGACAGAGTATTCCCCGAGTTCAGGTGGTACTCAAACATCCTGTCGGAATCACAACGAATGACAAAGGATAACCCAAATGTGGGCAGCACTTAAACATCCATTGGATATTTTGATCAATCGGACATTGAATCGTATCAGCGATCGAGTTATTACCCTGATTGCGGCGTCGATTAGTGATCCGTGTGTGTTAATTGTGGTAAACCGAACATAACTCAGTGTATATTTCGAAGTTTTACGTCGTTTCAGTGCCTAAAATCAAGTCCCAGACACCCCTATTTATATCTGAAAAATGGTACCTGTCGCGTGTCGCGACAGGTCTTCCTGTTCCTTTCGCGTGTCGCGAGGGGTGACTTTTTAGAGTAGGGTAGGCACGTGTCCAACTAGCTCAGGTGAGTCGACAATTCGTTCAAATTCAATTTCCACGTAAAACTGTTAAGATAATATCATTGAGGATACTTTCGCTTCTTTTCTGATTCCAGTTCCCAAGTGTATTAGGGTCCTATCTTTAAATCCCGCTTTACTTGAACTAACACTAATCGTTTGTATTTTGAGAAATTTAATCTTTCTATCTTCTTTCTGAAGAAGTTTCTCTACAAATTTTAATTTTTCGTTTACCTTTATATCTTGGAGAGGTATTACCAAAGATTCATCTGATAGACATTTCTTGAGATTGGATACATGAAATACATCATGAATTCCAGCTAACTCTCCTGGTAGTTGTAAACGATAAACAACCGGTCCTATACGTTGGATCACTAAAAATGGTCCTACGTATCTGGGACTTAGCTTTCCTTTCTCCCCGAATCTATCAACTCCTTTCCAAGGAAATACTTTTAATAGCATTTTGTCTCCAACTTAAAACTCCAACGGCTTTCGTCTATTATCTGCATAACTCTTCTGGCGATCTCTAGCCGTCTTCAGCCTTTCCTTCGTGATACTGAATATCACAGTCGTAATCACTTAGGATTTTCATCCATCTCCTTTGCCTCATGTTTAATTCTTTTTGCCCAAATATATATCTTAAATTCTTATGATCCGTATAGACAGTAAACTTACTTCCATACAGATAATGTCTCCAAATCTTAAGGGCAAAAATTACGGCTCCTAATTCTAAATCATGAGTGGTATAGTTTTCTTCGTGCCTTTTCAATTGCCTTGATGCATACGCAATTACCTTTTTGCGTTGCATTGACACATATCCAAATCCTAGCTTTGAAGCATCACTGTATACTTTAAAATCTTCTGTTCCTTCTGGTAAGGCTACGATTGGAGCATTAGTTAATTTCTGTTTCAAGATTCTAAAGGCTTTTCTTGTTTAGGTCCCCATTCAAACTTAACTGTTTTACATATTAGCTTAGTTAATGGTATAGCTATCTTGGAACAATAAACTGTCTATAGTATCTGGCTAAACCTACAAAACTCCTAATTTCCATTACGGATTGTGAAATCTTCCATTTGGTAATTGCTGCTATCTTATCAGGATCTACGTAAATACCTTCATGATTCACCATATGACCTAGAATTTGCACTTTTGGCAGCCAAAATTCACACTTCGAGAATTTGGCGTAAAGCTTCTCTTTTCTTAACAAAGTTAAGAGTGCATGCAAGTGCTGACAATGTTCTTCCTGACTTTTGGAATAAATAAGTATATCGTTTATGAAAACAATTACAAATTTATCCAAATACGGTTTACAGATCCTATTCATCATGTCCATGAATGCTGCAGGTGCATTCGTTAATCCGAAGGGCATGACTGTAAACTCGTAATGACCATACCTAGTTCTGAAAGCAGTTTTAGGCATGTCTTCTTCTTGTACTTTCAATTGATGATATCCAGAGCATAAGTCGATCTTAGAAAAATATCTATTTCCCTGGAATTGATCAAATAAATCATCAATTCTAGGTAAAGGGGTATCGATTCTTAATTGTAACTTTATTCAATTCCCTATAATCAATACACATTCTCATCAAATCATCCTTTTTCTTAACAAATAACACTGATGCCCCCCCCCCCCACGGGGATAAAATAGGTTGTATGAAACCTTTACTTAATAATTCATCTAATTGCTTTTTCAGTTTTAATATTTCTGTGAGTGCTAACCGATAAGATGCCTTGGCTATCGGTATAGTTCCTGGAATTAGATGAATTCTAAATTCTACCTCCCTATCTGGTGGTAACCCTGGTAATTCTTCTGGGAATACATCTGGGTATTCTGAAACTACAGAAATTTCCTTAAGTTCTTTATCTTTAGTATTAATGATTACTGAAATCATATATACTATTCCTTGCTTTCGTTCATAATTAGCAACTTTCATTACTGATATGAACTTTATGGTTTTACATGGATTATCTCCTGTAATCATTATTACTTCTCCAGTGGGTGCACAAATTTCTATGGAATTCTTATCACAGATAATTCGAGCATGATTTGTTTACTAACCAATCTATTCCTAACACAACATCGAATTCAACTAATTTCATATATAATGGGTTTGCAGAAAATTTATGACCTGAAAGTTCTATTTCTACTTTTTGTAAAACCTGATCTATTTTAACTGAATTTCCATCTGCGGTTTCTACTGTAGAAATTTGCCTAATGCTAGTTAAAGGTAAGTTAAGAGTTTGGCAGAATGAATTATTTATAAAACTTTGGTTTGCACCAGAGTCAAATAATACTTTTGTGTAAACGTTGTGAACTAAGAACGTACCGGCTATCACATCTGGAATTAGTTCTGCTTCCTTAGCAGTTAGTTGGAAGGCTCTTACATTCCTTTTTGCTCCTTCTGCAGGTTTGACTTTATTGTCAGATGGTTTGTTCAGTTTTGGACAATCTGGCCTAAGATGTCCAGCTTCTCCACAGTTGTAGCAGACTGAAAATTTCTTCCTCCTGCAGTCTTCTTCTTGATGCCCCGGAATTTTGCAAAAATTGCAATATCCTTTGCATCTTCCAAAATGCTTCCTTTTGCAAGAATTGCAAAATGGGCTAGTGGAAGATTGCCCATTCCCTCCTCTCTTGAAATTGTTATGGTTACCCGGACGGAATCCTTGGGTAATCTTTTGGGCTACTTCCTTCCTTCTATTTTCTTCTCTTGTCCGTACTAGTTCGTCAGTCAGAGTATTGGCTAAATCTACCGCATCATCAATCGTGCGAGGTTTCGCAGCTTTGACGATATTACGGATTTCGGAAATTAATCCCCAAATATAACGAGAAATAAGTACCGGCTCTGGCGAAGCCAGGGTTGGTACCACTCGAGCATACTCTAAGAATGTCGAAGTATACCCTCGACAATCTACATCCACCATCCGGTGGGTTAGAAATTTATTTGTCATTTGTTCCTTTTCATACTCGGGACAGAATTTTCTTTCTACAAAGCTCTTAAATTCTTCCCAGTGCATAGCATACGCCATCCTTCTTCCTTTTGCTTGTAACACCGTATTCCACCATTCTAGCGCCCCTTCTTTGAAAAGGTTTGACGCGTACATAACCTGATCATCCTGAGCACATTTACTTATGGCAATTACTGCCTCGGTTTTCTCTAACCAACGCAGTGCCGCAGTTGCTCCTTCATTGCCTGCAAACTCAGTGGGTTTACAAGCAAGAAATTCTTTGTAAGTACAACCAGGCGTTGCAGCTTTCATTTTCTTAGGAGGAGGAGCTTGCCGTGGTTCATTCTCATGATTAGTATGATTATTGCCTCCGTTTATGCTATTACTGAAGTTATCTTCAGAAATACGTTTGCTAGGAACGATTTGTTGCGGTTCGATTGGATTTTTAATAGCAGCAACGATTGCTGGAATAGCGTTGGTTATCCCTTGAGCAACTATTGTTGGAATAGCGTTGGCTATTCCTTGAGCAACGATATTTTCTATATCCTGCCTAGTCATATATTGATCCCCCGGTTGTTGCTCAGATTGATTAACCTCATTAACTGGTTCATTATTAGCGTTTTCCATCTGATAATTAATATATATACTTTATTAGTATCAAATAAATAACAATTACACAACACAATTATACAGAGTTCATAATACCAATATAGCCAAAACTATCGATTTCTCGATTTCCATTTATATTTAATAGTATGCATCAATACATACTATTATCTTACAGAGTTTTATTTGTAGTTATTTTACAGACTGATTTTTACTATTACTATTACACAACCACAGTTCCATAAATCCCCTATCCTTTGTCAGATGATATTCTAGTAACGGAGTTCACTCTCATCGTATTTCCAGGAGATCTGTCCCCCAATCTCTTGGATCCTATTCCCAGTATCCATTAGTTCTTCACCAAAGTGGCAGAATTCAGCCATATTCTCGTTACTCATTGGTGGAGTTGGTAAAGGTTCTGGATTAAACTGAGGAAAAAGCTTATAGGGATGGTTTTGGAGCTGTATTTCATTAGTCAACCATTCGTCTATTTGCGAGTGGATTGAAGGGTTTGGACTAGCTGATTCTAAGTTCATTGGTAGTTGTGTTTCAAGAGATTGAATAAAAATATTTTCATTAACAGGTTTAATAGTATTATAGCTTGCCATTATAAAATCTAGCTCTTCCTGAGATGGTAACACCTTAATTTGCCTAGAGCTTTCCCCAATTTCCATTTTCTTAGGCTTGGGTTTCTCGAGAGGTAAAGCGTTGAATTCTATAGGTTCTTCTATGTCTGGTATATACCTATTGAAATCTCTGGAAACTTCTATTCTTACTGGATAGAGATTTAAATTCTGAAGGGCGTCAGACAAGTCACTCATGCTGTTTAGCAAAATACACACAATTACTAAGTTAAAAATCATAATAAAATTTTATAGAAAACTTTTAAATATTATTTCATACTGGGTAACTACAAAACACTCGAATATGAAAACATACTAGGTTTTATTTGTAAATTTATTTATTTACTAAATCAGGTTTCTGGCTTATATTTAATAAGGGTGTTAAAACTTAAATCAAAATATTTAAAGATTTGTATTTATTGCAACAGTGGTTAACATATAAAGATTTGCCCATACTGTACAAAATTAGTCAGATAATAAAACACATAATCACAAAATAGCAATTAATAAAAATTATTAAGTATTTCTAAATACTTAATTGGCTTAAATCAGTGGCTCGATAAGTGGCTCTGATACCACCTTTTTCTGTCACGGCCCCCGACCCGGTTTGACCCGTTTCAGGAGCCGCGGAACAGAAATCCCGTAGTATTTAATTAATTGAGTTTAACAGCGGAAGTTTATCATCAGGATCTTTTTAAAACTGAAATATTTCCCGATTATTTTATTTCACAACTCAGGATAAAACCCGGTAATTTACAATCTTCAGATTTCACGGAGAAATCTTTTATTTTACAAAACATGTTTCTTTATTTTATCCTGAGCCACTTTCTCAAGCTTGTAGTGCTTCACGTCACTTTTTCCCTGGATCATAACAGATCACCTGAAACATGTTTGAAAAAGGTTTTGTCAGCGGGAAATACTGAGTGAATCATTCTATTTACTTAAAATGATGCATAGTTATTAATTACAGCATAAGAGCGATTACAATGGCTTCTATCTTATTTTTATCTGGCGGCCTGTCACAATGGTGACGATGGTCATACCACTATTAGATCAATGAACCTAAATAGTGATGATTATCCCTAGTAGGTCAATGAACCTAACTGGGAGAAAATTAGTAATGTGCACAATACCCCACTAGCTAGTGATTCAAGATATCCACGACTTAGTCCCTGTAATTATAACTTTTGAAAATAATTTGAGGTATTGTAAAATAGTTGATAAAAAGAGAATGACTCACATTGCAGATTTAATTTGAGCAGAGCCTAGCCTACTGATTAGCGTTTTTAACCTAAATTTAATAATAATGCACACAAAACTGGGTTAATAACCAATACAGCATTTACAATAATTCACGAGATCAAACCCTCACAACGAATGACAAAGTGTAATCACTTAAACATCCATCGGATTCACAACGAAGGACAGAGTATTCCCCGAGTTCAGGTGGTACTCAAACATCCTGTCGGAATCACAACGAATGACAAAGGATAACCCAAATGTGGGCAGCACTTAAACATCCATTGGATATTTTGATCAATCGGACATTGAATCGTATCAGCGATCGAGTTATTACCCTGATTGCGGCGTCGATTAGTGATCCGTGTGTGTTAATTGTGGTAAACCGAACATAACTCAGTGTATATTTCGAAGTTTTACGTCGTTTCAGTGCCCAAAATCAAGTCCCAGACACCCCTATTTATATCTGAAAAATGGTACCTGTCGCGTGTCGCGACAGGTCTTCCTGTTCCTTTCGCGTGTCGCGAGGGGTGACTTTTTAGAGTAGGGTAGGCACGTGTCCAACTAGCTCAGGTGAGTCGACAATTCGTTCAAATTCAATTTCCACGTAAAACTGTTAAGATAATATCAACTAGGGTTTACCCCCCCCCCCCTGAGTTTTAGGGGCCCTGATTCTAATTCCGATTGTTCTGAAAATTTTAGGGTTTGTTCAGAATCACTTGGGTTTCTCAATTAGGGTTTCCTATTGGATAATTAAAATAATAATTAGTACTTTTTAATGAGAGTTGTTACACATGCCGCTGACAATTGAAACACTTGCGCAAGACTTTGACTGCGTCCAGGTGCATGCCGGGCAAGTAGTACCCGGCATTCATGATTTTGGCCACCACCATGCGTGGGCCTGCGTGTATGCCACATATTCCTTCGTGTATTTCTCTGATAAGGTATGTGGCATCTTGGGGGTCGACGCATCGTAGGAGTGGCCCCAGGTATGATTTACGGTATAAGATATCGTCTCCCATTTGGTAATGACACGCTTTGTATTGTAACTTACGTGCCTCTGCCTTGCTTTCGGGAGTAACACCTGATTGCAAGTATGCAATTATTGGCGTCATCCAGGATGTTGTACCGTATTGGATGACATTGACTTGGCGCAGGGGTACTGATGGATTTTGCATAATCTCGATACGTACCTCTGTTGCCAGGTGTTGGAAACTGGTGGATGCAAGTTTTGATAGTGCATCCGCGGGTTTGTTTTCCCTTCTGTTGATATGGCGGATATTGAAGGAAGTGAATTTTGATCTCAGTTGCAAGGCTTGCTAGAGGTAGAGGATCATGATATCCCCTTTTGCGGCATAGTCGCCGCGCATCTGCCCTGCAACTAATAGCGAGTCGACGTGTGCTTCCAAATGTTGGACGCGTGTACCAGTGCTAATACCAACTTCTCCATGATGGAGTACCTCGTCTCTGGGTCGTTGAGCATTTTGCTGATGTAGTAGATGGGTGTTTAAACTCCTTCCCGCTCCACTATGAGTACCGCGCCTACCGCGTTGTCTGCGGCAGATAAGTACAAGATAAGTGGCTCATCGTTGCGTGGTGCGGTTAGAGTTGGGAGTTGAATCAAACACTCTTTCATCTCCCGGAAAGCTTTTTCGGCCTCTGCGGTCCATTGGAATTGTTCCTTTTTTAAGCAGCTCCGCAGGGTTTTGATGAAAGGGTAAGACTTAGCTGCATGGTTGGCTAAGAATCTATTCAATGCGGCTAGCCTGCCTGCTAGTCGTTGCATTTCTTTCATCGTGGAAGGCGATGGCATGTGCTCGATCGCCTAGACTTTTTCCGGGTTCACCCTGAATCCATCTTTGGTTACGATGAATCCAAGGAACTTGCCTTCTTCCATTCCAAACAAGCATTTCCTTGGGTTGAGCTTCATGTTGACGCTTCGCAGAGTTTGGAATGTTCTTTCAATATCGTTGAGCATGGTGTCTTCCTCCATGCTCATGACGACCAGGTCGTCCATATAGATTTTGACACTTTTACTGATTTGACCGCAAAAAATGTCGTTCATCAATTTTTGATAGGTTGCGCCCGCGTTGCGCAACCCAAACGGCATTTTCGTGTAGCAGTAATTTTCGGTAGGCATGCGGAATGCCGCCTTATCTTCGTCCTCGATTGCCATCTGCACCTGGTAGTAGCCTTTGTAACAATCGAGGAAACACTTCCATCGGAATGGTGCGTGGTTATCGACCTTCTCGTCGATCTCCGGAAGTGCGTAACAATCCTTGGGGCATGCTTTGTTGAGATCTTTATAATCGACGCACATACGCCAGCCCCCGGATGGTTTTTCTACCATGACTGGGTTTGATTACCAAGTCTGGTATTTGACTTCCCGCAGGATGCCTGCGGAGAGCAGCTCTTGGACCTGCTCATGCATCGCCTCGTTCTTTGCCGATCCAAGGTGGCGTTGGCCTTGGATCACCGGTTTGATACCTGGCATGGTATTCAAGAAGTCTTGCGCGATTTCACGTGGTACCCCTGTCATATCTGCGGGTGTCCACGCAAAAATATCCTGGTTCTTGAAGAGGATCTGCTTCAGGTGCGCTTTGATAGTAGAGGACAAGGCGTGGCCCAACGTAACTGTTTGCTCTGGGTGTCTTGCGTTAAGAACCCATTTTTCTTGTTGAGTGTTGGGGGTAGGCCTTGCTACCTTGGCCGGACGCAGCTCGTCCGTAGACATAACTTCTCTCTGGGCGTGTATTATCGCGATCCCCGTCTCGGTTGGGAAACCGATGGCAGAGTGGGGGACGGATGTTATCATGTTGAAGTTGCCCTGGGACTCCCTTCCGAGAAGTACGTCGTATTTGGAGGTGTGAGGTAAAACCATGAAGTTTACCTCCTCCGTTCTTGTGTGCCTTCCGTTGGTGAGGCGCACAGGGAAAGTAATCTGGCCCAGGGGGAATACGGTTTCCCCTACAAACCCGGCCAACGGGTAGTCCACCGACTGTAACCGATCTTTGTCTTCTTGATCGAATTGGTTGAAGCACTGCTCGTATATAATATCAGATGTACTGCCCGGGTCGATGAATAATCGCTCGGTGCAGTAGTGAGCCAGGTGGCCTGTGATAACGACGGCGCGCCTGTCGCGCAGTCCGCCTCGGACTTTTGGAAAGACCACTTGCTCGTCTTTCCAGTCATTGTCCGGTCTTCTTGCCGCCTTGCGCGACCTTCCTCGCCCTCCATTGATCATGTGGGTTGAGGCCACGTACATGGCCCTTTTACCCGTAGAGGGGCCCTCATTGTGGGGGGGGGGATGCGCTTGGTAGGTTTTTGCGCGCCTGGCAACAGGTGTTGAGTTTCCCCTCTTTTAGGCCTCGCTCAATCTCTAGTCGGAGACTGATGCAGTTGTTTGTTGTGTGGCCCGAGTCCTTGTGATACTCGCAATAGAGTGCGGGATCCTGGTTCTTCTTGGACTTCATCGGTTGGGCCGGTCGCAGGAATTGCGCGTCCGTAACGAGGACGTCGCTTGGCGGCTGGTTGATCTCGGTCCAGCTACGGTCCCGAGACTCCTTCTTCGACGCCCGGTTTTCACGCTGGGCGTTGATTGTAGCCCTTGCGTCGGGCTAGTTGTTCCGCGGGACATATGGTCTGGGATCGCTGCCGCGATTCCATGTGTCCCGGTTGCGCTTGTTGTTGCGCTTGTGTTCTTGGTGGGAGGACTGGCCTTCCGTTTGGGGTTGTGCCTTTGATACGTGCGGTTTGAGGGACCACTGAGTCTGGGCGTATTTCTTGACCGCAGCCATGACATCTTCCCATTTCTTAGGCAAGCCTTCCTTGCCGGAGATAGTCATAACCATTTGTTCGCCCTTAACGGCAACAATGAAATGGTTGCGTGCCATTTGGTCTGCAACGTCGCCTATCTCCAGGCACTCTTTATTGTAACGGACAACGAACGCCTCAAGCGATTCGTTATCTCTGCGCCAGATGTTCATGACATCCATAGAATCACGTTCATGACGTCGTTGCTAGCAAAAATGTGCGAGGAACTTTGCTTGCAAGTCCTCGAATGAGGTCAGTGACCCCACTGGCAAAGAATCGAACCAAGCCCTAGCCAGACCTGTGAGGGTCTGCGGGAAAAATTGACACCAAGTGGGTTCATCCCATCTGCCGTTGCACCCGGCGCCGACGAAGATGTTCATGTGGTCATCTGGGTCGGCCGAACCGTTGTATT
Organism: Helianthus tuberosus; assembly: GCA_030545235.1. Lineage (NCBI taxonomy): Eukaryota > Viridiplantae > Streptophyta > Magnoliopsida > Asterales > Asteraceae > Helianthus > Helianthus tuberosus. The sequence goes on along the minus strand of JARYGA010060349.1, from coordinate 2,928,576 downwards.
TCCCAATGTTTAATGGGAATTTGGTGGTGGTGACATCGGCATTGGCAATATGCGGGACAAATTTGGAGTTTTCGGCCGCAGATTTCGGCTTGTAGGGTTGGCTCTGGCGCTTTGCAGCGCGGAGGTATGTGGTGCGGGGTTGAGTGGGAGGAACATAATTGCGTCCTCCCGGTCTACTACTAGTAGCATGAGACTCCCCGCCATATGTACCGTCGTCCGGATCGGTACGGCCCTACCCTTCATGGTGGGACTGAGGTCTGTCGCCTAGTTTCGCCATGTGGGCCTAGGCGGCTATGTATAGGGCCCCTGCGGCGGGACCCATATGAGGAATCGTCCTCATCAAGTGTGCGGACGTCGCAGTAAGAGGAACCGCGGTTTTCATGTCTACTCCGGGAGGCTGGATGTGTGGGAGCTCTGCTGTCGTATTGTAAAATACGACCCGCAGGTGTGTGCGGTGCCGGGGTAGGCCCCGTAGGTATTTGCGCTTCTGCGCAAGCTCTGTTGTATGTTGCGGCTAGCAGAGCTTGTTGCTGGTCGTACCAGGTATGAAGGTTCATGCATGGAGGTATCACAGAAGCGTACTGTGATAGATCGTGTCCGAACGTAAGGGATGTGCCCCCTGGCGTTGATGTGCCAATATGTTCAGCATTTGGGGCTAGGGGAATGGTCCCCGTAGGCCCTTGGTTTGCAGGGTTTAGGTTATCCCCGGTAGTGTTGTTTAGACGATCAGACATAATCTTTGGAGAGAGAGAGATGGTTGAAAAAAGTGCTAAGAGTAGCGGTGGGTGCCAATGATGAAACAATGGTTAACCGGGTGGGGTTAACTCACTGGTCTCGTCAAGTAGGGTTAATCCCTTCTTTCCGAGGATCGCTGGCTAGATCGTCCGCTGGTTGGTTTCCTGCATAAGGAAACAAGCCGTGACTCGTAACAAGGAGGATGGGGTGGGGGGTGCTCCTTGTTACCACTCTCCGGCGTGAGAATGAGTAATTTGCTTGGGAAGCAAAGTGCGATAGTAGTAGTAGTAGTGAGAGAGTTGAGAAGTGATACCTCAAACCTGGTTTGGGGTGGGTATTTATAGCCGAGGAGTGAAGGAGGGTAGTTGAGTAGCTAGTCTGACATCGCACAGCTACTTGCAGGTGTGTCAGACCTGTCGGTTACGGTGGTGATGCCACGTCCTGCTGTGGTGTCAGACTGCTGCACACATGTGGGCTGATAGGCGACTGTTCCTAGTGCCACTTGCACTGTGGTGTCAGACCCACTTGCCTTGTAGGCAGGATGCAGTGCCAGGCCGCATCGCTGCTTGCGGTCACTGATGTTGTTCCCGCGTTCTTTGTTCTATCCAAGATGCATGCGGGATGCGGTGCCATGCCGCATCGCCGCTTAGTGACTGTAACTGTTGTCTAGATCCCTTGTCGTGACGAAAATGTTCCTAGGATGCGGTGCCAGGCCGCATCCCTATGCGTAACATTCGTTTTCGTACTTAAGGTAAGTCTTCTCATCACTGGACAGATTGGACCGCTGTGTTCGCACGTGCCCGCACGAACACAGATAAGTTCCTGCTGGTGGGGGTTTTTGATAAGGGTAATGGTCACCCGCGGTCATGCTGACGCGAGATCCGGGACCATACCCCTTCACTCGCGGTTCATGATCTACTTAAAAAAGAACCAATTTTTACAAAAAGAAATAGATTTTGTCTATCAAAAGCGCTCAAACCCAAACTACATACACAAAGACTTCTTAACTTTGATAAGCAAAAACAAGACAAAGCACACAAAGCATCATAAAAATGCTTGTAAAATAGTTCTGGATCTTAAGGCAGTGCTAAGCGGGTTAACATTGTTTGTTCTAAAATGTAGATTAAACAAAAAAGATAAAAATTGATAATAAGCATAAAAAGCCAAAAAGATGTGAGTTAAGTTGCACATATTGTGTCAGCTTAGACATATACAGCAATCGCCTCACACCTACGCTTCTTAAACCAATAAATTTCAAAATGCTTCACGGCTCAAGCCTTTTTAGAGGTTGTCAAATGAAAGAGTAAACACTAGACACATTGTTTCAAAACCAGTCTAGTAGGCCAATGCATTTAAGTGAAACTAATAATAAAGGCTTATACATCCAGAAACTAATTCAGAAAGCAATCTAATTATTGGTGTGTTACAACATTTACTTGAATGATAAAAAAACTACCTAGCTATATTCTTTAGCACTTTAAAACTGATCATGCTTAAGAATATAAATAAATGATACTAAATGTTGAAGCAAAAACTTAACCAAACACTGCTTATTGACTGACAAAAGAGATGTTTTCGGTAAGTTTTACCCTTTTGTGTTTAATCTCAATGACACAGTAGCACATTCCTTGACTTCCGAGTCTAGACTTGAACTAGGAATGATCTCATCCCTGTTATATGTATACATTGTTTTTTATATTTGAGTACTTCAGGAACATGTCACCGAGTAAAGCTGCCATTGGTGAGGCTCTCCAAATCCGAAGTTTAAGCATGTAAAGCTTCGTACTACAGCTCGAATTAGCATACGACCAGTATGGAGAAAGGACCTTTTGAACCAATTAACCATATTTCAAATTTTGTACCCAAGACTTTTGAAACTTCAAGTGAGACGCCAACATCGGAGGAGTTCATACTAGCTGTCCCTGAAACTCCCGCTCCAAAGATGATCTTCTATAAGGTTATATCCAATATCAAGGATTTGGAGTGATTCACAGTTTTCCAATGATCTAAGTACCTTCCCCTGCAATTTATTTTCACTTAAATCAATCATCTGATACTGACTTTCATTGGTGAATATGTTGGGTATGGTTCCTTGAATAGTGTTTCTTCTAAGATTTAACACAATCAAAGAATTGCCTAATTTCTTCAAACATGGAGGAATCGAGCCAGTAATGTTGTTGAATGACAAATCAAGCAACTAAAGAGACATCAAGTCACATATGGATGGTGGAATTTCACCGGTCAGTCGATTGTTTGAGACGGAAAAGAGCTGGATGGATTTCTTCAAACATAGAGGAATCGAGCCAGTAATGTTGTTGAATGACAAATCAAGTGACTGAAGAGACAGCAAGTCACATATGGATGGTGGAATTTCACCGGTCAGCCGATTGTTTGAGACGGAAAAGAGCTCAATGGATTTCTTCAAACATAGAGGAATCGAGCCAGTAATGTTGTTGAATGACAAATCAAGTGACCAAAGAGACAGCAAGTCACATATGGATGGTGGAATTTCACCAGTCAGCCGATTGTTTGAGACGGAAAAGAGCTCGGTGGTTGGTGGTGGCACTGGGATTGATCCATGCAACATATTTTGACTTAGGTACAGTGACCGTAAATTAACCCAAGAAGCAACTGGTGAATGTTGCTCAAAACCCATTAGGAGATTTTCACTAAGCCAAAGTTCACTCAGTGTATTCTTGCTAATGTTCCACATCCATCTGGGTATCAGGCCCTCAATATTATTGTTATCAAGGTACAACTTCTCCAGTTGATGTCGAAACCGTAGAAATTCAGGAAAGACTTCCAAGTTACAGTATGCCAACCCTAAATCTTTGAACTTCGGTTTAGTTTGATTTGCGTGGCTATCTATGACTGAAAGTGAGATATTGTTTCCATTTAAATACAGATTTTCAAATTGGCTCAGATTGAAAAAAGATGATGGAATTTCACCATACAGGTTGACATCAGAAAGACCCAAATAAGTGATCATGTTTAGCTTACCAAACCAATCAGGCAGCTTCCATCTATCAAAAGTCAAAACGATTGAAGGAGAGGGACAAATATGTGAGATCTGTAAGGCTTTCTAAAGAGGGAAGACTACCTGTTAACTTATTCTCAAAAAGATCCAGGGCTGTAAGGTGCGTTAGATTCGTAAAGGAGGATGGTATTTGACCAATCATGCCATTATTATGGAGGTAAAGTTCTCTAAGTTGTGTCAGATTCCCTATAGAAGATGGAAGACTACCTGTGAACTTATTAGAACTTAGAGACAGAACTGTAAGCTGGGCCATGTTACCTATAGATGCAGGTAGAGCCCCCGTGAAAGCGCATCTACTTAAATACAAGATGTTCAAGTGTGTGAGATTTCCAATTGAAGCTGGTAGTTCAGAATCAATGTTGACCTCTGAGAGAAAGAGTTCTCTTAAAGTCTCACTTGTATTTTCAACTAGCTTTTGGAAATCAAAACTTTGCAGCTTTGATTCGTACCAGTTTCTTGAGAGGTCCAAGGAAACTAAATTCCTGAGCTGTGAGAATTGTTTTGGGATCTCCCCACTGAAGACAGAATATGACAGATTCAGAGTTTCTAACTGCAAGAGTCGTCCAATTCTCGATGGAATTTGAGAGGAACGGAAATCGTTATCGGCAAGGTTTAGTGTACGAAGGTGAATGAGGTCGAAGAGACTGTTGTTGGAAGAGATGGTGCCATAGAGAAAGCTGCTGCTCAAATCAAGCCCGATCACATGACCGAACCTGCACTCGACCCCATCCCACAAGCAGCAATTTCCCGCACCATCTGATCCGTTAAGGTTCCATGAAGCAACCTTTGGATAAGCACGAGAATCATCGGATGCAGACTTGTTAGTAGACATGCTCACTTTGAATTGGAATAACAGAGAGCACTCATCTAGGGGTATATCCGAATTTCGGATATCCAAATTTTCGGATACTAGATTTCACTATCCGAATCCGTATCCGAAATTTCGGATATCCGAAATTTGGGATACGGATTCGGATACTGAATCGGATATCCGAAACTATCCAAAATATCGGATACTTATTGACTAACTGGATATCGATTTCCATCCCTACGTTTACCGGATAAGATGTAACTGGGAATATCAAAACCAGTCTTTATGTTCAACCAATTGCCATCCTAACTAATCAAAGAAGTTATATATAATGTACACATATTCTTCTATCTACATACACTTAAACTTCATTCTTAAGCATCATGGCAAAATTTGTTCATGTGTTTATTCTGATACTGGTACATCATGTTCTTGCATCTGCCTTAGCCAATAAGTTTTATTCGTTCAGCCATGTTGATGAGTGTAGGGGTGTTCAAAACTATCCGTATCCGAAAATCTGATCCGAAATATCCGATATCCGAATCCGAAATATTCTAAAAATCGGATATCCGAATTTTTCAGATTCGGATAGTGATTTTCAAAATTTTCGGATATTTCGGATATCCGAAATTTAATTTTCATTTTTTTAGGATATCCGAATATCCGAAAATATCCAAAGTATCCGAAATATTCGGAAAATATCCGAAAACTTATATTCGGATATCCGAAACTATCCGTTTCCGAATATGAAAAAAATAATAAAAAATAAAAATTAAATAAAAAGTTGGATTTTCGGATATCCGATTCACTATCCGAATCTGTATCCGAAATTTCGGATACGGATAGTGAAAGCTAGTATCTGAAAATTTCGGATATCCGAAATTCGAAACTATCCGTATCCGAAAATTCGATCCGAAATATCCGATATCCGAAATATCCGAAAAATCGGATATCCAAAATTTCGGATATCCAAAATTCGGATATTTCGGATTCAGATATCGGATATTTCGGATCGGATTTTCGGATACGGATAGTTTTGAACACCCCTACACTCATCAGCATGGCAGAACGAATAAAACTTATTGGCTAAGGCAGATTCAAGAACATGATGTACCATTATCAGAATAAACACATGAACAAATTTTGCCATGATGCTTAAGAATGAAGTTTAAGTGTATGTAGATGAAGAATATGTATACATTATATATAACTTCTTTGATTAGTTAGGATGGCAATTGGTTGAACGTAAAGACTGGTTTTGATATTCCCAGTTACATCTTATCCGGTAAACGTATGGATGGAAATCGATATCCAGTTAGTCAGTAAAAATTTCGGATACGGATTCGGATAGTGAAATCTAGTATCCGAAAATTTCGGATATCCGAAATTCGAGACTATCCGTATCCGAAAATCCGATCCGAAATATCCGAATCCGAAATATCCGAAAAATCGGATATCCAAAATTTCGGATATCCAAAATTCGGATATTTCGGATTCGGATATTTCGGATTCGGATATCGGATATTTCGGATCGGATTTTCGGATACGGATAGTTTTGAACACCCCTACACTCATCAGCATGGCTGAACGAATAAAACTTATTGGCTAAGGCAGATTCAAGAACATGATGTACCAGTATCAGAATAAACACATGAACAAATTTTGCCATGATGCTTAAGAATGAAGTTTAAGTGTATGTAGATGAAGAATATGTGTACATTATATATAACTTCTTTGATTAGTTAGGATGGCAATTGGCTGAACGTAAAGACTGGTTTTGATATTCCCAGTTACATCTTATCCGGTAAACGTATGGACGGAAATCGATATCCAGTTAGTCAGTAAAAATTTCGGATACGGATTCGGATAGTGAAATCTAGTATCCGAAAATTTCGGATATCCGAAATTCGAGACTATCCGTATCCGAAAATCCGATCCGAAATATCCGAATCCGAAATATCCGAAAAATCGGATATCCAAAATTCGGATATTTCGGATTCGGATATCGGATATTTCGGATCGGATTTTCGGATACGGATAGTTTTGAACACCCCTACACTCATCAGCATGGCTGAACGAATAAAACTTATTGGCTAAGGCAGATTCAAGAACATGATGTACCAGTATCAGAATAAAAACATGAACAAATTTTGCCATGATGCTTAAGAATGAAGTTTAAGTGTATGTAGATGAAGAATATGTGTACATTATATATAACTTCTTTGATTAGTTAGGATGGCAATTGGCTGAACGTAAAGACTGGTTTTGATATTCCCAGTTACATCTTATCCGGTAAACGTATGGACGGAAATCGATATCCAGTTAGTCAGTAAAAATTTCGGATACGGATTCGGATAGTGAAATCTAGTATCCGAAAATTTCGGATATCCGAAATTCGAAACTATCCGTATCCGAAAATCCGATCCAAAATATCCGAAAAATCGGATATCCAAAATTTCGGATATCCAAAATTTGGATATTTCGGATTCGGATATCGGATATTTCGGATCGGATTTTCGGATACGGATAGTTTTGAGCACCCCTACACTCATCAGCATGGCTGAACGAATAAAACTTATTGGCTAAGGCAGATTCAAGAACATGATGTACCAGTATCAGAATAAACACATGAACAAATTTTGCCATGATGCTTAAGAATGAAGTTTAAGTGTATGTAGATGAAGAATATGTGTACATTATATATAACTTCTTTGATTAGTTAGGATGGCAATTGGTTGAACGTAAAGACTGGTTTTGATATTCCCAGTTACATCTTATCCGATAAACGTATGGATGGAAATCGATATCCAGTTAGTGATGGAGAGTGTGAAACCCGGGTGTTAAGTGTGATATAATAAGTGTTTTATTGTGTGTTAAGTGATTATGTGCGTTGAATGTGTTAACTACGAGTTTTTATGGTTTCACAGATTAATCACGTAAACCGGTTAAGTTTAGAACGCTTAGTGATGAAATGGAACGAGCAAGGATGATGAGCAAAATATATCACATCGTTCGGTATATGTTTCGGGTCAAGACATGGCTTGGATACGCGAGCAACATGATAAAATGACGTCTAGGTGCTTCCTGGTCAATATATGAAAGTTACATGCAGCTTAATATGGAGTCAAGAGACCCGTGACATAAATTACGGCTTACGTGCGTAACCTACTGTTGATACATGTGAGCCTAAATGTTTCTAGCGAATTAAAATTGCAGCCTACGGCTCATCTACATTAACAAGAAACAGAACTCACAAACCGTAGCTTACGGTTTGTAAGCATAGGTTACGGTTGGAGAATAAATACAGAGCATGTAACTGTTGTCAAGGCATTTAATATGTTGGTAAAGAAAATGGGTATGCATGTGAAGGATTATTAATATCATCATCCTACATCTCAAAATACAAGCAGCAATTTATGTGAGAGGAGGACACAAAGTCAACATTCTATCATCATGAAGGAATTGGCGGCTGTGTTGTTGACCTCTTGGACAACAACATATAGAAGGATTGAGGGGATTTATTATATTTTCTTTTAAAACATCACAAAAGAACAAAATAATCACATCACATAAAAGATATTGGCACATGGGCTTGCTGACATGGGGGATCGATATATACACGCACATGTGGGCTTGATTGGTTGGCAGCTTTGACTCACATTGGGCCGATATCAACACGTTGGACTTGTCTATTGGGCCGCACATGAGGCTTGAACCCATTGGATCACACAAGACACAAGTGGGCGACTGATTTGTAAGTGGGCCGACATATTGGAGGGTTGTTGGGCTGCGAACATGAATATTGAGGAGAGGTACAAAAATCAAAAGAAAAACATAAACTCAACATCATCTGGACGGCAGAGGAGAAGTCTTCGATAGAGAGAGAGAGAGAGGGGCAACAGCCGGCGAAGATCAATCTTATCACATGAGCGGCTAGTCTTTTATGGTTTCCTCCGGATTGAGGGTTTTTGTAAGTTAGACAATTTTATGTGTTTGCTACAATCATTTTGATTTGGTGATCTAAGCATTCGATGCTTTTCACCTTGATTTGATTTGATTTGATTTATTGGTTGTAAACAGTTACATTTATTTAAACCTTAATTTCTAAGCATTCAGTTCCCGAGAGTTCTAGTAATTGGGATATATTTGACACGGGGTTAGGGTTTGTAATTGTAATTGATAATCATTCGATAACCTCCCGTTATGTATTGACCGGAGTACTTAGTCGTTGGTTATCACAATTAGTTAATCAAGTTTAACACTTATGTCTATGTAGGTGTCACGATTAAACACATAGTTGAATCTAACTCTAAAACCTGGAATCTGGAGGAACTATCTTCTCTCCTATTGATTTAATTCTCAATTTTTATTTGTTAACCTAGACAATTATCCTAAACAATCAAACCATCAATTGAATTTTACTTTTTAGCATTAGTTAATTAATACTTAGCATCATAACACTTTCCACAATCCTCATCTGGTTCGATATCCGACTTATCCTATCTACATAGTTTAGTTGGTTTTTGCATGTCCATAACGACAGACATCAGTTAGTCAGTAAAAATTTCGCATACGGATAGTGAAATCTAGTATCCGAAAATTTCGGATATCCGAAATTCGAAACTATCCGTATCCGAAAATCCGATCTGAAATATCCGAATCCGAAATATCCGAAAAATCGAATATCCAAAATTTCGGATATCCAAAATTCGGATATTTCGGATTCGGATATCGGATATTTCGGATCGGATTTTCGGATACGGATAGTTTTGAACACCCCTACACTCATCAGCATGGCTGAACGAATAAAACTTATTGGCTAAGGCAGATTCAAGAACATGATGTACCAGTATCAGAATAAACACATGAACAAATTTTGCCATGATGCTTAAGAATGAAGTTTAAGTGTATGTAGATGAAGAATATGTGTACATTATATATAACTTCTTTGATTAGTTAGGATGGCAATTGGTTGAACGTAAAGACTGGTTTTGATATTCCCAGTTACATCTTATCCGGTAAACGTATGGATGGAAATCGATATCCAGTTAGTCAGTAAAAATTTCGGATACGGATTCGGATAGTGAAATCTAGTATCCGAAAATTTCGGATATCCGAAATTCGAAACTATCCGTATCCGAAAATCCGATCCGAAATATCCGAATCCGAAATGTCCGAAAAATCGGATATCCGAAATTTGGATATTTCGGATTCGGATATCGGATATTTCGGATCGGATTTTCGGATACGGATAGTTTTGAACACCCCTACACTCATCAGCATGGCTGAACGAATAAAACTTATTGGCTAAGGCAGATTCAAGAACATGATGTACCATTATCAGAATAAACACATGAACAAATTTTGCCATGATGCTTAAGAATGAAGTTTAAGTGTATGTAGATGAAGAATATGTGTACATTATATATAACTTCTTTGATTAGTTAGGATGGCAATTGGTTGAACGTAAAGACTGGTTTTGATATTCCCAGTTACATCTTATCCGGTAAACGTATGGATGGAAATCGATATCCAGTTAGTCAGTAAAAATTTCGGATACGGATTCGGATAGTGAAATCTAGTATCCAAAAATTTCGGATATCCGAAATTTGAAACTATCCGTATCCGAAAATCCGATCCGAAATATCCGAATCCGAAATATCCGAAAAATCGGATATCCAGAATTTCGGATATCCAAAATTCGGATATTTCGGATTCAGATATCGGATATTTCGGATCGGATTTTCGGATACGGATAGTTTTGAACACCCCTACACTCATCAGCATGGCTGAACGAATAAAACTTATTGGCTAAGGCAGATTCAAGAACATGATGTACCAGTATCAGAATAAACACATGAACAAATTTTGCCATGATGCTTAAGAATGAAGTTTAAGTGTATGTAGATGAAGAATATGTGTACATTATATATAACTTCTTTGATTAGTTAGGATGGCAATTGGTTGAACGTAAAGACTGGTTTTGATATTCCCAGTTACATCTTATCCGGTAAACGTATGGATGGAAATCGATATCCAGTTAGTCAGTAAAAATTTCGGATACGGATTCGGATAGTGAAATCTAGTATCCGAAAATTTCGGATATCCGAAATTCGAAACTATCCGTATCCGAAAATCCGATCCGAAATATCCGAATCCGAAATGTCCGAAAAATCGGATATCCGAAATTCGGATATTTCGGATCGGATTTTCGGATACGGATATTTTTGAACACCCCTACACTCATCAGCATGGCTGAACGAATAAAACTTATTGGCCAAGGCATATTCAAGAACATGATGTACCATTATCAGAATAAACACATGAACAAATTTTGCCATGATGCTTAAGAATGATGTTTAAGTGTATGTAGATGAAGAATATGTGTACATTATATATAACTTCTTTGATTAGTTAGGATGGTAATTGGTTGAACGTAAAGACTGGTTTTGATATTCCCAGTTACATCTTATCCGGTAAACGTATGGATGGAAATCGATATCCAGTTAGTCAGTAAAAATTTCGGATACGGATTCGGATAGTGAAATCTAGTATCCGAAAATTTCGGATATCCGAAATTCGAAACTATCCGTATCCGAAAATCCGATCCAAAATATCCGAATCCGAAATATCCGAAAAATCGGATATCCAAAATTTCGGATATCCAAAATTCGGATATTTCGGATTCGGATATCGGATATTTCGGATCGGATTTTCGGATACGGATAGTTTTGAACACCCCTACACTCATCAGCATGGCTGAACGAATAAAACTTATTGGCTAAGGCAGATTCAAGAACATGATGTACCAGTATCAGAATAAACACATGAACAAATTTTGCCATGATGCTTAAGAATGAAGTTTAAGTGTATGTAGATGAAGAATATGTGTACATTATATATAACTTCTTTGATTAGTTAGGATGGCAATTGGTTGAACGTAAAGACTGGTTTTGATATTCCCAGTTACATCTTATCCGGTAAACGTATGGATGGAAATTGATATCCAGTTAGTCAGTAAGTATATACAAGGACCACAATAAATTGTTGACACAAAAGCCAGAATTTGAATGTTCAAACACTAGTAGAAAGAAAACTGCATATTTTTGTCCCAAAAGTTGCACTGATTTGAGGTTTTTAGTGACCAATTTTGTGACAACTTTTTGAATACCTTTTTGTAGAAACAGTTTTGCGACTGCTTTTTAGTGACAGTTTTGGGACCAATAACCGACTGTTTTAAAACAGTTTTTCGAGAAAACAGCGTGGAAAGTTAAGAAATAACCAAATCAGTTTAAGATTAAAAGATTATTAACCTTCATGGAATTAGTATTAACCCGAATAGGTGTGATTTTGGTGATAAAAGGAAAAAACAAAACTGACAAAAAGAAGAAAAGAAATAGAACCCAAAGAAATAAGTTGGAAAAACACCCAACTCTGTTCTGTGAGAAAAATAAATCTAATCAAGTTTCTTTTTTTGTTCATGAGAATCGTTGATTTAAAAAAAATTAATCAGTTAATTTTCTGTTATAGAATCAAATGATGGATGCTTTATAAAAAGGGATGCACAAAAGTTGGAAATTTAGAAGGTTCCCAATTCATTGAATATGATCACGAGTGGTAAGAAATTGGATTCTTGACCCCAACGTGTTGTTGACAAATTTGGTTTGGGATTAAAAAAGGTAAAATAAATAAAAATACACCACTTTGGTGAATATTTTTAAAAGAGTAGCATTTTGAGAAATAATTTAAAGAGTAAATTACAAGTTTTGTCCTTTATGTTTACATCAAATTGCAGGCGCTGTCCTTTAGAGCAAAAGTTGACAAGTTTTGTCCTTAATATTCCAAAATCTTGCACGTTATATCATTTAGGCCAAACCCAGTTAGAGTTTTTGGTTAAGTATGGTCATGTGCTTTGCACATGGGGGTATTATTGTCATTTTACCTCCCTAGGGACTATTGTGTAAATAAATTGATATTCAAGGGACTAATTGCGTACGAAATAGAAAATAAAATATAAACATTGAAAAATCTGAAATCTCTCTCTGACTCTCTCTCCTTCTTTCTTCTCTCTCTAACAGATGCAGAGATCATCGAGGGGGTTCAAATGTAACACCATCCAGCACATCACTTTATATATAGCAAACAAACTACTGGGTTTTGTTTCATTTGTTTTATTTCATTCCAAACACAATGCAAATCTCACAAATACTCTGATCAACAACAAACCCATCATCCCCAAAACCAAAAACGCAAATTCAAACAGAAACAAATAACAGCACACTACGTGTTCGACGAAGCGCCAAAGAGAGGATTCTCCTTAAGCGGCTAAATCGAGAACCGATCAAGAAACCTCGCGACACACTTCCTATCAAGCCGAATCCGATTAAGCTTTGGGCAATAATTGACGTACAAAAGCTGACTAGATGATCGTGCTGACGTCATCTAACTACCGATTACACCAGATGCGACGATATTCAATAGAAACTTCCAGAAATTGAAATAGATCTACGTTTAACCGGTGACATCGATTTTAAACGGCAACATTCACCGTTTAACTTGATTCCGGTAAGATGTTAACAGATCTGGAGGATTTGACGGAGATCGAGAATCAATTTTTGACTGTAGATTGAACTGATGGATGTTGAAATAGGTGAATTTAGGGAGAAATCACTGGAAGATCGTGAAGGGGACACTCAATTGAGAAAAAAAGTTTATGAAATTAGGGTTTAGGTTGATTTTGGTGAGAATTGGGGAAGAAATGCAGAGGGTTGGGTTGACAAATTGTTATATATAAATGTTTTTAATTTTTGTACACATCAATCCTTACACATATGTTATATGCATAATAGCCCCTGAATAATGAAATGACAAGAATACCCTCATGTGCAAGGCACAAGACCATACTTAACAAAAAAATCTAACTGGGTTTGGCCTAAAGGATATAACGTGCAAGATTTTGGAACATTAAGGACAAAATTTGTCAACTTTTGCGCTAAAGGACAGCGCCTGCAATTTAATGTAAATATAAAGGACAAAACTTGTAATTTACTCTAATTTAAAAAAAAAATCCTTCATGAAAGAGTTCACAAAATTTAGAACACACAAAAGCTAAAAGTAAAACTAAAGACAGAATGAACTTGCGATGACAAATTTATGGCATTTTAAGTATAGAGTTAAATTCATTTTACTTCATGTGGTTTGGTCATTTTAACGGTTTTGCCCTAATGGTTTAACAGTGACAGTAGTTTTCTCCCTGATCTTTCTTACTTTTCACTATTTTGCTCCCCGCCACTAACTGCATTCAAAATGTGTGTTAGTATTGTGGGTATTTTGGTAATTTAATATATACATATATATTTAGTGAAAGTGTAAAATACAATATCCCTTGACGTACAATACATACGAGATGAAATTATAACATACGTTATTAATTTTATAACATGCGTGATTTCTGATTTTGTACATGTGTGTTATGGTTTTCAACATGCGTGATTAAGGTTTGTTAACATGCGTGATTAGGGTTTTTGAGTTTTATAATACACATTGTACCTTAAGAAATATTGTACGTTAACCAACCCCTATATATTTATATATAAGATTTTTTATATTATAGAAGTTAGTAGTCACTCTCTCTCATCTCACCCTCCCCGCTCTCTTCCCCTTCATCTCTTTCCTCACTTCTAATCAAAAACCCATTCAACCTACACACATTCATACACTCACAACCCAGCCACCACTATGAAACCACCACCATCAAACGCAACCCGTCACCATGATATGAGCGACGGCTAGGAGAACCGTTGTTGGTAGCAGCGGCTAGGGTTACAAAGGGGATGTTGACAACAGTTTCTAGATCTAGGGTTTCAAACCAGAAGGTAGAGAGGTAGAGAGATGGTGATGATTCTGCTATTGATAGCGGTGGCGGCTAGGTGAATCGTCATTGTCGTGGTGGTATGTATGTGATGTGGTGATAGGCAAAAGGTAGAGAGATGGTGGTGATTCCGGTGGTTTTTTGGGCTGAGATAGTGATTCCTGGTAGTTGTGGTGGTGGTGTCTGCCGCCGGCGGCACTTGTAGAAGAGGATGGCGAAACGAATCTGTGACAAATATGATGTTTGGGGTTAAAGATCTGGTTCACAAATCTAATGGTTGAAAATGTTGATATACATGTGGTTTGGTGGCTTCGGTGATTTGGAAGGGCAGATGGTGGTGGTGGTTGTTGTTGTCGGCAGGTGGTGGTAGCTGGTGGTGGTGAGTGTGTGTCTTTGTTTGAGAGAGAGAGAGTGTGTGTGTGTAAAATAAAGAATGATATTTATTTTATGTTTATGTAAAATAAGAAAGTTTAATGTATATTTATTTGAAAAGACTCAAATGCCCATATTGTTATTTATTAAATTACCAAAATGCCCACAAAACTAACAGACGTTTTGAATGGAGTTAAAGACGGGGAGCAAAATTGTGATAAGTTAGAAAGATGAGGGAGAAAACTGACACTTTTTAAACGATTGGCACAAAACCGTTAAAACGACCAAACCACAAGAAACAAAACGGAAGTTAACTCTTAACTATATTTTATAGTACTTGATAAAAACTTTCAAAAAAACTTAACTAATATGTTGTCTTATTTTTATTTAATGATGGAATGACAATGCATGATAATTTCTTTTTGATGTTACATGAAGAAAATTGATGGTCTTAATTACAAAAAACATGGAAATGTAATGGTCTTGGCCATGCAAAATTTATGTCTTTTAGCATATCTAGTTGTGTGTGTTGCATAATAAATCCTTGATAAGAAAACTATGAATCGACAAGCACCCAAACAGCAAATAATAAATCAGATTATGATTTAGAAAACATGTCCAAACGTCCCTATAATAACAAAACTAATAACCATAGCTGTAAATTAATCGATTAATAAGATGCATAACAAAATCAAAGCAATATTAGCTTTGCATTCAACAATCAAGATCCATAAAAAAAATTTAAGCATTCGCTGTTACCCTTCAAAATGCATTCTATGTTTAAACAAGGATGCTTGGATGGGTTAAACAATGTGATAAGCACAACAATCAAACAGCCATAGTTAATGTTGGTGTGAGCAAAAAACCGAACCGTTAACCGAACCAAAATTAACCGAAAATCGGTTATTCTTTTGTAGCATTATTTAACCGAAATTAACCGGAGGAAACCATTTATATTTTCATATATTTCTAGTTTTATACATCCATTTCACTTACTTATACCTCTATTTTATGTATTTATCGATTACATGTATTTCAAAATAAAAAATTCAGCCTAGGGGTGAGCAAAAGGAAAAACCCGACCCTACCCGACCATTACCCGACCCGACCCGAGAACCAATCAAACATAAAATACAGAACCGATTCGCTACCCTAAATATAGGGTCGGTTCCGGTCCATAGGTCCAAGTCGGGTTTCACCATGAAAAGAACCGAGAACCGACCCGACCCTATTTTATATGAAAAATTGGAACCGATCTAAATACCTAGGTACTTGGGTTCGGGTCGGGTTGGGTATATTTTTGGTTCGGTTCTCGGTTATTTTCGGTCCGGACCTAAACTTGCTCACCGCTAATTCAGCCCTTGTTTGGTTTGATTATTAACCAAAAATAACCAAGCCGAGCCGAATGCCGATAAATAAACCAAACCAATTACTTCAAATACTGTTACAGTGTGCACACCCCTAAATTAACTACATAAATAACCAGCAAATATAAAATGTATAACTTAACCTAAGCACTAAAAGTTTCAAATTCTACAACCATGGTTGTAAAAATCCCGACTAGGCGCCGATTAATCCTCGATTAATCTCGATTATTTACCGATTAATCCTGACTATATCCCGATTAATCCCCGGTTAATCCCATTAATCCCCAGTTAATCCCGGTTAATCCCCCGTTAATCCCGGTTAATCTCCCGTTAATCGCTAGTCCCCCAACCAACCAACCGACTAGCGATTTCTACAACAATGCCTACAACGACCTCCATAATCTAAATTTTCTATGAACACATAAAATAAAATCCAAACAAACATCTAACCAAATAATCAAAACCTGCAACCACAGCTATCTAAATAACCAATAGATCAAAATGTATCACTAAATCAAAACATAAAAAGTATCCAATTCAACAAAAGTTTGACAAAAACACATAACAAAAACTTAAACAAACATAACCTCAAGCCTTCTGGTAAACATAGGTAAGCCCACACTTACCACAATAATGCCGATCAAAATGATTCGCCATGAAAGTCCCCGCCCCACACTCGGCATTCGGACACTCTTTCCTCAACCTCTGCACCTTTCCAGCATCATCCACCTTATAAAACTGCAGCACACTCAGCTTCACCTTCTTATGCTTGTGCTTAATCTTCTTCGGCTTTGTGTACGTCTTCTTCTTCCTCTTCTTCGCACCACCACGGAGCCGCAACACCAGATGCAGAGTCGACTCCTTCTGGATGTTGTAATCCGCTAGGGTTCTGCCGTCTTCGAGCTGTTTTCCGGCGAAAATTAGCCGTTGCTGGTCCGGTGGAATGCCTTCCTTGTCCTGGATCTTTGCCTTCACGTTGTCGATCGTGTCGGAGGATTCGACCTCCAACGTGATCGTCTTCCCCGTTAGGGTTTTCACGAAGATCTGCATTTTCGCCGACTGAGAAGAAGAAGATGAAGCTAGGGTTTGAGTGAATGAAAATGAGTATTTATAGGGTTAGGGTTGTTGTTATTTGGGTTTGTTTGGGCTCGGGGTTTGTGATAAATGGGCTAAACGTTGGGCTTGTATTTTGTATTTTGAAAGTGAAATTCAGGTTCGATTATTCTTGATACGAAACTATTGGTGTTTTTTTGCGTGTTATGGTGAGATTTTGATCGGTATCAGTTTGTTTCGTTATATCACCGTTACGATACATACCCACGCTTGTTATATCAATGAATACGTACTTTACGGCGATAACATAATATTAAAACGAATGTCGGTATCAGTTCCGACGTTGTTTGGTCGATATCGGTTCGGTTCGGTTCGTCACGATACCGACACCCGATAAAACTTATAATACCAAAACGTATTCTATTGTGAATAGTGGAATACGACTTTGTATTCAACAAAGTGTGTAGCGTGACGTAGAGGAAACCATAAAGATGAATATGATATCGGTTCTGATGTTGCTTGGTCGGGTTATGTTCAGTTTGTGACGCTAAACTTTAAAGAATACAAAAATCTTGAACTTTAATCGAATCGCAACGGTACATGCGGACTTTTATAAAATGTTATATCATATTATTACTAAAACGTAAAGAATAAATTATAACACAAGATATACCAAAGTTATACAAGACCGATATTGATGTTGTTCGAACATGTGCACTTCAGTTCATCATGACAAGGAACTAAAAAGGTCAACTATATTTGATTCATTCCAATAAAAGTTTCATCGAATCAAGGATAATACTAAGTATGCCGCAACGATATGTTCATAATTTTATAAAACGTTATATATAACATTACTTAAATAAAACGTTTGTGCTTATTAAAACAAAACGTCAAAACAAATCTAAAAGCGTAGGTAAATGAAAAATAAATGGAAAAGGTAATAACAAAAAAGTAAAAACAAAAAATTCATAATAAAACCTCTACCACCGAAGGTTCAAACCTATGAATTTATTGACAATTGCATATTTCCCTTTAAAAAAAAAATTCTTAATTACGTATTTACCCATCTTAAAATTAAAACTGCATATATTTCTCTTCCTTAACTAATAAAATTGTAAATTTACCCATTTTGATTTATTTCATTAAAAACAAGTTATAATGACTTTTTACCCTTATTTTTATTGAAACTTTTTAAAAAATTACATATTTATTCATTTTTACTAGTTTTTATGACTTTTTCACAGTTCTTTTGTTTTTATTTTTTTACGTTTTGCTACTTAGGTGTTTTTTTTTTTTTTTGCCTTTTTACTAAGTTATTTATTTTACTACGATTTATCTAGGGGTGTTTGTGATTTTCAGTTAATTTATAAATATAACATTAAATTACGTTTAATGATTAAAAGAAAAAAACACAAAACAAATAACTTAGTAAAAAAAACTAACTAGAGTGATTTTCAGCTGACTTATAAATATATATATATATATATATATTATAATACGTTTAAAGCAAGTTAGATTATTTTCTTTGGTTT
Organism: Helianthus tuberosus; assembly: GCA_030545235.1. NCBI lineage: Eukaryota > Viridiplantae > Streptophyta > Magnoliopsida > Asterales > Asteraceae > Helianthus > Helianthus tuberosus. The sequence continues at coordinate 2,909,795 of JARYGA010060349.1, read as the reverse complement.
GTAGTCCTCTAATTAAGTTCCCACGTATTCGAAAATTGTTTATATTTTATAGAAAAATATGCATATACGTACTTTAGCGGTTTATTTCAGTATTTAGATTGTAAAAAAAACAACAAAAGAAAACTAATAAGCAAAACGTAAAAAAATACAAAAAAGAATTGTGAAAAAAGCTAAAAACTAGTAAAAATGAGTAAATATGTAATTTTTAAAGTTCAGTAAAAAATCATTATATAACATGTTTTAATAAAATAAATCAAAATGGATAAATTTGTAATTTTATTAGTTAAGAAAGGGCGTATATGCAATTTTAATTTTAAATTGGGTAAATAAACAATTAAAAAGTTTTTTAAGAAAAAACTAGTAAAAATGACTGGCTCGTCGGAGTTTGAGGGTATGTGCTCGGGGTCAGATACATTACCGCCGGTGACCGGAGGTGTTGAGGTAGAGGAACAGTTGAATAAGGTAGACGAAAAGGCGGCTGATCAGTTTGGGGAGGCGAGCCAGTCAGCACATGCTGAGGTAGGGGGGTCCCCAAGTCAAAAGGAGAATTTTAATGGTCAGACAATTAATGGAGGGTAAACTTTTTGTGCCCAAGAAAAAAATAGGGATTCTAAAATTCAAGATGGGCCAAACTTTACCGACCAGTGGGGCAAAAAATGTAACACCCAAAAAATATAGATTTTACAGATAAATTAAAATGTCGGTATTAGCCAAGACAAAATAACTAGGAATAATTAACATAGTTAGTCATGAGTTCTTGAAATAATAAGGAAACTTAGTTATGAAACCCTTTATAAAAACTTGAATAAGTTGAGGGACTAAAGTTGACAAAACTAAAAATGGTTTTTATTAATTAAAACAAAACACCAAAACACACACCCTAGTGTGTGTTCTGGTCATGAGAATCACAGGAGCAAAAGGGGCTCTTTCAAGTTAGCCCTAATTCATACAAATCAGTCAATTTCAAGGCAAAAATCAAGTCTAAATCGAAAACCAAGCTGAAACTAGTGATCACCCAAGTGAGGGGATCACAAAGTATGTCGAATTTCATCTTTTGGTTACATCTTGAATTCTTGATGAACACTTGAAATCGAAAATTTAGCTTGAATGATTAATGTTTGAGTGAAATTATGATGAATCCATGTCTAGGAGCAAACCCTAGTCAAAAGTTTGATGAATTAGTGATGATAATTATGAAATTTATAATCACCCACTTAGGTGCTAAATGGGCTTTGTGAGATGATGAAGAACACTAGAATTATGATCATTAAATTAGTGTTATTTGATTTCCATGAAGTAAGTCTAGGTGTTGTTATGCATACTAGACATATGAACTTGTGAATGATGTTTAATCTTGGCTAAATAACTAGTCATAAACTTGATTGTAAATGTATAAAAATTATGCCCTAAAGGTGTTTGTTAAAATGCCTAAACGAAAGCTAATATGTTGTAATTTCGAGTAAAACGCATATTTGAATAACATGGCGAATTACGCGAAATATGAAATGATATGGGTTCTAAACATGTCGTTGGTTGAACTCTATAGGCAAGGGGATTGAATCTTCAAGCGGACAAGTCGGAGCGGACGCGCGCTTGAAGGAGAAGCTTTGAAGGTACGTAACTTGTAGTTTCGTTACATTATGCATATATATTGCTCGTAGTTATGATAATGATGTTGTAGCGTAATGTATGAGTTTGGTATGTCATTGAGGTGACGAAGTTCACTCGACAACCAAACGGGTTAAAATAAGTGATTAGAACATGTTTGGTATGTCGTTGAAGTGATGGTTTTCACTCGACAACCGAATGAGTCAAATTGATGTTTAAACAATAGTGTTTTGAAGTGACTTGAAAGTCACTCAATAAATTGGTAAAATGAGCGCATAAGCCGAGAAACGGACACGCCAAATTGATTTAGTGAACCCTTGTAATTTGGGTCAAAAGTTTAGAAACATGATTTCGTCGATTTCGCTTAAACGTGCATGCTTGAATCATTGATAACAAGCATGACGCTATTGCGTGCGCAAACCATGTGACGGGAGGGAAACGCTAATGTTGATAAACCCGGGAATGGGTAAAAATGTTTAGAAACAATCATTAATAACAAACATGTAGTGTAACTTAAAACGAAACGGGTCGAATAATCGTAAAAGGGATTTATAAGCCGCAGCTTATAAACCAGGTCTCAATACGAACAACAATGATAAACTGATTCGTAATTTAATTACGGTCGTATAGGAAAAAGAATCACGTAAAACGGATATGTAGATAAAAAGTTATGACACTTTGAAGTTGAAATTTTGGTTAAAATCATAGCTGGGCAAATGCGCAGCTGAAATAAGGACCATTCTGTCGAAATTGGGTTGTCTTATACGCGACGATGAACCCCACAAGCCGTCGCGTCACCCGACCTCGGTCACGACCCGCGAAGAGAAAGGCCAAGCCTCTCGCGGCACGCGAGAGGCCTAATGGCTGGCAAATTATGTGATTTTGTTTGTTTTGGTAATAGAACTTGTTTAAAGTGGTTTTTAAGGCCTCATAACTAACGTTTATGTTGGTTTTCAATATAGGTGAACGTTATGGGTCTCCGGATGTCGATCAAGCGAGGAACAAGAACCGAACACACAATTAAATGAAGCTTCTGCATTGGTCACGTTTTGTTTTGTATAAAGTGAAATTTGTAAACACTTAAAAGTATGTTTTTGGATGTTGTAAACATATTTGAATACTTTGGATGAAAAGTTTTTGTCAAGTCGCATTTTAATATAAAATGCGTACTTTAATATTATAATTATGTTAAATCGGAACGGGTCTTACAAAAATCCCCAAGGCCCAGAAAGCGACGCAGGATTGATTTTCCTCGTGATCTGGACGATGTTTTTGGCCGGGTAGATGGGGCTAATGAGGTGGGCTCAAATGCTGTTGTGCATAAAGGTACTAAATTAACAGGGGGAGTCATTAATCTTAATAATAGTTCGGTATCATCAGTGTCTCGACCATAAGCTTCGAATGAGCATGTTACAGGGGCTGGGGAAGACATAGCAGACGATGAGTGGGTTGAGGACACGCATGTAAGATTTTTGAATAAGGAGATACAAGATACAATCGACTTTGGCAAAATAGTAGGAACAAATCTGGATGGTCTTAAGGATCAGGTGGGAGCAGCTATCCGGGAAGAAGGTATTAATGTGGTTTTAAGATGAACATCTTGTCTATCAACATTAGGGGTTTTGGTGTTGACAAGAAGGCTAGATGGATCCGGGAGTTAAAAAGTGTAGAGTAGGTGTCTTTCATTTGTTTTCAAGAGACTTGGCGTTCGGAAATCCCCGATACGGACATCGCTCAATTTTGGGGGCGGTCCGAGTGGAAGATGGAATATGTTAATCCGACAGGTAGGTCAGGGGGTCTTCTTTGTATTTGGGACCCAGGTATGTTCGCCCATATTTCTACTCATAAGGATCCTAATTTTCTCATTATCTCGGGATCGGTCAAAGGTTATTCGGAGGTTGTGAATATTTATTCCCCTCAAAAGCCTGCTGATAAGAGTGCTTTACGGGATCGGTTGTTGTCCGTTAAGAATTCGGGGGGTGGTTTATGGGTTCTATCAGGGGATTTTAATGTTGTTAGAAGTTCTGAAGAAAGAAAAAACTCTAAATTTAAGCCGCATTGCACTAGAGAATTTAATAGGTTTATTTATGAGGCGGACTTGTGCAATTTTGATTTGAAAGGGAGCAAATTCACGTATATGGTTGAAGGGGAAAGGGGTAAAAAATTCAGCAAGATAGACAAGATTCTCGTGTGCAAGGAATTCCAAAACATGTGGCCGGAGACGTTTCTGAGGGCCCTTCCTCGGGGTCATTCGGATCATAGTCCGCTCCTGTTAGTGGTTAGAAATTTGAATTTTGGTCCGAAACCATTCAGGTTTTTTAGCTCTTGGATGGATAGGCAGGATTTCGAGCAGAGTGTGGTGTCTACCCTCTCTGAATACACGGCGATAAGCCCTCCTGACCTGGCTTTTATTAAGAAGTTAAAATTTTTTAGGACGAAAATTAAAGTGTGGAGGGATGGGTTATGTTCGGTTTAATAGTTTAAACTCATGTCAAAATCTAGAACACATAAAAAGCTTATGTGTTCCAGTTTAGGATTGCAAGTGGCCACTCGACCAATCAGAAGCAATCATTGCTCATCAACCTTCTAAAACATATATATTATTTAAAAAATAAGTTAAACAAATTTGTTTTAAGTTGATCAGTCTATTCTATTTAATATGGTCCAGTGATTTAGGATTATGTGTGGGACAAATCTCGAACCCGTTACCTATCCTTTGAAATCCACATATTTAACCAATGAACTGATGGTCGCAGTTGTAACTAAAAGCAAATTGTTTTATATTTAACATAATGTTAGATTGTTTTACTTTTGTGTAAAAACAAATCTAGGTTGGTTAGCAGTTAACAACCACCACATTCCAACGCATACTCATCACCGACTTTCAAACAACAACATAGCACAAATCTAGGTTGACATGAAAAATACAATTAAGACACAAATTTATATTGTTTTGTTTGTTATTTATTTATTTATTTATTCATTTTTATGTAAGAAGAAAGTATGATTTTGGGGTAATTTCATGGCCAAGTTATTATCTATTATGAGTATTAGGTAAGTCTGATCAGGAGTTAATACTCATTTTAATTTTAAACTAAAATCATAGCAGAAAAACACAGTCATTGAATCAATATTAAATTCAAGACCCCCATTAATCATATACTACAATCTCAAATTTAAAACCTAAGTAGCTAGGATTAAATTGACACCAAATCCCTTAATGTTTGATTTGTATACTTATTATCTATATGCTCATTGGGCTAGCTAAAATATATTTAGAGACAAACAAATCAAAGAAGTAAGGACATTCCATCGGTAATAACAAAACGTAAATAAGTACAATTTGCGATTAAATAAGGTGTTTAGTAAATCAATATTCAAAAACATCATCATCATCATCATACTTAGTAAATCTCACCAAAAGCAAAGCTAAGATATAGTCTGAGGAGGGTAAGACGTAGACAACCTTACCTCTGCATCCGTAGGAATAGAGAGGCTGCTTCCAGTGAGACCCCCAGCTCGATAGTAGTTTTGCATCAAGCCTTGGACATGAGGCACATAAGACTCAGCAAAGGCTGATTACTGCATGTACCCCCTTGTCCTTCGGCTATCAACTCCATCACATGATGCATGATTAAGCGTCCCCTGTTTTTTAATGTTATTTTCATGAAATTAGTAAAATAACGTTAAAATTAGTGCACTTTCACTTTTGCCCCCGATGGCCCACACATATACATTATATGCGCATACCGCAAGCGGGGACATACATGTATATTTAACAAAAACCTATAATTCCAACTATTTTATAGTTATATCTATTTGCTATTTACATAAAAAAAAACCCTAACTGTCGCTATTCACGCTATTGGTCGCTATGACCCAGATAGCGACACTTGGTCGCCTTGCTACATAGCGCGCTATAGTGGTCGCTATAGCCGTTATTGACAACTATGGTATTGGGTGTCGTTTTAATTTTTGTATGGCCTTAATGGAAAAGTATAATACTTGAATGGCAAACTAAACTCTTATTTCATAACAAAAACAACCTTAATGGGTCTACATCAATATTTCAGACGTTAATATTTGGTTTTCAGCTTTCAGACTTCAGCAAATAAGCTTTATGTTATTCAAGCAAACAGTCGGGTTTTTCATACCCGTTGTAACAAAACTGAATATATGTTATCTAAACAAATAATCCGCCGGTCTGGTTTGTCGTCCAAAACCGTACTTAACTGTTCGGCCTTAATATTCATTTATCTGAAGACCCCTAAATAAATTTACCTTTTTTACCTCTCTTACAAAAGGCATCTCCTTTATCAAAATATAGCATCTTAATACTAGCAGGTTTAAACAGGCTAAAGCAGATACCAACACTATCTTCTACAACTTGTTTTAGTATCTAAACACTTATCCTAAAAAAAACCCTAAACTGATTATTGTGAAGTTTAAAGTTATCCAAATAGTCCTTACTCTATACTAATCTAATCAAATCTACATTCTTTATAATAAAAATATATAGAAGTGGAAACACTTGATGCATGTTTATATATAACCATAAAAGAAAGTATCCCATTTATGTGAGCTAATGTTCCAGCATTGAAAAGGGATGTTTGTTTCCAAACACCAAAATGTAAATTAATTCAATAAATCAGCTTAAAACCACAAAAACATGTAAGAGACATTTACACAAACACAAAATGTGCATAAAAGGGATCTTTGTTTCCAAACAACAAAGTGTGGATTAAGTCAACAAAGCAGCTAAAACCCACACACTAAAATGTGAATTAACCCACTAAATCAGCTTAAAACCACATTCTACAAAACTTAGTCAACACATTAACCACAAAAACCAGTTGAGACAATTATACAAACACCTAATATTGAGACAATTATACAAACACCTAATATACATAAAACAGATCTATGTTTCCAAACACCAAAACATGAATCGACTCACTAAACCACCTTAAACCCACACACACCAACACTTAAGACACATTCTACAACACTTACCCAACACACCCACCACAAAAACTAGTTCAAACATTTACACAAACACCTTACATGCATAACAATTAACAAAGAAAACATACCAAACAACATAAGAATAAGCGAAGCAGCAAAAAATCAACCGAAACCCACTTGACATTTTGCAATCAGCACCCAAAAATCAACCTCGCCAAATCTTTCTATCTCTAAAACCCATTGTTCATCTAACTAAAATCAAATAGAAGAATTAAAGCTTTATTTTTTTTGTGTTTTCTCTTTCGTTTATTATGCACCTAAATAATTCAAGTTATCACCCGCCACAACGCGCGGGTTTCGTTTACTAGTTAAACTTAAACAAAAAACAGATCAAAGTAACATACAGTTTCAGAATCTTCAAACGGCCAAACACTCCAGGGTCGAAACTTTTGATTTAGATCTTGTAGACAGGTCCATAGAATTGATGTTCCAACAGAAATACCAAAGTAAATCAATATTCGAAACAAGTTCTTCAAAAACTTTAGTAAATCCCATTTAGGTTGGTGATCGGTCGTACTTTTATTTCTCAAGGGCCAGATTTAGTCCCGATTGTAAATCCCACCACCCATGGTTATAACCTGCCATTTAATATTGTTTTCAACATTATCGTCTTGGTTCAAAAAGGTTGCATCTCAGTGCCCGTCCTTGATGATAATATCTTTTAAGTTGTTGGATCCTAAATTACATGACATTGTATTAACGGAATACGTTATGGCGAGACTTTATTCTTCAAAAGATTGTTGTTATGATTCAATTAGGTGGATAAGAAGAGTATACCGCAAAAATAAAATGTCAAGGTTGCCTGCTATCTAATTGGGCGTTGGTCGTGTACAGGTGAGGAAAGTTAAAATTACACCGTCAAAAGTGTATTTTTGTGTGCTAGAGTCCAATGTATCCAAGTGGGTTCTACGCCACTATGCAGATTATATCGATAATTTCCTTCGTGATTCGTTTCTTAATGAAGAATGAAAATAAACTTTATTCAACATATTTATCCACTATGCATATTATGTCTGCTGCATTTTCTAATCAAGTTTCAAGTAAATGCAGGTATGATTTCATTCTATATGTTTTTCAAGTCCGATATTGTGGGTATAAATGTGTTGTCGTTGTGGACCTCACCTCATCGATGAAGTTATCATTAAAGAAAGACATGTTGAAATTTGAATCTTGCAACACAATGTTGGATGCAGCTAGCAAAAATCGGTCGTGATATTTGAACTGCCAGCTCATCACCCTTCTTTCTACATTACAACATATGGTGGATTGCATTGTTTTTCCATGGAAAGGGGAAAGGTAATATATATTGCATATTTCTTTTTTATACAATTTAATGTAGTGTATTTTGTTTGTTGGGACCCTGATTGGTTCCATCTCTGTGACAACTCATAATTTCAAGAGTCCTTCACTTGTTTCTTTGATGACTGCCTTACGTTGTAATTACATGTGTACATGAATGAACGAATGAATGAACTTAACGGGATGTTTTAATGTGTTAAACGAATGTGTGAATTGTTATATGTTAAATGATGTTTTGTTTTAAGAGCTTGATTGCACAACACCCTTCGGGTCGCACACCTCACTCCCGACCGCACACTCCTTTAATGTTGTGGGCTTAGTTCTTGACCCAAACCGTGTTCCAAATCCACGACCAGGGCGAAGCCCAAAACCAGGCCCGAGTGGCCTCTTGTGCGCATACACACACATGCTTAGGGTGTAATCCCCATAATCTTTCCATAACACAAAATAACCTCAAACCGTAATCCTCTCTTCTCCCTCACTCGAACCGACGGCAACCCCCTTCCTTCGAAGTCGACGGCAGCTCTCCTCACTTTATTTCGAAGCTTTGTCGTTCCCAAGCAACCCTCGTTCATCATTCAATCCGGTTAGTATATTACCATTATTTAACTATACATGTTAATGACTTGATGATCCATACATGGTTATGATGTTTGAATGTGTTCTTGCATGATATGTGTATGATTATGTGGTTGCATGAGGATATGTGAAACTTAATTATGATTTAGGGATTTTGATAAACAATGTGTGATTGAATCGGATTGTATGTTCAGAATGTATTTGGTAGTTGATGAACTTGAATTTGCATATTGAGAGCATATTGAATTATGATATTAATACCGAGTTATGGCGATAAAGTTATATGGTTATTCGATCTAGTGGGAACGATGATTGTGATGAAAGATTAGTTTATGTTTAAACTATGATTAGGGTTACGTGATAGATGAAACGGGTACGTGTTTGACATGATTGAATGGTTTGATCCGATGTGAATGTTGATCATATGTTAATTGTTAATTGATGTGTAGTTGGTAATTAGGGTTCATAAAAACTAGTTGATGATTGCTTGTTTTGATCGTGTGGATGTAAAACTGGAAACTGTTTGAATTGATTAGACCTGGCAAAAGTAACCCGTCATGTTGATTTTGGGTCTTTATGGGTCACACAAAATAACTTCCTGGGTTGATTATGGGTCAAAATGGGCAAAGTAAAAAAGATGAAAAGGCTTTTACGGGTCAGAGCGGGTCAAGAAGAGAAATAGAGCGGGTTAGATTGGGTTGCAGAGAAATAGAGCGGGTGAGATTGGGTTGCAAAGAAATAGAGCGGGGGCCTCTGAAGAGTGATACTGAAATCGATTTGTCTCTTAAAACATCTTCTACATCGATCTTGTTGATTCCAAATCATCGATGTTCTGCTTTCAAAATCTTCTACTCCAATTGGTTTCTTGTTCTAAGTGGACTATTCATAGGTTCATTCTTCTATAATCATCCTTTTTTGAATTTGTTCTTTTATTCCTCCATTGTTCTTATGCAAATTGTTCTTTAATTTCTTAACTGTTCTTTAGCAATCATTCTTCTTGGTATTCACAGATTCGATTTTGGTATGGCTCGGGTAATAAGTGTTCTTCAGTGGCGATTGTGGAGTGTACCTGTGAAACGCCCACCAGATGTTTGATATAAGTCCAGGGAGAATTATTGTCACACCCCGATATTTTCACATATTACCGGTGGGCCCGATGGGGAGTATCATGACGTAGTTGATATCATCATAGTCAATATACACAATATTATAGCACAGTGGAAGGCTTGGTAGAAAAATACTATTACAAACCATAGTGTTCGAGTGTCCAAAATAAAAGAATATACAGACTGGTTGTAATAGAGAATCCACAGGCGGATCATAAAATAAAATACAAGAAACTGAAATAAACAGACTTCAGACATCTAAGGATTTGCAAGATCCTCTTATTTGACATCAAGTAGCTCCAGCCTAGTTTCGTGAGGTACCTGTCACTTAGTCTATGGAAAATACGTCAGTTTTCACTGGTAAATACAATTAACTGACTCATTTGGAAAGAGTTTATGAAAATTGATTCAGGTGCACAAGGCACAAAACCTTTTATAACTTGGGACAATTCTTATTAAAAACTTGTATACCGATTTACATGTTTGTCATACAGTTGGGGCCGATTTGGAAGCCGGTCATGATTAACCGACTCACCACTTATAAAACCCACAAAGGAGTTATCCCCAACATGTGGGTTATTTATTATTTAGCATTTGCATCTGTCAGGTGTATGCCTACACCCCGTGCATAGGTCGTGGCCATTATTAACTTTAATGAGCCGAGGATATCCAGGACACGGTCGTTAACCCCCAATGTTCATGTTATCAAACAAAATAGATTAAAACGGGTTATGCGGATTTATTAAATCACAATCCGACTAAATAATCTCATACCCGACCAAGTGGTAATAATTTACCGTATCCCAAGCTCGTATAGGGAAAATAAGTTAAAAGTGTTTACCTGAGCTAGATGTGTAAGGATGCAACTCAGCCGTATATTTCCTAAAGCCTTATGAAAATACCTTCTACCGAAGCTACTCAATCTGTATGGAACGTTTATTAACCTATTAGTGTCGCAACCCCCGTCCCCTAATACCCTGGGAACGGGCGGCCGCGGCCAGTTTCGGTGGTATCTGTATTTATCATTTTGGCAGCGGAATTTATATCAGGACCGTAGTTAGGAAATATTTTATCAGAGTAAAATACCACACTTTTATAACATTAGACACATGGGAAATTCCCAAGTTTCAAGTAAACACATTTTCATAGGGATAAACCCTATTTTTATTCAAATAAAAACATCTCTTTATTTAGGTAACTTTTATAGCCACTTTTCCAAGCCTTCAGTGCTGTCCAGCTGACTTCTATTTGGCTTTCACATTTTGTTACCTGAAACGCGTTTAAAAACATTTTGTCAGTGGGAAATACTGGTAAGTGAATCCCAGTTTAATCAAGACAGGTAAAACCATTTTATCAGTCTACAGCATTGAGGGCGGTCGCGCAATTACATTTGTTTCCATCTACTTTAATTACCACCCACGGTACTGTCAACCCGACTTGTGGTCATGTTACTACTCACAATGTAGTAACAAATTTTGTATACAAAACCCCAACATACCGATGATAATTGTAGAATACAAATACTCAATCACTGTTTAATATAATGTTAATTATGTGAGGTTTTGTAAAAACAATTTGCAAAAAGGAGATTACTCACATTGCTGTCTAAAGGTTTTCCTTTAGGATTTCCTGGTGATTATCTATAAATTACACAAATGCACATGCGTTAGTATAATAACCCAATATTTACATTAGTAGTACCCTCCCCGAGACGGCATTCCAACGACTATGTCGGGCAGAACCACGACAGCCGTTACGGAACCCTGGATCAATCGGGCAGCGTATCTAATACGTAACCGGGGTTATGATACTTACAACGAGGCAGAACTTCGTTATTTAGGGGGGTATTATGCCCGAGTATAGTGCCTACTATAGAGAAATTGAGAGAGAATTGTGGGAAATGAACGAGTTGGACTGAAGGCGGAGAGCCTTCTTATATAGGGTTGTTCGTCGACCCTATCGCGCCCCGCGACGGAAACCAGGGGGCCGTCGCGCCCCGCGACATAGGGGGTGTAGGCCCTAGCCTTGAGGTGTCACCGATCTAGCTTCGCCACGTGTCGACACGTGGCGACTTCCGGATGAGGGCGGGTGGCCAAGCGCTCGCGGCCCGCGACGGAGATAGCTAGGGGGACGTCGCGCCCCGCAAGAACCCATTAAATTTTGTTTTTAATTAATTTTAATAAAAATAAAGGTACTCGGGACCCATTTTCGTATACGGGGTGTATTTTAGAATGTATTGGGATATTTTAAATATTTTTAGGGTGTCGGAAATATTTTGGAGGGTTGTTATATCCTCCCCACCTTGTTTTAGAACTCGTCCTCGAGGTCTACTGGAATAAGTGTGGATATTTCCTCTGCATCTCTGATTCAAGCTCCCAAGTGTATTCTAGTCCTCTTTTGGAGTCCCATCTTACTTTGACTAGAACCAGTCTCTTGTGTTTGAGATTCTTGACTTTCCGGTCTTCAATCTTGTAACACCCCGTGTTTTCACGAGTGAAAGTCAAAGTCAAGGTCAAAGTCAACGACCGATTTCGCGCGACGTGACTCGTAGAATTGTTTGTATGATATTTAGATTATGTGGAGTAAATGTCGTACATGACAATAATCAAGTCCTGCTAACCGTATCTCAACCGACCTACGACTGTGAAGGATAGGAAGTAACAATGCGATAAAGTTAATCAAGCTATGCTAATCAAATCGACATAGAATCGTAACTCGAGCTATGTATTTTACTTGTCATTATACGTGTGTGTGTGCCTTACGTGTTACCTGTGCATGATTATTTTATGTTTATTTTATGTTGGGATAATCAAGCGAACTCAATCGAGCTCGAAGTCTAACTCGAATGTAAACGAACCCGAACCCGAATTCCAAGTCGAACCTTATAAGAAGTAGTTGGGACTGAAAGTAATTTGATTAGGAAACCCTATCAAATCGCTCGCAAATCGAAACCGAATCAACATCGCACCGAACTCACCAAAGGAGGTGGCGTCCGCACGGATGGCCAGTCCGCACGGATTGCCAATCCGCACGGATGACCAGTCCGCGCGGATAACCTATCCGGGTGCGTGCCATGCGCACGGCTCACCCTTTCCCTTTTTGGCATCCTATAAATACACGGGTCACTCTCCACTTTTTCCACTTTTGGCAAGTGACGTCCGAACCACACGCATTCTTCACCTTTTCTCAGATTTCTCTCAATCCAGGTAAGATCTTGCACTAATTCTTGTACATCTTTGATCACTACACCATTCTACACATTTCCATCTTTCAAATCTTCACTTTCAACCATGAAATCATCCGGATTTGAGGTATTCACGGGTGACGTCATCATGAAGTTCATAAGAACTTCATGCTTGGCTTCATTCCACCAAGAATATCTCAGATCTAAGCGATTTCTACAAGTTTTCACAATAATTTCACCTAGATCTAAACTTTTATAAGGATAAAAGAGTTAAAAGAAATAAACCTAAGTTCTCTTCTTCTTTTGCCCTTAAAACCGGTACGAATCCGATCGGTTTTAGTGTTCTACTCGTCAATAGTAATGCACTAGTTCTAGATCCGGAATCCTACCCATAGACAACTGATATCGGGGTTAACCGGGATAACCGTTCTGAGTCGCCGACAGGCCGAGTTAGGGTGATTCCTGACCGGTCCAGTCACGCGGGTGAGAACACAACTCCAGTGGTTGCCACGAGATCAGAACGTCTCGATAAACGACAACAGAAACCAAGTGTAGACGAACGGAACAACCAGGCCAGTTGCCCGCACGGACAAGCGGTCCGCACGGACTAGCTGTCCGCACGGACGAGCCGTAGGCACGTACAGGTCATACGCACGGGTTGTCATCCGCACGGACTACCCTTGGGACCCACTTTCCAAGCGAGGTTTGAGTATCGACGAACGAGCAATCCGGACGGACGACCTCTGAATAGATTACTCTTCGGATCATGAGATACTAAGGCCTTAAAATGAAAATCAAACAAACTTCATCCGCACGGCCAAGCCGTACGCACGGACAGACTATCCGGACGGATTGTCTCTGCCCGCGCGCACAGGCTGCCCGCACGGACTACCATACGCACGGACCGCCGTCCGCGCGGCCGGCTTGAAAGGTAGAAACACTTTGGTGTTTTCTAAATGCTACAACGAAAACTCCAAAGCACAAGCCATCATACACAAACACATCTTAGGAAGAAACAATCCACTTGAACACTTACCCACACAAGCCATCTAACCGTGCGGATAAGTCGTCCGCACGTACAACTAGTCCGCACGGGTTGCCACCCGCACGGACGGTCACACGCACGGATAACCTATCCGGATGGAACACCATCCGCACGCATTACCATCCGCACGGATAGGTCATGCGCACGGATGACTTCTACTCACGGATAACTGATCCGCACGATCGGTCATCCTACCCACTCTCACTTGTACTGATTTACGCGTCACTTATCGTTACGTTATCAAATCTATTCAGGCTAATCGTACTCGCTGTAAAGCGCTCCCTTCAATCCATATCGCTGTGAGTATACTCGAACCCTTTTTGCTTTTAGCACTTTTGGGTGTTACATACGTTACAACTATTCAAACTACAACTATCACACTACTCAAGCTATTTTAACGCTTAACCATTAATGCATGTTATACGTGGCTTATGAATGCTTGTTTGTTATGTTTACACATGGAATGCTGTCTACCTGCCTTGGCAACGATAGTACTATAGTTTGGACTCAGCACCCGTTCACACGGGGGTTGTTAAGGATCTTTTACTTGCATGGATTACAGTGGTAATCGTGTATTGCGAACTGCCTCGGGCAGTCAACCCGCAGTCATTGGTATCGATGGATCTATGTCGATAACTAACGTGCTTCATTTCACTATGTGTACGTGCTGGTTATGCGTAAACGAATTCGAACTCTATATGCTATTATCAAACTTGTATGCTCACCCTTTACATTCTATGTATTGACTTTATTTTAACGTATGTGACAGGTGCTTAGGTTGCATGTTTGCTCTTTGTGCTGTGATGAAATCAAAGCTAGGAACCGGAGTCCTAGAAACCAACGAATAAATTAGTTATCTCTAAATCTGAGTTGTCGGAACAGAATATTTGTTTTGATGTTGTCTGTAATAACTTGTTTGACTATTTATGATACGGTATGGGACGTATCGCTTTAAATTAAATGGTAATGATAGTTGTTATGGAAACTTCTGGACAATCTGTTTCGCTCAGTGCCGCGCCCCGATGATTCCGCCATCGGTTGGGGTGTGACAGATTGGTATCAGAGCCATAACTATAGGGAATTAGGCAAGACTCGACCTAGTCCGGGTCGAAGTCTTAGAGACCTAGACTATAGTTAAGAACCAACAGACCAACTCACGCATATGCGTAAACTCGCCACTACCACTCACTCTTCTATCATTACACTCGAATTTTCAAGTTGTGAACGGGCAATAAGGCCGAGAATAGGTGTGAAAACCGCAAACTCTCGACTAAAGTTGCCTGATCAGCTTGCGTTTTAGCTACAAACGAGGAGAATTATACCAAATTAGGAGTGAAATCCATATTTTGATGAATAATCTCCCCAAATTTTTATCAAAAACGAGGACGAAAGTTGCAAGATAGGGGTGAATCCCTAACCTTGACGACTCGTCCCGCTTTTATACAAAACTCCACCAAAGTTCGATGGACTCCAACGGTCTAAATACACAACCTAACCAAAGGGAATTGCGCCAACGCCCAAGAATCGAGGCAAAGGCATAGTCCTGGAGGTCGTTGTGTAGGATCCTTGCGAATAGTCGAACTACTTTGGTTAGTCACAGTCTATTAGCCGCAGACAATCTACCTTCGATTTATCGATCTTTATAAAAATTTTAATGTATTTTCTGTTATTTGTTAACGTTTTGAGGTACTATTGGTTTCAACTCAACACTATTGCTTCTGCTAAAACACAAAACCCACACAAATCATCACTAGCGAATCAACAATAGGGCAGTTAGAATACTTTGTACGCTCGTAGGTGCTTTTAGTGACTAAGTTTATGTGTTCTTGCTGTTGTGCTTATGGGATTAGGAATATTGTGATTATGTGCCCTGTGTGTTTATGTGACTTTGGTGCAACTCTGTGATTGTAACACCTCGTAAAATCACGTCCAATGATGTATTGACACGTGTAATAAACCCTAATGAAGTCAAACACTGAAATTTAGGAACTAATTTTTCGAAAAATTGAAAACTTTGTTTATGAAAGGACTGGAAGTGTTAACATACCTAAAATAAGTTTCTTACAATGTTTAAATTCACAAATGTGCCACTTGATGAATAAGTGTAGCCGTTTGCGTGATTAATTGAAAGCTTGCGCAATAAAGGGTTAAAAGCGTCAACATGTTAATTCTTACCTCTGAGTGACCTTCTAACAAACCGGGAGCTTAATAATATTTAATTATACTCTCGGGAATGCCAAATAATGGCCGTCTAAGGTTTTTATGCCTATAAGTAAAGTTACGCGCAACTTTGCAAGTTAGAGGGACTAAAAGTGTCAATATGTTTAATTATACCTCTGAATGACCTTTTAGCAGACCCGGAGCATCGTAATGTTTAATAATATTTTCAAGAATGCCTAATATGGATTCGTTGAGGCTTCAATGCTATTAAATGATGAGACGCGCAAGTTTGCGCAATAGAGGGACCTAAAGCGTCAACTTTTGAATCTACGCCTTTCGGTGACCATCTAAGCGAACGTGAGCGTAGTAATATTTAAATATATGCTTGGGAATGATTATTATGGGCCATGGAAGGCTCAGATATCATTAAACGACATTTCGCGATACTTTGCGCAGTTAAGGGACTAATTGCGTCAAACTGCAAAAGGAGGTCGAATCGTATGATAACGGACCTTCCGGAAGATGACCCTAATTTAAACATACCCTAAATACCCTTTGTATAGCTTAGATATAGGCTTAGAGGTGTTCGGTGCGCAAAGATAAACTTTTATGTCATGCAGGGACTAAAAGTGTCAAAAAGTGCACAAGTTTGCACTTTTGCGCATATCTCGCATTCTGAATATCCCCGGACACCCAAAAATTTATGTAAGCACTAAAATATTTTATTTTAGTAATCGCCATGATAAAATTCCATTCGTCGCGTCGTTTGGATCGTTTTTCGCGTCCGTTCGTGTTTCGTCGTAATTAGACGCACAACGTGACCGTACGACCAAACGAACCGACATCCGACATATTCTTGAGCATGTTTCATGTCCCTCATGTTTAGGCATCATTGTAGAGGCTTAAAAATGGTTTAACGGGCCTCAAACGCATCAGAAAGGGGCTAGAAGCATGCAGGGACCAAAACTGCCATTTCAGAAACTTAATTTCTAGCTGTTACCAGCTGTTCCAGCTGTTTCCAGGTGTTTCAAGTGGGTTTTTATCAACCTAGGGGCTGTTTTGGGGCGCCCATTGTTTACCAAAACCGTGGGTAAAGGTGTACGGTCCAGATTTGATCACGTTTACCAAGAAACGATCCTAACGGTCCTTGCTTTCCTATATAAACCCACTTAATTCTTGCTCTCATTTCACCCATGATCTGAATTGTTCTAAGTTGGGGCCTTAGTGCTTCATACCTGAACATCCAAGGTCATTTCCATCCTTGCTTGGACCCTTTGTGAGTATCCT
Source organism: Helianthus tuberosus (assembly GCA_030545235.1). Classification (NCBI taxonomy): domain Eukaryota; kingdom Viridiplantae; phylum Streptophyta; class Magnoliopsida; order Asterales; family Asteraceae; genus Helianthus; species Helianthus tuberosus. The sequence continues at coordinate 2,892,502 of JARYGA010060349.1, read as the reverse complement.
TTCGTTCTTAGTTTTATTGTTTAGCGGTTATAGCCGAAAAGTCAAGCGTTTCGATAAACGCTTTGACTTTTAAACGGCTAAGCCATGGTTCGCAACGAACATGGCTACGTGACCGTAATTAGGTAGGTAATTAACCCTCAAAAGGGCGCCTCCTAATTACCACGATTACTTAGTTTAATTGTCGGGTCAAATGAAAGTCAAACGGGTTAGTTTTAGATAAAATACATAACTAATAAATTAGAAGTCATAAAATCAGTTTTGTCACATTAATAACCTGGTAAATATTAGTTGAACATGTCTAAGCATGTTCGACCCGACAATTCTAAGTATAGACTCGGTTCGGAACCGAAAGTCGCAAAAGTTGACTTATGCTTTGACTTTCAGTTCTGACCCGATTTAGCTTAGTTTAGATATGCCTTAGGATTCCATTAGGACCATATTATAGGTTAGTATAACCCTCCGAGGTTATACAACTTGGTTCCATAGAAATCCTAGTTCATGCTTGTTTCCGTTAAATGCCTAAATGTTGACCGTTATGCCCTTTTGACCTTAAAACGAGAATTTTGAAAATGTGGGAGGACAATAATCTTTATTACTGATTTATAAACTTGTCCCTAAAATTTGACATCAGTTTGAGGTCTAGATTAGGAGTTATGCTCAATAGCGTAATTAGAAAGCCTTTATTAATTAAACGGCGTAATTAGCGTATATCCTATCTAAACCCAATTTTTGATACCAAAATTTTTACCTACTGATATAAAATAATATTTTGGGATTTTTAAAGATTTTTATTTATTTTTAGGCTGAGCATAACATAGAGTTCTAGGCTTGATTCGGTAATTGCCGGTTTTGCCCTTTTGGCTTATAAATTGAGGTTTACAAAACATTTTGACCCCAAACCTTTTGCTACTGATTTTATATGATAAATAAAATATTTTAAGCTTTCTGGAATGGTAAAAATATCAGCTTTTCTTTAAAAACCCGGAAATCGCTTAAAACCGCCTTTTTACTCGTTTTAAGCGCATAGTATGTATAAAAACTATATTTTTATATATAAGACCTGATACCTACTGATATTTTTAGTAAATTTATATACTTTAACAGTAAGCAAAAGTTTTAAACTCATATTTCCAAATTTGACCTTTTTAAGCCTATGTGGAATTACCAAAATGCCCCTACGGTGCATAGTATGATTATGATTAATAAATTTCACATATATATGATACCCAACTGTTATAACTTATTAAATTAAGTATATTTACTGATTAAATCAGGCCTGTGACTCAGAATAATATTTAATCTCTTTTATAACCTTTAAAATGACCAAAATACCCCTACGGAGCATAAATTGGTCTTAAACTCGTTTTGGGCATAATGGAAGGTATCCTACTGATATCACAACATATTCAAGGCATATTAACTTAGGAAACCTGTTTAGGACCCTCATGAATGCCCGTTACGCCTCTTGCGCGTTCGGTTCGGTTTATGTAACTAGTTTACATAAATTAGCCGAAACGGGTCAAACCTTATCGGTTTTATCTCAAAATCCAGAAGGTGTTTAGATTACCCATATTATACAAGTCTTCAAACTTTTCAGGTCTAAAACACATTCTATCCCGGTCTTCGCTTAATCATGCGTTTGAACCGTAAAATTCCCTAAGACTAACCGGTCTAAGCTTAAGCTTAATTAAAGACCCGTTAGCATTCTAATTGGTTATTTATACAATCATTCCAGACTAGAGCCTTCCGGTAAATTGTACCTACGCTTACTTAAGTGAATACGGCTGAGTTATTATAATTCTTGCTATTTAAGACAGGAGCTAGCTCAGGTAAATACTCTTAACTTATTTTCCCTATTACGGGCTTGGGATACGGTAATATAAATACCGCATGGTCAGGTATGGGATTCAAAGACCAATGAGTCGGGAAATCCAAATAACCTGTTTTAATTTGTATTGCTTGACTGAAACATTTGGGGGTTAATGCGACTGTGTCCTGGATATCCTTGACTCATTAATTGCAATGGCCACGACCTAAGCACGGGGTGTAGGCATACACCTGACAGATGCAATATGCTTATTAATTAATTATACCCAATAAGGGATTCCCAATAAGGGAATAGTGGTGTGTCGGTTAATCTTGAACCGGCATAGAACCGGGCCCCGTATGTAGAGCAAGTTATGTAAAACTGATAACATGAGATATAGTTTGTCCCAAGTATAAAAGATTAACTTTGCCTTGTGCATTTTAATCAAAGTGTCAAAATGTTTTGTGCCTGGTGCATCTAAATCAATTTTCTTAAACTCTTTTCAAATGAGTCAGTTGAGTGTATTTACCAGTGAAAACTGACGTATTTTCCAAAGTCTAAGTGACAGGTACAAGTACGTAATAGGCTGGAAGCTGCTCAGGGCGTTAATAAGGAATCTTGCAAGTTCTAGGCGTCAAAAGTCTGTTGAACAACGTTTATGTTTTAAGATCCGCCTGTGGATCCTTTACTTTCCGTTGTAATACTTTGATATTACGTTATATTCGGATTGTAATATATTTATCTTTTGCTTCCGCTGTGCATTTATATATTGTGTTGTTTGACTATGATGACATCAACTACGTCACGATACTCCCCACCGGGCCCACCGGTGACACGTGGAATTCGGGGTGTGACAGGTTGGTATCAGAGCCAACACTGAGTGAATTAAACACTAGTCTTTTGTGTTTAATCTCAGTTTCACAGTTGCACATTCTTGAGTCTAGACAAGAACTTAGGACTACTCCTAATTCGTTTTTGTCCCTTATTTGTTTCCTTGTTAAATTTTCTGATTAGCCCTTGTATGGGCAAGTCATTTCAGTTAGAAGTCCTGTTTAGGGCAACCATGTACTTGTTTAAATTTTAATGGAACGGTTAAATTTGAAATATCATTCCTTTTGTAAGATCTACCATTATATTAAAATTTTTATGTCCTGTTCACGAACTAGTTACAGCTTTCAGCTTAATTTCGGGACGAAATTTCCTAAACAAGGGGAGGCTGTAACACCCCGTGTTTTCACGAGTGAAAGTCAAAGTCAAGGTCAAAGTCAACGACCGATTTCGCGCGACGTGACTCGTAGAATTGTTTGTATGATATTTAGATTATGTGGAGTAAATGTCGTACATGACAATATTCAAGTCCTGCTAACCGTATCTCAACCGACCTACGACTGTGAAGGGTAACAATGCGATAAAGTTAATCAAGCTATGCTAATCAAATCGACATCGAATCGTAACTCGAGCTATGTATTTTACTTGTCATTATACGTGTGTGTGTGCCTTACGTGTTACCTGTGCATGATTATTTTATGTTTATTTTATGTTGGGATAATCAAGCGAACTCAATCGAGCTCGAATTCTAACTCGAATGTAAACGAACCCGAACCCGAATTCCAAGTCGAACCTTATAAGAAGTAGTTGGGACTGAAAGTAATTTGATTAGGAAACCCTATCGAATCGCTCGTAAATCGAAACCGAATCAACATCGCACCGAACTCACCAAAGGAGGTGGCGTCCGCACGGATGGCCAGTCCGCACGGATTGCCAATCCGCACGGATGACCAGTCCGCGCGGATAACCTATCCGGGTGCGTGCCATGCGCACGGCTCACCCTTTCCCTTTATGGCATCCTATAAATACACGGGTCACTCTCCACTTTTTCCACTTTTGGCAAGTGACGTCCGAACCACACGCATTCTTCACCTTTTCTCAGATTTCTCTCAATCCAGGTAAGATCTTGCACTAATTCTTGTACATCTTTGATCACTACACCATTCTACACATTTCCATCTTTCAAATCTTCACTTTCAACCATGAAATCATCCGGATTTGAGGTATTCACGGGTGACGTCATCATGAAGTTCATAAGAACTTCATGCTTGGCTTCATTCCACCAAGAATATCTCAGATCTAAGCGATTTCTACAAGTTTTCACAATAATTTCACCTAGATCTAAACTTTTATAAGGATAAAAGAGTTGAAAGAAATAAACCTAAGTTCTCTTCTTCTTTTGCCCTTAAAACCGGTACGAATCCGATCGGTTTTAGTGTTCTACTCGTCAATAGTAATGCACTAGTTCTAGATCCGGAATCCTACCCATAGACAACTGATATCGGGGTTAACCGGGATAACCGTTCTGAGTCGCCGACAGGCCGAGTTAGGGTGATTCCTGACTGGTCCAGTCACGCGGGTGAGAACACAACTCCAGTGGTTGCCACGAGATCAGAACGTCTCGATAAACGACAACAGAAACCAAGTGTAGACGAACGGAACAACCAGGCCAGTTGTCCGCACGGACAAGCGGTCCGCACGGACTAGCTGTCCGCACGGACGAGCCGTACGCACGTACAGGTCATACGCACGGGTTGTCATCCGCACGGACTACCCTTGGGACCCACTTTCCAAGCGAGGTTTGAGTATCGACGAACGAGCAATCTGGACGGACGACCTCTGAATGGATTACTCTTCGGATCATGAGATACTAAGGCCTTAAAATGAAAATCAAACAAACTTCATCCGCACGGCCAAGCCGTACGCACGGACAGGCTATCCGGATGGATTGTCTCTGCCCGCGCGCACAGGCTGCCCGCACGGACTACCATACGCACGGACCGTCGTCCGCGCGGCCGGCTTGAAAGGTAGAAACACTTTGGTGTTTTCTAAATGCTACAACGAAAACTCCAAAGCACAAGCCATGATACACAAACACATCTTAGGAAGAAACAATCCACTTGAACACTTACCCACACAAGCCATCTAACCGTGCGGATAAGTCGTCCGCACGTACAACTAGTCCGCACGGGTTGCCACCCGCACGGACGGTCACACGCACGGATAACCTATCCGGAGGGAACACCATCCGCACGCATTACCATCCGCACGGATAGGTCATGCGCACGGATGACTTCTACTCACGGATAACGGATCCGCACGATCGGTCATCCTACCCACTCTCACTTGTACTGATTTACGCGTCACTTATCGTTACGTTATCAAATCTATTCAGGCTAATCGTACTCGCTGTAAAGCGCTCCCTTCAATCCATATCGCTGTGAGTATACTCGAACCCTTTTTGCTTTTAGCACTTTTGGGTGTTACATACGTTACAACTATTCAAACTACAACTATCACACTACTCAAGCTATTTTAACGCTTAACCATTAATGCATGTTATACGTGGCTTATGAATGCTTGTTTGTTATGTTTACACATGGAATGCTGTCTACCTGCCTTGGCAACGATAGTACTATAGTTTGGACTCAGCACCCGTTCACACGGGGGTTGTTAAGGATCTTTTACTAGCATGGATTTCAGTGGTAATCGTGTATTGCGAACTGCCTCGGGCAGTCAACCCGCAGTCATTGGTATCGATGGATCTATGTCGATAACTAACGTGCTTCATTTCACTATGTGTACGTGCTGGTTATGCGTAAACGAATTCGAACTCTATATGCTATTATCAAACTTGTATGCTCACCCTTTACATTCTATGTATTGACTTTATTTTAACGTATGTGACAGGTGCTTAGGTTGCATGTTTGCTCTTTGTGCTGTGATGAAATCAAAGCTAGGAACCGGAGTCCTAGAAACCAACGAATAAATTAGTTATCTTTAAATCTGAGTTGTCGGAACAGAATATTTGTTTTGATGTTGTCTGTAATAACTTGTTTGACTATTTATGATACGGTATGGGACGTATCGCTTTAAATTAAATGGTAATGATAGTTGTTATGGAAACTTCTGGACAATCTGTTTCGCTCAGTGCCGCGCCCCGATGATTCCGCCATCGGTTGGGGTGTGACAAATCTGTAGCGGTCTTTCTACAACCTTTAACTGCTCATTTACCTCTATATCTTTAAGAGGCATGACTAATGATTTATCAGCTAAGGATTTCTTGAGATTAGATACGTGAAATACATCATGTATTCCTGCCAATTCCTCTGGCAGTTGTAGCTGATAGGCTACATGTCCTATTCTTCTAATAATCTCAAAAGGTCCAACATACCTGGGGCTTAGCTTTCCCCTTTTGATGAATCTTACCACTCCTTTCCAAGGAGAAACTTTTAATAACACCTTGTCACCTACCTGAAATTCCAACGGCTTTCGTCGGTTATCAGCAAAACTCTTTTGTCGATCGCGTGCTGCTTTCAATCGTTCCTTGACTTTAATGATCTTGTCTGTTGTTTCTTGTACTATTTCAGGTCGAGATAGTTGCCTTTCTCCAATTTCTGCCCAACAGACTGGGGTTCGGCACTTTCTTCCGTAAAGTGCTTCGAAGGGTGCAACATTAATACTTGTGTGATAGCTGTTATTGTAAGAAAAATCTATCAATGGTAAGTGATTATCCCAATTACCTTCGAAATCAATTACACAAGCTCTAAGCATATCTTCCATTGTCTGAATTGTCCTTTCGCTTTGTCCGTCCGTTTGAGGATGATAAGCGGTGCTTAGATTTAACTTGGTTCCCATTGCTTTTTGGAAACTTGTCCAAAAATGAGAGGTAAAACGGCTATCCCTATCAGAAACAATTGATAAGGGAATTCCATGTAATGAAACTATTTCATTTACATACAATTTAGCTAACTGTTTCATACTGAAAGTTTCTTTCATTGGTAGGAAATGAGCTGACTTAGTTAACCTGTCTACAATCACCCAGATTGTATCATTACCTTTTATTGTTTTGGGTAGTTTGGTAACAAAATCCATTGTTATTAATTCCCATTTCCATACTGGCATTTCCAGTTGCTGTAATAAACCTGAGGATTTCTGATGTTCAGCTTTAACTTGCGAACAGGTTAAACACTTAGAAACGTAAGCTGCTATATCTTTCTTCATTCCTATCCACCAAAAATTCTTTCTTAAGTCCTGATACATCTTATAACTTCCAGGATGCATCGTATACTTAGACTTATGGGCTTCTTCTAATATACGGTGGCGTAGGTTTCCTAATTTAGGTATCCACATCCTTTTCTTATGGAATCTCCATATTCCATCTATTCCCTGTTCTAATTCCTTAATCATTCCTTTTAACTTTTCAGTATCGTCCTTGATTACTGATTCTTGTGCTTTTCTAATCTGTTCGTTTAAATCTACTTGTAGATTTAATTTAAGAGAACGTACTCTTATTGGCTTTTCGTGATACTTTCGGCTTAAAGCATCGGCTACTACGTTAGCCTTTCCTGCATGATACTGGATATTACAATCGTAATCACTAAGAATTTTTATCCAGCGTCTTTGTCTCATATTTAACTCTTTTTGCCCGAAAACATATCTTAAACTCTTATGATCAGTGAAAATTGTAAACTTACTACCGTAAAGGTAATGTCTCCAAATTTTCAGAGCAAAAATTATGGCTCCTAGTTCTAGATCATGGGTTGAATAATTCTCTTCATGATTCTTAAGTTGTCTAGATGCGTAAGCTATAACCTTTTGACGTTGCATCAATACACATCCATAACCTAACTTAGAAGCATCACAATAGACTACAAAGTCTTCAGTTCCTTCTGGTAATGCTAGTATGGGTGCGTTGGTTAATCTTTGCTTAAGAATTCTAAAGGCTTCTTCTTGTTTTGGTCCCCATTCAAACTTAACAGATTTACAGATTAGCTTAGTTAAGGGAATGACTATTCTAGAAAAATCTCGAATAAATTTTCTATAATAACCGGCCAATCCTAAGAAACTTCTAACCTCAATTGGTGACTCAGGGGTTTTCCATTTGGTAACTGCCTCGATCTTGATGGGATCTACATGAATTCCTTCATGGTTAACTAAATGTCCAAGAAATTGTACCTGTTCTAGCCAAAATTCGCACTTTGAAAACTTTGCATAAAGCTGTTCTTTTCTCAATAAACTTATAAGTGCATGCAGATGCGCTGCGTGTTCCTCTTTATTCTTAGAGTAAATGAGAATATCATCTATGAAGACAATTATGAATTTATCCAAATATGGCTTACATATTCGGTTCATCATGTCCATAAATGTAGCTGGGGCATTGGTTAAACCAAATGGCATGACTGTAAATTCATAATGGACATACCTTGTTCTGAAAGCGGTCTTAGGAATGTCCTCTTCCTGTACCTTTAATTGATGATATCCTGAGCGTAAATCGATTTTAGAGAAAAATCGAGCTCCTTGTAATTGATCGAATAGATCATCGATTCTTGGTAATGGATACCGATTTTTAATCGTGACTTTGTTCAATTCACGGTAATCAATGCACATACGCATTGATCCGTCTTTCTTTTTAACAAACAGTATTGGTGCTCCCCATGGTGATGAACTTGGCTGTATGAATCATTTCTTCAACAATTCATCTAATTGCTTCTTTAGTCCCTGCATTTCGGTGGGTGCCAAACGATAAGGTGATTTGGCAATTGGTGCTGTCCCTGGTAGCAGGTGAATTCTGAATTCGACTTCTCTGTCTGGCGGTAGCCCTGGTAATTCTTCGGGAAACACATCTGGAAACTGAGATACTACAGGAATATCTTTCAGTTCTTTTTCTTTAGTGTTAATGATTATGGAAATCAAATACACTAATGATCCTTTTCTTACATAACTTGTTGTTTTCATCACAGAGATGAATTTTGTGGATCTAAATGGCTTATCTCCTTTAATTGTGATCTTTTCACCTATTGGTGAATTTACTTGGATTGACTTTTGATCACATAGAATACTGGCTTTATTGGCTATTAACCAATCCATTCCTAATACAATATCAAATCCTGTCAGATTCATGGGATAAAGGTTTGCAATGAACTTTTGATTTAAAAATTCTATTCTTGCTCCCTGCAAGATTTCAGAAATTTTAATGGTTTTCCCATTTGCTATCTCTACTAGGCATTCTTGTGGAATTTTAGTTAATGGTTGATTGAGAAGTTTGCAAACTGAAGTATTAATAAAACTTTGGTTCGCATCAGAGTCAAATAATACTTTGGCAAAAACATCATTAACTAAAAACATACCGGCTATCACATCCGGGATCATCTTGGCTTCTTCTGCAGTCAGAACAAATGCTCTAGCATTTTTAGTAGTCTTGTTGTTCATGGCTGGAGCTAGTTTTGGACAGTTCGGCTTGATGTGACCTTTTTCTCCACAGTTGAAGCACATTCCATTATTAGGTTTCTTCCTACAATCTTCTTCCTTGTGTCCTGGTAGCTTGCAGAAATTACAGTAAGTGGAACATCTTCCTGAATGCTTCCTCTTGCAGGCCTTACAATAAGGTGTAGAGGTAGAACCTACATTTTTCCCACGGTTGGAATTTCCATGACGAAATTCTTGGGTAAGCCTTTGAGCTAGGTTTTTCCTCTGGTCCTCTTCTCGTGTACGTACTAACTCATTAGTCAAGGTGTTTGCTAGTTCTACAACTTCTTCTATAGTTTGAGGTCAAGCTGCCTTGACTACATGCCTAATCTCACTGATTAATCCCCATATGTAACGGGAGATTAAAACCGGTTCAGGTGATGCAAGGGTCGGCACTATTCTAGCATATTCGAAGAATAACGTGGTGTACCCCTTACTATCCACTCCAGTCATTCTAAGGTTTAAGAACTTATTTGCTATCTGTTCTTTTTCATTGGGAGGGCATAATTTCTTTTCCACCTTGTTCTTAAATTCTTCCCATTCCATATTGTAAATTCTATCACTTCCTCTAGATTGGAGGATAGTGTTCCACCATTCTAAAGCTGAGTTCTTAAACAGATTGGAAGCAAACATTATCTTATCCTCTTCCGCACACTTGCTTATTTTTAGGACAGCCTCAGTCTTTTCTATCCAACGTAAAGCTGCAATGGCTCCTTCATTGCCCGAGAATTCCATTGGTTTACAAGACCAAAATTCTTTATAAGAGCAACCATAAGACATGGTTCTTCTTCTTTTGGGAATGGGCACTTGAAGTATGGGTCTATTGTTCACGCTGTGACTGAGTTCATCGGTTGGTCGTTTACTGTCATGATTACTTTTATTATCAACGTACCTAACCGTTTGGATAATAAATGGCATCGCATCTATAATTCCTTGTGCCACTATGTGTTGGATGTCACTGTTATCCACTTGGTTTCCATTGTTATTGTTATTCTGGTTTTCATTATTCTGGTTTTCCTGGTTCACTTCGTTGTCCATCTGAATTTTAAACATTTACCACATATTAATATCACAAAATAATATGTAATGCAAACAATCACGTCGCACGCATATTGATCAAAATCGTCGAACATTGCGACTTACTCTATTTTATATTATGTGTCTAATACAAACCGAAACTCAAATTACAATACTATTATGCATCACTAACCACAAGGTGGTCTATACTACAATATATTATTATTATAAATACACACATATTATATATTATTATTTTATTATTATTATTATTATTATTACTATTACTGGTATGGTGTAACACCTCGTAAAATCACGACCAATATAATAAAGACACGTGTCATGGACTTCAAACGTTTAATGAATAGATTACGTGGGACTAAAATGCTCAAACAATGTAAATATGTTAGTAAAAGGATCCAAAGTGTCAACATGCCTTTCTTGTGCCTCTGATTGACCTCACACGACGTTCATATTCTTTAATGAATAAATTATCGTTTGTATTTAAATTAAGGATTCTACGAAGCATAGGGATTAAAAATATCAACATGTTAAATGTTACTTCTGAGTGACCTTTTAACGATCCCATAAACATTGTAATATTTATTAATATACCCTCATGAAAATCAGATAATGATTTATAAACATTCCGGTTAAATTTGTGAAGAATAATTTAAATTCAAGAACATAGAATCCCATGTGCAAATCCGACAAATCCTTCACTTGATCTTTCAAAGACTCCAAAGCTTTATTATGCATGGCAACACTTCTAAGGACTTTTCAGAACTGATCAAGGGGACCCTCCTGCTGATAATGATCATAGATTCGAGCTATGAAAGGTTGCATGGTCAAAGGTTAAAAGTTTTCAAAATTTTGTCTCTGATGGAAGGCTTACGGACCGCAAAGCTTTTGCCTTACGGTCCGTAAGATAGCTTAACTGGGCGATATAAATTGAATGACGGTTACGGACCGTAAAGGCTAAGGCTTACGGTCCGTAAGACCTGTAACTGGGCAGAAAAATGGACAGCTGCAGGTTAATCAGTTTACACCGCCTTTGCATGCCTGGTTTTCGATTCCAGGGACTGAGCCAACAGTTTTTCATGCATAAGGACACCTGGAATCATCAGGGATCAATTGCAGACTTGTGTGGAGTGATCTTGTGAATTATTTTTGGCTATATAAGCACTTCTTGTTTGCTAGTTCATGTGCTCATTCACAAAATTATTTCAAACTCACTCTCTGGAGCTCTCTGGACTTCAAGCAAGTTTCCCTCAGCTCCATTTTCGTGCTAAGTGCCTTTGTAAGCATTCTTAGCCTCTTAAGTTCAAGTTTTATTAGTTTAATGACCAAAAGTCAAAGTTATCATAATTAAGCTTTGACTTAGTGATTAATCACTAATGGTCCAGTCATTATTCGAATTGAAAGTGGCGATGAGTTGGTAATTATATAGGTAATAAACCCTTAAGAGGGCACCTACTGATTATCACTCTAACTTGGTCAAATGTCGGGTCAAACTTGTTATTAAAAAGTCAACAGAACCTATTTTTGCAAATAAATTCATAACTAGCAATACAGATGTTATGAAACATGTTTTAACACTAAAATAACTTAGTAATTAATGTAAGAACATGTTTAGGCATGTTCAACCAGACGATTCTGAGTTTAGGCTCGATTCGGAACCGAAAGTCACAAAAGTAGACTTTTACTTTGACTTTCAGTTCCGACCCGATTTAGCTTGTTTTAGTTATGCCTTAGCGTTCCGTTAGGACCATATTACATGTTAGTATAACCCTCTGAGGTTATACAACTTGGTTCCTTAGAAATCAGATTCATTTACATATTTCCGTTAAATGCTTAATTGTTGACCATAATGCCCTTTTGATATTAAAACGAGATTTTTGAAAATGTAAGAGGACAAAAACCTTTATTACTGATTTATAAACATGTCCAAAAGATTTGACATCAGTTTGAGGTCTAACTTAGGAGTTATGCTCAATATCGTAAATTGAAGCCTTTTATTAATTAAACGGCATTTTTGGTATAAAACCCATTTAAACCCAAAATTTGACACCAAGCTTGATACCTACTGATATAATATAATATTTAGGGATTTTTGAAATTTTTGTTGAATTTTAAACTGATTAAACTATAGAGTTTTAATGTAAACCCGGTATTGACGAAATTGCCCTTTTCTCGGATAAAATGAGTTTTACATAAGATTTTGATACCAAAACTTTTGCTACTGATTTCATATGATAAATAAAATATTTTGAGCTTATTAAAGTGATCAAAAACTCAGATTTCCTTATATAACCTGAAAATCGCCTAAAACCGACTTTTTACGTATTTTAAACGCATAGTATGGAGTAAAATTATTTTGACACATAAGACTCAATACCTACTGATATTATAAGTAAATTTTTGTACTTTAACAAGTAAGTAAAAGTTTTGAACTCAGATTTCCAAATTTGACCTTTAAAGCTTATGTGAAATGACCAAAATGCCCATACGGTGCATAGTTTGGTTATAAATGATAAATTTCACATATATACAATATCTTACTGTTATGACTTGCAAAAATAAATATTTTACTGATCATTTTAGACCAGAACCTCAGATTAATATCTAATCTCTTTTATAATCTTTAAAATGACCAAAATACCCCTACGGGGTTTAAATTGATTTTAAATCTGTTTTGGGCATAATGGAAGGTATCCTACTGATATCACAACATAGTTAAGGCATATTAAATTGTGAAACATGTACATGACTCTTTAGGTTACCCGTTATGCATTATTCGCGTTCGGTACGGTTTATGTAACTAGTTTGCATAAATTGACCGAAACGGGTCAAACCTTATCATTTTTGCTTCAAAATCCAGAATGTGTTTAGTTTAGCCATATTATACAAGTCTTCATACTTGTCGGGTCTAAATCACATTCTAATCCGGTCTTTGCTTAATCATGTGTTTTGAACCGTAAAACTTTCATTAAAACTAACCGGTCTAAGTTTAAACTTAAGTAAGACCCGTTAGGAATCTAATAGGTTATTAAAACCTTCGTTCCAGATTTAGGAGCCCAGTAAAAGATAATTGCACTTGCTGATTGTTATACGGCTGAGATAAATTGTATTTTTGCTCAGGTAAATACTTTTAACTTATTTTCCCTTATACGGGCTTGGGGTACGGTATATAAAATACCGCTTGGTCGGGTATTGAATTTTTAATCGAATAAAGGTTAAATCATTGAGATAACCCATTTAATCTGTTTTGTTTGTCTTAAGCCTTTGGGGGGTTAATGACCATGTCCTAGATATCCTCGGCTCATTCATTGAAATGGCCACGACTTAAGCACGGGGTGTAGGCATACACCTGCCAGTGCGTATGTAAAAAGATATACCCGCTTGTTCGAGAATAACTCACCGTGAGTCATATTATGTGGTGTGTCTGTTAATCTTTAACCCGGTATTCAACCCGGGCTATTGAACGTATAACAAACATATAATTCTTTTACAAGTTTATTTTTAAATAATTATCCCAAGTTATAGAAAGACTTTATGCCTTGTGCATCCAAATCAATTTTTATAAACACTTTTCAAAAGAGTCAGTTGATTGTATTTACCAGTGTAAACTGACGTATTTTCAAAAAGGTTAAAGTACAGGTACTACGTGATGTGTGTAAAATGCAACATATAAATTACATCAAATAAGGCATAAAACTAACCCTTTTTAAGTACTAATGTTGGAAAAAAGAGTGTTTTTGTCTTCCTTTTGTATTTTCAGGATTAAATGAGCTCAAAAACACAAAAGAAGCAAAAAGACAGCTAAATCCAACATAAATACAAGAAAAGGAACATAAGTGGACTGCCCGACCCCTCAACGGCATCTTCCCAAGCAAAATAGAGAAGGCAGAAGTCTGAACACGCCCCGTGCTCAGCCAGCACGGGGCCGTGCCCAAGAAGCAGCAGAAAAGACAAACCTATAGAAGCTTCTATTGCCCACCACGGGGCCGTGCCCAGTGAACACGGGGGCGTGTCGAAAGTACAGCAGGCGCATTAATTGTAATTGCGAATTACAATTAATGAAGAGAGAGAGTGTCAGACAGGCACGGGGCCGTGCCCAGCGGACACGGGGCCGTGCCCAGCCCTCTGTTCAGCCTATAAATAGGAGTGCTTGGATTCATTTCAACTCATCCCTTGGCACACCACCTCTCTCACACTTCATCCACCACCCACCACCATCACAACACCATCATCCATTGTCCATCGTAGAGTGTGTGAGTCGTCTCGGGATCCAAGATTGATCGTAAGAGTTCTTGACAATCAAGGCCATGTTTGCCTAGGTCTCTTAGATCACTTGGTGAAGACAAAGTGTCTAGTATAATACTTTTTATTTCTAATCTTTTGCACTTTTTATTTGGTTTTGTATTAATGACTTTAATAACTAGTTACTTATGTTGAAGGTGATCTTTCCTTATCTTTTGTCCGTGGTGTCTTGGCATTATTTTACTGTCTATATAAAATAAAGGATTTTCACCATTCATATCTCCACGGTCTATATGGAGGTATGTTGGCTACCTGGTCGGGGGTTAAGGGAACGGTTTGGTAAAGGTCTTGCCATTGTTCAGCGTTTAGAGGTCCTGCAATGGACCTGGGTCAAATTTAGTAGGACCTCCTTCAATGCTTCACGGTATTGGATGGCGGGGGTCCAAACTCTTTGATCCCCTCATAAGTTAACTACTATTAATACTATAACCCGACTATTTAGGACTGTATCCCTGCTGACTCAGACTACTTAGCCGAGGGTAACGTCACCGCCAAAAGCGGGGCCTACCACAATACTGCATTAATAACTTAATTCATTATCTTCCAATAATCCACCCTTTTAGGATTGTATCCTTGCTGACTCAAACTACTGGGGTGAGGGTAACGTCACCTTCAAAAGAGGGGTCTACTACAATAACTAAGATAATCTCTTAATTATGTGCAAAAGTGCGGAAATAATCAAAGGTTATGCTAGATACGAGTCGGAACCAAGTGATTCATCTTGTCTATCTGTTTTTCTTTTATTTTTATTTTCAGCATTTTAGTTAGTTTTTATTTTTCTTAGTTTAAAACATTTTTCTAAACTTTTTATTTTGATTAGACGTTGAGGATAAACCGGTACTAAAAGCTCTTGTGTCCTTGGACGACCTCGGTATCTTACCAACACTATACTACGCTCAACGATGGGTGCACTTGCCCATATGTGTGTTTAGTGTTAGTGAAATATCGTGTTTTATAAATTTAAAACTTGGCTAAAAATAAGTGTTAAAAAGGGCTTAAAATATACACCTAATATATATAACACTTTATCGCACATCACTACGCGTAATCGGCTGGCTACTCCTAGTGTCAAATAAAGAGTCTTGCAAGCTTTTGATGCCTAAAATTATGTTGAACAATGTTTCTTTTATTTAGATCCAATTGTGGATCCTTTACATTCCGTTTGTAATATTTTATGTTACTTTCGAATCGGTTTGTAATATTATTAATTTAGACTTCCGCTGTGCATTAAACTGTTGTTAATTGACTATGACGATATCAACTACGTCACGATACTCCCCACCGGTAATACGTGGAAATATCGGGGTGTGACATATGGGTTCATCCAGAACTCCATATTACGCTCGTCATACTTCCAGACGAGTCGCTCTCCTATCTGCCTCATCCTCTCACTTCCTTCTAAAATCTCCTCACCAAAGGTTCGGAGTTCTTGCACATTCTCAGTGCTCATGGGTGGTGCAGGTGCTGGTACTAGGTTTGGGAACTGGGGCATGGGTTCTTGGTAAGGATAAGGATTCTCTAGAATCTCCCTGATGTATTGGTCATTATCATAGTAGGGATCTAGAGGGTCCAAGTTTGGGTAGGCTGCTAGGTTTGGCATGGGTTCGTCTTCTGGTATTGGGTAGCGTTGCTGATAATCCCTATGGTCATCAAACCACGGGTCATAGTCTGAGTCAGAGGGATTGGGTGCTGGTATCCTAGGTATCGTAGCTGGGTCAATGTCAAGCATTGGGATTTGGTTTTCTAGATTGGCTTGAATTTCCATCGGCTGTGTGGGAAACAGTGGTAAGGGCTGGGGTGCTATGAGTTGCTCTAGATTAGAGTCTGCAGCTGCAGTTGCTAAAATATGAAAATTTGCTAGACTCCTATTGAGCATATCCTGAGTGTGAGCATCTGTTTCTCTCTTAACGGATGCTAAGGCTCGCTGTTGTTGTAACTTTTTCATCCTTTTTCTACGTTCATGCGTTCCTCTGCTGAACCATCCTCTCTTCTTGGGAGGGAATGGCTCTTCAGATTGGGCCTTGAACACGAATATCCCATCTTCATTATCAGCTGAATACCCTGAGAGGGATGGCTGTGAAGAGGTACCTTCGTCCCTAGGTGAGCTGGACAACTGACGGTAAGCGTCCGAAGGTCCTTGGTCACTCATACTGTAAACTAACAAATAGTCAAATAACACAAAATAATAATCTACACGTATACACATAATCTTATTGATTATTTCCTAACAGAATTGATAATTTCAATGTTAGCAGAACACTTCTGTGGCTGAATCAGTGGCTTAGCTCTGATACCACCTTCTGTCGCAACCCCCGTCCCCTAATACCCTGGGAACGGGCGGCCGCGGCCAGTTTCGGTGATATCTGTATTTATCATTTTGGCAGCGGGATTTACATTAGGCCGTAGTTAGGAAATATTTTATCAGAGTAAAATACCGCGCTTTAATAACATTAGACACATGGGAAATTCACAAGTTTCAAGTAAACACATTTTCATAGGGATAAACCCTATTTTTATTCAAATAAAAACATCTCTTTATTTAGGTAACTTTTATAGCCACTTTTCCAAGCCTTCAGTGCTGTCCAACTGGCTTCTATTTGGCTTTCACATTTTGTTACCTGAAACGCGTTTAAAAACATTTTGTCAGTGGGAAATACTGGTGAGTGAATCCCAGATTAATCAAGACAGGTAAAACCATTTTATCAGTCTACATCATTGAGGGCAGTTGCGCAATTACATTTGTTTCCATCTACTTTAATTACCACCCATGGTACTGTCAACCCGACTTGTGGTCATGTTACTACTCACAATGTAGTAACAAATTTTGTATACAAAACCCCAACATACCGATGATAATTGTAGAATACAAATACTCAATCATTGTTTAATATAATGTTAATTATGTGAGGTTTTGTAAAACCAGTTTGCAAAAAGGAGATTACTCACATTGTTGTCTTAAGGTTTTCCTTTGGGATTTCCTGGTGATTATCTATAAATTACACAAATGCACACACGTTAGTATAATAACCCAATATTTACATTAGTAATACCCTCCCCGACACGGCATTCCAACGACTACGTCGGACAGAACCACGACAGCCGTTACGGAACCCTGGATCAATCGGGCAGCGTATCTAATACGTAACCGGGGTTATGATAATTACAACGAGGCAGAACTTCGTTATTTAGGGGGATATTATGCCCGAGTATAGTGCTTACTATAGAGAAATTGAGAGAGAATTGTGGGAAATGAACGAGTTGGACTGAAGGCGGAGAGCCTTCTTATATAGGTCTGTTCGTCGACCCTGTCGCGCCCCGCGACAGAAACCAGGGGGCCCATCGCGCCCCGCGACATAGGGGGTGTAGGTCCTAGCCTTGAGGTGTCACCGATCTAGCTTCGCAATGTGTCGACACGTGGCGGCTTCCGGATGAGGGCGGGTGGCCAAGCGCTCGCGGCCCGCGACGGAAATAGCTAGGGGGTGTCGCGCCCCGCGAGAACCCATTAAATTTTGTTTTAATTAATTTTAATAAAAATAAAGGTACTCGGGACCCATTTTCGTATACGGGGTGTATTTTAGGATGTATTGGGATATTTTAAATATTTTTAGGGTGTCGGAAATATTTTGGAGGGTTGTTATAATTAGGATACTAACGGTCTTTATTTAAGTCAATGACTTAGACCAGTTTGTTTAAAAGATACTTTACGGTTCGAAACGCTAGATTAAGCGAAGACCGGAATAGAATGTGATTTAGACCCGACAAGTTTGGACACTTGTACAATATGGGTAAACTAAACACATTCTGGATTTTGAAGATTTAATGATAAGGTTAAACCCATTTTGGCTATTTTATGTAAACTAGTTACATAAACCGAACCGAACGCATAAAATGCATAACGGGTAATCAAATAAATTACATACAGGTCTCGTATGTTATTATGCTTAAAATATGCTAATACATCAGTAGGATGTTAACATACATGCCCAAAAAGTATTTAAAACCAATTAAAGTCACATAGGGGCAATTTGGTCATTTTAATATTTATAAAAGAGGTTTTATAGTAAACTGATATTCTGGTCTAAAGTATTCAGTAAAAGTATTTATTTTATCAAGTTACATCAGTAAGATATCATACATATGTGAGGGTTATCATTTATGGCCATACTATGCCCCGAAAGGGTATTTTGGTCATTTCACATATGCTTTTAAGGACATTTTTGGAAGTCTGAGTTCATGACTTATACCTACCGTAATAATATTAAAATTTATTTATAAAAGCAGTAGGTAACAGTCTTAGGTGTTTAGTATGGTTTTAAACCATACTATGCGATTAAATAGCGTAAAAGTCGATAGTTGACGATAATTAAGATGTTTATGAAAATCTGAGATTTTGATCAGTCTTAAATGCTCAAAATATTTTATTTAATATATAAGATCAGTAGGAAAAGGTTTGGCATTCAAATCATATGTTAATCTCATTTTATGCAAGAAAAGGGTATTATCGTCAATTACCGAATTATACAAGAACTCAATGAGATGATCAGTTTATAATCTGATCAAAAATCCTAAAAATCCCTAAAAATAATATCTTAACAGTAGGTAATGAGTTTTGGGTCAAAATCCATGTTTAAACATGCCTTATGCAAGATAGCGTAATTTAATTTATAAAAAGTTTCTATTTATAATATCTTGCATAACTTTAGTTTGAGATCAGAAATTGAAGTCAAACTTCTTGGACATACTTATATATCAGTATCAAAGGTTTTTGTCCTCTCATATTTCCAAAATTCTCATTTATATGACATAAGGGCAAAATGGGCATTTATAAGCATAATAACGAAACTTAGCATATAATTCAAATTATAAATGACCAGGTAATATAACTCCAGAGGGTTATACTACAACATAATGTGATCCTAATGGAAGCTTAAAACATGAAAGAATTAAGCTCAATCGGGTCAGAACTGAAAGTCAAAGCAAAAGTCAAGCTTTTGCGACTTTCGGTTGTGAACCGACCCTAAACTCAGAATTGTCGGGTTGAACCTGTTTGAACATGTTCTAATAATATTACTAAGTTATTAGAGTTTTAAAACATAATTTATAACTTGTGTATTATTAGTTTTAATTATTATTTATAATTCTATCAAGTTTGACTATTTAACTAAATAGTTTGACCCGACAATTAACTAAGCAAATGAAATAATTAGGAGGTGCCCTTTTAAGGGTTAATCACCTACCTAATTATGGTCACATAACCACATTCATCTCGAACAGTGGCTGGACCATTTGACTTTAAACCGAAGGTCAAAGTCAGATTACGATAACTTTGACTTTTCGGTTTTTAAATTAAAAACTAAACTAAAGAGGGGGGATAAGACACTTACAAAGGGTCCTAGCTATCTTTTCTACAAGAACAAGCTCCCTTTTTTATCCGGAACCTCCAGAGTTGAGAGTAGAGAAGATTTGAGTGATATGAGCAAATGCACAAGTTACACCCAAGGCCTATTTATACATGAATGCCATGATCTAGGATCATCACAGCTGTTATGGGGGTGTTTAGGATCACCCCAGGTGTCCTAGTGGTATTATAAAACCGTCAACAAGCTCCTAGAATCAATTTGGAAGTGTTTGAGGCGGTGTAACAGCAGAAACCTGCAGCTATCAACATTTTGCTGAACTGGGCATCTCTCGCGGGCCGCGAAGGAGTTAAGGGGGTCCTTCGCCCCCCGCGACAACCTTGATTTCAGGTGAAAAATGTTTTAAGTTTGGCAGTTTCAGTCCCTGTTCCTTTATAACTTTTGTAACTATCATTTTAGGCACAAAAGGCCCTTGTAGTTAGTTTGTGGAGGATCATGGGAGTATAACCAAACTCCGTTAGGCCTGGTTTCGTTAAACGATCACCGATATACTAGTTTCATCACAATGACGCTTTTAACCCAAAATCTTGAAAACTTGCGTAACGATCTCGAAACCTCGTGAAACTGATATTACTTATTCTTAGGAGTATATTTGAATATTACGAAGCCTCGGGTTCGTTAAAAGGTCACTCAGAGGTAAGAATTAACATGTTGACACGTTTAACCCCTGCAGTTTATAATCTTTCGATTATTTTCACAAATGGCTTCTTATACTCAAATAATTACTCATTTAAGAATATTTTCTTCGTGTGTGGTCATTCAGAGGCACAAGTTCGGTACGTTGACACTTTTAGTCCCTTCGGTTTCATATTTTCATCGCTTGTCACTTTTAGTCCTTCAAACTCAATCCTTCACATGATTAGGGTTTAGGACACGTGTCTTCACATAATTGGACGCGTTTTTACGAGGTGTTACAATTATGGAATATAATTCATAGATTTTGGATGAAAGTTGAATGTTGATATGTGAATATGGGTTGGATTGAGGAGTGAGTAACTGGAAACATGAAGTTAAAAACAGATAATTACTTTTTTCGACCCAAACCATCCATGTCACTCGACCCGACACGTTCATTTCTAGCCCTACTAACATATCCATATGCCAAAACCGCTTCGTAATCCCCTCTAACCACAGATTGTGACATGTTATTGTAGTTGGAATGCGCGTCCTCCTGGAGCTGCTCGACGAAACCCTAAACGTCAAAAGACGACATGGTAGGAACTGTGTACTTGCTAGACGAAACCGCCTCAAATATTAAAATCGAATGGTGAGACACGAGAGCACGCCCACTCTCGCTGCAACTTAACTGTCTGAACAACCGCCATTGCATATTCGTCCAAAGTATATGTCACACCCCTTTCTAAGGCGGAAGCACGAGGTGTGATCTTGAAAGGTTCTCATTACATACGAATGGTAAACATACTACATGCTCATAAAATAACTCCAAATGCCATTAATATTACATAACTAAAAACATGAGTTAAGTTTTGAGTTTACATCACAAGACAACATATTGTTTAAAAGATTACAACTTTAATTAAAAGTAGACATCACGGTTTTGGTTCTTATATCACCACGTAGAATGGGACATAACAACCAAACCCAACAAAACGGGCATATGAGTCTTGATTCATAGCAACTAAAAACACAAACAACATCCAAGAGCAGGAGCGAGACCGTGCGTACATCCACCTTAGTTACCTGAAATACATGTAAGTTTTTGGAAAAACGTCAACATAATGTTGGTGTGAATTCATGCAGGTTTTGAATTGAATGTTTGTATACTTGAATGAAAACATGGTATGTAATTTGTATGAAATGATTGTTTCTGCAAATGTAAGGAATACGAGATCGCTAATGGTTAGCTATGCCATTAACATATGTCACGACATAGGAAGCCACCAAACCTAGGCATTTTTGTCGAGATCGACTGAGACACAAAAGCACTCTTTGGTAGAAGTAGGCCAAGAGTGGGGTTGCCTGAAACCCATTAGATCTAACCCTTCTGTTCCGTGGTCTAATGTATACGTTGACTAATGGTGCTTATGGTACCCTATTCGTCACGTGATCTATGTGTCATTCCTTAGTTTTGTGTGCTGCATACCATTGTACATGTATTTTCCCCAAGTTTAGAAAACAAGTAAAAGTTTAAAAGTGGGGACATGAACTCACAATTTTGCGTTTCCTGCGTCGTAAACTTCACCGGGTTTGCTTAGAGCGTCGTATCACTACCTACACATGTGCTATGTCTTATTAAACGCTTAGGTCGAGTAACGGTTATTAGTCTTAGTTGGTTATTAAGACTTATTTTGGAATCATTGGTATATTTTGAGTTATATCCTTGATGTATTGTATAATTCCGAAGTACATAACCCAAGCATAGGAATGCTTGTATTCGTGTATTTTCATACTTGTGTAAAAATATACATTTTCTCCATCAAAAATACATTTTCTATTTGCCTAAAATATGTTATATTTGGTATTCCAAATTTTGGTATATTTGTGTGTTATATTATTTCCAAGTTTCTAAAATAATACAACTACTATACATAATATACATGTATCACACATATTGTGACGAATATATACTTGGTCACTTTTATTTATCAAAAATCACCCTCCAATGTTTGTAATTTTTGTAATAAAAATTATGGCAAGGTTTATATGGAAAACCCATGATTAAAATACACTTGTAAATATTGGTTTGAGAATATTTCTCTAAGTGTTTATATTTTTAGAAAATTTTGCCATAGTTTCCCCTGAAAATGAAGGTTCCCATCCTTTCAAAGCATATCATTTTCTTTTAAAATCAACAACAATCACCAACAATTAAATCAAGACTTACCATAAGTCAAGATTATGTAAATTACACTACATCATGAACTTGAAGTTTTTGTAAAAACTTGTAGTAACTTACCATGTTATCTAGTAGGTTTAGTTATCCTTTAAAACATGGTTATTTGTTTCTAAATCACATTCTTGAAAGATTTAGTCATTTACAACTTGTAAGATGATTTCTCTAAAAATATTTCTTTTGTAGTTTTCTTGTTACAAACATGTTTCTAGTCTTGTTTAAACAATAAAAATATGATTAGTTTGCTTAGAAACTAGGACTTTGTAAATCTCATAAATAAACTTGGTTTCTTGAGAAAATTAGTTTTGTAATCATTTATTTACAAGATTTATATTTTGTTTAAACCATCTTTACATATGAAAACCAATTTCATCATTCAAGTTCATGAAGACATAAAGCATGATGATCTTGGTCTTTCACAAGATCACCACTTTAACTTACTAGATCATGTGTTTAATCACAATCTAGTAGGTTTCTTATGATGTCTAACATCACTAACACAAATCATCATTCATCAAGAAGCAAATGATCATCATTTACATGTATTCTTATGTATTTAATGCTTATGTTAAAGTATCATGATCATGTTCTTTT
The DNA here is from genome assembly GCA_030545235.1 of Helianthus tuberosus. Taxonomy (NCBI): domain Eukaryota; kingdom Viridiplantae; phylum Streptophyta; class Magnoliopsida; order Asterales; family Asteraceae; genus Helianthus; species Helianthus tuberosus. Next base: position 2,869,194 of record JARYGA010060349.1, on the reverse strand, counting down.
GTGTTCTTCAAGATTAACCATGTTTATCATCTTTTAACCAACTAATTATGAAATAACAAGGGATTATATGGGTCTTACTACTAGCACAAGGCTAGGGAAGAACACAAGAGGTTGAAGATGACAAATGTGATGGATAAAAGCAATCGGGAAAGGTCCTTCAAGATCCACAAGCTCTAAACTTCGTTAGACACCTTCTTGCACCTTGTGATTAACTTGGAATAGTTGAACTTGAATGAAGGATGAAGGTGGTGTGTATGGTGGCTCACGGCCGTGGGTAAGAGGAGGGAGAGAGAGAGTTAAGTGTGTGTAATGGGTGAAAGATGATGAAGATTATGATCTACAAGTTCAAATTTATAACCATATTTAGTGGTTAACCCTTGGATCATATGTCTCTAAAGTACAAGGCAATATCTTTCATTAAATCTTCCAAGATCCACTAATATCTAGCAAGATCTCATAAAATTCCACCAATTAGGCCATGTGGCCGATTACTAGCTTGTGGGGGGGGGGGGGGGTCTAAGTGTAAATTTTGAATCATCTAGTTAGATTCCAAGTATATATAATTAGTTAAGCTAGTTACTAGATATTTTAGTGGGTGTTAAGGTGTTCGGGGATCATAACTAGCTTAGAAATAATAAAACAATGCTTCTAGCAATATTTTGGTATTTCGGGTAGTGTCCGGTTGTTCGGTTAGATACCGGTTCGTTAAAGTGCTAAATTATACCGTTTAGTGTTCCTTATGTACCCTTTTGTGACACTTTTAATTCCCGACACTTAGGAAGGTATTCTGGATAATAAAACATAATTTCTGCATGATATTTTGAGGTTAATAAGCTGATTTTAGCTGAATTATGGCTGATTTGAGTAAAATTCTGCATTTAAAGTGTGTTTCGGGTGCTTTTTAGTGCACAGTTTAGCTTCCGGAAAGTCTATATGTTAACCCTTGTATCCATACTTGAGTTTTAGTGTATTTTGGACACTGGACCTACTCTTAGGCCCTAATTCTATTGTCTGACTGTTTTCTGCAGAATGCTGACACAGCTTACCGGTGAGTTTACTAGTTTTTTTGACGTAACGCTTAAAGTAATGCATAAAGCAATATTTGAAGTATAAAACATGCATGAATTCATATGTTTAGTAAGAAATCAGATAATGTTGACATTTAAGCACATATTTGCAGATAATAAATAATAATTAAATTGTACGGAAATTACCGGTTTTGTGCCAGTTGTCACAGTCTCCCCCCCCCCCCCCCGTTAAAAGAATTTCGTCCTGAAATTCAGGCTGAGTTATCTCTCGCAGGAGTTTTCTTGAATAGGTGGGGGTACTTTTCTTTAAACTAGTCTTCATGTTCCCACGTGTACTCGGGTCCGTGCTTAGAGTTCCAACGTACTTTGACCAGTTTGACACTGCTCCTCCTGGTCTTGTTGACTTTCCAGTCTGTAACCTCAACGGGTTGTTCTGTAAATCGAAGTATGTCGTGGATATGCACTTCATCCGGAGGGATGATCACTGTTTCTTGGGTCGGACTCTTCTTGAGGTTGGACACGTGAAACGTATCATGTACTCCGTTAAGTTCTTCCGGTAACTCCAACTTGTATGCCACGGTACCAATTCTTTCCAAGATCCTGAATGGTCCGATGTATCGCGGGTTCAGCTTTCCACGTTTTCCGAATCTTACTACGCCCTTCCAAGGTGAGATCTTCAACAAAACTCTGTCTCCTACCTCAAATTCTAAAGGTTTCCGTCTTCGGTCAGCGTAGCTCTTTTGTCGATCTCGAGCTGCCTTAATGCGCTCTTGGATCTGCATAATCTTGTCAGTTGTCTCTTGAACAATTTCAGGACCAACCATACGTTTGTCTCCAGCGTCTGCCCAACATAGCGGCGAGCGGCACTTGCGGCCATATAGAGCTTCGAACGGTGCGGCTTTTATGCTCGTATGATAACTGTTATTGTAGGAAAACTCAACTAAAGGTGGGTGAGTATCCCAGCTACCGCCTAGGTCCATAACACATGCGCGAAGCATATCTTCCAGTGTTTGTATGGTCCGTTCGCTCTGACCGTCTGTTTGCGGATGGAAGGCCGTGCTTAGATCTAACTGAGATCCAAAAGCCTCCTGGAAGGATTGCCAGATCCTTGAGACAAAACGTCCATCTTTGTCTGAAATAATTGAGATAGGCACTCCATGACGTGCCACGGTTTCTTTCAGGTACAGCTCAGCAAGCTTTCCAGTACTATCCTTCTCTCGGATCGGTAGGAAATGTGCAGACTTCGTCAATCGATCAACTATCACCCATATCATATCATGCCCTATAGGGGTCCTGGGTAATTTGGTTATGAAGTCCATGGATATCTGCTCCCAATTCCACATGGTAATCTCTGGTTGTTGCAGTAGACCGGACGGTTTCTGATATTCAGCCTTAACCTTAGCACAGGTTAGGCACTTTCCAACATAAATAGCAACGTCGCTCTTGAGTCTCGGCCACCAATAATATTCTTTCAAGTCTTGATACATTTTGAATCATCTAGTTAGATTATAATTCAAAACCAAGTATATAATTAGTTAAGCTAGTTACTAGATATTTTAGTGGGTGTTAAGGTGTTCGGGGATCATAACTAGCTTAGAAATAATAAAACAATGCTTCTAGCAATATTTTGGTGTTTCGGGTAGTGTCCGGTTGTTCGGTTAGATACCGGTTCATTAAAGTGCTAAATTATACCGTTTAGTGTTCCTTATGTACCCTTTTGTGACACTTTTAATTCCCGACACTTAGGAAGGTATTCTGGATAATAAAACATAATTTATGCATGATATTTTGAGGTTAATAAGCTGATTTTAGCTGAATTATGGCTGATTTGAGTAAAATTCTGCATTTAAAGTGTGTTTCGGGTGCTTTTTAGTGCACAGTTTAGCTTCCGGAAAGTCTATATGTTAACCCTTGTATCCATACTTGAGTTTTAGTGTATTTTGGACACTGGACCTACTCTTAGGCCCTAATTCTTTTGTCTGACTGTTTTCTGCAGAATGCTGACACAGCTTACCGGTGAGTTTACTAGTTTTTCTGACGTAACGCTTAAAGTAATGCATAAAGCAATATTTGAAGTATAAAACATGCATGGATTCATATGTTTAGTAAGAAATCAGATAATGTTGACATTTAAGCACGTATTTGCAGATAATAAATAATAATTAAATTGTACGGAAATTACCGGTTTTGTGCCAGTTGTCACAGTATAACTAACAGAAACATCAGAACTAGCGGATTTCAACCCGTCATAATTAACCCAAGCCCACCACCTATATCAATAACTTTCATCGAAGCACCAAGACGGACCAACTCACAGTAAATCGGCGCAACTTCACCAACACCATCTGCAAGCAACTCTGCCGTAGGTATCTGCGACCCGATATGAAAATGAAGCAACTCAAAACAATCCAACATCCCACATTGCTCAAGCTTTCTCACAACACGAACGATTTGCGTCGTAGTAAGCCCGAAATTCCCTTTCTCCCCATATGTCGCTCCAAAATGGCCCGAATGCTTCGTTCTAAGCTTCACACGAACACCTAGCTTCATACTAACATCTATAACCGAATCCAATTCTTCCTCTTGTTCAAGTACAATAACCGTATTTAACGAAAGCTTTCGCGCAATTAACGCCAATTCAACATACTCAACATCTTTAAAACCATTATAAATAAGTAAAGATTCAGAACTACCTTTACATAAATAACTCATTGCAAGAAGAAGCTCCATATGGCAAGTTTTGAATGTTCTAGGCTATGTGACTGTTCAAAAAAAAAAATTCTGACCCGACCCGAAACCCGTTCTTACCTGGACCCATTTCAAGCCGAACCCGTTCTGACCCGAACCCGTTTCGACCACCCGAACCCGTTCCGACCCGAACCAAAACAACCTTTTTTTAATTGACCCGTTTTGACCCGAACCCGTTTTGACCCATGACCCAACCCGACCTGTTTGCCAGGTCTTCAAACAGATCATGGGAGATATATTGTTTTCCTTAAAAGTAAAAAAAAAAAAACTTTGATGAAATTCTATTAGTGTCTTTTTATTCGTATGACATATCGATCAAATCAAATATACTACAACATACCGTCTTTTCAAACAAACATCACATATTAAACATCTATGAACTATGAACGTTTTTTCTTCAACCGCTCCACTGCAATCTTGAGCGCTTTTACATCATCCGTTACTTGATCCAGTTTTCTGCTTAGAGCCGATACCACCTCTTGAATTTCATTAAAATGGGTTAATGTCAGAACGGGTTTTGGGTTGGGTCGCACACTATAGTGGGCCGCACACTTATGTTAAACAGTTACTAGATATTGGGCCGCACATTGATTTGAAATGGTCGCACACTCTGGTTTGTGGGCCGGAGACTTGGGCCGCACACCTTTTGGACTCGCACACTGGTTCAGGAGTCGCACACTCAAAATGGGCCTAGTTTTGTGGGCCGTACACTTAACTCATACATTCGTAAACCCTCGAGGTGAACATACGTTCCAACTGCTATGCTATACGTGTATGCCATGGTCATTATTTGTATGCAACTTATTAGTATACGTGTAGTATCATACGTGTGTTATTAGAATATGAACCTGACTTGTATGGTAACCATAATAGGACGTGGTTGACCACATTAGCTCAAGTGACCTTTATCTGCCGAGCTAATCTACGGTGAGTTCACACTTTTTAAAAGCATGTAATTCCCGGTGGTTTGGGAATGGAACCAACAGCAACTATCCCCCTTGGGTGAGATGCAACCTGCGTATTCTCCTTGGGTAGAATGGCTAACGGGTTATTAGTTAAATTGTGTTATTAGGTTTGACAAGCCTCACACCGTGCCGCAAAGGACGGGCGTGGACTAATATACTTGGGCACTTAGTCAATGATGATAGACATTGACTCGGGGCACTAAACATAACTACAGTTAGTAGTCGGTATGGTACGGGTCTAGTTTAAAACAATGGGGTAGCTCCCCATGACATGTTTTTATACAGAATAGAGTAATTCAACAAACTTGTGGTTTTTGAAAACAACATAAACAACTGTGAACTCGCCAACTTTGCGTTGACACACTACTGCATGCTTTGCATGTCGTTAGGTACATGGCTGGAGCTTGCACGAGGAGTAGACGTTGTGGCAAGGAACCAACTGTTGGGTTCCTACTATTTAACATTATGAACTTAGACTGTTTAATGGGTTTTAACTTTATACTTCCGCTAACACTTAAACTTGGTTTTGGGTATTTGTTTTTTATAGACACTAATCGTATTGATTGTGGTGGTTTACTTTACTTTACTTTGCTTATTGTTCAACATGATTGGTGGCATGATCCTGGTTAGTCACACGCCTTGCGGTAATACTTCGCATGTGGATTTTGAGGGTGTGACAATATCAGCAGCTAGAAGATGTGGTTTGTAGATTACGACATTCCAAGAACAATGGTGGTGGTGACAAGAAACAATGGCTCGAAAAGGATTTTGAGATAACAACAATGTATTAGCATAAACCATAAACTACAATGAGTCATGGGACATAAATGAGATATGTAATATTGAGTATTTGCTCTGATACCATGTAAAGTGATATTGTATAAAATGAAAGTGTGATTGTAAGTGAAGGGTTCACCTCTATAAATAGAAGAGAAAACCCTAAAATAAGGCCCAAATGAGCCCAAAGTACAATATTTACAAGACTAAATTACAAAACTCGTCCTTTATGTTGACATCATATTGCAAAGTGTGTCCTTTGTCCTTAAAAGTGACGAGATTCATACTTTATGTTTGCAAACTGTAGTTACGTCCTTTACCCCAAACTTTGTTTTTTTTTTTGTAACGCCACGAATCAATTGTACAGTGATGAGTTATTGCGTAGGTAGACAAGCAATGACGTAGCGATTTTGTACCAAAATCACGAAGAAAAACACCACATTCCTGGGATGTTAGGTAGCATCGATTGTACGCATCTTGTTTGGAGGATGTGTCCTAAAGCGTTACGCGACCAACATAAGAGAAGAATCACAAATACCCAACGATCATGGTCGAAGCAGTTGCGTCACAAGATTTATGGTTTTGGCATGCGTAAATGACATCAATGTTCTTCAACAATCTTCAATAGATCTCATTGAACGAAATGGAACCGCACCTAAGTGTCAATTTCAAGTGAATGGACATACATATAAACATGGATACTATCTAACCGACGAGATCTACTCTACTTGGTCAACGTTTGTGAAAACGTTTCCATACCTGGTCGATCTGAATGAAAAGAAGTTTAAGAAATTGCAAGAATGGTCAATAATAGACGTGGGTCGTGCTTTTGGTGTGCTCAAGGGGAAATGAGGTATACTTAGGAGACCCATACATGCTATCACAATTAGCGTGGTGTATACGTGCATCATACTGCACAACATGATCTTGAAGGACGGCGGGAAACCTCCCCACCGGTCCACATCCTGGATCCCATCGTCAAACGTTTTTAACAATGATGCTCTTCGTGAGTTGATAGATCGAGATATGCAATATCGACTTAGAAATTATCTTGTGGTCCATATTGTAGCTTAAGATCTACCGTACTTCGAAGAGGAAGATGAGGAATAGTTTCGTTTATATTCATGTTTTTCCATTTTAATTTAAATCGTGTTTTTTTTTAACTTTTATTAGTTAGTTTAATTGAAATTGTTATTTTATGAAATTTAAATTTTAATTAAACTTAATTGTTGAATTTATTTAAAGTAAAAAAAAAAAGTTATAGGATCCTTGTGGGTAGGCCACCTGTGTTTTGTACTGCTACCCCTCCCCCTAATAAAGTTAGTAAGATGAAAAAAAAAAAAAAAAACAAAGTGTTAAAGGCTAAAAAAGAAAGTATGAAACCTAGGAATTTAATCGGTTCTAAATTGGGTCATTCGTAGAGCTTCTAATGGGCCCTGGGGGTCTCCGCCCTCTGTTTTTTCGCTTCGTAGTGTTCATTTTATAAAAAAATTCCCCGATTTTTTTTAAATACTGGATTATGAGAGTCCAACCTCCCTAATCTTTCGTTCACGATCCCCGCTAAATGAACCGGGTTGTCGCAACATTGGTTCCAAACTGGTTCAGGTTCAAATTTAACCGTTTAAACCGAGCTCAGTTCACCAACCACTTTTTTTGGTGCATGTCTAACTTCTAAACTCATGGCTCTTTTATTATTATTTCTTGAGCTTTGGCTAACTGGGCCCTATTTAGATTTTAGAGGGTAAGAAACTGTTATTTTTTATTTCTGAAAGGGTCTCAACTGAAATTCAGTATCACGATCTGTAAACAAACAACTGCACGCAAAATGGCACCAACGTCTTCTGCAAGTAAACTCTAATTGTTGCGGAATGCTGATAGATGAATCTGATCACACAATAACAATGGATGATCAATCTTCATGAACTAATGCAATCAATTCATCAGGTATTTTCAACGATCGATGTTCTCATTTCCATATGTTGACCTAATTTCGCAGTTACCGTTGTTTTCACCCGTAGATCAATAGATTTATACTCATTAATTCATGTTTTTTAGCTGTATATGTGTAATCTGTTACTATGTTGATGATATATTTTGTTCGAATTCAAAATTAGGTGTTAATTTCATTTTGTTGAACTGCAATTCGACCTCAATGTTGTTATTCTTAGTTCAAATTCAAATTTATACAGCGATTTTGTTACATATTCGTTCGTATGGTTTGTATAATTGTATACGTGCTTTGTTAGATGATCTTAGTTGAAACTTAGCGGTTTTGGTGTTTGTGATGTGTATTTTGACTTTTGGTGTAGAAAAGTTGGAAAACAGGTTATTTAGATCCAAACTGAAATAGTTTTGTTCATTTTAGGTTTACTGACAGGCTGACATGTTGTTTAATTCTTATTATGTGCTTGTAATCACTCGTGTTGCTAAGCTTGAGTGTCGAACCGACCAAACTAAGACAAGTTGAGAAAAACTAAGCTCCATGAATTGTAGGAGGTGCTATATCTATGAAGATTCCGAATTATAGAATATAAAGACAAATAGTGAATCTAGTAGAAATAGATACCAAATATACTATCTCTTGTAGTTACTACCAGTAGAATGTTGTTGATGTTGAAGTGTGGGCAGAAAACTTAGATCTAGTTGCCTTTGAGAAATACTATGATGTATGTTCCTAGAAAACCTAACTGTAAAGTAGCCATGTGATTCGTGGAATGTTATGTTAGTCATATCATCAATGAAAATTACAATATGTTGGATGAGTTTTTAATGCAAATTGCAAATGTAAAATGTGTAACAAGTTGTATGAATGTTTCATCTCAAACTTGTAATTTGGTAGTCATATAAGTTTTTAATTGGCTGTTTTGTTAAGCATATTGTTCAATGAAAGTAACTCATCCCTGGATTATTTTTTATGTTAATATAACAATGTTGAACAAATTGTATGAATAAGTGATCAATAACTTGTAATATATAATATAATCGTAAAGCGTTTTGAACAGAAGCCTTGAAGTTGTACTGACTACTAATGGATGATACAACCGCCCTGAGTTACTGGTTAAATTGGCGGTTCTTCCTTTGCGCATTATGGGCCCTAATTGCTGTTATAGCAGCTGCAATTGTTATAGCAAAATATGAAGTAGTCAACAAAAAGAGAAGAAAGCAACAAGATGATGAGCTGGACGTTGAACCCGTTGGGATTTTGTATGATGATGAAACTTGGAGGACCTCTATAAAATCGTTGCATCCTGTATGGCTGCTTGCTTACAGATTAATCGCCTTTAGTGTGCTACTGGCAATTCTATCCATTAATCTGGCGATTAGTGGACCTGGGGTGCTTTTCTACTACACTCAGTAAGTTGACTTTTTCAGTTTTATATGATTCGTTGTTTATTCAAGCAAAACCTCCAGTGTGAAGTGCTTGTTAGATGTTGAATTGTTGATTGTTTCATTTGAACGTTTGTCTTAGTGACCATCTATGATTAGTTGGTTACAGATTGACGAGTCAGAAGTCAAAGTACATACAAAGTCAACCAACTGTCCCTAACACTCTAACAGAATATTACATAAAACTAACGACTGTTGCTGGTGTGGCAGTAGCTATACTGTATACTCTTCACATAGAACCACAATACAATCTAACTTGACAAAATGATCATCGACTATTTCCTAGTCAATATTCGTCAACATCTTTGAAATTGCATTTTACCTTTTCATTGTCATAAAACCTAAAATATTTAGTATTGTATGCTACTTCAGGTTCGGATTCTAACTTAAAACACTTTAGAACCGTGCTAAAACACTTAGAACCGTGCTAAAAAGTAAAAACCATGAGAATAGTGGGCATAAAGTAAAAACCATAAAAACATCTCAACTTTATTAACATCTCATTTTTTAATGATGAACAGGTGGACATTTGTTTTGGTCACTTTCTATTTTGGGGTATGGAAACATGCAATGTTGCTAATCATACGGCTAGATTTTATTAATAAAACTGCTCTGTTATAAATTTATAATATTCACATTTTTATGCATAGCTACTGTTTGTAGCTTGCATCTTCACTCTCCATTTACGGGTGTTACCAATACTGGAAAAAAGTTGGTGTCAGTAACATCAATCATGTGGATTTAGATGCAGAACGAGCCACATCAACTGCTCCTTTAATAGAAGAGAGTTCGATTTCTCAGCATATGCCCATGAAACCTAGTAACGTTGGAGAAATTCATGTTCGCAAGGCAGCTGGCGTATGGGGTTATTCATGTCAAATAATCTTCCAGGTACGTTTCTAAATAGGGCAAGCTATATAAAGCTTGAAGGTACGGGTGGCAATCCGTATCGGGTTAAGTTGGCTGGTTTGTACAACACAAGTTACACAACCCAATTACTTTATCATGTCGACTATGCAGTTAATATCGATGAGATATTGGTGATATGTCGGTTATTGGTCCCATGTAAAATATCGGTATCAAACATCGGTCAGAATATCGGTACCGATATTAAATGCAATATTGACCGATATTTGACCGCTATCACAGATATATCACTGAATTGTTAGTGTTAAACTGCTATATATATAAATTCTGCATGATATCGGAATTACCGATATCCCACTGATATCTCACCAAGATAACCTATATCTCAAATATCGGTCCTTGACCGCTATCCGATATTTTACCGCATTAACTGTATAGCATGTCGAAAAGCTGAACCCTAACCTGGACATGTATAGCCCGATTATCGAAGCAAATAACCAGGTTGGCGGGTTATATTGGTTGGTCCGGTTGACAGGTTGGCGGTTGGAAGCAGGTTAGTCGTGTCAAACCGGAACCAACCTGTTTATTAAACGGGTAGCCTTGTCGGCCCGTTTAGAACCAACCCTAACCTTGGTCAAAGTTACTTTATCTGTTACAATGTCCGATAATGTCAAACTTCTGTTACGGAATTGTCACCCATAGTATAAGGTAATCTTCTAAGTTAACTTGGTCATAGTTACTGACAAGTCAGCACAATGTCCGATAATGTCAAACTTGGTCAAAGTTACTTTATCTGTTACATAATCAAGATTTTAAAGATGAAGGATTTCTATCAGTTTATTTGAAAGTTTAATGGTTTTAATCCTGTATAAAAACAAAGTTGGTTATCCAAAATAGATTTTTTTTTGGTTTCATTATTATCAAGTTGCAATGTTCATGAAATTTGTTTTTCACTGGTGATCTCTCTTAATACACAGATATGCGCAGGTGCTGTGGGGCTCACCGATAGTGTCTTTTGGTTCATAATCTATCCATTTCTTACTCCAGCAACTTACAAACTAAATTATGTAAGTGTTCTCTTCACCCTTTTTAACCACTAAGCTTCATGTTAGTAATATACTGATATTTTTTTCATTTTATTTAAGTTTATAGATTGTTTGTCTATCTATTTTATATAATTTTGAGGCTATCCTTGTTTGTTACAGTTAAACGTTAGCTTGCATTCACTCAACATTGTTTTCCTCCTCATTGATGTGATTCTGAATCGCTTAGTAAGTTATAATCTTTTTTATTCAGTTCTGATTTTTCATTAGTATGTATAATTTTTTCATTGCATGTTCTATTTCACTGTCTTACAGATATGACATTATGAATCTTTATTTTATTTTATTTTATTTTATTTTATTTTTTCCCACAGAGATTTCCACTCTTTCGTTTAGCATACTTTGTTCTATGGACATGCATATTTGTCATCTTCCAATGGATTCTCCATGCTTGTGTATCAATGCGGTAAGCCATAAGCTGTCTTTTGCATATAATTCCAATCATTATATCATGTTCTCAATTTTGTTATCCTTGATACAATCAATTTCAACCTGCACACAGACACAATTGGATTTTACTACAAAAAAGTATAAACATACACATACAAGTATAAATTATTAGTGTTATTTTTTATACAAGTATAGAGCTGTTGAAACAAGGATCTGATGGAAATGAACTGTTCACTGGTAGGAGTATAGGCTTAAGTTTAGGTGGATAAATCATTTTTTTTTCTTAAGGGCAAACTGCATGAGATATTAAGGGACTTTACACATTGTCCTGATTTTAGCAACCAGTTTTAATTGTGACAATATAGAAACCAAGTTACACTTTACCCCCGATTTTCGCAACCAAGTTCATTAATACCAGCTGTAGCAACAAATGACCTGTTGAACTCATTTTGCTTATTAAAAAAATCCGACATGATTTCTTATATGTCACTTAGTTTTCATGCTTATGCCAAGTGGCATCTGATTTGCTATTCAATTATTATTTCTGTATACGAATAAAAAACAATTTAAAAATATTATTATAGAAAGTTGTAAATAACTTTTTAGTTAGTTTTTTTTTTAAATCACATACACATTGATGTCGTCTAATGAATCCATCCATGAATTAATATTAAAAATCCTAGCAAAGACTGTTGAGCAGTTAACATCCACATGGCTCTTGTTATTATGTTGTGTGTGTGCATGTGATTACTGATCCTAAGCAGTTAACATCCACATGGCTCTTGTTATTGCAGGTGGCCATATATCTTCCTTGACTTGTCATCTCCATATGCTCCCATTTGGTACGATCTAGTGAATGTATACTTTTCCTTTTTACCCTGAAAAACTTTGGCACGCGACCAAAATTATAAAGAAAAGCATGGAAAACAATGTTGGTTGTTTCCTAAATTGTAGTTATAAAGTAAAAAACTGAGTTTCTATTTTCAGACAACCTGTTTTCTCCAACTAAATACACCCGTAATGCCATCGTTGTCAATAGCAGCCGCTATGGTCGCTATAGCGAATAGCGTAGCATATAGGTCGAAGGGCGCTACAGGGCATGTAGCCATAAATAGCGGGATTTCAGTTTTTTTTTAAATATAAATAGCGGGATTTAAGTTTTTTTTTTTTAATATGAATAGCGATTATATATAGCTATAAAATGTCTGGATTTTAGTTTTTTGTCAAACATACATGTAAAATAGCATATATACCAGGGTATTTTGATATAATATACATATAATTTATTTTCTAGTGTATCGCTATTTATAATATAGCGCCCGCTATTTATCGCTTTTCGCTAGGTAGCATATATGTACCTTATCGCTATTTTTCGCTATGTAGCATATAGGTACCTTATCGCTATTTGTCGTTATTCGCCATTAACAACTATGCGTAATACTTTGTCCTAGTCATAGTCTCAGGCGGTTAAGCCTGGTCCTTAAGAAGCCCGGTCCAGGTTAACCTCTATCTCAACATCTAAAATGCGGGGGTGGTTCGACTGTTTTTAGGGTAAACCTCACGAATAGAAACAGGCTTTACAGTTTTCCCAATTTCAACAACCAACTTTAAATCGAGCACAAAATAGAAATGGGCTTACACTTTATTACTGCTTTTAGCATCCAACGTGCTGATGTGGTGCTGGACTGCTGGTTAGATATCACAATAGATGGCGTGTACACTAAAATGACAAATAAAATGTCACGGTCAGGTCCTTGGTTGCTACAATGAGTAATAAAATGTAACTTGGTTGCTAGAACCACTAATAAACCAAAAGTTGGTTTCTATTTCATGAAAGATTATTCAACAATATGCAAAACAAACTATCAAGGTATATACTAGAGTGGATAATATCTAGGCAAGGTTCAGTAGTTATTGGATAACAAGACTACACTGACATTGGTTCATATACAATAAAGTTATTAAAAAAATTTGTGAAAATGCAATTCCTTTTCTGTTGGTTATGTTAAAGATAGTGATACATATTTAACCCCCAATATGATTATACTAGATGCTTTAAAATGGTAAATATAATTTCTTCTTTAAGGGCATAAAGTGGCACACAGGTATCTTCTTATCAGTAGTAGACACATAAAAATTTCTTTCTTTCTGTTCATTTACATTTTTTTTGGCTATATGGTAAAACTGCATTACCTTTACTTTATTTCTTGATCGGAAAATCAGACATAATTAGTTAACATACGCCTTCTCAATTTTATTCGGAGAATCATGGTTAAGTTATTTATTTCCCCGTCCTGTTGCCCCAAATTGACCGTTTATGTTAGTTTATGTCATTCGAACATATAATTGAAATTGTATGAAAACATTGTGTCGTGTGGCGTCGTCCCGCCCTGCTTAGGGTGGTCACTTGTTTCTTTCTGCCATAGGGGGCGAGTCCCAACCAGTGGGGGTAGTGCCACTTCCGGCGGCACACACCTTTTTCCTAGATGTTGAGGCGCTCCGAGAGATATGCGTATCTTGCTCAGACCAATAAATAGAGCTGAGGCTGTAGTTAAAGCCGTTAGTAGAAAACCGAAATAACTAGTTATGATAGGCATCAAGGAGCTAAATGAAATATGTTCTTTTTATACATATGTTTATAAAAAAGCACTTACCTGAGTTTCCTTTTTTACAAAATAGGAGAGAAACGAAAAGAGTGACCAGGAACCCACGTGTTTATTGTTTAATCACGTTTCTAAGTGTACTCGATCTTCAAGCATTAGGCCCGTCACATTATTGACCCTTTTATACGTTTCCTGTTCTTGATTCTTCTGTAATTTTGGAGGCATAGAAGATGTTTTCAGATGCATTTGGCATCTTTTCCTTAGTAATTATATATTATATTTTTATTCAAACATTTCTCAATGGATAAGTGACTTGTTTACAGGTATCTGGGAGTAGGATTAATTCTCCTCCCTGCATTTGGCATCTTTGCACTCATTGTTAAGTGTAAGCAACTGCTTCTGTCAACATTTTCCGAAAATCTTGGAGCATGAGGTAACACTATGTCTCTTCCGTTACACGTTTTATGACACAATGCATGTAATGATGTAAATGTACAATAACACGAACAAATGTTTCTTTCAAGGAATTAAATTACGAAATATAAATTCTTGAAAATTTGGAGAACTGTCATATTTCAATTCTGTTCAGTTGATCTGTCAATTTCTTTTTTCTTTAATTTTGACGGGTCCGGCTCAAAACTGTTCAAACATGGACTTATCGTGATAATGATGATGATGTTAACTTGTGAAGAACAAATCAGGTCAATATAAGCCATGTTTGACACACTGGAGGCTTTTTGGCCTGTTCATGTAGTTTTAACAGACCCCGTTCGCGTTGAAATAGGCCGTTTCAAAATATGTTGGGCTGAATCGATTGATAGGAAATTCAAAACATCTAACAAATCTCATCTTTTTATCTTTTCTGTTATATTCTGCAGTTTTTATATAGTTGTTAATGACAAGTAAACTGCAAGCAAGATGGCCACTTGTATTGTATTTGGCCATTGATGCATCATCTCTTACATTGCATAATGTTTTTAAATGATTAAAAATCTGTCGGTCACGTGTTTGGTTGGTAACGAAGTTGGTAGAATGAATGGTAGAATGAAAATCTTATGATAGTAAAATGCCCGGATAATCCATGTGGTTTTGTAAAATAACGCCTATCGTCCCCAACTTTTGGAAGTTACACCGGTGCTCCCCGTGGTTTGACTAGTTGTTACTTGGATAGTCCCTGGAGTAGATGTCCGTTAGTTTTCTCTCTTGAATCCATGTAAAATGACAAAATTACCCCTTGCTTTTATTAAAATACAAGAAAAAACTAATTAATCATTTAAAATATCAATAGGACCCCACAATTAATTATTAAATACAATATATAACACCCCACCCCACCACCCTCTCTAAATGCATCTCTCTTCAAACCACCACTACCACCACCAAACCACCGGTCACCACCACCATACCACACCACATCTACCAAACACCACCAATTCACCATTGTAACAACCACAATCACAACGCCACCATCACCCATGCCACCATTTCCCACCACCTAAAAAGCCCCAAACTGCAAACCCTAAACCAGCACCGACCACTGCCAAAAAGCACCACCGCTTTACCACCTTTGCCCTTAAACCACCACCGTTGCACCACCTCCTCCCTGAACCCCTGACAGCCGCACCACCTCCACCCTAAACCCACCACCGCTGCACCACCTCCTCCCTGAACCCCCGACCGCCGCACCACCCTCTTGTGACCCTCTCTCTGTCTTCGAAGTGATTGTCGGCTTATGCTATTCGAAAACCTTGTTCCTTCAAATGACTTGCGAGCCCTATTCTACCCTGCCGGCCATCGGAATCCCTCTTTCTTCCTTTCTCTCTAGTACCGAATTAAGGGTTTTATAGGGCTAGGTTTCGATGATGGTTGTTGTTGATTGTGTTGGTGGAGGTTAGTGGCTATGGTGATGGTGGCCGATTGTTTATAAGGGAGGGGTAAATAAGGTGAGCCCCACACTTTTAATAATCCATATTTGTTTTTATTTTTTAAAGGGAAGGGTAAATAAGTAATTTCAGATAAACTTAACGGAGAAACTAATAGGCATCCACTTCAGGGACTATCCGAGTAACAAACTGGCAAACCCCATGGAGAACCAGTGTAATTTCCAAAAGTTGGGGACTATAGGTGTTATTTTACAAAACCACAGGGACTATCCGAACATTTTACTCATCTTATGATTAATAACGTAAATAATTTAAAAAGACAGAATTGCCCTTCATAGATTTTTTACGATAGACCAACTTCAGGTTTAAACTTTAAGCACCCAATGTTAAGCTATCCATAGTAACCACGTTGGTAGTTTTTATTAGAGTTGTGGGTGTTCACAGTCCGCTTCGATAGGTTATGTGAAATCTCTTAGTCAAACCATCGTCTACGGGTTTTGTAAACGACAAAACTGGCTTGGCGGTTTAACATACGCCAGAGCCGGTTTTGGGGTTGGGCGACCCCCCTAGGGCCAAAGCTTCGGAGGGCCCGAAATTATAAAAAAAAATGATTTTTTTGTTTATTATATATTTTAAGCTTTTTTTTTGTGTGTGTGTATATATATATATATATATATATGTGTGTGTGTGTGTGTTTTAAATATATATTTTAGCGCCCGGAATATATATTTTTAAGGTCTGATTTTCACTACTCGTCGGGACCCAAAGATTTTTTAGGATTTTCTGGGATGGCCATGACATATATCACTTGATCTCAACCTGGGCAAACTTGGCCGATTTTCTTGTATGGTTCAACTATTTTTAAAAACCCTAAGGGGGGTGGGGTGGTCATCACTCACAACACCCAATCAAGTTCCGTCATGTCATCAACCATTTTTCTATCACTCACACCATTTTTTAGTGGCAATGGTCATCACCCACAATAAACCCTCACACCCCCTCACATGTTCCATCACTCAAAATTCCATAACGCGTGGAAAACATCACTGACATTTCCCATAACTCGTTGAAAACTTGAGTGGTGGTGGTTGTTTGTTCCCACCACGCGTGGAATATTGTTCTATCACGGAGAATATGTCACCGCCCCGCCTCCCCTAATAACCATGGTAGGGGGTACATGTTGAAAACGTGGAACCAAGATGAAACGTGAAGCACGCAACTTGGATGATCTATTTAAGTGTATATTTACTATTTAGTTGACTATTTCATTTTCCTCTAATACATAGTGCTTTGTTTATGATAAAGCTTTAATGCATACGTGCTTTGTTTATGATAAAGGTTTCTTTTAAAAAAAATTTTACTGTTTGATAACTTTTACTAGAGTTTTTTTTAGAAGTTTATGGATATATTACGTATCCGTCCAGTTTTTTAAATAGTTTGATACAAACAAATTTAAATATATATTTAAATGAGCAGTTCATGATACAAATTTGAATAGTTTTAGACCAATATAAAACTTAAGAAAAAAATAATGGAAGTTGTGCGGGAAAGCAGCAGCCTAGTGTTGAATAAGGTAGTGCCAAACAAATATACTTCAGTCTTAGAATGTTAATATCACATGTCGTGTTTGGGATTGCTTATGAAAAATAACTTATTGACTTTTCACCTATATCCTTTTCCAAATAGTCACTTCCTTCTATACATTAATAAGTTGTTTTATAAGCAATCCCAAACACCCCTAACTCGAAGAAAGTCTCATTTTGACTCTTAATCTTCATTTCATAATCTATGTTTATTTATATATATATATATATATATATATATATATATATATATATATATATATATAGGGTAGGGATCCTAAGAGAAGTCCACCCTATTTGAGAAACTTGAGAAGCAATCTGGACCACACATTTTCCCTAAGCAAAAAATGCAAAAAAAGGTGAAAAAAATGCAATTTTTTTGGAAAAATCGTAGCTTTTTCTTTAAGGATTAATTTTTTTTTAATTTTTTTTTTTTGGATTTATATACACATGTGTATATTTTTAATCTTTTAACTATACATATATGTATATTGTCAATTATACATATATGTATATACATGTTTAAAATTGAAAAAATATGTATTATAAATCCTAAACCTTATACCATAAACACTAAAGCTAAACCTTAATGCTAAACCCTAAAGCTAAACCCTAATTCTAAACCCTAAAGCTAAACCCTAATTCTAAACCCTAAAGCTAAACCCAAATGCTAAACTCTAAAGCTAAAACTAAACCCTAAAGCTAAACCCTTAATGCTAAACCCTAATGCAAACCCTAAAGATAAAGCTAAACCCAAAAGTTAAAGTTAAAGTTAAACCCTAATGCTAAACCCAAAAGCTAAACCCTAATGTTAAACCCTAAATACTATTACTAAACGCTAATGCTAAACCCTAATGCTAAACTCTAAAGCTAAACCCTAAACCATAAAGCTAAACCCTAAACCCTAATGCTAAACCCTAAATACTAATGCTATAACACTTATTTTTCAACTTTAAACATGTATATACATATATGTATAATTGACAATATACATATATGTATAGTTAGAAGATTAACAATATACACATATGTATAAATCCAAAAAAAAAAAAAAATTAAATCCTTAAAGAAAAAGCTGCGATTTTTCCAAAAAAAAAAAATTGCATTTTTTTTACATTTTTTTTGCATTTTTTTGCTTAGGGAAAATGTGTGGTCCAGAATGCTTCTCAAGTTTCTCAAATAGCCTACTACTTCTCACATGATCCTTATCCTATATATATATATTCAGAATAAATACAATAAGTTATCTCTACTTTAGCTCGAGTTGTAACCAAACCGAATTTTAATTTAAGTTTTCAACTAGGTTAAGTATTCAAGCCAAACCAAGCTAACTCGTATATTTTCGAGCTTGAGTTGACCTTGGCTCGTTCTTGAGCCATCCCAACATTAACTATAGTATTGCATAAAATATATAAATTATTGATTTTTCCATTTGATCTTGAACCATCCCAACATTAACTATAGTATTGCATAAAATATATGAATTATTAGTTTTTCCATTTGAGTCAATTAACTTTTCTTTTATTTATGGTATTAAATATTTGAGTAAATTGTCATTTTAGTCTCTGAGTTTTGTCCAAATTTGCCAGTTTAGTCCAAATAGTTTTTTTTTTGCATCTGGGTCCCTGACTTTTACATTTTGTTGCCATTTTGATCATTTTGCCTAACTCCATCCATAAACCCCATCTGTAACCAGGGGTATTTTGGGGATTTCCTTAAAATATGTTTTCAGTTGCCATTTTGATCCAATTACAAAAAATCATAAAAATTCTAAAAAATCTAAAAAATTCTAAAAATTCAAAAAAATCAAAAAAATTCTAAAAAAATCCAAAAATAATTAAATGTTTCGGCACGAACCGTTTCGAATCGTACCGTTTCGACCCGTACCGTATCGAACCGAACCGTTTTGACGCGAACCGTTTTGAACCCGTACCGTATCGAACCGAATCGTTTCGACGCGAACCGTTTCGACGCGAAACGATTCGTGTCGAAACGGTTCGGGTTCGAAACGGTACGGGTCGAAACGGTACGGGTTCGAAACGGTACCGGTCGAAACGGTACGGGTTCGAAACGGTACGGGTCGAAACGGTACGTGTCGAAACGGTTCGGGTTCGAAACGGTTCGGGTTCGAAACGGTACGGGTCGAAACGGTACGGGTTCGAAACGGTACAGGTCGAAACGGTACGGGTTCGAAACAGTACGGGTCGAAACGATTCGCGTCGAAACGGTTCGCGTCGAAACGGTACGGTTCGAAACGGTACGGGTCGAAACGGTTCGCGTCGAAACGGTTCGCGTCGAAACGGTTCGCGTCGAAACGGTTCGCGTCGAAACGGTTCGCGTCGAAACGGTTCGCGTCGAAACGGTTCGGTTCGATACGGTACGGGTCGAAACGGTTCGGTTCGAAACGGTTCGCGTCGAAACGGTTCGGCTAGAAACGGTTCGGGTCGAAACGGTTCGGTTCGATACGGTACGGGTTCGAAACGGTTCGCGTCGAAACGGTACGGTTCGATACGGTACGGGTTCAAAACGGTTCGCGTCAAAACGGTTCGGTTCGATACGGTACGGGTCGAAACGGTTCGTGCCGAAACATTTAATGATTTTTTGATTTTTTTTAGAATTTTTTTGATTTTTTTGAATTTTTATGATTTTTTAGAATTTTTTTGATTTTTTAGATTTTTTTGAATTTTTTAGAATTTTTATGATTTTTTAGAATTTTTTTTATTTTTTTGATTTTTTGAAATTTTTTTGATTTTTTTAATTGGATCAAAATGGCAACTGAAAACATATTTTAAGGAAATCCCCAAAATACCCCTGGTTACAGATGGGGTTTATGGATGGAGTTAGGCAAAATGATCAAAATGGCAACAAAATGTAAAAGTCAGGGACCCAGATGCAAAAAAAAAAAAAACTATTTGGACTAAACTGGCAAATTTGGACAAAACTCAGGGACTAAAATGGCAATTTACTCTAAATATTTTTATCAGTCTGAGAGATTGTTTTACTTTTGGTAAAAAAAATCATTAACGATAAAAAGAATTACACAAGAATGACTAGTAAACGGGCAAAAAAGTTGCGCCACAACCCCCTTTTGAATAGCAAATCCAATTCTATCGAAAATAAAACTTCTGTTTCTTGACGGTGAGAAACTGTTGTGCACGACTCTCTGCACTCTGTCCAAAAAACCAATAGCCTCAGAAGAAAGAGAACCAAAGGTAAAAGAAAAATGGAAAAAGGTAAATTTGTTTCTTTAAAAAGGTCATCATTGGAAAAATTATTGTTTAGCAAAGAAAAATGAAAAAGAAAGAAAAAAAAACTGAAGTACCTTAAATAAAAAGTAAAAATAGCGTTCCATGTAATTGAAAAAGGTACCAACAAGCGAAAGGGACACTCAAGGGGACCTAAAAAATGACATTATGGGTATAACTTACAATTTAAGGCTGAACTCCCCCAATAAAATATTTAGAACAATAAAGATATTTGAAAACTAATCAAGATCCCTTAACTTCCAAACTTAAGCCGATATAAATTCCCATTATGTTTAATAATTGTCATAACATTATTTTATTTTATTAGCCAATAAAGAGATGCCCTTTGTGGAAATTAGGAGTAAATGTATTGATTAAGATGGTTATCCAACTTCTCTAGCAACCTACAATATTCCATTTTTTTGGACCAACAATAGAATATAATATAGATGAATACCATACGGGCGGAGAAAATGAGACACAGAAAAAAAAAAAAACCATATAAAACTTTATTAATTAGGTATATTGTTATTTCACCTCATATTGTTTTATGATGTATAAAGTTTTATCCATCATTTCTTCCGACGTCTCATTTGCCTATGCGATACATGTAGGAAAGCCGTTCACAAAATTATGATAACAAAAATTAAACAAGAACTGATTTAAATTTTATCACAATAAGCTTAACTTAAAAACTGGGAATATAAACAAGAAAAAATGAAATAGAAAGAATGGTGACTGAGGCACGCGAAGAACACGCTTCCCTTAAAACAGATTTCGGGTCACCCAGTTGAACCGTCTGTCTCCCAGGGTACAACAGCCGAAGCAGTTAGTACTGCCGGGACTAGCCTAGCACCTGAAGATGTACCTGAAACAAGGACGTAGAGTTCCTTCAGTGACGGGAATGATTGATCGTTGGTGCTGCAACTCATGCAACGTGTATTAGAGAACAGAGAAGAATGAGCTGTGTTTGCTGGTTTCTGTTGGTATTGGTGTGTCTTAACTGATGAGCTGATCTTGTTTATATAGGCACAACATCACTTATCTTTAACAATTATGCAGAGACATAATAATGCATAAACTTAGTGTAGTAGTTCAGCAGTCACTATCAGATAATGCAGCTCTTTGATAGTGCAGCAGTTAAAGAGAGTATTGTCTGAACAATAATGCAGCAGTTAAAGAGGGTAACAACTTCAGTTAAAAATCATAAGGCGGCTCTCAAGCGGCTCGCGACGATGCGAGTGTGCGCCATCAAAACGCCACATTACGCCCATCGCCCCGCTCCCGAGCCCGTGCCCGGGCGCGGGCGCGTTCGGGCCCTTACGGGCCCTCAGGCTTGCCACTGGGTGTGTCCACTTGTATAGAAGATATCATCTTCCTTACACTCCTTATTATATACCACTCTCTTATTCTTCATCCCACCTATGTGGGACAACTTGAATACTAAAATTCAAGTTTTCCAAATAATTCAATACTCTCTCTAGATTATTTCTATTTAATGAAAAGATAAATTTCCATTCAATTATTCAAAATAATTTCCAACAATCCCCCACATGAATGGAAATCAATCCACTTCCAGGTTTCTCGATACAACTTCAACAGTTGAGTATTGCCGGATAAGTAGGTGTTTCCTTTGAACTTTCCGTTGTGATGTGTACTTAGTCTCCTAGCGACTAGTAGGCGCGATGTCCTTGAACCAACCCATTTTTACGTAGACGTTATTACACATCACACATTACTCTTCTTGGTCTGGCTAACCCCTCATAGATGTGTCCGTTATGGTCATGGAACACCATCCTGGTTCTGCGAGAGCTCTAGGAATTATGCCCTCAATTCCATTCGAAGCGACCCCACTTCTCTCTAACATAGGTGATTTACAAATCATTAAAAGCCATATGCTTAACCTCTCTTGATATCACTGATTTTAAGCAGGAATGGACTAGGAAGTTTGTAATTCCCTTTTCCTGTTGAGATACTCCCCCACAGTGACCTCAGTTCGTACAGTTAGGTGGTCCTATTGAGCCTAGATCATGGGATCTCCAATCTTCTAGGATAGGTTTTCCGTTGTACAAACTTACTCACAGGGCTTTAGTCCCATTCCCATTGACGACTTATGTACTACTTCTCTGCTTAAGCCTTTCGTAAGCGGATCCGCAATGTTATCTTCTGACTTTACATAGTCAATCGTGATAACTCCAGTTGAGAGTAGTTGTCGTATCGTGTTATGTCGACGTCGTATGTGCCTTGATCTGCCATTATACATTGCATTTTGAGCTCTACCAATAGCTGATTGGCAATCACAATGTATGCAAATGGCCGTCACAGGTTTAGGCCATCTTGGAACATATTCCAAGAATTGACGTAACCATTCTGCCTCTTCTCCAGCTTTATCTAACGCGATAAACTCAGATTCCATCGTGGATCTAGCTATAAGAGTTTGTTTGGACGACTTCCAAGATATAGCTGCTCCTCCAAGGGTAAACACATAACCACTTGTAGATCTAGAAGCTTTCATATCGGATATCCAGTTGGCATCACTGAATCCTTCCACAACAGCTGGATTTTGGCCATAATGCAGTCCATAGTTTCTCGTGTATCTCAAATACCTTAATAATCTTGTCATACTATTCCAGTGCTCTGTACTAGGATTACTAGTATATCTACTTAGCCTACTCACAGCAAATGCTAAGTCTGGCCGAGTACATGACATGAGATACATAAGACTGCCTATGATCCTTGAGTATTCCAATTGAGCAGCACTCTCTCCTCTATTTTTTGACAAATGTTGAGAGGTATCAATTGGAGTTTGAGCTATACTCTTGTCCTCTGGACTGAACTTCTGAAGGATCTTATCAACATAATGAGATTGACTCAGTACCAAACCAGTTTGGGTTCTAATGATCTTTACTCCAAGAATCACATCTGATAGACCCATATCTTTCATGTCAAATCTCGATTTCAACATGTCTTTAGTAGATTTGATCATTTTATCATCACTCCCAATGATAAGCATATCATCTACATAAAGGCATAAGATTACATATCCTTTAGAAGTGTCTTTCGCATAGACACATTTATCGCATTTATTTATTTTGAAACCATTGTTAAGCATAACTTGGTCAAACTTTTGATACCATTGTTTTGGAGCTTGCTTTAAACCATATAATGATTTAACGAGTTTACACACTTTGCCCTTTTGACCTGGAGCAGAGAAACCCTCTGGTTGCTCCATGTAAATCTCTTCCTCTAATTCTCCATTGAGAAATGCGGTTTTTACATCCATTTGATGTATTTCCAAATTTCTCAAAGCTGCAATTGCAAGCACCAGTCTAATAGAGGTTATTCTAGTCACAGGTGAGTATGTGTCGAAATAGTCAAGACCTTCTTTTTGTCTAAACCCTTTGACCACAAGCCTTGCCTTATACTTTTCGACAGAGCCATCAGCTTTCATCTTTTTCTTAAATATCCATCGATATCCAAGTGGTTTGTACCCTGGTGGAAGATCTACTAGCTCCCAAGTATGATTCTGCAAAATAGAATTAATTTCACTCTTGATGGCTTCTTTCCATTGAGGTCCATCTGAAGAGGTGACTGCTTCTCTATAAGTTTGAGGCTCACTCTCAATCATATATGTAAGAAAGTCAGGCCCAAAGGATTTCTCAGTCCTTTGCCTTTTACTTCTTCTTGGTTCACCTACTTTAGCCTCTGATTGTTCTTGAGTTTCCTCTCGAACAATCTCATCAACCCTTGTTGATGAACTTGCATGATTTGAAGAACTCGCATGAGTTTGTACTAACATAGGAAACTCTTCTTCAAAATAGGTCACGTTTCCTGGCCTTGTCTCTATGATAGAGTTTTTGTGCACTTCAGGATTCTTGGATTGATATACAAGAAAACGATGTGAACTACCATTTTTTGCATACCCAATAAAGATGCAATCAACAGTTTTGGGCTCTATTGTATGTGCTTTAGGGGGTGTAACAATTACCTTGGCCAGGCACCCCCACACTTTCAAGTATTTATAGGATGATTTTTGTCCCCACCACAACTCATGAGGTGTGACATCCTTTTTCTTGAAAGGTATTTTGTTTAATAAGAAATTGGCTGACAAAACTGCCTCACCCCACATGTCCTGGCTCATCCCAGAACTTATCAACATGGCATTCATCATTTCTTTAAGCGTACGATTCTTACGCTCCGCGATACCATTTGATTGGGGTGTATAAGGAGGGATACATTCATGTATGATGCCACTCTTTGCACATACTTCCCCAAATGGTGAAACATATTCACCTCCTCTATCACTTCTTACACGTTTTATTTTCTTTTGAAGTTGATTCTCAACTTCAGCTTTATACAATATGAACTTGTCAATTGCTTCATCCTTACTCTTAAGTAAGTAAACATAACAATATCTTGTATTGTCATCAATAAAGGTAATAAAATATTTATTACCACCTCTGGTGGGAATTGATTTTAAGTCACACACATCAGTGTGAATCAAATCGAGGGGTTCAGTTATTCTTTCAACTGACTTGAAGGATGATCTTGTTTGTTTGGCTTCAATACATGTTTTACATTTTGTTTTAGAGTCCATGGAAAATTTTGGTATGTAATCTAATTTAATTAAACGACGTATCGAATTAAAATTTACATGACCAAGACGTCCATGCCAAACATTAGGAGACTCAACCAAGTAAGCAGAAGTGGTAGCATTTTTATTGATGTTTTTCTTAATAGGCATTACATTAAGCTTAAACATGCCATTTTCGGCATAGCCCTTTCCAACAAACATGCCACGCTTACTTAAAACAAATTTGTCACTTTCAAAAACCAAACGAAAGCCAAACTTGTTGAGCATCCATCCCGACACAAGACTCTTGCGTAGGTCTGGAACATAAAGCACATTCTTCAAAGTGATTTCTTTGCCAGAAGTCCACTTTAGGATCACATCACCTTCTCCCTTAATGTCAGCTGTAGCAGAGTTTCCCATGTACAACTTCTCTTCTCCCACCACCTCTTTAAATGTATTAAAGAGGGTCTTGTCTGGGCACACATGTCGGGTTGCCCCAGTATCAACCCACCAACCTTTTGGCTGATTAGCCACCACATTTATCTCCACCGCCATGGCAGTGAGATCTGTAATCATGGCCACTAAGTCCATATGATCATCATTAACCATATGAGCCGTGTCACGTTTAGGCTCTTTGCATTGGTCAGCACGGTGACCAGTTTTTTGACAGTTGTAACACTTCCCTTTAAAGGGACCAACCTTCTTTTTTACACCACCTTTCTTTGGCCTAAGGTGGTCACCACCTTTGTTTTTCCCTTTGCCATTGAACCTATGGCCATTGTTCCCCTTGTGACCTCTAGAGGTTTGAGCTTGTTCCACAAGGTTCGCTTTCACAGATGCTTCAACTTTACTTTCTTTATGTGACAGTTTGTTGCCTTCCTCAATATGAAGACGAACTATAAGTTGTTCAATTGTCATTTCCTTTCGCTTATGCTTAAGGTAATTTTTGAAGTTCACCCAACTGGGAGGCAACTTTTCAACAATTGCTGCAACTTGGAATGTTTCACTAAGAATCATTCATTCCGACATAATGTCACTAAGAATAATTTGTAGTTCTTGAACTTGACTTATGACAGTTTTTGAATCAATCATCTTATAGTCCAAAAACCTAGACACAACAAACTTTTTGGTACCCGCATCCTCAGTTTTGTATTTTCATTCCAATGACTCTCATAATTCTTTGGCAGTTGGAACCTTAAAATATACGTTATACAAGGCATCCGACAAGCCGTTCAACACATAGTTACGGCACATGTACTCAGAAAGTTTCCAAGCTTCAACATCACTTGCAGATTGGACATTAGATGTCCCTTCTGCAGGAACAGGAAGGGTCTCAGTCAAGAACCTCGCAAGGTTCAAGGTGGTAAGATAAAACAACATCTTTTGTTGCCATCTCTTAAAGTTCAAACCATTGAACTTTTCTGGTTTCTCAGCATGATTTGCAACTGTTTGAGCCGCTTGGGTACCAACTAATGGTCCCATGGTAGTTGATGTGGATCCAACAGTGGTTGATGTGGATGATTGAATAGTAGCCATTTCTGAAACAAGGATAATCAGTTTAATGCAGAACAGATTGGTTTACATAAAACCAAAACAGTGAACGGTTTTTTTTTTTTTAAGATCTGTTTTAAGTTTGTAGGAACACCGTTCACAAAATTACGATAACAAAAATTAAACAAGAACTGATTTTAATTTTATCACAGTAAGCTTAACTTAAAAACTGGGAATATAAACAAGAAAAAATGAAATAGAAAGAATGGTGACTGAGGCACGCGAAGAACACGCTTTCCCTTAAAACAGATTTCGGGTCACCCAGTTGAACCGTCTGTCTTCCAGGGTACAACAGCCGAAGCAGTTAGTACTGCCGGGACTAGCCTAGCACCTGAAGATGTACCTGAAACAAGGACGTAGAGTTCCTTCAGTGACGGGAATGATTGATCGTTGGTGCTGCAACTCATGCAACGTGTATTAGAGAACAGAGAAGAATGAGTTGTGTTTGCTGGTTTCTGTTGGTATTGGTGTGTCTTAACTGATGAGCTGATCTTGTTTATATAGGCACAACAGCAGCAGTCACTATCAGATAATGCAGCTCTTTGATAGTGAGAGTCTTGTCTGAACAATAGTGCAAAGTGCGCCATCAAAACGCCACATTACGCCCATCGCCCCGCTCCCAAGCCCGTGCCCGGGCGCGGGCACGTTCGGGCCCTCACGGTTCCTCAGGCTTGCCACTGGGTGTGTCTACTTGTATAGAAGATATCATCTTCCTTACACTCCTTATTATATACCACTCTCCTATTCTTCATCCCACCTATGTGGGACAACTTGAATACTAAAATTCAAGTTTTCCAAATAATTCAATGCTCTCTCTAGATTATTTATATTTAATGAAAAGATAAATTTCCATTCAATTATTCAAAAATAATTTCCAACAATACATGGGCTAGGCATTCGTGCTAAGAAAAGACGGTATGAGAAATCGTTAAGTATACACTACGCATGAAGTTATTTGGCGACCAACGAGTCATGTTTGAACATATATAGATAAAAGATTGTTTGTATAGATGAAAGCTTGTTTGTTTCATTTTTGTAATTTGCAAGTCTGTTTTGTACATATGTTTATTTGTTTTTTTTATATATACACGGTATATGACATAATTGTGATTTGTTTTTTATTTAAATTAAATGTAATTTTTGAGTAGTTTACTTCTTGAATCGGATGGGTATTTTTTTTAACTATAATTTTTTTTTTTTACTATAGTCATGTATGATGATAGAATCTTGCATTATTATTATTATGTCACACGACAATGATACTTAATGTGTTAGTAAGATGAGAAAAGCAAATTTCAATTGGAAATATTACAAATTTACAATAGTAGTTTACAAATAAATTTCATCTTGCAATTCACTCACATCTCCCTTGTTATTTTATCATCATCCCACCTCATAATTAAATTTAGCTCAAGCCAGTTGATCCGGATAAATCTTTGAGGCAAGGTAGAGCCAAGTGTAACTCGCCTGGTTCCGAATAATACAATATAACATAATTTGTTTGTTAACTCGTATAAACTTTAAACTTGTCATTCATGTCTCATTTTTCTTCTTGTTATGCTAGTATATTACTTATGCATCTAGGACTGTTGCTGGCTCATTCTATTAAGTCTTGTACGTAAAAACATACAATTTCATTAAATTAAAAAAAAAAAGTTAACTCACCGCACCAAAATCAGAGTCGAATCGTGAAGCTGAGTTTCCAGCTCATACCGAACATTACGAGGCAGACTGGCTTGTATCATCACCCGCTCAAGTTTAAATTGTGTATTTATATTGACTTGATTCGAACCCTCTTGTTTAACAATCTTATTCCTTATTGTGATATATACAAAATAAATAACATTATTTTGATTTACCAAACACAATCATATTTTAACGATGAACGCAATGGAGATGAGATCCGTACCCAAAAATACTGATACTGACAATGAGTAAAAATATAAACCGCACACCGTACCGTTTATGACTATACGGTACCGGTTCGATACCGGCAGTGCAAAAATATCGAAACTGACTAGTATCGAAACCAACGAGTAAAAAAACAAGATCAAAAATAAATAAAATAAATAAATAAATAAATAATAATAATATTTTTCAACTATAAATCCACAAGCATTCTCATTGAATATCCGCTCTGCATCTGATCTCCAACAGCCTTCAACCAAACTCCCAACTGTAAGTTCTCATTTTCTCACAGATTTACGTCAACATTTCAATTCAATCGTTTGTTAAACTCATTTCAAATGTGAATCAAGCTCGTGATCTGATCCAGTACTTGATTCCTACACTTAATTTAAGTTAAGATCTATTCTAATTTTGTTGTTTTATCCGTGAAGAACTAGGGTTTTTAACGTAACAATAATGGCACGCAAGAAGATCAGAGAGTATGATTCAAAGAGGCTGGTGAAGGAGCATTTCAAACGGATTTCTGGTTCCGAATTGGCTATTAAATCAGCACAGGTATACGATTCGGTTTTGTATTGGATTGTTAGGGTTTGTTTCGTGCCCTAATTGCTGTTCTAGGAGAAGATGTAACTGAATCTGTAGTGTATTAGCTGGATCTCGAACTTAATTGGTGACTGATTAGTATTGGATCATGTGTACTGATTGTGGAAGTGTTTGTTTGATCTGATCTGTAGTTTTAGGGGGTGTTTGGATGTCGTTTGAGATCGATGTAGAGTTGGAGTTTAGATATTAATATTGATTGGTGATTATCTTATTCTGATAGTGATTTTTTCAAGTTGCATAATGTTGGAATCGGTTTTAAACACAAATCTAAACCTCTCTTACTCTAGATTTACCTGACATGTGTAGCATTTAGGGGGTGAATAGGCGTGTGCGTAAAGTGATGAAAAGTGTTTGGGATACAATATTATGATTTTGATACTCTGATTGTTTAGTCTGTTACCTTTAATCGGCTAACTGATTATGGATTTTCAAATCACCATAAACAATTTGAAAAGGCACATCAGAAAGCCTTGATGTAGTTAGAGCACATTTTTTTTTTTTTTTGTGAATAGGCTAAATAACAACATGATTTCTTGATGGCAGTAGGTTTGGCCAACTATTGTTTAGACTTTAGATACAGTTTTTGTAAATATAAGAAATAAAACTGAATGGAGGAACCGTTTTGTTCCATATGTTCTTGGAAAGACACTAATATATCAATGGTTATAACTTTATAATTACTGGCAAGAAGAAGAAAAAAGGTTATAAAGTCCTCAAATTGATTGTTTGCTCATAGGTAAGATGGTATTACTTTTTTATGGGCAAGTACAGATTCTTGTAGCAATAATGTTTGTAGTATCTTAGTTTCGAACTCTTGATGAATGATGATTATGAATTGTCTATATATTAGCATGGCTCAAACATGGTTTCGAGGTGAGATTATTGATTAACACATCTCTTTTTGTTACGTCAGATTACTGAATCTACAGACTTGAATGAGCTAGTAAAAGTGGAACCTTGGCTTTCTTCAGCAAAATTGGTTGTGAAACCTGATCTGCTGTTTGGTAAACGTGGGAAAAGTGGGCTCGTTGCTCTAAATCTTGATTTGGCCCAAGTTTCTGAGTTTGTGAAGGCACGTCTTGGTAAAGAGGTAAATGTTTAATCATTACTATATATAAAGAGTACAAGTTTAGACCTAGTTAAATCAACTACTTTCTTATGTGTGTGTACCGAGTACCGACACACATATGCATACATATCATTTCTAAATCTAAAAGTACCAGGTTTATGTTTTATAGTCAATTTTGATTTGTTTCTCAACCAAATTCACAACCTACATGTTTTAATATGCAAGCGTAATGCTAGTGGGAAAATTCCAACAATATTGTTTACACGTGTGGTCTTACTTTATTCTATGTGTCGATTTGGGTTGTATTCTATCTCAAATTAGTCGAATAAAAAAATAGCTAAAAGGGAACGTGCCAAGATATTTTAAGAGTCATTAAGTCTCTTTTTAAATCTTACAACATCTTAAATCTTTTTGTTTTAAAGACTTTAACTATTATTGTTTTTGTAATCATATTTAACTCATAAGCTCTGTAAAAAAATAGAAAATGAACAACAAAGTATATTACTATTTACAGTCAATCAAAACACAGCCCATTCTTAGAAAATGAACCTTTTCAACTTGAATCCGTTTTGACATTGTATTCATTGTGCCCATCTTGCTATCTCCAGTGTTGACTTGTAATTTTACATCTTATACATCTTGGAGTTTTATTTTATATGTTTTGTTAAAAGGTTGTATTGACTTAATAGGTTGAGATGGGAGGATGCAAAGGACCCATAACCACATTCATTGTTGAACCATTTGTTCCACACAATGAAGAGTTTTATATCAACATTGTTTCCGAGCGATTAGGATGTAGCATTAGCTTTTCTGAATGTGGAGGTATTGACATTGAAGAGAATTGGGAAAAGGTACACAAGTTTTCTTATGTTATATTTGCGAAAAAAACTTTTCTTATTTTTTAAATCCATTTATTTATGAGTGAGTGGATTTGGTTGTGTTTTATCTCTAACTGTTCATTAAAGTAGCTAAAGAGGAACTGATCAAATGGTTTGAACTTTGAACGAGTGAAATGGGTTGAAATTCGACCCGTATTCTATTATTAAATGTATACAACCTATAATATTGTACTATTCAAAGATCTAATTTACTACTGAAATACCATTGTTTTTGTAATTATAACAAGAGTAAAATGCCATTTTCGTCCCTGAGGTTTGGCTAGTTTTGTGACTTTCGTCCAAAGGTTTGTTTTTCCGCATCTGGATCCAAAAGGTTTGAAATCGTGACATTTTCATCCGGCTCCTTAACTCCATCAATTTTTCTCCGTTAAGTTAAGTCAGGGGTGTTTCCGTCTTTTTGTCAACTTTAAGGGCAATTCGGTCCTTTTCAGGGGTATTTGGTTATAAGTGAAAAAGACCAAATTTTCCTTTAAGTTAGCAAAAAGACGGAAAATGGCGTTTTACTCTTATAATAAACACATCAGCGATTTATAAAAGATTTAAAAGGTGGACATAAAAGTGTTTGCAGGTCAACCCAATGTTTTGCACTCATAATTTTATACTATATACCAATTTTTACTCTATATTTTTATATAACTGTGCATCTTCCCCAAATTTGCAGGTCAAGACCATCTTTTTGCCAACTGGGGTGTCGTTGAATCAAGAGATATGCGCTCCACTTGTTGCTACACTTCCATTGGAGGTAACCGTTAAGTCTGATCATTTGTAACTAGAGGGAAACAGTTTAACCCGTTACTTATGAATGGGTCAATTCAGGTTAACTATAATGGGTCAAACGGGTAAAAAACAGCTAAAGATGAAACTTGTTTTTGATGCAATAAACTTCTTAAACCATCTTATTCAAAATCAGAGATATTTACTGTTTTAATATAGGAAATACTAATTGTTTTCGGAGAATTATATAAACGAGGGTAAAAAGCGTTTACGGTTGACTTGACCCACATAAAATAACATGTTACGCAACATCATGTTCTTATATAGTAAGCTAAAGAACAATTACATTGATAATTGTTTGAGTATATTGGATATGTGATACTTATTTCTTCAATGATGTAGATTAAACCTGTAATCGAGGAGTTCATCAAAGCTATATATTCTTTATTCATAGGTAAATTAACAGTTAATTCAGAAATCTCTACTCTTAATCTCTTATTACTTAGCACATCTCATAATTGTTGGTAAAATTTATTTGATCTTTTCATTTTGTGTGTTTCAGATCTTGACTTCACTTTCTTAGAAATGAATCCTTTTTCCCTAGTTGATGGAAAGCCTTATCCTCTTGACATGAGAGGAGAACTTGATGACACTGCTGCCTTCAAGAACTTTAAAAAGTATGATTATTATCAATTTATCATCGTTTTTTATGGACTGCAGAAAATAGAAACAACATTTACTTTTTTTTTCTAGCACTAACTTTAAATTAGGTGCAAAATAGAAACTAACCTGCATTTTATTACCGAATTTACTATTGATCGCATCAACGAATGGCTTGCTCAACATGTAGGTTGTTCTTTTGCTCATTTTGCAAAACTGTTTGATGTGGCATCTTATTTTTTATTTGAATTATATCCTGTGTATATTTGGCGTCTAAAATTGAGAAACAGTGTTCTATTTCATGCAGCTTTTTTTAGAAAATAAAATATTATAGAATGTCACATAAAAGCCTTCAAGTGTTATCTTACATTTCTTTCAATTTTTCAGGTGGGGCAACCTTGAGTTCCCATTGCCTTTCGGAAGAGTTATGAGTGCTACCGAAAGCTATATTCATGGACTAGATGAAAAGGTACACATTACTAGCAATTTTTTAATATTATAATACATTTACATAATTAATTTTATTTACGTTGAAATGTTGCAGACTAGTGCATCTTTGAAGTTTACGGTTCTTAATCCAAAGGGACGAATTTGGACCATGGTTGCTGGTGGAGGTGCTAGTGTCATATATGCTGATACAGTATGTTTCACTCCTTTTTATTTTTCTTATGCAATCCGTACCGAAACCCTCTTATTACAGCTGCCAGTTTCGACCCCTTTACTTGTAAACAGGTTGATTTGGGTTGCCTTTTATCTTGAACGAGTTAAGGAGTAAAATTGAAAAAAAAAAAAATTGGCTTAAAAGGAAACACATCGAAGGGGTTAAAAGTTGCTGAAAATGTATTTTTGTACAGCAAAATAGATTATAACTGAAATGTGTAGCATACCTGACACTGTTTTTTTTGTATACAAATTTCAACAAGTCTTAGAAGCCGACCAAAGTATATTCACTAGGGGTGCTAAATGTGTCGTGTTCGCGGGTTGACAGTTTCAACCCGATCCGAACCCGAAAATCGTGTCATACATATGAACCTGAACACGACCCGAATATTCGTGGGTTGACCTGAACACGACCCGTTCAACCCGATTTTTTTTTCACAAATTAATATATTAAAGTTAAAATTTATTACAAAAAAACTCAAATATATAATGCAGTTACATTTAAATTATAAAATCTTATGTCAAATTCTCCTTTTAAGTTATAAGTATGGCACAAAATACACACCCAATTTAATTTATGACATAAAACATATCGTAAAAAAATATGTATAATACAAATGGATTAAGCAGGTCTACCTGCCAACCCGGCCCGTTTAGCTAAACGAGTTCGCAGGTTCAACCTGAAACTGACTCGAACCCGTTTAGACTAAACCCAAACCAGCGAATTTCATATTAGGTCCGCATCGTATTTTTCAGGTCGTGTGAGCAATTCACACCCCTAATATTCACTTTGATGAATGATTAGTTTTCCATTTCAATCTCTTACATATGAAATCATTGTGCAAACCAGGTTGGAGATCTTGGTTATGCATCCGAGCTCGGAAACTATGCCGAATACAGCGGGGCACCAAACGAAGAAGAGGTTTTGCAGTATGCTCGAGTTGTCATTGACGTAAGCTATTTGCTCTCTTTAATGGTGCAATTATGTTAGAAACAAGGGTAGAATCATCAGTATTCATAAAACTGAACATGAGGGTTTGATCATAATATTATGTACAGTGTGCAACTGCTGATCCAGATGGTCAAAAGCGAGCTCTTGTAGTAGGAGGTGGAATAGCAAACTTCACCGATGTTGCAGCCACATTCAATGGCATCATTCGTGCCATGAAAGAGAAGGTTCCTTCTTTACTCATTTGCATTTAATTTAGGGGTGTCCACTGCTCGGTTTAGCTGTCTTCGACAAATATTCTGGTCCGAACCGCTAACTAAGGTTTTGGAAGATGATAAACCGAACCAACTTGGTTGGTTGTGTGGGCTGGACCGACTAGTTTGGTGGTTTGATGGTTTGTTTTTTTTTTTTTCAAATAATGAAAAATGATTTGGACATTTGATATAGGAGGCTAAGTTGAAAGCTGCTAACATGCACATCTACGTAAGGAGAGGAGGTCCAAATTACCAAAAAGGACTAGCGAAGATGCGGGCACTAGGAGAGGAAATTGGCATCCCAATTGAGGTGAATTTTTTTTCATCATTTAGTTTCTCAATACTAACATTTTAGAAACAAGGGTAATCCTGTCTTTATGGAGTCAAATGTACCTTCAAAAAGGCAACACGTGAAGAGGGGATAACCTAGATTATTAAAACTGTTTGTGAGCGAGAGTGTTTCGGATTTCGGTTCAAACTGCTTCTTTGGGAGCAAATAAGCCGTTTTAATAAGTAATCCCAAACACCCCGTGCAATGTCATATGACAAACCAAAAACATGGTTGAAACTTGAAGGTCCGTTTGTGTAACAATTTGTCTAATAAGCATGATCACTATGAAACTTTATAGGGGTGTTGTGGTTTTGATGACTCTAGGCTCAAATTGGATATTTGCTTATGAATCATTCATTATGTAGGTGTACGGACCCGAAGCAACAATGACCGGAATATGCAAACAAGCGATTGAATACATCACCGCTGCTGCCTAAACGTTACCGGGCCTTTGTGTTTCTCAGTTTTCTCTGGTTTGTTGCATTTAAATGGAAGTGTTGTGTCATGTTTGTTTTTGTGGCAATGTGTTGTTCTTTTGAAAATTTGTAGAAAACTTAAGCAAAGGGACAAATTGCGGGTCGGTTGATTTTAAAGACACGGGTATATGTGTAGAAGACTCGTAAGTTGTTGAAAATTATTGTTTTGTTAGAACTGTTATAAATCCATAAGCCTATTATTAATAAACAATATAAAAGCTTGTTACCCTCGTAAACCATGCTCAATTTTGTAGAAAATAGAATAGAAAATACTAGTAGTTATCTGGCCCACCCTTTTAAGGACGATTATAATATTAATACAAACGGCGAGACATGCGTGCCTCTATCTAAGCCATCAATGATTCAATAGGACTTTAGTATATATACCCGAACCTCAGTGGTCCAGGCGTGTGGCCTATGGCCCCATGCATATGTTTATATGGGCACAAGGTTAACGAGACCATACCTCATTGATATTATGACAAGAATAAGATAAGTTAACTCATCTTTAAGGTCTAAAGAATAACTCATTCCGCCACATCCTTCGACTATGTTAGTATTTGGTTGTCTATGAATACTAATTTGGATATTATCATGTGTGCTCGTTCAAAAATTGGGCACAACCGCATGTAGTTATTTTATTTCACTTTGAAATAATGGTTTCTCCTATCATTGAAATAACGTCCTAACAACTTTACCTTACAAGCATTTCTAATCACTTGATACCTTCATCATATCATTGAGGTTTATGCAAGGGGAGTGGAGTTGGGAGGGCTAGGGGAGGGTCTCCACAAGGAAGATGGGGGGTTGAGCTGGAAGGTGAGAGATGGTGTTGCGGGGTGGTGGTTAGGGTGTTGATACCGAGCTTGAGAAGAAACAAAGAAAGTTAAATTGGGAGGGAGGCTGATGTGGCGAGCGGGAACACCGTCCCACCCTCTTTGGTGTCACAATGGTAAAGGCCAATGTGACACCCACTACCCTTATAAGTATGTCTAATATTATGTGATCCGAAAGTAAAAGGTGTTTTTCACAATTACGTACACATATGACTTTTAGAAATATTATACCCGTCTTAACATACTTATTTTATCAATACATATATGCATGTTGAATTTATGTATTAAATCATTAACATCTATCATAAATTTGACACATACATACAGAACTCCAGTGAGGTTAAGCAATAGACGTAAAACCCAAAATAAAATTTATAAGACCACCCGTAACCGGGCGCTTTTCATCCAAAATATTGCCACAACACGCCCGAACACGCCCCGGTTCCACCCCCTAGGCGTTTTCCGGCGTTATTCGCAAAAAAAAAGGGCCTTGGCGTTTTTTGAAACACGCCGAAATGGCAAATCTTTGGCCAATCAGACAAGAGTATGTGGTTTAAAGAGAGAGAAATGGAATTTTGGGGTTTGATTTTGCTGGATTTTTTGGGTTTGCCGGATTTTTTTTATATAGATAGGGGTCTAAAATCTTTAAAAAAAATCCGCACCCTCAGAAAAAAATCCTGGGTCCGCCACTGTTTGCCGGATTTTTTGGATGTTGCAGGTATCACGGTCACGAAGGAGGATGGAGGTGGGTGGTTGTTTTAAAAGTTTCTTCAGTTGTCACATTAGACCCATGTGGTTTTAAACTTCAATATCTTTAATATTTCAAGTTTCAAAAATGTTATATCAGTCCCTAAAGTTTTGTTTATTAAATGTCTCATTTGGATCTTTTATAAAACTTAAAATTTTGCAATGTAATTTTTTAGTATTGTAATTTTATTTAATTTAATGAAGTATTTTAAGTTTTAAATTTAAAAAAAATAATAATTGTGTAATGATTGGATGGGCGTTATTGGGCATTATTTCCACTACGCCACTTTTGCAATAACGCCCAATAATGCCCCCATGCTGACTGGACTGCCACATGGCAGAAAATGCTCCAAGGTGGGGGCATTATTGGGCTAACGACTATGCATAGTTAAAATAATATATGTTTTTAATTTCTTGAAACACGCAACCACCAAATTTTTTTTATTTTTTTTTAAGATTTTAAATTCTCCTTGATGATTGATCAAATCAATAATATGATTTTGATGGTTGCTTCTTCTAGTTAGCCTGCAAGTTGCAGGTGTTTCTTCTTCACCGGACCAGCAAGGCAGCAAATGCTGGTTGATTTTTTTTTTCATCTTCAGAAAATGAGTATTTATGTTCGTTTTATAATACTTTGATGCATTGATCAATTTTTACATATAGAAATTAATTTTGATGAATTCCTGTCATAAAGTGGGTGACGAGGACAACACTCTTTCTCATGCACATCATTTTTCTACTAAATTATTAACTTATTATACCCTTTCATCATTATGTATATTTTTTTGAGTTTACAAAACAATATGGTCAAGAGTCCTTTTAACACTATACTTCTTTGTAAAAGGCAAATTGGATTTAAACACTCATTTTTGGACAGTAATAATCCAAACTAAGTTTATTCTGGACAATGGTTTCAGCTTTTTCATTTTGTTTGTATAACGGCCCGTCGTTAAAAAAACATAATGATGTTAAGTTTTTTTTTTTCCAAATTACAAACTGGTGTTTTAGGGTTTTTTATCAGAACGAGAATACGAGTCGATTGTTGTAAAACTTGCCTCAAAACAGTGCTCTAAACGACGAAAACGGTGCTTCAATTCGGGTATTTAAACTTCCATTTAACAAAATCAAGTCGTTTGGAGCACGGTTTCGAGGTAAGTTTTACATCAATCGACTTGTATCTTCGTTTTGATCAAAATCCGTAAAATATCGGTTTACAATTCGGAAAAAACAAAACTTAACTCCGTTAAGTTATTTTTAACGGCGGACCATTATACGAACAAAACGAAAAGGTTGGACCAGTGGCGGAACTATCCCATTAAATCAGGGGTATCCTAAATTTTTTTTTACCGTGCAATCATACAATATTAGAAAAACGACAATAAATAAATAAAGTAAAACAAATATTTAATAGATTTGTCCTCTTCTTTTTTTCATAGTTTGAAATCGCTCAATCACATCGTCGTCTTTTACCTTATGAAAAAATCATTTTCAACCACACAAACCATGGCATTGTTCAAATGGATTATTTTATTATTTGGGCTTTATTAGTTATTACAATTTGGGCTTAATTATCATAAAACAAATTATTTGGGCTTAGTTACTAAAGATTTTGGACTTAATGTATAATATCAAGTTTCGTAATCTTCTCTTAGGGGTATCCTCGTATATCTTTAGGGTATCTTATGTATAAAACCGGAAAAAAAGTTACACTGCGAATGCGAATAAGGGGTTGAGCCGTAGCCCGTGCTACGGCTAACTATACATTGGTTCCGCCCCTGGGTTGGACCACTGTCGGGAATAAACTCACTTGGTATTATTATTGGCCAAAAACAGCTAGATTGAATTATTTAAAATCCAATTTGCCTTTTCTAAATGGTAGATATCTTGGATGTAAGTATTTATACATCACAAGTGGTTCTTACTTTTTTTTTTTTAAAAGAAAATTTCATTCAAAACAACGCTCAATTGGTCCTCAAAACAAGGACCAACTAGCAACCCAACGAAAAAAAAAACAACTCAATCCAAGGGAAACAAATGCCGACAAGACCAATCTACATCTTTCCATCTAGACCTATTACAAATCCAAAAGAAAGTCGTAAACTTAATAGTCTCAACTGTCACACCCCAAACGATGGCGGAAACATCGGGATGAGACGAACAAATTGCTCAAAACATCATAACACTATTGTGACAATATAACTTAAGTCAAATTTCATAAAATACTAAAATTTCATACATCGTTCAAATAAGTCAAACATGAAACAATTGTTCAAACATAATTTATTTTATAGGTGAGTTTCTAGTTCACCCTAATCTTGTTTCTTCAACAACGTGGCTATCAATCAGCAACATGTATTAAAATAAAAATCAACAAATATGCTGGCGAGTATACAAGTTTAATACATAGCATAGTAGAATAAAATGTTTAAATGTGCTCATATCCAACATGAATAAGATGATACTAGTTAACAGTTATGCTCGAAACGATGTTACTCTACATGCTCAAACCAAAGTTTCCAACGCAATTAACATAGCCTATCCCAAGAGTTTAGCGAGAGGTAAAAATAGAATAAACTTAACAATACCCAAAAGAATAACGGGCGGGGCGTTACAACCTATAGCGCTATAATTGTTAAGGTAGGCTTGTACGAAGTTAATAAGCATATAGTCATGAAGTGTTTACATTAGCATCACATGTATAACAAGAATCAAACATTTCATGTGTAATTTGGATAGAGTGTGAACAAATAAAGTTTAACGTGTCTGTGAATTTGAATATGAATACAAGTTGCACCCAAAAGTGTTTAAAATAAAAATGGGATCATGTATACTCACAGTTTCTCTTTGGTAATCCCGTGAAGAGTTGGAGGTTAGAAACTTCAAGCCTATAAGCGGTACAATTCTACCGTATACAAAACAGTCAACCGAATCCCCGTTTCTGATGTGGAAGATCAGACTAAGCTGCAACCACAGAGCATACTACGAAGAGAGGAGAATGGTTAGAACACTTGGTGTTCTTTTAGAATTCTTATAATTAGAGAGATCGAGAGAAGATTGAGAAGATTTGGTGTGAAGAAAATGGTAGGAGAAGGTTGGTATTTAGAGGTGAATGAGGTGAATGGTGATTGGTGGAGATAATTAAAATAAATAAATAGAAAAGAAAAGATAAATAAAAAAATAAATGAAAAAGAAATTAATAATGGAGAATGGAGGTGGAAAAGGTGATTGGAGAAGAAAAATTCGTATGGCACTATTCATGGTCACTATTCATCTTTTTTTTTTAATACTATGGATTAAAACACATACTTTTTACAAAAGGAAGCTAAGCCAGAAAAATTCTTAAAAAATATTAAAAATCTTTAAAGCTTTTTGGTTTCGTAAAAGAAATCATATATTTAAATGATTGATTGTACAAATACAAGTATGTATAATAATTTATTATGATTAAAGCCTCGAAAAATAGAATACAAATATGGATAAAAATACGAAAATACGAGGCGTTACATCAACGATCTCTATCGGCCTTCGATGCTTGTTATTAAAGATGCGATTATTGCGCTCATTCCAAATAACCCACAAAGTCGTATACACAATGCCTCTCAATACGTGTTTCGCTTTCTTAGTCAACGTTTGGGTCTCCGGCACCTTCAA
The DNA here is from genome assembly GCA_030545235.1 of Helianthus tuberosus. NCBI lineage: Eukaryota > Viridiplantae > Streptophyta > Magnoliopsida > Asterales > Asteraceae > Helianthus > Helianthus tuberosus. The sequence continues at coordinate 2,828,734 of JARYGA010060349.1, read as the reverse complement.
AATGTCCGCAACATCAAACAGTATATTAGGATTTAAGCGACACCAAGTTTCAACCCTGTACCACACTTCTTGGACAAACATACAACCCGTAAAGAGATGGAAAGCGGTTTCTAAATCAGCTTGACAAAAGGCACAACAAGTCTGTTGAGGGCGTACACCACGCTTTATAAGTTCAGCAATAGTATGGAGCCGGTTTAGAGCAGCCCTCCATACCATAATCTTACATTTAAGCGGCACCCACACCTTCCATTTATAGTTCGGAATCTGAACAGCCAAGTTGTTGTCGGAAAGCAGACTTTTAGCCGACTTCACAGAGAACAAACCATCCGAAGCATGCTTCAATTTACAACTATCTATACCGCCCTTCCAGTTGAAATCGTGAATTTCATTAAGGAGCTGGAGTAGTTCTGTAACTTCTGCAGCCGAGTTGGGGTTCGAGCGCCAATCCCACGTCAAAGTCTTGATATTATTAACAACCGTAACTCGAGCCGAGACTTTAACCCATTTCATTTTTTGAAGCCTAAAAAGATTAGGAAACGCTAATCTAAGAGGTTCGTCTCTTAACCAAGGGTCACCCCAAAAATTAATAGAGTTACCATCACCAAGATCACCACCGAAGAAGGAGTTAAAATTCGACCCGTTTGAGATTTTTTTCTCGCCGACTTTAACAATACGTTTCCAACACCCATTAGACGAGGCACTACACGGGAGTAAAGCCCACTGTCTACTTGTACCATGACAACCCATAATAATTTTCTTCCATAAACAATTTCCTTCGTTTTTGAATCTCCATGTCCATTTTAATAAGAGCGCGTCGTTGACATCATGTAACTTAGATACTCCCAATCCTCCTTTCTTTTTGGGGTAGTGACCATGTCCCAAGAAACCCAAGGTGGTTCTTACTTAATTTTCACTTCAATTTCTCAATATGCATGACTATGTGAGGGTTGGACCGTTGGTTAGGGTTTAACCGTCGATGCATGGTCCAACCATGACATCAACATCTCCTTGTATGTTCGATGTCGATCCTCTCTCTCATACAAGTTTATATATTAATATTCCTTATGATAAGTCAAAAGCTGATTTTATTCTTTATCTCACAACTCAGATGATTAAGAATCCAATTTTCAAAAGTGGTTTTGACTTTTGAGTTGGTGAGGTATGACTTATGAAGAAGACTTTATCCGAAATATAAAAATATACAAGACATGTTTACAATAAGAAAAAGTACTTGTTTGATTCTCAAAGTGTTAGCTACTTAGTCGTTTGCTTAAATTGTCTTTGTTCCATAGTTTGAATTTGGGAACCCACTTGGAAAGATTAATTCCATAAATGAAATGTTATTATAATTTCTTTTATGCAAAATCTAAAGTGGATTTTTATTAATTGTCTTGGTTTGTGTACATGTTGTTTGTGTTTGATATGGTTGAATGTTTTTTTTTAAACGACAAATTTCTTTTATTTCTGTCGTCTGTATGATACGGTTGAATGTTGATATGAGATATTGAATTTGCTTTGATATTAGCATTACATCTAGATTTTGGATGATAATACGGTTAATACAATGTAACATGACAATTTCAATGATAAATGGATTAAAAAGGTTATATGGATTATGGGGCAAAATGGATTAAAAAGGTTATATGGATTATGGGGCAAAATGGATTAAAAAATCCAAAAAGGAAACAAATATGGGAAAGCTTATGAAGGGCAAAATGGTAATATGCATGTAAAACCCTATTATGGGAAGGGACTAGACCAATCTGTTAGTTCGGTTCTGTTCAAACATAAAGGAAAACATGAAAACATACCTGTTACAGCATTCAATGCAATGGAGAATCCAGTCAGAGAAGATGACATCGAGTTCGACATAATTGTCAACGTGATCCGGTTCCTCCTTAGGGTGCTAACTGATGATGGGGACTTAAGAAAACCGACAAGGGAATCGGTATAGGAGAGGAGGTCGATGATGATGATGTTATGCTTATGGGTTTTGTGTCTAATTGTGTAACCCCTCAACCTCTACATAAGACTCCTTTATATAAGCACCCAGGAGGAACCTAATTAGTTAATAAGGGTAATATGGTCCATCAACAATTACCAACTAATTATTTAATAGGTTATTATATATTTTGATCTATATAATGTAAATGATTATGATAGCTACAAGATTAAATATTAATACATAATATATTTAATCTTACACAATCCCCTCATTTACAAAATCGCAAGTTAGAGAGAGAAACCTTGGATCGAGCCATAGATCTAATGGGCTATGTGTTTCTTCTTGTGGATTCAAGATCACGAGTTGGTTTTCCCATTCTGGATTGAGAACAACCTGTTTTCTCGTGGATCCTCGTCGATTTTGAAAGATCTCAAGCTTGGGATCGGTGTTAGCAAAACGAATGTGAGACTCACGTAAAAATTTACATGGGCATGAAATGATGTTATGGGTTGATCCTTATGGTTTTTGACAAAGAGTAGTAGGTCTACGCATAGTAGTGTTCGTGCGACATGCTCACATGAATAGTTCTGTTTTTTTCAAGTTTTTCAAGAATGTGTTATAGCTATGGGGATTCCCTATCCCGCTCCATCCACACATCACATGCGTGGTGTTTGCGTCACCATTTAGCCTCCACATCTGCTCCACTCCTTGCTTGCTTCATTTGCTTCTTTGTCGTCCATTCTCCTATAGTCCTATGCCTTTAATCTTCGACGCATTCTTGCCCGCTCGCATGTTACGTCCCTTTACGTGCAACATCGACTCCTGCAATATCAACAATTCAACATAATTCTTTCACCATTGAGATACAACATATTAAAATATGGTCTTAGCCCTTAGGGCAGTGCGGAGGTAGTGTTATAGTAGGGGTAGCACAGGCTACGGCTCAACACCGTATTCTTAGTGTAAAATTACCCTTTAACTCCATCTATGTGGTGTAAAATTTTTACTTTTTTAGGTTTTATACAAAAAATACCCCTAATAAAAAAAAGAATTTGAATACCTCTAAATTTTTGGACTACATAATATTACAAGTATATGAAGACTGGAAAAATAAATATTTTTATTCTTAAGTTATATTAATTATTACCAAATTCTTTCCTGGGTTAGACTAATGGGTATGGGGGTCGGCTGAGGCCCGGCTAGGACCGGCTCCGATCCCCCACACCACCCCCCTAGGCTCGGCTCGGCCCAAACGGTTCACACCAGCCGAATGAGTTGTGGCCCCACTTCAAATATTATATTTCCTTTTTCAATTTAAATACCCTCTCTCTCATCCTTTTTCAATTTAAATACCCTCTATCTCATCCATTTTCAATTTAAACACTTAAAAAATTATAAAATAATGAGGTGGGGTAGCCTCATCCTCCATCCCCCTCAAATGTGAAGGAGGCCCATCCCACACGAGTCGCGTACGTGGCGCCTACGTGGCGGCTCATCCCCTCCAAGCCCATCCTCTCCATACCCTTTAGTCTTAGGCCATCCGTAGTCATAACGCCCCTTTGTGGGCGTTATGCGACACGTGGCGCGCCACGTCAGCGTGTGGGCGTTATGGGGCCTTATGCATTTAAGCCCGTAGTCATAACGCCCCTACCTCATCATTACCCAATTAATTAATAAACCCTTAAATTATACATATATATGTATGTATATATGTCTGTGTGAGTGGAGTGTGAGTGGAGGGAAAACAAACAACAAGCATCGCGCCGCTATACACATCGCGCCTCCCCCAAAATTCCGATCGATGGCGCCCCTCGTTTCGGTGTTCCGGCGCTATGCCGGCGCTATGGGGGGTTATACCGCCCCACTACGCAAGGTCTTATATGATAACTTTCAACCTTGTCATTGAATTATGAAATATGTAACTGTAGTCTCTTTGACTCAACTGTCACCACATGATTTTGGTCAGACTGTTTTGTTTTACACTTTTTGGAAGTTACCCGATGTATAAAAAAAAAAACATGATGATTTAGGTGTTACATATATCTTTCTACATACATTCTTATTATCTTTACTATGTTCCTGATTTAACTTTTATTTCATAAGGCTGCACGGTATGGACGTTGAGGACGGCCCGTCCTCCACCAGCGCCGGCGTCGACCCCATCTTGCCCCCCTCGTCCTCCATCCCGTCCCATCTTCAACGTCGAAGTTCAGACGGTGGCGACGGTCCTCCAATGGTGGGCCCCCTTTGTTGTTTGTTTGTGTTAGGGACTTGTACATTAGGCTTCAATACTTGTACATAGGGCATAGAAATTAAAAAAAAAATAAAAAAAGTGGTGGGGTATGATCATCCTCCCATACCCTCTAGTGACCATCCTTGGGAGGACTACGACGTGGTGCCTACGTGGCGGATGGTCCTCCAAAGATGGAATGTCACCATACCGGCATACCCTCTAGCCTAATAATATTGTTTTGTGGCAGGAAGTGATACAGTTGACAATCTAAACAGCGACAAAGCCTGAAGATGTTCGTCGGATTAGGTTGGGTTTCACATAGAGTTATTTTTAAAGTAAGCATAAAAACCAACGAGCCTAGAGTGGTTTTTTTTTTTTTTTTTTTTTTTTTAACAAACCTTAGATTTTTATATAGTAAAGAAGAAAAAATATCCAGTAAAAGTATAAAAGGATGTTAATTAAATAATCCGTATTACTGGATATTTATAGATATCATTAGATGTAGATTGAAAAGGAAAAGAAAAAGAATCCTAGACAGAAATCAAACACCTGTAAATGTGACGTTTTTCCAATATATATTTTTTCCTTCACATGCTTAAAAGATTATTATGTTTTATTATTTTTTACAGGCTATATTTATTGAATATATTTTTTTTTCTTTTTCTTTTTTTTAATCATTGATCTATAGTTTAACTGAAACTGGAGGGGAAGTGAAGATTTAGGTTTGAGACCATAAGTCTAAGTTCAAATTCGATCTCAACTGGGTTTTACCCTAGTCGGTCTTCGCCTTTAGGGCGACGAGTTTTCTCTGAAACTAATGATGGTGGGCTTAGGCTACCTAGCGTTGTCTGCAGTCGCGGACGTATGAGATCGTCTTTTATCATTTAGTTACCCGACTAGCCGAACATTTATTTGTTGGCTGTTAAAAAAAAAGTTTTTTCTAATATATTTTATAATAAATTGCATAAAAAAATAGTATATGTATTGTACTGCTTCTTTATTATTTTTTGGTGCTAGTTTATTTATTAAAAGAAGGAATAGATGAAGTGATATAATCCTTCCTGTGGTCACAAGTTGTTCACGTTACCCAACAGAATATTAACCCCCAAACAAGGGAATGGACAAAGGGCAGTAACAACTAACAAAGACTTCACAGGACGAGACAATTCTGTCTCTCCCACCAACACACCCTGCTCGTTTTGGCACTCCACCACCTTCATTTTTTAACATATTCATTCATTTATAGCAAAATTAGTAATAACCAGAATTGATCTCGCTGCGTTGCATCGCCAGGACCAAAACTGAGAAAAATTATAAAATCATAACACGGATTAATAAAACCAAGTGACTCACACGATGTAAAATGTAGCCATGTCGAACTTATACCGACACGTATTAGCAAGTCGAGGGGGTCAAATAGATAACATATAAAAATTTTAAAAAGTGGAGGGCAAAAGTGACAAATTTGAAACTCGAGGGGAAGGAAAAAACTCTTTCAGTAAAAAAAAACTTGAGGGGCCAAATGTACCAATCAAACAAAGTTTAGTGTTCGAACTCAAACTTATACCGACACGTAATATAAAATGGAGAGTGACAATGAGATATTGTATAAATTTTTTTAGAAAACGTATGGCAAAGTAACAACAACAAAACTTGATTAAAAAGAAAAAAATTAATTCACTAAAAGACAAAAAATATGGAGGTGACAAACTTGACCACCAAACAAATTTGGTGGACAAAACTAAAATTCAAAAAGGACACTGAAGCTAAGGACTTGATAAATTATATATATAATAACTAGAGTTTAACCCCCGTGTTGCGGGCTCGGGGTCGTAAAACTATATTAAGTAGTAAGCAAACAACGATAAAAATCGGGAAATCGTAAAATAAAAACACGAATTTATACCGTCACATGACATAAAACGTAGGCAAAGATAAACGCGAACTTATATCACAAGCTGACGTAAAATATATACAAACTCAAATTTATCAAGAAAACTTTTACTTAATTAGCCAAAGGAAAAATAGAAGACAAAGGACTGAAAAACTAAATTATACTATAAGACCAAAAAAAATGACAAAAAAGAAAACCCATCAGATTCTTTGATACGTTTGATGGAAAAAAAAAAAGGAGATATACTCAAAAGGCACTTTGATAAATAACTTTAAAATGAAGGTTTAACTGGCTAGTGTAGCCAAGATTCTACCTAATTTGTTAATATATAATAATTTCTGGGATTCTCAGGCGTGGCGATGGAAATGGAGTCAGTATCGATTCATTTCGTTATGATATCGGTATGATACTGGGGCTCAATATAGCTCACAGAAGAGATATGTCCAAGACAATATATACACTTCTTTTACATCAATCAAAAAACATAAAAACGAATACATGTACTAGTATCGGTGTTATTCGCTTAGAATCGGTTCGGTTCATCATGGCAGAACAAAAAATCATTTATATTTTATCCGTTCGATTTAAAAAAACTTTGATCGAACATTATAGAAAATAAGCATGTCGCAACGGTATGTTCGAAATTTTATAAAACTTTATATTATATTTTTACAACATATATTATAATAATAACTATAAAAAAGCCAAGTGTGATTAGTTTCAGTGGTGGTCCCATTTAATCACTTAACTTATGTTTAATTTTTTCCCGTTAATTGAAGGATTGGAGAGTTGAGGGACTGAAGGTGCTAACTGGGAAAGTTCAACTGTTAAAGGCCGATTGTTGTTGTGTTCGTTAGGTGAAAGGCTCAGATATATGCTCGCGTCCGGATTTGGGCAAGATTAATTAACCGAACAACGCGTCTCTTATCTCTTGTTTAGACAGTCCTACGTTTCATCTTCTTGGTTTAATCGTTCAATGGTTTAGGCGTTGTACTATGATCCTATTGATAAAAACTCTCTGTCTGTATTCGTCTATCTTATCTCAATTTTGTGAGAAGATTGCTAGTAGGGTAAGGATTCTAAGAGAAGTCTACTCTATTTGAGAAACTTGATAAGCATTCTGGACCACACATTCCCCTAAGCTTTTCGTAATATACACATATGTATAGTATAAAATTGACTAGATACATATATGTATATTGTCCAATCTTGAATTATACACATATGTATGTAGTCAATTTTAAACTATACATATGTGTATATTACGAAAAGTTTAGGAAAATTGTGTGATCCAGAATGATTCTTAAGTTTCTTAATTAGCCTAGTGCTTCTTACGTGATCCTAACCCATTGCTAGTATTAGACATCCATGTATGTTAGGAGCAGGGGCGGACCCTATGTATACCGAGCCGTAGCACGGGCTACGGCTCAATTTTTTATCGGTGGTGTAAATTTTTTTTTTCGGATTTTATACCAAGGATACCCCTGAACAACTACGAGGACACCCCTAAAAAAATCTGTAAGCCCAAATCAATTGAAAATAATAAGTCCAAATCCCAATTGCCCAATGTGTTAGCCCAAATCAATTGAAGATTGTAAATAATAAGCCTAATTGCCCAATATGTTAGCCCAAAATATAAAAGATTATAAATAATTGCCCAATTGCCCTGAAGTTTTAATGCACGGCACGGCACAACTACGAGGATACCAATCAATTGAAAATAATAAGCCCAAATCCCAATTGCCCATTTCGTCACACTATAAGCGATGATGATAAATTTGCAAACTTGAATGGAATAAGTGATCTTGCGCGTGTTATGGTTGAAACGGGAACGCATAATTCTTGTCCTTCAGTTTATCGAGTAGTGAAGCTAGCTTTGCTTTTACCGGTTGCAACCGTTGAAGGATGTTTTTCGAAATTGAAGCTTGTCAAGACGGATTTACGCAATCGAATGGGCCCGGAATTTTTGAACAATGCTATGGTTTGTGTAGTCGAAAAGGATTTTTTACGTGAAGTAAAAGACGACGATGTGATGAAACGATTTCAAGCTATGAAAAAAAGAAGAGGACAAATCTATTAGGTATTTGTTTTACTTTATTTATTTATTTATTGTCGTTTTTTTAGTATTGTACGATTGCACGATGAATTTTTTTTTGGGATACCCCTGAGTTAATTTTCTAGTTCCGCCACTGGTTAGGAGTCTCAATAAAACGGTTGGGGTAAATCTTGTTGTGTTTGAGTTAAAAACCATGTTTCATGACATACAAATTACTATATATAGAAGTATTATCTATTGTATTACATATGCTCTTGGCTTAAATTTAGTTACATAGAGCACTACCAGTTGAGTATGAGGAAGATGATAAATCATTTTAAAAGATTTGTTGGAATATAAATTATTGTGAAAGATTTGTTGGAATATAAGGTGGAAGCAAGTGAACAACCATAGAAAAATATTTATAATAATGTCAACCATTTGCTTTTACGTTTATAAACTTGTAATAGTGATGTTTATTATTTCCCCATACGAATTTACATAAATTATATAAAGTTATAGGTAGACGAATATATCTATTTAGATTTTAGATCATCTAAATACGTAGTTCTATTTTATTACCTCGTCCATTCTATCCCGTCGCTCATTTCATTATCCCATATGAATTTACATAGATTATAAAGTTAAAGGGAATGTAATGGATCATTACATGTCTCACCTGATTACATGTGAGAATGAAATGAATTATTATCGTGTATTTTTTTGGTAGGCAAGACAAACGAAGGAATAAAATAGGCGATGAGTGGTGGTGGTGGTCGGTGGCAGTGATTGTGGGTGGTGATAGGTGGCGGCGGCGGTGGTGGTGGCGGTGGCGACGATGGGTGGCAGTGACGGGGGTGGCGGCGGCAGCGGTTGGTGGTGGCGACGGTGGTGGGTGGTCGTGGCGATGGTGGTGGTGGTGGTTAGAGGCGGCGACAAGCTGCGTTGGCGGCGGTGGTGGTTGGTGGCGGCGGTGGGTGGCAACGGTTGTGAGTGGGTGGCAACGGTGTCTGTCGGGGAGGCGGGTTGCGGGTGGCGCCGACGATGGGCGTCGGTGGTGGGTGGTGGCGAAGGTGGTGGGTTGTGGTGTTGTTAATGAAGGGTGCAAGAGGGAATGGAATGAAAAAAAACATGGGGTGTGGATGAAATGATTTTGAGGGAATGGAATGCCTTATAGAATGAGTGGTTCCATTCCATTGCCCAACCAAACACATTTTTCTTTATTCCCTAGTAATGGTCCATTCCATTCCGCCTCTCATTCTTGCATATAAAACACTACCCTACATCTATACGACGCGTATAGAGTTATACGGGTCGTATAGGAGCATGTTGCACAAAAAATTGTCAGAGAATAATTTTTTTGTCTCCATGTATACGACCCGTATAGAATGTTATACGACCCAAACCTCATATAATGTTATACAACCTGTATAGAATATTATACGACCTAATATTTTCTTCATCTATACGAGCCATATAATATTATACGAGCGGTATAGCATTATACGACTCAGTATTTATCATCTCAGATTATGTTATACGAACAGTATAACCTTATTTTTTTTTTGAACGACAAATTTTTTTTATTCCTCTCGTAAGTGAGACTTGAACCCAAAACCTCCTTCTCTCAAGGTGTTTAAAGGTATCGCCTTTGTTAATGGACCACCATCCTATTGGTCCGTATAACCTTATACGACCCGTATAAATGGTGTGAAAATAAAATTTTAAGATCTAACTTTATTAACACCCTTTATGAATAACCATGTCTTGACGTGGCTCTTCTGAAAATCGAGATTAACATTAAAGAGTTTTTCATCAATGACGGTTCGGGATGGAGATGGCGTAACGATTCGACCGGTTCGTTTTCGGTTAAGCAGGTGCGGGATGATATTGAGAAGGCGGCACATCAGGAGGTTAGCGAGGGGTTCGTGTTTGGCTAGAATAATTGGGTCACCCCGAAAGCAAACTATTTACTTTGGAGGGCTATGTTGGGGAAGATCGCTTCTAAGGTCGGCCTAATCCACAGGGGGATCATTCTCGATGACAGCCTATGCCCTCGTTGCGATATGCCCTCGTTGCGGTATTCAAGACGAAAGCCCGGATCACATTTTTGTTAGTTGTTTGTGGTCCCAATGTGTTTGGTGGAATATCTTGGCTTGGGTTCGGATCAGTGGCGGACCAAGGATTTTTTTCCTGGGGGTGCGGAAATTTTTTAAAGATTTTAGACCCCTAGCTATATAAAAAAAATCGGCTCATAGCGGGTCGGGTCGGGTCATGTAAAACAAGTAAACACAAACAAACAAAGTTTCATAGCGGGTCGAATCAGATTGGGTCGGATCCATTTCAATTTTCAAACAATTAAACCTTAGTTCCTAACTTTTTATCACATTAAAAAACAGAACGGGTAGGGTCCATTTGAATTTTAAGCACTAGTAATTGTTATTTACCAACCAACAATCATATAATCAACAAAACCACCAACAAAAGACTAGAACAATTCAAAAATACATAAAAACATATAAAATTTTAAACCTTTTTAACAAATATATATATATATGTTTCTATTGAAAAAACCCAATAAAACATCAAAATAAATCGAATTACCTATTTAAGTTCAATTTTTGAATTTCATCTTTTCAAACCCTATACTAGAATCATATAATCAATAAAAAATTAAGAAACAACAAACCCATACTATAAAGACTAGAACAACCCCAAATTACCTCAAAACACATAAAAGCTTAAACTTTTTTAAACCATCCTAAAATCCTATTATCTCATGACTCTTGAACAAAATCGCATAACATCAAAATAAAAAAACAAAACAAAACAAAACTTGTAGCTGTCAGAGGCGGCCTGAATTAACCAGTTTGCAGCCGGAATTTCGTAGTCGTCGACCGGAATTATGCTGGTGAGGCAGAGGGAGGGCGGGAGTCGCTGGCTAGTGGCAGCTATTTGGTTTTTTATTTTTTTTTTATTTTGTGGACTGATTTTGTTTAACAATACTAGTAGTTGGGTTGGGCTTGAATGGATTTTAAGTTATTGGGGTTGATAGATTGAATTTACGTTTTATTAAAGAGGTTAGTGAGCTAACTTGTTTACATAATTTGATCGTGTTACAATCCGTGTTCACAATTTTTTTATATAAATTCCTAACATTTTTTTCTAAGGGGTGCGGAGGAAAATATACAAGGGGTGCGGTTGGAATTTTTCAAGGGGTGTGGACGAAAATTTTCAAGGGGTGCGGTCGGGATTTTTCGCGAAAAATACCACTAAACTTTTTTTTCAAGGGGTGCGGCCGCCCAGCCACCCCATAAGGTGAGTCCGCCGCTGGTTCGGATTAAATACTTTGCTTTCAACAGCTTAAAAGAATTAATCATTCATATCCAGCAGTGCCCGGGAGATAAAGTGTGGAAGAAAACTGTGTACATGATCGCTATGGCGACAGTTTGGAGAATTTGGTGGGCTAGGAATGAGAAACTCTTTGAAAACAATTTTATCCCTGTTAACAAGATAGTGGAGTAGATCAAAGAAGATGCTTTTCTTTGGATTTGCAACCGTTCCAAGGTTAAGTCGCCTAAATGGGATAATTGGAAGGTTTTTGATATTTTAGACTTGATGTAACCTGTTTTTGTTTTTCTTTTGCTTTGCATTTTCAGTTTCTTACTGGCCCTTTATATATATATATAGAGGAAGGATCCACTAAAAAGTGGATTTCCCTAAGTAGCCTAAGAAGGATTGTGATGATGACATATTGCACTCCTAATAAGTATGAATGAAGGGCATTTTGGTCCTTATAAATAGGAGTGAAAATGACATGTGACACCCGTTTTGTTTTTTAAAAATACAACAAAAAAAACTCTAGTATAAAAAATATAGCACAAAAAATCTAGTACAAAAAATACAGCACAAAAAATGTAGTACAAAAAATATAGCACAAAAAAATCTAGTAAAAAAATATAGCACGAAAAAATTCAGCAAAAAAATGTAGTACAAAAAAATCCAGCACAAAAAATTGAGAAAAAAATTTAAGACAAAAAAATTTAGCACAAAAATATAGTACAAAAATACAGCACAAAAAAATATTATACAACATAGAAATACAACACATTTTAGTGGGTTTTTTTAGTCTTCATATTTTATATAGCAATATGGTACTTAAATTAAAGATAAAAAGACGCTCAATTTTACGGTGAAATTTTATGAAAAAATAATTTCGTATAAAAAAGTTATAAACGTTTAAAAAACGGGGGTGAAATATGCATGTGCCTTGCATGTGGAGAGAGAAAGTCCATAAATAGGATTTTCTCAAGATACCTGATCGATGTCGAAAGGTCGGTCAAAAACAAGTTTAAAAATTGGTCCTAAGTACCTTTACTAGCAAGGGTAAGTAGGGTCGCCTCTACAGGGAATATGTGGTTAGTGTTGATTGTAGAAACCTAGATTAACTAAAACCAAGAAAAACTATTGCTTTGATTACGTTTTGAGATTTTTGATCGAGAATAATTAAGAAAGTTATCAATTTTAAAGAACAGCAACCCCCTCCGGATTTCCGGTTCAATGATTCACCCAAACCTGTTTAATTAGATAGATACCAAAAGGTCTTGTTAACGGTGATTGATAATCAAAGACAAGTTTTTAATAATAACCTATGCAATTTAATTACCAAATCATAAGTGCCAAGAACCCACCCAATAACCAAACTACTCACGATGCAAGAAAACCGAATGCGAATGGTAAAAGATGAATAATTGCAACACTCACAATTCTTTTAAACAAAACTAAACCACAAGTATTCTTCAAGTTATGAAAAACAATCCAAAGAACTAAATAAACAAGGTTTGAGTTTCACATACATGAACCATCTACCCGGAGGTGGTCACAAAAGAATCTAGCCACTCATAGTCATATTTTGATCTTCTTGGTTGTCTTGGATGTTTGATTGCATGAAAGATTGATGAAAATTGAGGTTGGAAACTCCAAAATTCGTCCTTGGGAAGTGGAAAACGTCTAGGGTTAGTGAATATCTCGTTTGGGGTTGAAGATATCATAAAATAAAGTGAAATCCTGAATTTTCGCGTAACTATCTGCTGCCAGCGCAAGGTTGCGCCCCCCTGGCACAAGGTTGCGCCCCTGACTTACCAGTACCTGTATTGCGTTAAAACTGACACCAGGTTGCGCCAAACTGGTTCCTTCTTGCGCCAATTATTGGTTTCTTACCATTTTTCGCATTTTTCAACTCCCAACTTGTGTGTAAGCTTCTAACCTTCATAAGTCTTCCCGAAAACCTCCCGTTTAGCTTCAAAATCCATCCGTTAAGCTCTGGGTACCTACAAATAGAAACACACTCAAAGTAACCATGTTTTATGATAATAAACACTTAAACCTTATATTTACACATGTTAAAACACGGTTATTTACCCTTCTATCACATCCCCACACTTCACCTTTGCTTGCCCTCAAGCAAACCGATATGGAACTACTCACCATAGTAACAACACATCTAAACCTCTATACCAGTTCAACAATTTAAGTCCCAAGTCATACCCGTTCCATAGACTGACACAATCAAGATTGACAGTCCGACAAGCAATTGATGCGATTTATAAAATTTAAGACTTGTCTATTCAGAACTAACATGCTTAGGATTATACACATGTTACACGCCCCTCACAATAAACTCTCCTCTCGGTTTAGACATATGAACTAGCGTGTAATGTGCTAGTATGTATAACACTCAAAGCCAAACATGAAATCATGTAATCATATGCGTGTATGACAATCACACCTCCACTGTATTATATAACACGGCACGCATCAAAAGGACTTTCGGTTTTGGGCTTAGGCTAAAGGTAGGAAATTTTTGGCTTATATTTATAGATTTTTATGTGGCGAACAAACGACCAAACCGTGACAACTTATTTGCGAAACGTAACATACTTTTGGGTTGGTTTCTACCCAAGAACATAGACAATATTCACAACACATTCTTTTTGTCTTTTTCTTTTTTCTTTTTTTTTCTTATTTTTCAAGTATTCAAAACTGTCATCCACGGTCGCTATCAAACAATTCACGTTAGGTGGACAAACGAAAGGGTAAATAGGCTCAACAGGGCTACTAAGGGTGATGGTTCGGTAAACATAAAACAAACACAACGGGTGTACAGGATATCCTAATGCCTTTATCATTCATGTGCACATGTTAAACCACAGTCTCAGCATGCATAAAATCATACAAGTTCTAACACATAATAGCATGCGGCCTACTCTCAACAAATGAAGTCATAAAGTAAATCATTCTATCATTCTACAGGCTCAAAATCTCACCAAGAAAGGGTAAAAGGGTTACCGACATGTAGCATATGCAATCTAAAGCATGTTACCCCTAAATAGACATCTCTTCTCAATTCTTTTATCCTAAAAACACCTGTCGGACCTACTCTCATGAAACTTAAAGGAACGACCATGAAAATGGACTATATTAGTTACTACCAGCAAGGAACCCATTAGTGATTGAAACATTTGGTTTTTGTATCCATTTAGTTCACTTAAGGGGATGAAATTCTTTAAAATTTTCAAAAATTTCAATTTTTTCAGTTTTCATCGTTTTCAATCATGTTTCAACCTCTTTCAAACCCTGTCCCAAGCCTTTCCCTTCCCGGGTTTCCCATATCCCCACACTTGGGCGACATTGTCCCCAATGTATCGTGTTTTTAAAACAAAACCCGGGAATACCAACTAACAAACATCATGAATGACCATTCCTAAAACAAATATATTAACACATTCCCTAACACATAAAGTTTAACACCACCAAAAACACGAATAAAAATGCAATAATAAAAGTGGAACAGACTCCCCTGGTTTAAAGCGTAGAATCCTCATGCGTCATGTTCCACCACGACCGTATAGCGTTTCATTCGCGGCCGTGTCCACAAGTCCTCGGGTCAATCTCTACAATTAGTGTGCAGATCATCCCCGTTCAAATGGAGATTGAGTATGGACAGTTTTGACAGAACTCTAATTCGTGCAATTTCCGCAATTTCAACTAGAATGTATTGGGACTTCACCGAACATCCCCACACTTGGACCATTGCATCCGTAGAGATTAATAACCTGATAACCTGCAAAAGTACTCATGCAAAAACAAAAAAAATATACACTACTCTACATCCTCAGGCTGCCTCCCGAGAGCGCTAAGTTTATAGGTCTTCAGCCAGACCGTACCTGATATGCCCTTATGGTGGTCGAGTGGGATGTTTACGTCCCATGGCCTCTAAGTATGTACTCCGCCAATGCTCCGGTAAGTCGTCCACTGTCTTCCACATTGGACCGAATAACTTTAACCTTCGTTTTTCATTATCACATTCTGGCGGTTTCTTTTTCTTCTTCTTCCCTCGTCGCTTCCCCTTGTCCGTTTTAAACTCCTCGTGCACCACACTTTCCTTTTTCCTTACCGCTTCGCATCCTGCCCCTTCAAACCTGTCAACCAACAAACACTCCTGTTTGGTTTGACTCTCCTTTGCAGGAGAGACATTTTCATCACCATTTTCAGCTTTTGAGCGTTCACCTGAAATGGGAGGATTAGTCGCATCCGAAAACATATTTAACCGCAATTCGCGGTCACCAAACCTCATACTTATCGTTCCATCAACGCAGTTTATAATTGCCTGAGCAGTCGCTAAGAACGGTCTACCCAGAATGACTGGAGGGTGTGTGTTCTTTGAACTTGTGGCGCAGTCAAGCACTAAGAAGTCAACTGGGTAGTAACACTCTTCTACCTTCACAATTACATCTCTTACAATCCCCCTCGGACACATGGGAGTCTGATCAGCCAACACCACGGTGGTGTTGACTTTTTGTAGCGGACCAAAATCATATTGGTCATACAGACTCCCTGGTAAAATACTAACACACGCTCCAAGATCCAACAGTGCCCTTTCTATTTTAAATTCACCCACTTGTACTGAAATAATGGGTGCTCCTGGATCTTGGAGTTTTGGGGGAAGAGTACCCAACAAAACGGCATTCACATTTGCAGTTAAATCAAGTTTTTTAGGAAACTTGTGAAGTCGTTTTTGGGTACTTAACTCTTTCAAACACTCAACATGATCGGAATTCTCTTTAATCGCATCGAGTAAGGGTAGATTAATTTTAACTTGTTTAAAAATTTCCCACCTTTTATCCCTTGGTGGGTCCCGATCATGTTGAGAGTCCGATCCATTACCAACATCCTCCACCACCTCCTCAACTAATTGTGATGGTGGAGTTACTTCAACACTACCAATTTCAAAAGTTGGAAGAATACTTACCGCGTTGATGTGCACGTTTCTTCCATTCGTTGAGCTAGATGACTGATGTGCTGGATTAACTGTGGTAGTGCTTGGCAACTTACCTGTATCTCTTCTCAGCTGAGCTAGATCTTCTGCTAGCTGCCCCAACTGCTTCTGCATTGCTTCAAAAGTTTTGTCTCGAACTTCATTATCTTTCTGGATGTCCTTCATGAACTTCATAATAGCATCCAATTTGTCATCACTCGTTCCACTGCTAGCACTAGAGAAGTTCCCTTGCTGATTACCCTGATTATATGGGCCCTGAGTTTGGTAATTACCTTGCAAGTAATTACCTTGGCGACTCTGATACTACTGGCCTCCTTGCATGGGTACCTGAAAATTTGGGTTCATTTGATTAGAAGTATTTCCATAACTAAAATTCGGGTGATTTCGTAAACCTGGATGATATGTATTTGGTTTCATATCATATTGTTTTCGTTCACCGAATACTTGGTTCACTTCCTCATGCGAGCCCATCCTTGCGGGACACTCTCCAACCTGGTGGCCTAACTCACCACAATCTGTACATACCGCAAATGCATTAGCTGCCCTAACTTCTGCTCCCGTTCCCAACTTCATCTGAGCCACTTGTCGCTCTAATAGTAAGTTTTGGTGTTTTAGTTTCTCAACCCGTTCTTCAGCTTCATAATCAATTGATCTCGCCGATGCTGGTCTCACTCTCCTGCTAGACTGTGCATGTCTCTTAGAAGTAGCACTCTGTCTCTCCAAATATGCCCAATCTGCAGCTTCTGTATTCGTGAGAAACGTACCATTACTGATGGCTATGAGATCTCTTACTTCATCAGGAAGTAGCCCATCATAAAACGTCTTAATTAATTCCCATGTCTGAATTTCATGATGTGGGCATTTCCTAAGCAAATCTTTAAACCTTGTGAACGCCTCATGGAACGCTTCCCCTGAATGTTGCTGGAATGCTCTGATTGCATCCCGAGCTTCACTGGTTCTATTCATGGTGTAGTACTCCTCCAAAAACACTTGCTGCATCTCTTTCCAAAATGTAAATACTCCCAGGAGGTAATGTGGCGAACCATTGGCGTGCCTTTTCTTTCAGGGTAAATTGAAACAACATCAACTTAACCTCATCCTTTGTAAAACCTGAACCTCCTATAGTTTGGCAAATTGAATCAAAACTTGCTATGTGCAAGTATGGTTCTTCGGTCCTCTTTCCATAAAACTCTGGCAAATGGCCTAAGTATTGAGGCCTCACCTCGAAAGGTCTGTTATTGTTTCCAACTGGTGTGACTATAGCCGATGAGTTAGGTACTACAAGTGGTCGACAATGACCTTCAACATCTTGAATTGGTGCCCCTTGAACGACTTGTGGGACACCATCCACAAACTGTATCTGATCGCCCCCAACCCGATTATTAGCTCTTTGATTTCCCGCATTAAATTGTGGGACTCCATGTTGAACTAGATTTTGTGGAATCGGGCGCGGGATGTGATTTCTTTGGTTGATCTGTTGTTGTACCGGGTGTCCTTGATTAATATTATACCCTTCGTCGTATCTGTAATAAGCATATCTCCCATCATACTGGTTTTGATAATCATCATCTTCCCAACCGGATTCCCACGTATGAACACTGCCTTCTCTTTAGTTGGGATCCACATCATACCCGTGTTGATGTTGTGGTTGGTTAAGATGAATAATTTCCCCATGTCAGAGATTTAGATTCCCAGGTTGGTTTTGTGGGCCTGGGTTGAATTGTGGAAATGGTTGTGGTGGTGGTTGATTCTGGTTTTGGTTATTAGGTTGGTTTTGGTTCTGGTTCTGATTTTGATTTTGATTTTGGTTTCGAGGGATTGGTGGATCTGGAATGGGAGGGATTGGATCGTTTTGGGCTTGGTTTTGTGGCTCTTGATAAGCCATTTCGTGAGCTGCTTGTTCAAGATCTTGAGCAACTGTTGATGACTGAGCTTTAGCTTTCACTGCTGAACGTAGAAGAACGAGATTCTGTCGAGCGGTCTTTTCTATTTCTGGATCAAATAAGAGCGGTGATGATTTCTTTGAAAACCTGGTATGCATGCAACTCTAGAATCACCTGCACACAGACAAACAAGAAACCAAGCGTAATACGGCACGAAACAACTAAAAGACAAACAAAAGGAAATATTTTTGGATTTTTGGTTTTTCTAATTTTTAGGTTTTTTAAAGAGATTTTTTTTAATAAAAGCAACTAAGTAACACTAAGCGCACCGATTCCCCGGCAACGGCGCCATTTTGATCGATGTCGAAAGATCGGTCAAAAACAAGTTTAAAAATTGGTCCTAAGTACCTTTACTAGCAAGGGTAAGTAGGGTCGTCTCCACAGGGAATATGTGGTTAGTGTTGATTGTAGAAACCTAGATTAACTAAAACCAAGAAAAACTATTGCTTTGATTGCGTTTTGAGATTTTTTATCGAGAATAATTAAGAAAGTTATCAATTTTAAAGAACAACAACCCCCTCCGGATTTCCGGTTCAATGATTCACCCAAACCTGTTTAATTAGATAGATACCAAAAGGTCTTGTTAACGGTGATTGATAATCAAAGACAAGTTTTTAATAATAACCTATGCAATTTAATTACCAAATCATAAGTGCCAAGAACCCACCCAATAACCAAACTACTCACGATGCAAGAAAACCGAATGCGAATGGTAAAAGATGAATAATTGCAACACTCACAATTCTTTTAAACAAAACTAAACCACAAGTATTCTTCAAGTTATGAAAAACAATCCAAAGAACTAAATAAACAAGGTTTAAGTTTCACATACATGAACCATCCACCTGGAGGTGGTCACAAAAGAATCTAGCCACTCATAGTCATATTTTGATCTTCTTGGTTGTCTTGGATGTTTGATTGCATGAAAGATTGATGAAAATTGAGGTTGGGAACTCCAAAATTCGTCCTTGGGAAGTGGAAAACGGCTAGGGTTAGTGAATATCTCGTTTGGGGTTGAAGATATCATAAAATAAAGTGAAATCCTGAATTTTCGCGTAACTATCTGCTGCCAGCGCAAGGTTGCGCCCCCCCCCCGGCACAAGGTTGCGCCCCTGACTTACCAGCACCTGTATTGCGTTAAAACTGACACCAGGTTGCGCCAAACTGGTTCTTTCTTGCGCCAAGTACAGGTTTCTTACCATTTTTCGCATTTTTCAACTCCCAACTTGTGTGTAAGCTTCTAACCTTCATAAGTCTTCCCGAAAACCTCCCGTTTAGCTTCAAAATCCATCCGTTAAGCTCTGGGTACCTACAAATAGAAACACACTCAAAGTAACCATGTTTTATGATAATAAACACTTAAACCTTATATTTACACATGTTAAAACACGGTTATTTACCCTTCTATCAATACCCTTGCACTCCTCCTTTCTCCTACACTTTTATCTTAACCATTGATTTGTAAAATGAATGGTTAAGATTCCTTCTTATCCTACTTAGGCAAAATATATTTTTTATTTGATCTTACCCCTATATATATATATAAAGAGTCTTTGCTACTAAAAAAATAATAAATATGTCTTTTACCGACATTCTCCTATATATTGATAAGTAAACTAAGGGGCTGTTTGTTTGGGTCTGAATGGAGCCATTAAGAGGCTTGGCTCTGAATCGCTCAGACATGGAGGTGTTTGGTTAAGCAAATGACAACATCTGAATGGAACCATTCAGATCTGAATGGTTCAGCACCTTTTGATATCTGAATGGTGTTTATTACCCTTGTGCCCTAACACCTCCTGCATATCCTTCAACCTTCATCTCCTCCGCACCTCCTGCCACCTCCAACCAACCAATCCACTTCTGATTGAACTCAACAGCTTAACATTATGGATACCGAATCAAAACAACAACCACAAACCGATGTCGATTCACCGGCAACTTCCGCTTCCCGTCAACTCCGAGATCGGAAACCACCGCCATCTCTCTCTCTCTCCGCCAGGTCACCGGAAGATTCTCCGGCATCGTCCTTATCATCTCTATCATCTCTCAGCCATAGATTCTCTCCAAAAGACCAGAACAACAACAACAACAACAACCAGAAGCATCACACGGATCGCCGCCGTTAGATCCGTTGCCGGAGTTGCCAGCGGAGAGAGTGACGTCACCGACGCCGATGGTGAACCGGTATGTTCGAGTGGAGACTCCGGCGGTTAAGAAAGCGGATCACGGCGCATTTGACGGATTTCATTAGAGAGAGAGTAGAGCTTTTTAGAGAGAGAAACTGAGAGTTTGAAGATGGGGAAGTGAGAGAGATGCATTTTTTTGAGAGATGATTGCCATAAAGTTCTCAGTTAAAGGTGCAATAGCAGAGGTGTATTTGAAGATGATTGTCAAATAGTTTTGTTCAGGGGTAAAAATGTCATTTTACACATCATTCAGATGTGCAACCAAACAACATTTTATTGGTTCAGCACTTACTGGTTCAGACCCTCTTACCCATTCAGACCTCTTATTCATTCAGCACTTATTGATTCAGATGTTGCCAAACAGCCCCTAAATGAACAGTAGATTATGTAATAATATAATAAAATATTTACAGTTTTATTTAGTTTTATTATTTTAATATTATAGTTATATATAATTGTTATTTTCTTTACTTTTTAAGTTTGATAAGCTTGGTGTTAACTGGTATTTGTATCGAAGATATCGATTCGTTATCGGTACATAAAGGTAAAAACCAGCACCAACGTGGTACATAAAACGCCAAAGTCGGTACCGGATTGAGTTTGATAATCTTTTAGTTCGAGTTATTTGGTACTGCTACCGAGTACCATTTGCTCATCCCTGATCACGGGTACCGTACAAATCCAACTTTTTTTTTAGTTTCAGGGGTAGTGATGAGCTCGGTGCCAACTAATACTGAATCGGTATTGGTACAGAAAATACCGGTTACGGTATCGGTATATGAACGTAAAAACCGGTAGCGAACTGGTACCAGGAACGCCAAACGTCAGTACCGAACTGGTACTTAGGATCTTTCGGTTTAGGAAATTCGGTACCGGTACCCGTTACTATTTGCTCATCTCTGACTACGGGTTTCTACCGAACATCATTACCTTACAACTTTTTTAGTTGATTTTCTTTCTGTTATTTTTTAGCATTTTTTTCTACATTTTTTTTCTTGTCAGCGATTTCGTGTGCAACGCGCTCGTAGTAATTTCGAACACATAAACACAGACTAAATAACAAAATAAGTTCGTCGCAACGCGGCGACGGTTTTTATAACTAGTTATTATCAAAATCTGGAATAATTTTCTGTTACTGTAAAATAAATACATGGGGCACTGTTCAGACACTCACGTCTGGCCGGAGTGGGGCAACGGGCCACCCCGGAATGGGGGGGGTGTAAGGTATCCCGCACCCAAAAAAATGTATGATACTTTGCCGTTCAAAAAAAATAAATACAAAATATATTTTGATTCACATTAAAAAGGTAAAATTTCTGTACAAGGCAAGAGCACGTGATCTGCAACATGCCAACATTTTACCTGCAACTTTTTTTAACTTTCTCTTTGTTCTTTATCTCACACACCTTTTAGTCCAATCACTGAATCAAAAGCATAAAAGAATTATTTGATCCTTTTCATATTATTTTTATATAAATAATATTTAAAAAAACCCAATTATTATTATTTAATTCAATTCCTTTTGTATCTTTCCTATATCCGCCATTAAAGACTCTCTCACTTGCACATTGATTCACAGATGTTGATGTTACCAGATACAACAGCGACCCAAGAATCATAATTGAAGAAAATTGAAGGTTACACAATCAATATATCCCATTAAAGATTGCCAAGATCTCATCTTTTTTGGCTAAAAGTTTATTTTTTTAGTTGGGGAATTTTGTCGAACAGGTGGAGTGCATTCTTGAGTTCTACTATTTACAAGATTCTGATTTTATTTCTGTCTTTTGGGTCTTCAAAAGGACAAGAAGGGTGTATCGAATATGATGGCGAATTTTGTTTAACAAAGTTGTTGAATTTATTATTTATGTTTGTGAGCAAAGTTTGAAGCTTTTTGTTTCAAGCATGAAGAAGAGAGAAGATGTGTGTGGGGTGATTGGGTTAGTTTTTATGATCTTGCTGAATGTTTCCTCTGCAACTCTTTCTCCTTCTGGTGTTAATTATGAAGGTTAGTAAGATTTTTTTTTTTTTTTTTTTTTTTTTTTTTTTTGAAATGTTATTTTTAGTGCAGTTTATAGGTAATTAAGTCAATATTTTTTTTGGATGTTTATTAGTGGTTATGGTTAGGGGTGTAAACAAGCCCAGAGGCTCGAGAGCTACTCGTTATCGGCTCGGTTAAAAGCTCGAACGAGCCGAGCTTGAAATAGAGCTCGTTTAGTTATCGAGCCCGAGCTCGAGCCTGAAATACAAAGATCATTTAGGCTCGCGACGAGCCCAAACAAAAATTTATTTAGTTTATATATAATATAATAATAATGATGATAACATTGGCGAGCCGAGCTTTGTCTCGTTTAAGCTATATTGGAGCGAGTTCGAGCCGAGTTTTTAGCTCGTCTGAGGTTGTTCTCAAAATAGCTCGAGTCGAGCCGAGCTTGAGCTTTGGATTTTACTCGCGAGCCGAGTTCGAGCTCAAATAAGTAGGCTCGAACTGAGCTCGAGCTTCATAAAAACATAACGAGCCGAGCTCGAGCCCAGTCGAGCTCGGGCTCGGCCCGGCTCGTTTACACCCCTAGTTATGGTAGATCTAGTAGCTCTTTATCAGTTTATTGGAGACTGATTATTTCAGTTTAAGGGTAAAGTTGTAAGTTTTTTTGATTCACAAGGGATATTATGCTTATTAATGGTTTGTGGCTTATTAATTAATGGGAATGTTTTGGTTAGCTTATTGAAAATGGTGCAAGGTTTGTTTACAAAACACCCTTTTTAACCTTTTAATAATAAGGTGTAAAGAACACTTTGAAAGAAGTGTTTGGATAAACTTATATTATATTTTAAATATTTTAATAAGATAATAAGCTAATAAGCCCCTTTAATTAGCTAACCCAAACACCCCTAAAGGCTAAAACAAGTTGTTAAGCTTATTTCATTCTTAAGGCTTCTTTTAAAAAGTTAAACACAATAAGCTGTTGAAACAAGCAATCCAAAACACCCACCTTTTTGCCATTTTTGTTTTTTTTTGTTTTTTTTGTTTGTATTTATTATCATCTTTAGGAGTAAAGGGTATATACCTACCAAAATGATCATCAAAATGCAGCTTGTGATTGAAGGGTTCCCTCCCTTTATATATTTTAACTTTAAATAGAAAGTTCTACCAAACTAAAACTTGAAATGTGCTTAATGTTTGGTTTTAGTCAATCATGTGCAACTTTAGACATAATTATAATAAATTAGGCAAAATTTTGACATTTGGAAACAAACATAAGGGCCTGTTTGTATGGCTAGAGATTGTTCCAAGCTTAGCTCTAAAAAGCGCGTCTAGGCGAGGTTATCTGCGCTTTTGGCTACTACATGCGATGGGCGTACATGAGGTGCGCGACTCGGAGGAGGCGCCATACGATGGCTTCGGACTAGTGCATGGGTAGATGTTGAGCTTCTTTAGATTGTATATATAGCTTTCTATTGTGGACACAGTGGTTATTTACATTTACATACTCTTAATTAGTAACTTTTGTATGCATGAGGGTGTTATACCACATGCTTTGGGTGGTTTTCAAATTTTTTTTTTGAATTTTTACTTTTAACCTCACAAAATTGTTTTTTTTTTTTTACTTTTAACCTAAAACTTTTCAATCTTTTGCAGTTTAACCTCACAACTTTTTTACTTTTAACTTTGGTCCTCTATACTTTTCATCTTTCGTAATTTTCGTTTTATGTCTCGTATTAAATCTTGCGAGTTGACACGGCGCAACCTGCATGTGTGGTTTAATGGTTTTACGTTTCGTTCAAATGAGTTAACACGGCGCAACGTGCATGCGTGGTTCAACGTTTTTACGTCTATTTCTCCCATTTGACAGGTTCGTCGCAACGCGCGAATCCTAGATCGACTTAGTTATTTTTTATATGTTTTACGTTTCGGTCTAATTTCTTCACATTAACACGCCGCAACTTCAGTGTTGGTGGTCACTGGCGGTGGTGTGGCATTGGTGCTATTTGGCATGGTTTTACGCGCGCGCGCGCGGGGGGGGGGGGGGTAATTCTAGTTTATATATTATTGTATATAGAGGTTTTACTCTCTAAATTTTGGGTGTTCAAGTACTAATAGTCATAGTAAATATTATCTAGAATCAAATGATAAATATTATATATAAATATGGAGCCTCGCGTCTTGCCTCGGATCTAGGGACCCTATTGGCTCGTGCTTTTTAAAACCAAGATTCCAAGGGTAGCACAAAGCGTAAGGGTAAACATGAAATTTTGAATCTACCTAGAATAGTTCGTTTGATAGTTGATATACGTAATCTTAAACTGCTTATTGAATACAACACATTTCTATAGCTAGACTACTATCTAAAATGTTTTTGCTTTTATGATTTTGTCAAATTCATGATATTAAATGTTAATGTCTCCATTGATGCAGTTGTGGCTCTAATGGCTATAAAGCAAGGTGTGAAGGATCCACATAATGTTCTCGACAATTGGGATTTATCGTCCGTTGATCCTTGTAGTTGGAAGATGGTTACTTGCACCTCTGATGGATCTGTTTCCGCTCTGTGAGTTTTCTATCACATAATATTTTCAAGTGTCGCGTATGCAGTTTTTAATGTTAACTTTTTCAATCATCAGAGGGATGCCTGGTCAGAATATATCCGGGACTTTATCACCTGCTATTGGAAATCTTAGCAACTTGCAATCTATGTAACCAACTTTCTAATATTTTACATTTTTACCGAACTTTTTGTCCGTTTTTAAAAAAGCCAAGTGATATTTGTGTGCTTACAGTTGATCTTTTGTTGTGTTTTATTAGTACGTTACAGAATAATGAGTTTTCGGGTCCAATTCCGGTTAAAATTGGGAAGTTATGGAACCTTCAAACACTTGATCTTTCGGGGAATAAGTTCAGTGGTGAGCTGCCAAGTTCTTTAGGGAATCTCAAGAACTTGAATTTATTGTAAGTTTGTATTTATTTTTATTTTTTATTCAGTCTTGATCATAACGTATGTAATAGAGAGGGCAAGATAAGCGGGTCGGGTAATGGGTTGCATTGGGTTTAGTTAAAAATGGGTCATTTTTAGCATATTTCGAAACAAGATGGGTTGACTCACAAACGCTTTTTTGAGTTACTAATGTGTTAATTATTTATGATTCTATATTTCTATAAGATATATTATTAGTTATTAGTTTATTACAATAATCATATAAATGTTTAAGTAAACGATTTTGGTTGTATGAGTTAAAGATACACTTTGCTTGATTTTCAACCCCGTTTTGACTCCACTCCGCGATTTGCCAGCTCGCTATGCAGTAAGTTAAGATTTGTTATTAAATTTTCTAATCACAGAACATATTTATGCTCAAATCAGGCGACTAAACAACAATAGCCTTACTGGACCTGTTCCTGAGTCATTATCTGAAGTTGGAGGCCTCACTCTTGTGTATGTCAACTTGCCTTATTTATTTATGTCTGTATATCTTATATATATAGGATAGAGATCAAGAGAAACCCACCCCTAGTTGTGAGAACTTAGAGATCTCCTTGAGTTTTGCCACCAATTTTTGCACAAACGTAGATGAATATGTTACAAACACTCTTGTAAAAAAAATCCTGAGTGGTGTTTTAAGCAATTTTTACAGCGTTATAAAAAGATGCTGACATCAGCATTTACACCCATTGTAAGGGTTCCTTTTACGCTAGTCGTGTAAATCAACAAAAACTTTTCTTTTCTTTTTTAAAAGTTGTTTTTTTAAGGATTTTTGGAAATTTTCTTTTTCTGTTTTGAAAAGCCTTCTTTTTGGCTGAGTTCTCTAAGTTCTCACAACTCACAGAAGTTTTCATGTTATCCTAACCCTATATATACACATTACAAGATAAACCAATGAATTTAAACACAAAAGAAATCACTGAGTACCCATAGATAACAACATATGGATTTTTTTTTAATTATCTTGTAGTTGAATTGCGTTGCTTTCTTATGTAGAGACGTTTCGTATAACAATCTTAGCGGTTCGTTGCCTAAAATATCAGCAAGAACATTCAAGTGAGTTCTTTTTTCATCTTTTAAAGTTATCATCTTTGTTTAATTTAATCATCTCTAAATCATGTCTCATTCTAAATTTTGTTGTTTTTTTATTCAGAATTATAGGAAACCCTTTACTGTGTGAACATAATTCAGAAAATGATTGTTCAGTTGTTAATCCTGAGCCACTCTCTTTCCCTCCAGATGGTATCACAGTTGTTAATCCTGAGCCACTCCCTTTATGTGTTTATTTTACTAGAATTTATAATATCATTTTCATCCTTTCAAAACACTAAAAATGTCATATTTATCAATGCTATAGGATATAAAGTTAAATCAATTACGTATGATAAACTGTTTTCCTATTTGTTATTCAAGTAAAACAGGCCTTTATAAGTAACTGATTTTATTTTTCTTTATTATGGAAGATTATGATATTTTAGGGTCTTGAAAGGATAAATATGATTAAAATGAACTCTGAAACATATAAATGAAAGTAATGCTTTGTTAAAAAAAATGATTACTTTGCATGTTAAGTGCAGTGGCGAAACTTGAGATTTCTGATAGGGGGGGTCAAAAACGTATATACCCAAAAATTTCTATACGAAAGCTACATACATAACACAACCCCACTGAGCGAAAAGTTCGGGGGGTCGGGCGCCCCTCCCGGCCCCTTCTAACCTTCGCCCTTGGTTAAGTGTGCTTATAGTAGCTATGTTTGTGTAATTTACAACACAAGTATGACATTTTTATATATTAATGTTTGCTTTAGCAGGTGAATCTTCATCTGGGAATAAAAGTCGTCATTTAGCGATTGCCCTTGGCACAAGCTTTGGTGCTGTGTTACTACTAATCGTAGTTGTCGTGTTGCTCATTTGGTGGCGATATCGTAAAAATCAGCAAATTTTCTTTGATGTTAATGGTAAAGTCATTAGTGTTTATTTACAAAAATTTTAGATAATCAAATAGCATCAAGTCCAATTTTGAGTAAAATGCCATTTTCATCCCTGAGATTTGGCCAGTTTTGCGACTTTCATCCAAAAGTTTGTTTTTCTGTATCTAGATCCAAGACATTTTCATGCGGCTCATTAACTCCATCCTTTTGGATCCAGATACGGAAAAACAAACTTTGGACGAAAGTCGCAGAACTGACCAAACCTCAGGGACGAAAATGGCATTTTACTCCCCAATTTTTATCAAAAAAATGATCCTATCAATGTTACATATAGTTCCAGAAGAAAACTGATAATACTAATAATTCTTTAACTTTTTTATCTATTTATATTTTAATTTATGTTAACAGAACAATATGATCCGGAGGTTTGCTTGGGCCATTTACGGAGATTTACATTCAAGGAACTGCGGGCTGCTACCGACCATTTCAACGCGAAAAACATTTTAGGTAAAGGTGGATATGGAATTGTTTACAAGGGGCAATTGACAGATGGCACAATCGTGGCGGTTAAAAGGTTGAAAGATGATATTAATTTTGGGGGTGAAATCCAATTTCAAACAGAAGTCGAAACCATAAGTTTGGCTGTTCATCGTAATCTTTTACGCCTTTGGGGATTTTGCTCAACTGAAAATGAGCGGATTCTAGTCTACCCTTATATGCCAAACGGGAGTGTTGCTTCTAAATTAAGAGGTTTGTATTATTTATGTTACATTGTTTAAATAAATAAAAAGGGAAACTGCATAAAATAGAAATGGATTTTACAATTTTTTTCTTCATTTTAGCATCCATCTTTAAATTAGGTGTAAAATAAAAACCAAGTTTCAGTTTATTACTGATTTTAGCAACTAATGCTTATGTGAAAAAAAAGTAAAAAATGGGTTTATTTACAGGTTTGAAAGCTGATAATTTTGAAACTTATAATTGTATATAATTGTTAATTGTCATGTTAGATGCTACATGGCATATATATATAGGGAAGGTTAACATACAATAGCCCCTTAACGTGCGATGGTGCGTGAGTGAATTACACACGTTATTTGCATAATTACGCATGGGTTGGGTTAAACCTTAATTACGCACGTTATTTTTTCACTCACGCACCGTCGCACGTTAAGACCCTTTTCTATTTAAAACTCACTATATATAGTTATTTGTTGGGTAGTGAAAAAATAACGTGCGTAATTATGCAAATAGCATGCTTAATTCACTCACGCATCGTCACACATACACTCTAATGACACATAAGATGTCACATCAAATCAAAGTTTTTGGTCAAATAACTAATTTTTTTTGTCGGGTCAAAACCATTTGATCCATTTTCTCTTTAGTTAATCTTTTTATTGACTTTACTCGTTTGACCGGTTAGAGATAAAACATACCCTGGATTGCCATCTCTGTTTCAAACTGCTGTACTTCCCTTTTATAAGAATGATAATTTATTTGCAATAATTTTTATTATTTATGCATGTTAGCTCGAAAATCATATCACACTGACCAAATTTCTATAACATCTGATTGTGGATTTACCAGATCAAATCAATGGTAAACCAGTTTTAGATTGGTCAAGAAGGAAAAATATAGCTTTAGGAACGGCAAGAGGATTACTCTATTTACACGAGCAAAGTGACCCCAAAATTATTCATCGGGACGTTAAAGCAGCCAATATTTTATTGGATGAAGACTTTGAGGCAGTCGTTGGTGATTTCGGGCTGGCTAAGTTATTGGACCACGGTGATTCTCACGTGACCACTGCGGTTCGTGGGACCGTGGGCCATATTGCTCCCGAGTATTTGTCAACGGGTCAATCGTCTGAAAAAACCGATGTTTTTGGGTTTGGGATTTTGCTTTTGGAGCTAATTACGGGTCAAAGGGCGTTAGATTTTGGAAGGACATCTACTAACCAAAAAGTCATTATGCTTGATTGGGTATATTTCTTGCTTTCCTTATTTTAAAGTTTCATTAATTTTTGTTGCTAATAAACCATGGTGGGTGCCTAGGGGTGTGCAGATGAGCCAAGTGGCTCAAGAAAAAGCTCGAAAAGGCTCTAGCCTTATCGAGCCCGAGCCGAGCTTGAGTTTTAAATAAAGCTCGTTTATTTATCGAGCCTGAGCTCGAGCCTGGCATGTAAAGCTGTCTAGTAAGAGCCGAATCGAGCTTATTTAAACTTGTTTAGTTGTTTACGAGTCGAGCTTGAACCTAAAAATAAGCTTGTTTATTAAATGAGCCCGAGTCTGAGATTCGCTTATCGAGCTCGCGAGCCTAAACGAGTCTATTATTTATATTATTTTTTATTTAATACATTAATTAAAAGATAATAAACGAGCCGAGCTCAAGCTTGAGAAACTACCAACGAACTGAGCTTGAGCTTTGAAAACAAAGCTTGAACCGAATCAAGCTCTAGTTCGAGCTCTCATAAGTTAATCGAGCTCGTGCCTAGTCGAGATTGGGCTTGGCTTGGCTCGTTTGCGCCCCTTGGCGAACTTGAATTTCGCAAGAGTACTGGTTTATCAACTATTTTACTTGTAGATATAGCATGCATGTTAAATTAATTGTTGACTTACTATATAAATATATGTCTTTAGATTTAATGTGAAAACAACTCCACAAATGGTAAAATGGCAGTTCGTGTAACGGGTCAAAATGGTAAATTTTTGGTATGGACTGAAACGGGTCGGGCCTTGTTTGACCCGAAGCACATGTTATCCAAAAAATATATCTTTTTTACGGATGGTTAGTGTGAAATCCGATGAAGCTGATGTGGTTAATGCCTAATGGCACAGGTGAAAAAGCTCCGTCAAGACGGGAAGCTCAACCTAATGGTCGATAAATCACTAAAGAACAATTTTGACGCAGCCGAGTTGGAAGAAATGGTTCAAGTTGCACTTTTGTGCACCCAATTCAACCCGCTAAACCGGCCCAAAATGTCAGAAGTGTTAAGAATGTTGGAAGGTGAAGGGTTAGTGGAAAGATGGGAGGGTTCAGATAATGTTGAAACACCAAGATTTGGTGCCTTAGAAAATTTCCCACAAAGATATGCTGATTATATAGAAGAATCTTCACTTGTTTCTGAAGCAATGGAGCTTTCGGGCCCAAGATAGTGGCCCAATGTTATTGGGCTCATTGTTCAATCTTTGTTTGGATTTGGAGAGATGATTTGTATAAAACACCTACCAATCTACCATTTGTGATTTTGTGGTGATGTTCATAGTTGATGAATTAATGTAACTCATATGTATAAAAAGTAAAGAAAATGTAGTGTATAATGGTTGTGGTATTTTTTTTTTTTATTAATATTTGGTTTGGTTTTTTATAGAATATTTTAGGCTTCATTATTTTGTTAGTGATTGATGTTTCGAATAAACTTTTGTAAACTTAGAAGGGCGTCGAGTACAGTGTCGACTTTATTGATTTTTTGAGTTTCTTGGTTTGGTTACGGTAAGGGGTGTGCATGGGTCGGTGTAGTTTGGTTACGGGCTTAAGACGAACCTATAATTGATGTGTCGGTTGCGGATTTTCATAACCGATCGGTGTAGGTTATTCAGTTACTGAAAAAATTCAATAGTAACAATACCGCTAATTTAGATTTTTAACGGAGAATGTTAGGCAACTATCATGTTATGTATAAAATGTATGACAAAGACATTTTAGACATAGAGCAAATTATTTATAAAAAAATAAAATAAATAAATATTGATTTTAGTGTCGGTTGGATTATTTATACACATATAAGAATAATTGAACCATAAATATCGATTATAAAAAAATCATATTTTTTTAGTTTCTCAATCGGTTTGGTATTTTGATTATTCGGTTTTTCTCCTCATCCCCGTAATGAGATAAATAATTACAATTAACACTATTTTCGTATTTTATATATTTGCATATCCCACATTATCAAATTATAATAGCCAATGCTGCAGAAGTCTTTAGGCACTCCTAGATCGGTCTACTTGAAAGTTGTGAGTACTCAAGGAATACTCAAAGGAACATGGTAAATTATAAGAAAATATTAATTTTCATGAAATTATATACATATGACAACTATCATAAGTTTACTAATATTTATAACAAATTACGTGAATTGTCGTAACTATAATTTAAGATTGTGTTTGAAGTCACTATAAACCTTATAAGATTACAAAATAGTAGTCAGGATTCAATGTGGGGCAAACCCACTTGGTTCAAACTTAGATGGAGGGTACATGCCTCTTTTAGAGGATGTCTTAGGTTCAAACTTAGGAAGGGGGTATGTTAGAATTATTGGTGTAAGTAAAATAGAAGTAACAATTGTTGTTAAAAAAGAAGAGATAGGAGCTAGTGTGGGGCTAGCTCACTTGGTAAATTCACATGCTTGTTAGAAAGGAGCAGAGTCGGACCTAGGTAGTGGTCTGGGTGGGTGGGCGTTTGAAAGTTTGGTTAAACCCCTTGTTCGCGCCCCTTGAAAATTTTCCTGGATCCGCCACTTGAGAGGAGATCACATGTTCAAACCTGGGTAAAAGAGTTGATTGGAATCATTGGTGAAGTGTAGAGTAGGAATAGTAATTGTCGTTTATAAGTTAGATATGGATTATTTTTTTATTAAAAAAAAAACCATCAAATACTCCCTAGTTAGACCATGCGTAGTGGTGCTTGAAGATCAAGCCTCTCTCTTGGGCGTTATATGACATGTGACATTCCAGTCAACAATGGGCGTTATGGGGCTTGAAGTTAAAACGCGCTGTGATTACCCAAATATTTAATTTAAGTTCTATTTTTTTTTATTGGCCAAATTAAAATTGTCCGGACATTTCCACATGAGGGCATTCTTGGATTCACCTCCCATCCCCTCACCAGCTACTATTTTGTAAGTTACAAAACATAATAAGTACAATTTACTCAAGCTTTAAACCCCCTCTAAATAAACTCTTTGGTTGACTTCAACGCAAATGATGTTTATCAACGCAAACTCTTTGGTTACTTCAAAAGGGTATTTCCGTAATTTCCTCCTTCCCCATCTCTCCCTGTTCCCTGCAGGAGCCTGTGGCTAATCTTGTCTTCCAAAGAAACCACTTCACACACTAAACTAAACTCACACAAATCTATCTTCTCACACTACATTTTTCAAACCCTTTAAACAAAGTTTTCCACAATCTCTTTACTAATCTTTCAACAGTTTGATCTCTATCTTCTTTACACACACACACACACAAACACCTTCACTGTGTGTGATTTAACTCATTTAATCCAACCCACATGGTGTTATTGTAGATTTGTAGGCATAACCATGAACTTGAAGAAACTTGTTCCAATCTCAGATCACTTCCCATACTTTTCATTTCCAAAAAAGAAGGTAGTTTCTGGATTTGGTTTAGGATTTGTGTCCTTTTTTATTGTTTTATGTGTTGTCTTCTTTAATGTTTCTTTCAAGAATCCCATACTAAACAACTCTGTGTTTCAAGGGTTGAGTGTTAACAATAAAACCTCTGTGTTTTCTTGGTCTTTTTCTTTTGCTAGAATCCCCTCTATCAATTCCACTTCTGTTCAAAACCCCCTTGAAAAACCTATAATTGATGTGAAAAATGGTAACTTTAGTGGAAAAAAAGTTGATTTTGAGGGTACCCATTTGAGCAATCTCACTAATGTTGTGAAAAATGGAAGCTTTGATTCAAATTCTGAGAAAAAAACTGATTTTGATGATACCCATTTGAGTAATTTCACAAGTGATGTGAAAAATGGAAGCTTTGATTCAAATTCTGAGAAAAAGTCTGATTTAAATGATACCCATTTGGGTAATTTCTCAAGTGATTTGAAAAATGGAAGCTTTGATGCAGTTTTCAAGAATCATAGTGGTTCTTTTGAAGAGTGTGATATTTTTAATGGTAGATGGGTTAGGGATGATACAAAACCGCTATATCGGGCCGGGTCGTGCCCGTATATCGATCGGGATTTTGATTGTCATCTTAATAAGAGGCCAGATGATGAATATGTGAAATGGAAATGGCAGCCATTTGGATGTGAGATCCCCAGGTAAAATGATTAATTGGAAATTATGTTATGGAATTATTGGATTTGAATATTTTATGTGTTTTGTAATTGCATAATCTTGAATGGTCAATAGTTTAAACTAGCATTTGAGTACTGTTTGCTAGATTTGCTTATTGTAGTTTATTAGATTGAAGTATTCAATTAGTTTTTTGTTTGACTCAGCATATTTAGTCAATGTCTTTTTATATGATCTTGCTTAGGTTAGCTTTCAGGAATAAGATGGATATTATGACTCTATACCGAGTATTTTTCTTATTTCTACCAATAATTTGTCTTATTTCCGGCTTGATTTTAACGTAGGGTTTACCCACGGGTATCGGGTATGCCGGTTTATGATCTTATGTGGTTAAAAGTTATTCACTTGGATTCCCATTACTAGAAAACTTGATCTTAAACTCACCCTGAAAACCAACTTGACCTATCAAATTCTCTACTTCATGTCCAATAGTTCAATATTTTTAATTGCTTTTAGCTTCTAACAATTTCAAATACTATTTGCTATATTTTTTAAGTTGTATAAAATTAATATATTCGGTTTCGATCTTGGTTTTAAAATGCGCAATGCGCTCCGATGCGATGTGATCCCAAAAGCTGATGCGTGATGCGCACACATCATGTATGCGAGGCCCGAGGCGTTTGTTATTTAAAAAAATATTTGTGGATAATAATATTTCAACTTGTTCACTTTTAAACACTAAAAATAAGAGATTAATTAAATAAATACAACAAAGGCTCTAGTAACCACCAAAGGAGTTCTATATAGCCAAAATAAGCCTTTCTCATATGTGTATGTGTAGTCCATGCAAAAGGTACAAGTAATCTATTCAGAAACTCACTTAACAACTTCATCAGCTCTTTGCACAAGCTTATTAAGCTCATTGTACAACTTTACTCTATAGTGGTCGAATTCAGAAAAATGTGCGCATTATGCGATTTAGAGCGCATCATCCTTGAATCATGGAAGCGCAGCACATCGCATGACTTGATGCGATCTCATCAGCGCTAACCCCCTCCCCACACTTGAACTTCGCATTGTCCCCAATGCGAGACCCGAAATATAGAGAAAGGGATAAAAAATACTCCCCTCAAGATGATGTTGGTGCCACGAGACTTTCGAAGATGTATCTGGTACGTGCTCCGGTCCAAGATCCGATAGCTAAAACATGCGAGTATGTCACATGTGCACCCAAAACATAACAGAAACAGAAAAATCACAAAACAACCATAATATACATAAATACTAAAATCCAAACAGAACATAAAGTAAAATGTCTGAAATACATAACCGGGGTGTTTGAAAACAACAGTCAAAATAAACACCCAATAATAAATAAAGTACTGAAATAGAAAACACCACAAACTGCTATCACCACTGCCAACTACTCGTCATCATCATCATCTGCTCTCGTATAGGACGGGCCGGCATCGCCATAACCAGGGGGTTCCACGGTGGGAACTGCGAAGGGTGCTGAAAGTAGTCGGGGTATGCGTGATGCATCTCCCCGAAAAGATAAGAAAACCCCGCAGACACCCCTTGGTATAAAGCATCCTGGCTCTGCCGAAGCTGGTCCTGTGTGGCCCGAAGCTGATCCTGGTTAGCCCGGATCTGGTCCTGGCTAGATCTAATCTCGTCGAAGTAGGTACCATGCTGCTCCTGCGTCACACGCATATCCTGGAACTGCTGGTAGAACGCGGGCCAGTCCTCATGCTGATGAAATGCATGGTGCTGCGGCGAGTGTGGTGGTGTCGGTGGCTGGTGCTGGTGCTGGTGCTGCGGATCCTGCTCTCCCATCTCAACATCCTCATCTTCCTCCTCATCTGGAGGCAACGGGTCCCAGACCTCGTTGTTCAACCCCCTCAACCTATCCCCTCTATCAAGCTCAACAATCACCCCCATGGCCTTCAGTGACCTGATATCGACATGAACCCCCTCGGTAATCAAAGTGAGACCCTGAAGCACCTCCTCAGTCATAAGGCGCTCGTTGTACGCTATTTTGGTCACGTACTGACCGCCATGTATCTCACTGTTCGGAGTCCGCCCCGAGCTCTTGACGAAATACTCAGCCATTCGTGCGGCCAGGTTGATAGGTGCTTTGTCAACCAACGCATATAAAAAGATCAAGTCAGGTGTGGGATAGTTACCGAGACTGTCCATGCGACCGCATATCGAATGGCTAAATACATGGTGCATCACTCGCACCAAAGGGTCTCTGAGTCGCGAGGCCTTCGACATCCTCGGGTTGTAGGGCTCCCCAATAGCGTTTTCAGCCCAAAATTCATCCCGAGCTGCATCAGAGGGGAAGGTGAACTGTTCAGTGAAGACATCTTCATCATCCATGTCGTCGCTAGTATAAATCCCTAGTCTTCTACCCAAACGACCAACCGACCACGAATTCCATCTTCCACATAACCGGAAAGCTATCCGCTCCTTGTGGCGGAATTTGGTTCTCCGATGAGCAACCGGCTTTTCATAAGCATAAGATGCGAAGAACTCAATGGTCAACTCCAGGTAAACGGGTCGGTTGCAAGCGACCAGATTTGCAAGCGGGCGACTCATCATGTCGTCTAATCTCTCATACTGATTGAGTTCCCGCATGACTTCCCAATCTAACCATCGGGGGACTCCAAACTGCCCCCGTCTCGCCCACAATGCGTCTCGTTTCGGGATGCACAAAGCCTCTCGCTCATCGTTGGGGTCGAAATGAAGGAAGGGATGGTCCATCTGTATGAGGAAAAACATTAGAGAGATGGAAACAGGAAAAATTCGAATCTAAAACAGCCGAGCAGCCAATTATGAAGAAACTGTCAAACTGATCTGGGCATATGGCACGGTCGTGCGACGAGACGCACGGTCGTGCGTCGCCGATGACAATGACCATCTGCCCAGAAATGCCGGAACTGCACGGCGTGCGACCAACAGCACAACCGTGCAACACCGACCAACAAACAACTATCGGGAAACAACGGTGAGGCACGACCGTTCCATACGAGGAACGTCCGTGCGACTTGGTTTTCTGCAGATTTTGACCCAGGCTCTAATTAGCCCGATTTTTTCACAAATCTTCAAGTTTTTACGAAAACAGAGGTCAGAAAAATGCACCAGATGTTCACGATACTACGATTCAACAAGGGTTAGGGTTTCGATTTGTTTATGAAGAGAACCCTAAAAATTTCCTTGAAGAATCGGAAGAAATCTAACCTAGAAAGCAAGGAAACAAGAAATCTACAACTAGGAACGTACCGTGCGAAGAAGGGTGTGAGATCGTGCGAAAAACCGTGCGATTTGATGAAGTATCGCTCTGGAACGGCCTGGTGCTGGTAGGGTTTCGCGAGTTATGAATGGGGGCTGCAGATGAGGGTATTTATAGTGCCAAATGACAAAACTGCCCTCAGCCTGACGCACGGTCGTTCTCCGTGTGGCACGGTCGTGCGTCACCGACATCTCATAAACCCTAGCAATTATTCTCGGAAATGCACCGGGGGTGCGATCCACCGTGCCGGCCCTCGGAAACGCACGGTCGTGCGACCCGAGGAACGACCGTGCAACAGCTGCAGATACAGAATTTTCTGCAGAAGCTATTTCCAGCAACTGTTTCGGCCGTTTTTCGCCATTTTTTCGACACACCAACTGTTCTAATAACATTGCAATACAGAACCTTCGTTCGGCACGTACGAAAACTAAACAAACTAACGTAAACTACCTAACTAACCTAAATTACGCTAAAACTACAAAAATACAAAAAAGGACTATTTTACCCTTATAGCGCCAAAGACGCTTCTGCTACATTTTTGTCGGCGAGTCAGTAGCGTAGACTCATGCTAAATTTTTGTCGGCGAGTCGATAGCAAGACTCCAAGCTAAAACTAGAAAAACTACTAAAAAGACGATACTACCCCTAAAGCGCAAAATACGCTCTTGCTACATTTTTGATCCGCGAGTCAGTAGCGTAGACTCTCTCCTCCCCACACTTATGATGTGTGCGGGGTTTGGAGTTCAATTACCTCCACCGCCGAGGCCTAAAACAGCATACAAGACAAGATGATAGCGAAAACGAGGACTTTCCGGACAAAACGACGAAGCTGCGGACATTCTGTTAAGGAAACTGACCTGGGCCTGTGGAACGGTCGTGTGACCTGATGCACGACTGTGGAACGTTCATTGGGCATGGCACGACCATCTAACCCGTTAAGGTCCTTACGTTCTTCCTATGGCACGACCGTGCACTTTAAGCAATTATTGGGCATGGCACACCATACTGCATGACGTCATCAGATCGTTGACCAGATTCGAAATCGCACGACCGTTCTTCATATGGAACGGTCGTTCATCACCGGGACTCTGTTGCACGCTTGGTCGCACCGGTCGTTCATTTCCGAGGTTTTTGCTGATGTTCGGCGCCGCACGGTCGTTCTTCAGATGGCACGTCCGTGCGTCGCCGGGATGACCTTGTATGCCTTGCACTCCTAGTCGCACCCTCGTTCATTGCCGGGTTATTTTGACTGTTATTTTCAAACACCCCGGTTATGTATTTCAGACATTTTACTTTATGTTCTGTTTGGATTTTAGTATTTATGTATATTATGGTTGTTTTGTGATTTTTCAGTTTCTGTTATGTTTTGGGTGCACATGTGACATACTCGCAGGTTTTAGCTATCGGATCTTGGACCGGAGGACGTACCAGATACAGCTTCGAAAGTCTCGTGGCACCAACATAATCTTGAGGGGATTATTTTTTATCCCTTTCTCTATATTTCGGGTCTCGCATTGGGGACAATGCGAAGTTCAAGTGTGGGGAGGGGGTTAACTTTGTTTGTCCTCTTATATAAAAAAAATCAGAAAATCAGAAAAATCATTCAAAAATACTTGTATTTTGTATATATTTTTGTAAATAAACCGGTTGGTTGTGTTTTAGAAAGCTTCGGACTTGATAAAAACTCGACAAGCAAAATATTTTTGAAAAAGGAAACCGGAAAGCGTGACAAACAAAGAAAGACTTACATGATAGTTTTCACACTTTTACCCATTCCTTCCGTTACGTGAGCATATTTGAGCCTTGATTGTTATATATTTGTTCATTTCGGATATAGGAGTGAGCCGGATGTTATGTGCAATTTAGAACTTGTCACTAGTTTGCTTGTTAAGACCATGAACTTGTGAATTTGTGTAAAAATGTTAGAGGCACTTAGATTACCCCTTTGTTGTGTACTTGTTCTTTGTGTTGTGCTTCCCGTTCACCTTATATTACCCTTTAGGATTAACCATGTCGAGCCTTCCCGTTCACCTTTGTTTACCCACATTATCGCCCACTTAACCAAATTTAGCCTTTTTATGTTTTAAACCTTTTTAGTGTTGAAACTCGGTCAAAATACTAGTTTAACTAGCTTGTTATTGTTTATATTTCATTGTATAGTTTTGTAAGTTAAAAAAAAAAAAAAAAACAGAAAATAAAACACCCTAAATTAGGGTGAAGTTGATAGAAATTGAGCAATTTTGAATGCTTAAATGTTAAAATTTCGTTGATAAGCTCGATTGCGCTTTAGTCGCCTTTTTAAGGCGTTTGTATGTATAGTTGTATTATTTTCTTGCTAGTTAAACGCTACTACCGAGTTTTAACCATTTTCGCCACTTTAAATGTCCACTTCCATACCCTTCGCCCAAGCCTAACGTTACAACCCGTAAAGACCTCTTGATTTACACTTGTTTGCATGTTAGTTGGTGAAGACGAGATCTTATGACAAGCTTATGATATTGCACATTTCATTGACTAGGCATTGAGTGTTTACACATACACATTTTATGTATGTTTCATAAATAAAACCGAGTGTGTGAACATTGTGAGTCGTGTGAAGATTAACATGTGAGTCAATTAAATGTGAAGTCACGGCTTTTTGGTTGTCGCTTTATAATTGCATATGCTTGTTGGGTTTGAGTCTTTTGATGTTGTCTTTCGACAAACCGGCTAACCGTTTATAGTAGTTTTCAATAAAATAGTGTGTAAATTATCGTTCTTGTTTGTTTATGTCTTTTATTGCTTTTTAGTTTAGCTTGCTTGAGGACAAGCAAGGTTCAAGTGTGGGGAGATTTGATATTCGTTAATTTACACATATTTTAGTCCCCCGTTTTACCCCTATTTTATGCGTTTTTGGCCGTAAAACCGTCATTCGGATACTTAATTATCTACACTTTTGTTTACAGGACTAAAACGCATAAAATAGGGGTAAAACGGGGGACTAAAATATGTGTAAATTAACGAATATCAAGCGCATCACGCATTATGCACTCTTGACGCGCGCATTTTAAAACCAAGGTTTTGATGCGGGTAAATAGGCACGGGACTGGTTTTGGACAATCTAGTGGGTACGACATAATACCATACCCGTCCACTAATCACATAATCTTTAAGTTTTCCAAAATGAGGACAATGTTTGAATTCCTTAATAATCATTGGTGCTAAATTTTGATCCCTGACATGGATGTCGTAAATTTGTTTTGTATTAGTGACTTTTATAAGTTTACTAAACGCACAAATTTATGCTACTAGTTTAGCGGTGTTAGTGAGCATATTATATTGAGTTCTAAAAGTAATAGGTTTTGACTCTCGGAAGTCAAACGCTGGCATTTTTCATGACTTTACCATCCAACCATTATTATTCATTACCTATAGAAGGATACACAGGGAGGTGAACTTTAGAGCTATCATATTCGTGCCCTAAGGTTATTATAGTCAATTTCTATATTAAGGCTTCATAGATTTTCTCGTCCACGACTCGGTCTATGATACAAGGGGATATATTGTTTTCTACTCGATCCAAATTAAAATGACCAAATTACCCTTTTCTGAAAAATCCAAAACAAAGTGTGGAGGTGGCTGTTTAGATCCTTGTATACAGTATACATACACTGGTCTATTTTGAGTTATAGTTTGCATTTCATGAGTCAAAAGGGCGACGCTAAAAGAAATAACGGAAATGAAACAGATTGGATGGGTCAAAAGTCAACCAAAGTGTATGCATTATGAATGATACCTCCAAAATCATTGTATTTTGTATTGTTAATATTAATTATTTATAAAGTTACTGAAAAGGTAAGACAAAAAGTGTCTTTTTGGCCCGGCCCGACTCATTCTAATAATTACTATTTTTGACCCGTCACCCGAACTTGCCGATTTTGACACTTGTAATACACACAAATAGACTATATGCTCCCAGATTCTTATCGTCTCTTGTCATGCATGCTTCATGCACCCATATCATTGAACAATAGCTACTTGAAATAATCTTTAATAATCTATAACAATACTCTTAATTTATTCATATCATGTTTTATGTGAATTTCAGTTTAAATGCAACAGATTTTCTGGAGAGGCTGAGAGGGAAGAAGTTGGTTTTTGTAGGGGACTCGTTAAACCGCAACATGTGGGAGTCTTTGGTTTGCATATTAAGAGAGTCTATCACAAACAAAAGTAGAGTTTATGAGATATCTGGTAGGCATGAGTTCAAGAAAAAGGGATTTTACGCTTTCAGATTCGAGGCAAGCTTTCCAAACTTGTTATATTTACAAAGTTCTATGTATTTGTGTGTATCAAACAGGTTTTAGATGCAATGTTTGACTATTAGTTAAATATTTGAAGTATCCCTGAATAATTGACAAAAGAAATGATAATCTTGTGATAA
This sequence comes from Helianthus tuberosus, assembly GCA_030545235.1. NCBI lineage: Eukaryota > Viridiplantae > Streptophyta > Magnoliopsida > Asterales > Asteraceae > Helianthus > Helianthus tuberosus. Next base: position 2,787,494 of record JARYGA010060349.1, on the reverse strand, counting down.
ACAAAAAAATTAATAACATCAATATTTTGCTATGCATTTATAACGGTCCAAAAACAAATAGCGGTCAAGGGCCGATATCTGAGATATAGGTTATCGCGGTGGGATATCGGTAATTTTATATCATGTAGAATTTATATTATACATATATAAAATGTAAAACATATATGTAATAGTAAAGTAATATCAAAAGTCAAAACTTAGAAGTGCCAGTGTTTGAAACATGTCTAATCGTAAGCCATGAAATCTTCCTCCGAGTCCACATCAACCAAGGCATCCAATATAACGGTCAATATCGGTCAATAGCGCCGATAATAGCGGTTCCGCTATTCTGGACCGCTATTAGACACCGCTATTTTGGAAAAGCCCGATAACCGCTATCCCACCGCTATTGACTGCTTAGATATTTTGTCATGATGTTATTTAAATTTTTTTATTGGTAATTGTCTAATAAGTTGTGTCATTGATTCTGTTTGTGTAGGACTATGACTGTACAATTGATTTTGTGAGCTCTCCATTTCTTGTTAGAGAAACGACTATCAATGGCAAAAACGGTTCAATTGAGACATTAAGATTAGATTTAATGGACAAAACAACTTCAATGTACCATGATGCTGATGTTTTGGTCTTCAACACGGGACATTGGTGGACCCATGAGAAAACCTCTCGAGGGTGAGAACCATATCTTGCTTTGAAAACATATGTGTTTGTAACGGGTCAAAACAGTTACTTTTTAGTGCTAGTCGGGCTGGGTTGGGTTGAACACTTTTTTGTTTAGAAGTTTAAACATTTTATAAGTAATTAGTGTATCATATATGATTACAAAAATTATAATTTTCTAATAATAATTAAGATAGTGAATTAATAAGTGAGGGCGTTTTATGCACTAAAGTACACCTTGAGTGACTTTCAACCTGTTTTGTTTTTAGCTGTTTTTATATTATACCCGCTTTACACTTTTAACATCACTACTTTTTTCTTGAATTTACAGAGAAAATTATTACCAGGAAGGTGATCACGTGTACCCGAGGCTCAAAGTTCTTGATGCATACAAAAGGGCACTTGCAACGTGGGCCCGATGGGTAGATAAGAACATTGACATCAATAAAACACAGGTTATCTTCAGAGGCTACTCGGTCACTCATTTTAAGTAAGTTTAATTCGTCTTCTGTTCCGTTCACATCTTACTATGTTCATAACTTTGTAGTTCTGTGTACCTTTTGACTTTTGTGGTCAAACTGGTCAATTCTTGAAACTTTAAATGATTTCTGATACTTGCTGACTATGCATTTAATATCGGTTATCGGTCCCCATGTAAAATATCAGTACCGATATTGACCGACATAACCGATATATCACTGAATTGTTAGTGTTAAATTGCGATATATATAAATTCTGCATGATATTAAGATTACTGATATCCCACGGATATCTAACCGAGATAACCTATATCTCAAATACCGGTCCTTGACAGATATCCGATATTTTACCGCATTAACTGTATAGATTGCTGATCACATTTGGAAAAACATTTGTATTACAGAGGAGGGCAATGGAATTCGGGAGGAAAATGTCACAAAGAAACCGAGCCAATTTTCAACTCGAGTCACCTAACCAAATACCCTTCAAAGATGAGGGCTTTCGACAACGTGCTCAGAGAGATGAAAAATCCCGTTATGTATCTAAATATAAGTAGACTAACAGATTACCGAAAAGATGGACATCCGTCGATTTATAGGATGGAATACAAGTCGGTTGAAGAACAAATCGCAGCTGTACGGTCCCAAGATTGCAGCCATTGGTGCTTGCCCGGTGTGCCGGATACATGGAATGAGTTGCTATATGCATCTTTATTGAAAGTGGGAAGGGGGTCATGGAAAATCTAATGGAAATACATGAAGGTTTGAGTTTTTATTTGGTTGAAAGAATTATGTTGAACATATGTAAGTTATGAAGTTGTAGTTGACTTTTGTTATGTAATTTTAAAGTAGTTTTATATATATTTGGTGTTATGCAACTTTTGTTATGTTGACCATATAGAGGTGCCATATGCATCTTTTGGAAATCAAAAGCTATCATCTAAATTTACTACTCAAATAAAAATAAATGTACACACTCCATTAGTTCACAAATGAAATTAGGTAATGTGCAATCACTTGTCATTATAAACTCTAGTGGTGTTGTCATGCAAACCACTTATCTTGACTGGAACAGTTAATTCAGTTGGTGGAAAAAAAAAACTATTGAATTTGGTGGGAACACTACTAGATTAGGTATTTCAATTGGCAACTATCATGCATACCACATAGACCCCCCCCCCCTCATTGTGATCCGTCCTGTCGGGAAGTATACCCACTTATATGCAGTGGCGGAGATGGGGGGATTTAATATATATAAATTTTTTGAAAGATCTCGGTAAAATATAGACTATGAAGGGAAAAAACAAGGGGTCCGCTGCCCCAAACAAAGCTCCGCTCATGCTTATACGAGTACTAACATATACTAGAGTTTAACCTGAAATCCATCGATCATATGTAAATTTCAGCGAAATAGATTGTTTAAGGACACTAAAATCAAGAAAAATATACAAAACTATTTTAAAAATAATGGTTCTTTTTTCCTTTTTCTCATAACACATGTTAGTAATAAGACCACCATGATATAAATTTTGAAATTATGACATCTATGCTATCTTTAACAAACTTCAACATAATGAAAGGAGGCACACATTTCACAAACAAAAAGACAGTGAGATACAACACTTGATATACAACTAATAAAATTTGATATATGGACCGTTTTGTTGCATTCTTTCATACAAAAACCGCCAATCATATAAACTAATCTGGTACACTAGTGCATAATAGCACCCTTAATCGCATATAGCCATAGACATATATATATATGTAAGACACCAGGAAGAAGCCTTTGCCGATTTGTGACTTGCCGGTTTGTTTTGACATTATCCGAAAACGGTTGATGCCAAAAGCAAACTAATTGTAAATAGAGGAAAAGAGATGGCCTAACAAAGAGTAACTCATCTTCTATACCTCCATATTTGCCCTACTTATCAAGATACATGCATGCCAATGCATGATCCCAAAGGTTTTAGCATATAAGAAGCTTAAGTGGGAGTCTTTTAGGCTCTTTGCTTGTTGATCTTAAATAGAACCAAGAAATGGGAAAAGGGTATTTTAGACTTTTGCACTATGGTTTAATTTTTTTAACATCTAAATTGGTCAAATTTAGATGTGACATGCATTGATGTCTTCATTTTATGCTATGGAAGTTGTATATTGTTCTGGACTTGATAAATCCAGATTTGGGTAAAACTTACTTTCATTTTTATATGATATAAATATAAACAATTGCATCAATTATCCATAGACAAACTTGACTTTTGCTTTTTGGTTTGATAACTACAGGATGTCAAGTAATGTTCATGATATTAGGTTAATTTTTTTAATGGCTGTTTTGCCCTTGACCTAATCCCATGAAATGACTCACAATTGTTGTTCCAATATCTAAATGCTTTTCTTGGATGCCAATATTATTAACTCAGTCTTCTCTGAATAGTCATTTCTTGCATACCAATATTATTCTTTGTGATGTTCTAAAACGGGCAGGGATTTCGGCTAGAAAGGAGGCTCCGGTGAACTTTCTGACTGATCCGCTCGATGGAAGGTCTACTCTTCGGCCAGCTGACATTCTTGCTTTGGGTGGGCAGGGGAAAACACACTTGTGTGGACCTTACAGGGGTGTACCTTCTTGTTGGGCTCAGGGATAGGGGTGTAAACAAGCCTAGAGGCTCGAGAGCTACTCGTGATCGGCTCGGTTAAAAGCTCGAACGAGCCGAGCCTTAACGAGCCCGAGCCCGAGCTCGAGCCTGAAATAGAGCTCATTTTGTTATCGAGCCCGAGCTCGAGCCTTAAATACAAAGCTTGTTTAGGCTCGCGAGCCTAAACGAGCCCATACAAAATTTTAATTTTTTTATATATAATATATTAATAATGAGATAACATTGATGAGCCGAGCTTTGGCATGTTTAAGCGATGTTGAAGTGAGCTCGAGCCGAGCTTTTAGCTCGTTTAAGGTTGTTATCAAAATAGTTCGAGCCGAGCTCGAGCTTTGGGTTTTACTCGCGAGTCGAGCTCGAGCTCAAAGAAGTAGGCTCGAACCGAGCCGAGCTCGAGCCCGGGCTTCATAAAAACCTAACGAGCCGAGCTCGAGCCTGGTCGAGCTCGGGCTCGGCCCGGCTCGTTTACACACCTACTCAGGGATAATGTGTTTGTTGCTGGCCAGACAACGTTGAAGGCGGAATCAAGCAAAGTTGCTAAACATAAGAAAGCCTGTTTAGAGAATCAACATGTGTTTATCCAATTTGTTTTTGATACATTTGGTTCTCTAGCCCCGGAGGCCGTGGAATTCCTGAACATGCTTTAGCAGGTCGTGAACAGTAACTTCTTGACCCTTAAGAGTCTATTCGTCTTTAGCAGGATTGGTTTTGCAATTCAAAAGGGGTTTGCGGCGCAACTTGTTGCCCGTTTACCAGCGGTTTGTTTGTCATTTGTTGTTTTGGCATTTTATAAAGGAATGTTATTAAAAAAAGATATGATATATTAAATGTTCATGTTAATTTAAAATGTAAGGCCATGGTTGTGTAGTGATGAGTTTAGAAGGCTTTTTTTTTTTTGTCAATATACAACAAAAGATTTGGCAAAACTTCATAACTAATGCTGCCTTTTCTATCTCTTAGGTATATAATAGTGATTCCACTAAATCAAAACTCATCTAAAGCACTTTAATTCCCATAAAATTTAAGGCTAATGTCATATATTATGATGAAAAACTATTGCATATGACTTTAGATGTATCTTTAATAACTTTAGATATATCTTTAGTAACACATATGTACGAATCGTGAATTAAAGTTCCAAGCCATAACTTTAATTCATAGTTAATCCTGTCAAATTTTAAACTTTGAATTAAAGTTATGGGTTAAGTTATTCCACAAAGACTCCTAAAAGTAAGAAGTGTAAGAAGGCATTATAAAGTGACAAGTGTCCAAGAACCTAAAACCTAAACCCACTACATCACCATCAAAAACCTAAACACCCACCCCCACCCCACCCCACTCCCACCCAAAAACCTAAACCCCCCACCCAAAAAAAAAAAAAAAAGATTCTAAACCTTAAAGTTATAAATATAACAAATCAATATCTTCTAACAGGGGTTGGTTCCGGTACAAACCATATTTATCATACAAACCGTAAGAACAGATCATAACACTTAAAAAAAAAGTTAAATTAACACTTACTAAAACAATACATACATTAGCACTTTTGAATTAGAGAAAAATGCCCGGATAGTCCCTTTGGTTTCACCTTTTTTCACCTATAGTCCCCAACTTTCTAAAACTACCTGAATAGTCCCCAAGTTTTCATTTTTTGTTCCCGGATAGTCCCTGGGTCTAACTTCAGTTTGTTTTCTCTGTTAAGAGGGTGTGAAATGACCAATTTACCCTTTCCTTAAAAAGGGCAAACCACAGGGACTAGATCAGAAACATTATCATCTTTCACCATTAAAAACCTTCTTCCTCTTCTCTGTGTTTTCTCCGGCGAACAAGACCCACTTCACCTCACCCTATTTCACCTCCGATTACCCCATCATTAATCACCTCCGGCGACCACCTCTCCAGTGTCAAACCTCCGATCGACCACCACCATCCTCGATTAAATCTCACCCACATTTACAACAAAATACCCAACACGATCGGTCCGAACCAGATCGTGTCGCCACCAAACTCCGCCGCTCTCTCTCTCTCTCTCCTCGGTTCTACTCTCGATTTCGTTCTCTCTGTTCTTCGTCGCCGAAAAAGAAGGAACCGAGGTGGTGTCGGTGTTGTGTGGTGTCACAACCCCCGATCCCTAATCCCCGGGAACGGGCGGCCGCGAGCCAGTTTCGGTGGTATCATTGTTTATTAATTTGGCAGCGGAATTTTCATCAGGACCGTAGTTAGGAAATATTTGATCAGAGTAAACCACCATATTTTATAAATACAATTATATATGGGAAAGAACCCAAATTCGTAGTACACATGTTTCCATAGGAATAAATCCTATTTTATTTAATAAAAACATCTATTTTATTTTAGGTAACTTTATTGCCACTTTTCCAAGCCTTCAGTGCTCTCCAGCTGGCTTTTATTGGCTTCACACTAAGTTACCTGAAACACGTGTTTAAAACATTTTATCAGCAGGAAATACTGGTGAGTGAATCCCAGCTTAATCAAGAAACATTTTATCGATTAAAGCAGTATCGAGGACGATTACAATGTTTATGTCTACACAATTTCTCCATTTGGTACTATCAATCCTAACTTGTGGGTCATATTACCCATTGGCTAACTCATTGTCCAATGGTAACGTATTGTCATCCCGACTTACTACTCGCAAGTAGTACAAATTTTGTATACAAAACCCCAACATACCGGCAGTAATTGAAGAACTACAAAGACTCAATCACCGCTTAATCACATTGTAAAACATTTAAGGTTTTGTAAATTATTCCAAAAACATTAACAAAAAGAGGATAAACTCACATTGTTATCTTAGACTTCGCGTAAGGGTTTCCTGGATATAATCTATAAGTTATACAAATGTACAATGGTTAGTATCATAACCCTTTGAAATTATTAATGATACCCTCCCCGAGACGGTATTCCAATAACTACGTCGGGAAGAACCACGACAGTTATTACAGAACCCTAAATCAATCGGGCAGCGTATTAATTACGAAACTGGGGTTATAATACTTACAACGGAGCAGAACCTTGCTAATTAGGGGTATAATACCCGGGTATAATCACTCTACTACAGAAATTGAGATTGAGAATTGAATTGTGAACGAATTGAAATGGACAGCCGATGCCTCCTTTATATAGTGCTGAAACTGGTTCCCACACGGCCCGCGTAAAGAACAGGCAAGGCTTACGCGGCTCGCGTCAATGCTGGGTCAACGCGTAGCTTGTCCTGGTCATGATCTAGCCTCGCCACGATGATGACACGTGTCATCACCGGGCTGCGCCACCAATTGGGACACTCGCGGCCCGCGTAAACTAACGGTGTGGCCTTACGCGGCCCGCCTGAACTAAAGAAATGAACGAGATCAGGTTTCAACCCTCATACCGCCCGCGTAAGGTTTGGGGTGGGTCTACGCGGCCCGCCTCATCTTACTATTTCTTGTTTTTCATTTATTTTTAATGCCATATTGTATTTCGGGCTCGGTTTTCACATACGGGGTGCATTTAAAAACATATAGGGGTATTCTAAATATATTAGGGGTGTCAGAAATATTTTGGGAGTGTTGGCAATATTTTGGGTATAGCTCCTGGACTATTTAATAGAATATATAGTGCACTCACACTTAAATATAGTAACCCAATTCCACTTTATCCCTACGTCATGAGACAGAACCCCAATGAATTTGGGCAGAGCCTTGACATACATTACGGGGCCCTACGTCACTTGGACAGGGTATCAGTGATCAGGGGCTACAATACTTAAAACGGGGCTTTAGGGGTGAATTAAAGAAATCTATGGTTTATACATAGAGATCGAGAGGGAGAAAGGTAATTTAAATGCTTCTGTTGAAATCTATATATATATAAACATGATAAATAAGGGCTTATGTGTCATGTTATGAGGGCTTGGAAAATGAGGTGGCATCACCTCAGCCAATCTAGAAATTGGTTTTGGCTCCAAAAACTTCCGTGTGATTTAGCCTTATTTCGTGGGATCCGAATTGCCAAAACCGACCCACAAAATCGGATCCTATAATACCATCTTTTTTCTTATTCAGCTTCTCACTCTTCATATTTTCTCTTTTCTCTGAAACCCTAACTACACTCTCTCCCTCTTCTCTATAACCCGAATTACAGCCCCCTTCACCAATCTTCCTATCATCATCAAGGTTTGTCATCATCATCGTTTAATCCCAGATCTTCATTATCCTTTTTTCGATCCGGATACATATATATTTCCTCATCTTTCTTCTTCACACGCCAAATAAACCCTAACCTGCAGCCGCTACACCTTCCCCTTTCATTCTACTGGAGAAAAAACTGTCAAAGTGTCAATAGGTATGTTTCTGGTTCTAATAATCGACGCCACCGCATCTGGGGCTCAAAATTCTATATACCTATTTTTATCCTTCTTAGATTTGTCGATTGGTCTTTTTGTTGATTCGTAGTTTTGTTGATGATTTTGATAATAGGTGTTTATACAGTTTCTTATTCCCATCTTTCATTCATGTTTATTTTTTTTTTCCATCAGGAGTGAAGACCAATACCCTTGCACTGAATCAAAACATATGGTTTGTCATTTATACCCATACTTTTGATTGCAGGAAATGAAAAAAGTAGAACAACAACAATATTTTGAAGGTTAAAACCCTAACCTTCAATTTTGTTCTCATTCATTTTATTTTGGTTAAGGTATTCAATTGTTTTAGTACGGAGTGGAAGTGTAATTGTTTTAGGGTATGTTTTTAGTTTGTTAATGATATATGATTTTTTAAGGTTTATTGATCATTAATTCATAATATAGTATATTGTTATCTGATTTGAGTGTTAATTGTAGCCGTGGGAGACGTATCAAGCGGATCTGTTGATTAATCTGAAGAAGCATCATGTTCCGAAGACGTTTTTGGATAAGTTTGCGTACTGGACTGTTAAGTCTCTCCGATTGCCTACTGATGTTTTTTGTCAGGTTGACTTACTTTGACTAACTCTCTTCTCTAAATGTTTATAGATATTTTGAGAAAAAAAATGTTGTGGATTTTTTGGTATGAAATGTATATGAATAAGGTTACATGTTGGTATGCAAAAGATATGTTAATTTGGTGAAAAAGTATGTTTAGGAGGTTAATGATTATAGAAAGTGTTTTTAGGTGGTTTTTAGTAGGGCTGGCAAATCGTGTCTTATTTTCGATCGGTATGTTCTTCCTTCCATTGTTCCAGGTGTGTTATTCAAGTGCTATTTACGATTTTTACACGGTGGCCTTCTCCTTTCGTTTGATTTGTAGCTTAGGGTTATGTATTTTGTTATTATGTTTTAAAACTTGTCTGATCCGTCGTCCAATCTGATCTAATCGAAAAAGTTATAATGATTTCGAACTGCTACTTCTGCTTGAACAGCTGACTAGGGTCATGTATTGTTTTCGATTAGATCTGATTTGAAGAAAAATATATATGATTTATGTTTTTCGATTGATAGATTAGGTTTATATTACATTTATTTATTTATTTTATGATTGACAATTCAACATTTTGTTCTTAGAATATATATATGATTTATGGTTATTTTTTGGTTTGGTGTTCAATCGGATTAGTTATAATGATTTCCAATACTCCATATATTGGATTTTTTTACTGCAGTTGGTGGCGTATGCATGAATTCTAGAGCATAAGTGATGGAAAAGTCTATTTTGCGTCATTGGCAAAGTTCTATTTGACAGGTATTATCAAGTCATCTGCTGCTGGGCTTACGGCTTCTGTCATTCGTGATAATAGCACTGTAAGTTGTTACAATGGTATATTCTAAGTTTACCAATTAGTATTATTAATTGTTTTATCTAATTATAAAATTGTGTATGATTTAGCGTGAGTTCTATTTGGAAGGAGGAGCCATGGTGTTGGCTGATGGTGGTGTTATCTGCATATATGAGTTTGACAAAATGAGACCAGAAGATAGGTCCGGCTAAAGTACCAGATTGTTGTCTGTCTTGGTAGATGGCTGCTTTATAACATGTTGTCTTTTAGTTTTTTCTTTTCACCTCAACCACTTATGGATTTTTTTATGATTTATAATATTTTAGCAGGAGACTAAGGTTCCTATTAAAACCCTAAACTACTCAACATTTCAGGTTCCTACTTCGACTAACTCTTTATTTGAGATTTTAACGATTTGGGTTTTCTTTACTTAATTAATGTTTGTTTTGTTCAGTTTCAATTTCATCATGTTTTGTTTAGTGGAGTGGGTCAAATTTAAGAAGAAAAGTTCCAATGGGTTAGTGCTTCGAATGTCTGAACCCTTTTGTTGTATTTTGAGTTACTAATTTTCCTCAAATGTTTCTGGTGGCCATGACATGATATGCAAAGTTCTTTTATCATGATTTATCTAACTTTTTTTTATAGTTCGTTGTCATTAGTTTAGATCGATATGAGAAGTTTATTTTATGTATCTACTGGAAAAGGTATGGCTTATGATTAAGAGTGTAAATGCTTGAGATTGGCTCGGTAAACGTTGAATCAAGCCGAGCTTAAATGAGCTCTAGCCTAAAATTTAGCTCATTTATTATACGATATAATACTTTTTGTTGATTATAATAAGAATATAATTATGAAAAAATAACTAAATATTGCCACCTGTCGTTGAGATGGCTGGAAATGAATTGGCTGCAATAAACTCTGACGTTGTTGCGGAATGTGTGGATGCACTGAGGTTACCCTTATTCTCATAGCTATTACTGGATATGCATTATATTTTTCATCAAGATGCAGAGGTTCGACTATTGCAGGTCTTTGGCTAGAAGATTTACAAGGTAATTGACGCGTTTGGATGTCTCAAGTTTTTTTTTAATATGTGATTTTGTAGTTTTTGTTAATATGTGGTTCTGATAGAAGTATTCTATTTTTAAAACTTTTGACCCGTTAATTCTGTTGGTTACTAAAATTTATGACTTTACCCATTTGACCCATCAGGGATAAAATATAACCCAAATCTATCCATTTATGTGATTTTTTTCTTTTCAGGCACAACATTTTCCTTCACTCAGGTGGTCATGGCGTGGGTGTGGCATGGTGAGCGGTACAACCAAGGTGGTTCATCATTAAGCTATGCACCTGAAGCCCCAAAATTTGAATACCCGACTCACTTCCCTACTTTAGGTGGAAAGTGAGCGACTTTTTTAGCCTTTTTGTGTAGTCGTCATCTTTTCAACACTTGCAAAAACATACTAGAATAATGGAGTTATATGTATTTTTAGAGGTGTGCAAGTCTTTTATATTTTCACAGAACATGAGGTGCAACACTTGCAAAAACATACTAGCTACCATTACGTAAAATGTATTTTTCTTTTCCGTGACATGATTGTTACTTGACATTTTCCTTTCACCCGCCTATTTATCTTCTTATTTTTTAGTAGTCATTGTCTACTTAAGGACTGCAATTGCAATATTTAACTCATAGGTATGATTTGATTTTAATTTTAAATAGAAATAAATCAGTGTGTGTTGAAATTTTTTATTAATGTAATTTAAATTTTCCTACCCGGGTGATAACCTAGTGTCTATATATAGTGCAACCAAGATCAAGAAACACCTGGACACGTAAGGCTTAGCATTAAATGTTGGATTTCATTTTAGTCTACACGTACACAATCCATAGGTTTTCTATTTGTTTAGTTTAATTTATTATTATATTATTATTATTATTATTATAATTAATTTAACTACTTTACTCATTTGACGCTTATAACTTCTAAAATATGACGTTTTATAAAATAATGAATATGCCTTTATGACGAGCATATTTGTATCTATATTTTGAACCAAGTTTCATTAAAAAAGAGTAGGTTCAAATTTAATTATTAAATGGTTCCTATGTTTGCCCAAAATACCCCATATTTCCATTGGTCAATTTACTCATGATACATCCTTTAAATAACATAAGTTTTTATATATAAATAAAAATTTTGGGAATGTTACATTCTCCCCACCTTGTTTTAAATCTCGTCCTCGAGATTCCCTGAAATATAGATAAATATTTTTAGGTAGTCTAGTTTCTAGGTATATTCTGGTCCTTGTTTTAAACTTCACTTTGACCAGAACTATTCTCTATGTTCTTATCTTCTCAAGAATTCTGAATAAAGGTAAACTTACTATTAGCGTAAGTTTTAGACGTTTTGTGTTTTAACACAACTTTTAGTTATAGGTTTCCTAATGCGTCAATAATTGCAAAGGAAATTCTTATACTTCTGATGGCGTCCCAACTTAAAAGAGTTCCTGTCGTTCATTTTGTCGTACGAATTTCGAGACGGATAATCAAACAAAATAGTGTTCGATATCAGAATTTAGAGACGTATACGAAAGATTTTTAATAAATCTAAAATTATCATTTACACACTTGTTCGTGATTTATTCCTACTTGTCAATCAATATAGTCTTTGGATTTCCTCATAGACATACACGTCTATATAATATTTCATATACTGTAGTATGCACATTATCCATAATGTAAACAGACTTACAAGTCAGACATTAGGTCATGGTATTATCTAGGGAATTCCATTATTATAACACATACCCCATCTTACCCGGTCTTGCCGGAGAGGTAACCCCATCTCACCCGGTTTTGCCGGAGAGGTAACCCCATCTCACCCGGACAAGCTGGAGAGTCTACCGCACCATGCCCAGTTTTACCGGAGAGGCAATTATCATAGTATTTCCCATAAATAGACTTCTCTTAAATTAGGATTTTGAAAGCACGTCGTTTATCATAGTTTGCATCAAGAAACAAGGAATTCAGTATTCTCATGATGGATCATATTCTAGAACCGAGTAGTAACAATAAACAAGAAATAACAGTGGCCAGTTGTTATTGCTTATTTATCATACAGGCACTGTTCTAGTCATCATCATCACAGGATCTCATCTCAATAACCATCACACTTTATCTATGCAAATAATTGGCTTATCTCAAAGCTTTATACTAAGGCATTCTTCTTAGGTTCAAGTCTAAATACTGTCCTGGTTGTTACCAGTAAATATCAATATTCCAACTCTTTTATTTAAGCATAAATATTATTATGGTTGGGGTTTTCTTTTGGTTGGAGAATGGAGTTTCAAATATATCATTGTCTCCATTGACACTATGGTTTGTTTAAATGTGAAGAGTATGCTTACAGCTAACTCTATTTATGCATATATAACCTTAGATTCCGTTACAAGGAATATTTCATTGAGACAGATAATATTTTTAAAACATAGTAGGTTTCATGGTTTATTCTTATAATAACTTCATGTTTTCGTATGATTCACCAATGATATTTTCTCTTATGTTTATCTTTACAAAAGATATTATATTGGGTATTCCATCAAGAAATGCTATTAGGTATATGCATATATGTGTATAAAATTTCAAATCTCTAGTTAATATTAAACTTACGTAATATATATACACATATATATAATACTACATTATTTTGTAAATAATAACTATACATTCGATGATACCAATCATCAGGCTTATTTCCATGACTTTATTTTTTTTATTTTATATTTTTATAAAGGTATTATATTGAAATAAATTTATGTCAAATATAATATTTTGGATTTAAAAGTTTAGGGAAATAAATTACTCAAAATATAAATTTTCTGGACTCACAATAACAATTTCATTTTTAACTAATGAGTTAAACAATACCAGACTCATTATTTATGTTACCTTAATAATTTCTCCTCAAGTAACCATCTATATCTATTCTAATTATCACATTTCTACCTTTTCCTTTATAAGAATTAATTACAATATACATTTAAGATTGAGAAGCATTATTTAGAAGAATATGTGCATATGTGACCCATGACATTGTATTTATGGGTTACCAAGATATATATATATATATATATACTATACATAAATTACTTTCTGTAATTCATAACGATATAGCGGATATATATATAAGATAGTATAAACTTAAATCACATAACATAGTAAGTAATACAAAGTTTGACGTTTCTAAAATTGATTCAAAATATAATTGAGTAATATACATGTATTAGAATATGTATGTATATTCCATCCAATAGTAATTTATTTAAAGATATTACAATATTAAAATTGTAATCTGATTTTTAAATAAAGTTTTATAAAGGACAAACTTACTAAACACACATTTGATTCAAATATTTTTATGTGGGGCATCCATTTTAAATTCTAGTTTGAAAAATGAATGTTTAGGAACATTTTATCGTGCAACGATAAAAAATATACAGTATATTATTTTCGTATAGTATAATATACTTATACTTATGAGAATACAGGATTTGTATACATATTCTAGTAAAAAGATCTAATAGCCTTGTTACATTTTAATAAACCCGCGACGGACTTATGACATAAGTGCATATAATATTCTATATACTATATTACACTTATTAGAATTTATTACACCATGATATATATATATATATATATATATATTAATTTTAGACATAAAATATATCTTTTACTTACTGGACTATCTTATAGTAAAATATACTATTCATATATTATTGTAAAATGTTTTATCATTATACTAATAATATAAAAGGTACGGATGAACTCAAATATTATGAGTTATAAGATTATAAGTGTAGGTAAAGGATCCTGTAAAAAAGACCAAAAGTGTGAGAAGGGTAAGAAAGAATCTACACCATTAGATATTTGATCTAATGGTTGAGATTAATAGGGACCAAATTGTAAAATTTGTTTTATTTTTTTGGACTGAATTGAAAATTCTAGGGGTAATAAAGTCTTTATATCCATTAAAAAATAGGAAACTGTAAATCATAATCCCTATAATTACGATCTCTCTCTCTCTCCAGATGATCTATCTCTACAATTTCGATCTCTCTCTCATCATCATCATCATCATCATCATCTAACATCGTTATCATCATCGACACTGGCTCTGCCGGCTTCGCCGGCCGGAGTCCGGTCGGGTTTCTTTAAAGAGATAGAACGAGGGTGAGAGAACGAAGGGGGTTGGGGTGTCTTTGCTGGAGAAACCGTCGCCGGCAGCCGCCGAAAAAGCGGCGCCGTTGGCCAGAGAATAGAGAGAGGGAACCGAGATAGTGGGGTGAGAGGAGGTGTGCGTGTGACTGAATCCATGCCGAGCGGCAGTGGCGGCGGCGAGCGGCGGCGGCAGTGGTGGTGCGGCACTGGTGGTGTCGGAAGTGGCAGTGGTGGTGGTCGTGCGAATGGTGTTATTTTCTTTTCTGAATGGTGTTATTTTCTTTTCTGAATGGTGTTATATTTTCTTAAGGGTGTTTTTTTCTTTTCTGAATTGTGTTATTTTCTTTTCTGAATGGTGTTATTTTCTTTTCTGAATGGTGTTATATTTCTTTACTGAATGGTGTTATATTCTTTACTGAATGGTGTTATATACTTGCTGAATGATGTTATATACTTGCTGAATGGTGTTATATTCTTTACTGAATGGTGTTATTTTCTTTTCTGAATTTTTTTTTTCTTTTCTGAATGGTGTTATATTTTCTTAAGGGTGTTTTTTTCTTTTCTTAATGGTGTTATTTTCTTTTCTGAATGGTGTTATATTTCTTTACTGAATGGTGTTATATTCTTGTACTGAATGGTGTTATATTCTTTACTGAATGGTGTTATATACTTGCTGAATGGTGTTATATACTTGTTGAATGGTGTTATATAATTATTGAATGGTGTTATATGTGCTGAATGGTGGTTGCAGTGTTATTCGTAGTGTTTTTTTAGAAATCTTTTAAAAAAATCTTGTTCCTATATTTAAGGGGGGCGGTTATGGTAAGTTTTGAATTAATTGAATTAATTATAAAATTACTTGTTTACCCTTTTGAATTAATTTAGATGGAGGACACATGTCATCTCCACAATATTTCTCACCTTTCTCACATTTTTAACCTTTTTTATAATAACAATATATAAAAAATATATTTGACTTACTGTATGAGTTGAATATTGGAAAATTTATATTAGATTTTAGATATCAAATTATTTTCCAACCGAAAACCGTGTAGGATAGATACCCATATGTACTAGTGGATTTCTATCTTTGGTCAAACTTTAACACCTGTTTGAAAAATGAATATTTTCCTCAAGTATTTCGTTAAAGATACTCCAAAGATGTACTACAAAATGAATTTAAGTTTAAACTAATAAATTATTTTGAGAAAGAACATCTTAATAAAAATAATTAATTTATGGTTCTAGGCAAGCCAACAAACCACGTGCTAATATAAAAGTGTCATATAAAGATTGGCGCATCCTAGTGTGTCCCATAGATTATTTCCATGTCTGATCAGCATGGAGGTTTAATACATGGAACCACAAAGATATCCCAATGATTATATGGTACTAAAGTCAACTAATAGTATTCAGAGAAGGTATCCAGAAAGGAATTGTCCAAATAAATATTCCCTGATAAAGAAATATGTGGACTCATAACATAAATGTGTCACTTATTTGACACAAGCAATGATGGGAGAACCGGAGCCTTAGATATGGAAATCTCTGTAATCTCCTTGTATCATAATTATTTTCTCCTAAGATTGCCCTGTTTACCCCTGGAAGGCAGATAGAATTAAGATTTTCATCCCATTAAGGCCATATTACTATGAAATCTCCAAGACGACTAGTATCATCTTTGGAAGAATCGAAACCCTGATTAACTAAGTTTAAAAATAAAGGGTTCATATAGCCTAACTCAATATCCGGAGGATTCGGTATAGTTAATTATGGAAGACAGTTCATTTTGCTTATGCGTTATTACCGCAACCCGAATTAGGCAACGATTAAGAATTTGCCATCAGCTACCCAGGATCGTCGAATTGTTCGACTAACAACAAGGATTAGCTATTCCTTAAATTAGTTAAGCAATGGTTGGATAACCCTCTCACCTTAAAATAAGCTTTTCTATAATAGTTGATATGTAAGCATCAATGCTGCTCCCTAGGAGACCTTGTATAAATGGCATGTTAAACGTTTATTGTTAGGACTATAGATTGGTAAGTCCAATTATAAGGATCTGAACGTTGCCCAGGAAACAACAAATAAGATCATATAAATCCGTACCCGATTGTAAGATTGCCATTATTAGGCAGAGAATACTTCCTTTATTTCAGTAAATCTCGGGTCGAGATTTATTTTAAGGGGGTAAGGATGTAACACCTCGAAAATTCACGTCCTATAATGTGTTGACACGTGTCATAAAGTTTGAACGTGTGAAAGAATGTTATAAAAGGACTAAAGTTGACAAACATGGAAAGTATGTGTTTATACGGATTCTAAGTGTCAACTGTGAATAAATATAATGAACATTAACCCTACACAATGTTCATACCTTCAAACGAATGAATCTTGGATCATACGAAGCTAAAAGTGAGAGATTACAAACTACAGGGGTTAAATGTGTCAACATGTTAAAGATATACCTCTGAGTGACCTTTTGACAAACCCGAAGCTTTGTAAATGTAAAGTATGCTCACTAGAATGCACGATTAAAATTTCATAAAGTTTCGTTATCATATGAGAAAGTTGTGATCAAATTCGTGTGCGAGGGGTTAAAGCGTAAACATTGGAAATTAAGACTTTTCGGGTAACCATAAAGTTACCCAAGGACTTAACAAAGTATGGTTATGTCTTAAGGCCCATAAAAGTCAAGTTAGAGGACTCGAAGTGCAAGAAAGCATGTTAAGATCAAGTGTAGAAGGATCAGGGACTAAAAGCGTCAAAAAGTGCATAAGTTTGCATTTTCGCGCATAACTTACGTTCTGAATACATCTGGACATCCAAAAATTTATGTGAGCATGACTACATTATATTTTAGTGTTCGCCTTAAGAAAAATCCATTCGTCGCGTCATTTGGATCGTTTTTCGCGCTTATGCGCATTCCGTCGTAATTAAGCGAACATCGCGTTCGTACGACCAAACGAACCATCATCCGGCATATTTTTGAGCATGTTTTGATTTCCCTATACTTTAACTTCATTTTAGAGCCTTGAAATGAGGTTAACGGGGTTCAAACGCATCGAGAATCGCTTCAACAGGCTGCAGGGACTAAACATGTCATTTTTGAAAGTTGCTGAAACAAGGGGGGCAGTGGCGTAGCGCCACTGCATGTACCCTTACCAGTCGCGCTACGCGACAGCCTATTCTGGGCCAGAAACATGCATAAACTCAGTTTTTCGCATTCGGGACCAGATTCGACGTATTAACAGCTGTTAACAGCTGTTCTCCACTCCTTAATCCCTTGCCAAGTGTTGATACCCTATGGTTAGTGGCAAGTTAGACACCATAACCTTCCGACAAATGTACGGCCTTGATCGTTTCCCCTTTTCCAAGAAACGATCCTAACGGTGGACCGAAATCTATAAATACCCCTCACCCTTTGGCTTAAAAACCCACAAATCTGATCCTTTGGGCTCTAAGTTGGAACCTTCGTTTCATACCTGAGCTATTCGATCACGATTAGCATTCGGGGACCCTTCGTAAGTGTTCCTTCGTTCTTTTATCGCTTTTCAAGTCCGAAAGTCAACTATGTTTAACTTTCGGCATTGACCAGGTTATGGTCAATAAGAAGTTCGTTTGAACTTCATAACGTGAGTGTAATCACGATGGTCATAGTCCCTAGTGACTATACCTACTGATTACCACGTTATCTAGGCTCAGTGACGAGCCGTAGTTTCGGGCAGAATACGTATTCCTGCGTATTTTGTAACCAAACTACCCTTAGGTATCAAAACCGTTTGTTTTGATACCAAACTTGTTTTCTAACTTAGTTAAGCATGTTTCAACATGCTTAGCTCGTCACTTTAGTTTAGTGCTTATTTAGGGTCGTAAAGGTAAGCGATCTGAACAATCGCTTATACTTTCGAACCCGACCCGTTTGGTCGATCATTAGGATCCGACCAAACACATTAAGTGACCTTATGGTCACATCGTTCGAATAGTTGTATGACAGGTAGTATATATGCCTTAGGTAAATGACCAAAATACCCCTACGGGGCTTAAATAGAGATTAAACTCGTTTTGGGCATAATGAAAGGTATCCTACTGATACCACAACATATTTAAGGCATATTAACTTAGGAAACCTGTTCGTGATCCATTCGGTTACCCATTACGCGTTATTCGCGTTCGGATCGGTTTATATAACTAGTTTATATAAGTTAGCCGAAGCGGGTCAAACCTTATCGGTTTTATCTCAAAATTCAGAGTGTGTATCAAATACCCATATTAGACAAGTCTTCAAACTTGTCGGGTCTAAAACACATTCTATTCCGGTCTTCGCTTAATCGTGCGTAAGAACCGTATATTCCCTTAAGACTAACCGGTCTAAGCTTAGGCTTAATTAAAGACCCGTTAGCATTCTAATTAATTAATTATTTATACCATCATTCCAGACTAGAGCTTCCCGGTAAATTGTACATACGCTTACTTAAGTGAATACGGCTGAGTTATAAATTTCTGCTATTTAAGACAGGAGCTAGCTCAGGTAAATACTCTTAACTTATTTTCCCTATTACGGGCTTGGGATACGGTAATATAAATACCGCATGTTCAGGTATGGGATTCGAAGACCAATGAGTCGGGAAATCCAAATAACCTGTTTTAATTCGTATTGCTTGACTGAAACATTGGGGATTAATGCGACCGTGTCCTGGATATCCTTGACTCATGATTTGCAATGGCCACGACCTAAGCACGGGGTGTAGGCATACACCTGACAGATGCAATATGCTTATTTATTAATTATACCCAATAAGGGATTCCCAATATGGGAATAGTGGTGTGTCGGTTAATCATGAACCGACATAGATTCGGGCCCCACATGTAGAGCAAGTATGTAAAACTGATAACATGAAATGTAGTTTGTTCCAAGTTATAAAAGGTTAATTCTGCCTCTGTGCATTTTAATCAAAGTGTCAAAAGGTTTTGTGCCTGGTGCATCTAAATCAAAATTTTTAAACTCTTTTCAAATGAGTCGGTTGAGTGTATTTACCAGTGAAAACTGACGTATTTTCCAAAAGGGTTAAGTGACAGGTACTGAACGTAATTGGCTGGAAGCTCAGGGCGCTAATAAGGAATCTTGCAAGTTCTAGGCGCCTAAAGTCTGTTGAACAAATGATATGTTTTAAGATTCGCCTGTGGATCCTTTACCTTCCGTTGTAATACTGGATATTACTTTATATTCGGAATGTAATAAAATTTATCTTTTGCTTCCGCTGTGCATTCATATATATTGTGTTGTTGACTATTACGTTGCCAACCATGACGTCACGATACTCCCCACCGGGCCCACCGGTGACACGTGGAAATCCGGGGTGTGACAGGTTGGTATCAGAGCCAACACTGAGTGAATTAAACACTAGCCTTTTTGTGTTTAATCTCAGTTACACAGTTGCACATTCTTGAGTCTAGACGAGAACATAGGACAAATTCAAATTTGCTTCTTTTTGTCCTTATTTGGTTCCTTTGTTATTTATACGATGAGCTCTTGTATGGGCGAGTCATTTTCGGTAAAAGTCCCGATTAGGGCAACCATATGCTCGTTTAGATTTTTGAAGGAATAATTATATTTAAAATATCATTCCTATATTATAAGATCTACCATTATAATAAAATCTAAAAGGACAAGACCTAGCCATATGCCACATTAAGACAGGGCCAAGATGGTAGTTCCACAATTAGATTCGGATCCTTATTAACATCTCGATTTAAAATTTTGTTCTGCGATAATTATTAAAAAGAATCTTAAAGGTAAAACCTAGCCTAAATGTCACTGCATACAAGGCCGAGATGGTAGAACCTATTCAAGAGATTCAAATCCTTATTAAACATATGAAAGCATAATTACATGCTCGACAAAGTGTGATACGATAAAATCACATAAGTCATTTTTATGGGATTATTCTAAATCCTTATTTATATAATCATCCCATATGGATGAAGTGCCCACGGGCTATGATTAACGTCCTCTGAGACTAAAAGACATTGGTAGCCTGCAACTCCCTGTCTGAAAAAGGTAATGAACTTGGTTCAAACCTTAAAAAGCCTTGATTCTCTTGAATTCATAGCTTATAATTTAAATTGTCCCTGTGACTAGGCCTTATGTGCTAATAAAACTGATATTGTTTTATAATTAGGATAAATTATTTTAGAAATCCTAAATAAATGTGAGAAATAAATTAACCATATATGGTCTATGTTTACCGCGGTTAATAAAAATTGCCATAAAAGGCAATTCTATAATAAACTCACCAATAAATTATTGTCAATATGTTACAGTTCAAAATACATGGCAGACTCAAACGAGGTCAACAGTCACCCAGGGATAGTGCCTGATAATGCCCATGTGAACGTAGCAGGTGCAGAGCTGCAAGCTATGATAAACAATGCGGTTAATAGAGCCATGGATAGACGAAACCATGAATCAAGTGGTACCCATACGAGGACCCATTCTGCATCACACACTAGAACACCTTCCAGGACCCACACTGCCCACAACAGTAATTCTCACCACTCCTCGAATCAAAGGAGTAATCCATCCCAAAGAGTCGTGCGGAATCAAGAACCCCGTAATAAGGGTTGCTCCTATAAGTACTTCGTTTCGTGCAAACCCAGGGATTTCAATGGGGAAAAAGGAGCGGTAGATTGCATGACTTGGATGGACGAAATGGATACGGTTGTGGATATTAGTGGTTGTGATGATAGGGATATTGTGAAATTTGTGTCACAATCTTTCAAAGGAGAGGCATTAGCTTGGTGGAAATCTTTGATCCAAGCTACAGGGAAAGTCCCGTTATATAATATGACCTGGGAACAGTTCATGACGCTAATCAAAGAAAACTATTGCCCTCAACACGAGGTTGAGAAGATTGAGACTGAATTCTTGACTTTAGTCATGGAGAACTTAGATTGTCAAGCATACCTTACAAGCTTCAATACCAAGTCTCGATTGGTTCCTTATTTGGTCACACCGGAACCAAAGCGAATTGCTCGCTTCATTGGGGGTTTAGCCCCAGAAATAAAGGCAAGTGTGAAAGCATCGAGACCTACTACCTTCAGGTCAACGGCAGAATTGTCGCTATCTCTCACACTAGATGTGGTTAGAAACAAGGCTGCCAAGGCCTCTGAAGATGGGAAGCGTAAAAGGGAGGAGAATAACTCCCAGAATCCTAAGAAGAACAAGTCCGAATTCAACAATGACCAACAGGATTCCGACAAGAAGCCTACATGCAAAACTTGCAAAAGAAGGCACTGGGGACAGTGTCGATCAAACCAAAAGATAAAGCAATGTGGCATCTGCAAAAGAACTGGCCATCAGTCCCATGAATGTAGGGACATAAAGAATGCAAGCTGTTTTAGATGTGGTGAAAAGGGCCACATCAGTACTAATTGCCCGGAGGCTGCCCAGGGAGGAGCAGCTAAGTCTGGGATGGATAAGAAAGGAAACGCCTAAACTACCAGTTGAAGGCCAAGAGAACAGACGCACGAGTTATCAGGAGGAACGCCCAAGAGATGATGCATAATAATAATAGTATAGTATGTACCTTTCGTTATCAAGCTGTTTGTGTAGAAACTTATTTAAATACTGGCACGTATAAGTATATTATGAATAATGAATGTTGAGAACTGTTGTCTTCGTCTGATTAAGACTCCGGTCGTTTAATGCAAGGTAGAAATTGACCGATGATACTTTAGAAAATGCTCCAACAAATCCGATATTGATATTTAATACCTATCAGAAACCATTTTTATATATATCCTTAGAGCAAACTTTTATATTATCCCCAAGGTATAACTTACCAAGGAAACCATGGTAACCAATTCTTATAGTATCAGCAAGGAATCCTTCTGAGAAAAATAAGAATACTCTTTCTTCGCATAGAGTACGACAACGTATGTTATTTTAATTATTTTCTCATTGTTTTCTATCACCTGAGAATGCCAAACTGTGTTTGATAAAAGTGTCATATAAAGATTGGCGCATCCTAGTGTGTCCCATAGATTATTTCCATGTCTGATCAGCATGGAGGTTTAATACATGGAACCACAAAGATATCCCAATGATTATATGGTACTAAAGTCAACTAATAGTATTCAGAGAAGGTATCCAGAAAGGAATTGTCCAAATAAATATTCCCTGATAAAGAAATATGTGGACTCATAACATAAATGTGTCACTTATTTGACACAAGCAATGATGGGAGAACCGGAGCCTTAGATATGGAAATCTCTGTAATCTCCTTGTATCATAATTATTTTCTCCTAAGATTGCCCTGTTTACCCCTGGAAGGCAGATAGAATTAAGATTTTCATCCCATTAAGGCCATATTACTATGAAATCTCCAAGACGACTAGTATCATCTTTGGAAGAATCGAAACCCTGATTAACTAAGTTTAAAAATAAAGGGTTCATATAGCCTAACTCAATATCCGGAGGATTCGGTATAGTTAATTATGGAAGACAGTTCATTTTGCTTATGCGTTATTACCGCAACCCGAATTAGGCAACGATTAAGAATTTGCCATCAGCTACCCAGGATCGTCGAATTGTTCGACTAACAACAAGGATTAGCTATTCCTTAAATTAGTTAAGCAATGGTTGGATAACCCTCTCACCTTAAAATAAGCTTTTCTATAATAGTTGATATGTAAGCATCAATGCTGCTCCCTAGGAGACCTTGTATAAATGGCATGTTAAACGTTTATTGTTAGGACTATAGATTGGTAAGTCCAATTATAAGGATCTGAACGTTGCCCAGGAAACAACAAATAAGATCATATAAATCCGTACCCGATTGTAAGATTGCCATTATTAGGCAGAGAATACTTCCTTTATTTCAGTAAATCTCGGGTCGAGATTTATTTTAAGGGGGTAAGGATGTAACACCTCGAAAATTCACGTCCTATAATGTGTTGACACGTGTCATAAAGTTTGAACGTGTGAAAGAATGTTATAAAAGGACTAAAGTTGACAAACATGGAAAGTATGTGTTTATACGGATTCTAAGTGTCAACTGTGAATAAATATAATGAACATTAACCCTACACAATGTTCATACCTTCAAACGAATGAATCTTGGATCATACGAAGCTAAAAGTGAGAGATTACAAACTACAGGGGTTAAATGTGTCAACATGTTAAAGATATACCTCTGAGTGACCTTTTGACAAACCCGAAGCTTTGTAAATGTAAAGTATGCTCACTAGAATGCACGATTAAAATTTCATAAAGTTTCGTTATCATATGAGAAAGTTGTGATCAAATTCGTGTGCGAGGGGTTAAAGCGTAAACATTGGAAATTAAGACTTTTCGGGTAACCATAAAGTTACCCAAGGACTTAACAAAGTATGGTTATGTCTTAAGGCCCATAAAAGTCAAGTTAGAGGACTCGAAGTGCAAGAAAGCATGTTAAGATCAAGTGTAGAAGGATCAGGGACTAAAAGCGTCAAAAAGTGCATAAGTTTGCATTTTCGCGCATAACTTACGTTCTGAATACATCTGGACATCCAAAAATTTATGTGAGCATGACTACATTATATTTTAGTGTTCGCCTTAAGAAAAATCCATTCGTCGCGTCATTTGGATCGTTTTTCGCGCTTATGCGCATTCCGTCGTAATTAAGCGAACATCGCGTTCGTACGACCAAACGAACCATCATCCGGCATATTTTTGAGCATGTTTTGATTTCCCTATACTTTAACTTCATTTTAGAGCCTTGAAATGAGGTTAACGGGGTTCAAACGCATCGAGAATCGCTTCAACAGGCTGCAGGGACTAAACATGTCATTTTTGAAAGTTGCTGAAACAAGGGGGGCAGTGGCGTAGCGCCACTGCATGTACCCTTACCAGTCGCGCTACGCGACAGCCTATTCTGGGCCAGAAACATGCATAAACTCAGTTTTTCGCATTCGGGACCAGATTCGACGTATTAACAGCTGTTAACAGCTGTTCTCCACTCCTTAATCCCTTGCCAAGTGTTGATACCCTATGGTTAGTGGCAAGTTAGACACCATAACCTTCCGACAAATGTACGGCCTTGATCGTTTCCCCTTTTCCAAGAAACGATCCTAACGGTGGACCAAAATCTATAAATACCCCTCACCCTTTGGCTTAAAAACCCACAAATCTGATCCTTTGGGCTCTAAGTTGGAACCTTCGTTTCATACCTGAGCTATTCGATCACGATTAGCATTCGGGGACCCTTCGTAAGTGTTCCTTCGTTCTTTTATCGCTTTTCAAGTCCGAAAGTCAACTATGTTTAACTTTCGGCATTGACCAGGTTATGGTCAATAAGAAGTTCGTTTGAACTTCATAACGTGAGTGTAATCACGATGGTCATAGTCCCTAGTGACTATACCTACTGATTACCACGTTATCTAGGCTCAGTGACGAGCCGTAGTTTCGGGCAGAATACGTATTCCTGCGTATTTTGTAACCAAACTACCCTTAGGTATCAAAACCGTTTGTTTTGATACCAAACTTGTTTTCTAACTTAGTTAAGCATGTTTCAACATGCTTAGCTCGTCACTTTAGTTTAGTGCTTATTTAGGGTCGTAAAGGTAAGCGATCTGAACAATCGCTTATACTTTCGAACCCGACCCGTTTGGTCGATCATTAGGATCCGACCAAACACATTAAGTGACCTTATGGTCACATCGTTCGAATAGTTGTATGACAGGTAGTATATATGCCTTAGGTAAATGACCAAAATACCCCTACGGGGCTTAAATAGAGATTAAACTCGTTTTGGGCATAATGAAAGGTATCCTACTGATACCACAACATATTTAAGGCATATTAACTTAGGAAACCTGTTCGTGATCCATTCGGTTACCCATTACGCGTTATTCGCGTTCGGATCGGTTTATATAACTAGTTTATATAAGTTAGCCGAAGCGGGTCAAACCTTATCGGTTTTATCTCAAAATTCAGAGTGTGTATCAAATACCCATATTAGACAAGTCTTCAAACTTGTCGGGTCTAAAACACATTCTATTCCGGTCTTCGCTTAATCGTGCGTAAGAACCGTATATTCCCTTAAGACTAACCGGTCTAAGCTTAGGCTTAATTAAAGACCCGTTAGCATTCTAATTAATTAATTATTTATACCATCATTCCAGACTAGAGCTTCCCGGTAAATTGTACATACGCTTACTTAAGTGAATACGGCTGAGTTATAAATTTCTGCTATTTAAGACAGGAGCTAGCTCAGGTAAATACTCTTAACTTATTTTCCCTATTACGGGCTTGGGATACGGTAATATAAATACCGCATGTTCAGGTATGGGATTCGAAGACCAATGAGTCGGGAAATCCAAATAACCTGTTTTAATTCGTATTGCTTGACTGAAACATTGGGGATTAATGCGACCGTGTCCTGGATATCCTTGACTCATGATTTGCAATGGCCACGACCTAAGCACGGGGTGTAGGCATACACCTGACAGATGCAATATGCTTATTTATTAATTATACCCAATAAGGGATTCCCAATATGGGAATAGTGGTGTGTCGGTTAATCATGAACCGACATAGATTCGGGCCCCACATGTAGAGCAAGTATGTAAAACTGATAACATGAAATGTAGTTTGTTCCAAGTTATAAAAGGTTAATTCTGCCTCTGTGCATTTTAATCAAAGTGTCAAAAGGTTTTGTGCCTGGTGCATCTAAATCAAAATTTTTAAACTCTTTTCAAATGAGTCGGTTGAGTGTATTTACCAGTGAAAACTGACGTATTTTCCAAAAGGGTTAAGTGACAGGTACTGAACGTAATTGGCTGGAAGCTCAGGGCGCTAATAAGGAATCTTGCAAGTTCTAGGCGCCTAAAGTCTGTTGAACAAATGATATGTTTTAAGATTCGCCTGTGGATCCTTTACCTTCCGTTGTAATACTGGATATTACTTTATATTCGGAATGTAATAAAATTTATCTTTTGCTTCCGCTGTGCATTCATATATATTGTGTTGTTGACTATTACGTTGCCAACCATGACGTCACGATACTCCCCACCGGGCCCACCGGTGACACGTGGAAATCCGGGGTGTGACAGGGTACAATCATAAAATAGATTGATTAAAAACGGCAAACATTGCGACTCATATATATATATATATGTATTTATTACAAACTACAACTGGAATTCAAAATAAACTAGGGATTATGCATCCGTAACTTATTTTAATCTATCTATGTTATAGGAGTATTATGCTCAACATGCCTTTATGTAAAGTTTATTCTATCTCCTGTCTCTACTAAGTTGTTATCTAATAGGCAAAGTTCCTTTTAAAGTTTCTAGCTCATAGGTGGCATGGGTATTGGTACTGATTTGGCCGTTCAACTATTTAATATAAGTTAGCATTTACTGCTGTAGTGGCTAACATATGGAGATTTACCCATTGTCCATCTAATTCATCTTTCCCTAGTAGGTTATTGCCTGTTTCCTGAGTTTGTGCATTTATTTCCTGATTGATTATCGCTCCCTTTTGTTGTGACTTCTTTATTTTCCCTCGACTTTTGTTAATAATCCAACTTCTTTTCTTAGTGGTAAATGGTTTCTTAGACTGTGCCTTACGAACAAATATTCCTTCCGCAATATCTGCTGAGTATCCTGAGGGATTTGGTTGAAATAAGGTTCCCTTATCTTTTGGTGAACTATCTAGTTGACGATAGATGTCCAAAATTCTTTGCTTAACCATACTGTAGACTAACATATAGTCAAATAATATGAAACACATAATCACATAAGTTATTTCCTAACACAGAATTTAAAACTTAAGTGTCAGCAGAACACTTCTTTGGCTTGAACCAGTGGCTAGGCTCTGATACCACCTTCTGTCACAACCCCCGATCCCTGATCCCCGGGAACGGGCGGCCGCGAGCCAGTTTCGGTGGTATCATTGTTTATTAATTTGGCAGCGGAATTTTCATCAGGACCGTAGTTAGGAAATATTTGATCAGAGTAAACCACCATATTTTATAAATACAATTATATATGGGAAAGAACCCAAATTCGTAGTACACATGTTTCCATAGGAATAAATCCTATTTTATTTAATAAAAACATCCATTTTATTTTAGGTAACTTTATTGCCACTTTTCCAAGCCTTCAGTGCTTTCCAGCTGGCTTTTATTGGCTTCACACTAAGTTACCTGAAACACGTGTTTAAAACATTTTACCAGCAGGAAATACTGGTGAGTGAATCCCAGTTTAATCAAGAAACATTTTATCGATTAAAGCAGTATCGAGGACGATAACAATGTTTATGTCTACACAATTTCTCCATTTGGTACTATCAATCCTGACTTGTGGGTCATATTACCCATTGGCTAACTCATTGTCCAATGGTAACGTATTGTCATCCCGACTTACTACTCACAAGTAGTACAAATTTTGTATACAAAACCCCAACATACCGGCAGTAATTGAAGAACTACAAAGACTCAATCACCGCTTAATCACATTGTAAAACATTTAAGGTTTTGTAAATTATTCCAAAAACATTAACAAAAAGAGGATAAACTCACATTGTTATCTTAGACTTCGCGTAAGGGTTTCCTGGATATAATCTATAAGTTATACAAATGTACAATGGTTAGTATCATAACCCTTTGAAATTATTAATGATACCCTCCCCGAGACGGTATTCCAATAACTACGTCGGGCAGAACCACGACAGTTATTACGGAACCCTAAATCAACCGGGCAGCGTATTAATTACGAAACTGGGGTTATAATACTTACAACGGAGCAGAACCTTGCTAATTAGGGGTATAATACCCGGGTATAATCACTCTACTACAGAAATTGAGATTGAGAATTGAATTGTGAACGAATTGAAATGGACAGCCGATGCCTCCTTTATATAGTGCTGAAACTGGTTCCCACACGGCCCGCGTAAAGAACAGGCAAGGCTTACGCGGCCCGCGTCAATGCTGGGTCAACGCGTAGCTTGTCCTGGTCATGATCTAGCCTCGCCACGATGATGACACGTGTCATCACCGGGCTGCGCCACCAATTGGGACACTCGCGGCCCGCGTAAACTAACGGTGTGGCCTTACGCGGCCCGCCTGAACTAAAGAAATGAACGAGATCAGGTTTCAACCCTCATACCGCCCGCGTAAGGTTTGGGGTGGGTCTACGCGGCCCGCCTCATCTTACTATTTCTTGTTTTTCATTTATTTTTAATGCCATATTGTATTTCGGGCTCGGTTTTCACATACGGGGTGCATTTAAAAACATATAGGGGTATTCTAAATATATTAGGGGTGTCAGAAATATTTTGGGAGTGTTGGCAATATTTTGGGTATAGCTCCTGGACTATTTAATAGAATATATAGTGCACTCACACTTAAATATAGTAACCCAATTCCACTTTATCCCTACGTCATGAGACAGAACCCCAATGAATTTGGGCAGAGCCTTGACATACATTACGGGGCCCTACGTCACTTGGACAGGGTATCAGTGATCAGGGGCTACAATACTTAAAACGGGGCTTTAGGGGTGAATTAAAGAAATCTATGGTTTATACATAGAGATCGAGAGGGAGAAAGGTAATTTAAATGCTTCTGTTGAAATCTATATATATATAAACATGATAAATAAGGGCTTATGTGTCATGTTATGAGGGCTTGGAAAATGAGGTGGCATCACCTCAGCCAATCTAGAAATTGGTTTTGGCTCCAAAAACTTCCGTGTGATTTAGCCTTATTTCGTGGGATCCGAATTGCCAAAACCGACCCACAAAATCGGATCCTATAATACCATCTTTTTTCTTATTCAGCTTCTCACTCTTCATATTTTCTCTTTTCTCTGAAACCCTAACTACACTCTCTCCCTCTTCTCTATAACCCGAATTACAGCCCCCTTCACCAATCTTCCTATCATCATCAAGGTTTGTCATCATCATCGTTTAATCCCAGATCTTCATTATCCTTTTTTTGATCCGGATACATATATATTTCCTCATCTTTCTTCTTCACACGCCAAATAAACCCTAACCTGCAGCCGCTACACCTTCCCCTTTCATTCTACTGGAGAAAAAACTGTCAAAGTGTCAATAGGTATGTTTCTGGTTCTAATAATCGACGCCACCGCATCTGGGGCTCAAAATTCTATATACCTATTTTTATCCTTCTTAGATTTGTCGATTGGTCTTTTTGTTGATTCGTAGTTTTGTTGATGATTTTGATAATAGGTGTTTATACAGTTTCTTATTCCCATCTTTCATTCATGTTTATTTTTTTTTCCATCAGGAGTGAAGACCAATACCCTTGCACTGAATCAAAACATATGGTTTGTCATTTATACCCATACTTTTGATTGCAGGAAATGAAAAAAGTAGAACAACAACAATATTTTGAAGGTTAAAACCCTAACCTTCAATTTTGTTCTCATTCATTTTATTTTGGTTAAGGTATTCAATTGTTTTAGTACGGAGTGGAAGTGTAATTGTTTTAGGGTATGTTTTTAGTTTGTTAATGATATATGATTTTTTAAGGTTTATTGATCATTAATTCATAATATAGTATATTGTTATCTGATTTGAGTGTTAATTGTAGCCGTGGGAGACGTATCAAGCGGATCTGTTGATTAATCTGAAGAAGCATCATGTTCCGAAGACGTTTTTGGATAAGTTTGCGTACTGGACTGTTAAGTCTCTCCGATTGCCTACTGATGTTTTTTGTCAGGTTGACTTACTTTGACTAACTCTCTTCTCTAAATGTTTATAGATATTTTGAGAAAAAAAATGTTGTGGATTTTTTGGTATGAAATGTATATGAATAAGGTTACATGTTGGTATGCAAAAGATATGTTAATTTGGTGAAAAAGTATGTTTAGGAGGTTAATGATTATAGAAAGTGTTTTTAGGTGGTTTTTAGTAGGGCTGGCAAATCGTGTCTTATTTTCGATCGGTATGTTCTTCCTTCCATTGTTCCAGGTGTGTTATTCAAGTGCTATTTACGATTTTTACACGGTGGCCTTCTCCTTTCGTTTGATTTGTAGCTTAGGGTTATGTATTTTGTTATTATGTTTTAAAACTTGTCTGATCCGTCGTCCAATCTGATCTAATCGAAAAAGTTATAATGATTTCGAACTGCTACTTCTGCTTGAACAGCTGACTAGGGTCATGTATTGTTTTCGATTAGATCTGATTTGAAGAAAAATATATATGATTTATGTTTTTCGATTGATAGATTAGGTTTATATTACATTTATTTATTTATTTTATGATTGACAATTCAACATTTTGTTCTTAGAATATATATATGATTTATGGTTATTTTTTGGTTTGGTGTTCAATCGGATTAGTTATAATGATTTCCAATACTCCATATATTGGATTTTTTTACTGCAGTTGGTGGCGTATGCATGAATTCTAGAGCATAAGTGATGGAAAAGTCTATTTTGCGTCATTGGCAAAGTTCTATTTGACAGGTATTATCAAGTCATCTGCTGCTGGGCTTACGGCTTCTGTCATTCGTGATAATAGCACTGTAAGTTGTTACAATGGTATATTCTAAGTTTACCAATTAGTATTATTAATTGTTTTATCTAATTATAAAATTGTGTATGATTTAGCGTGAGTTCTATTTGGAAGGAGGAGCCATGGTGTTGGCTGATGGTGGTGTTATCTGCATATATGAGTTTGACAAAATGAGACCAGAAGATAGGTCCGGCTAAAGTACCAGATTGTTGTCTGTCTTGGTAGATGGCTGCTTTATAACATGTTGTCTTTTAGTTTTTTCTTTTCACCTCAACCACTTATGGATTTTTTTATGATTTATAATATTTTAGCAGGAGACTAAGGTTCCTATTAAAACCCTAAACTACTCAACATTTCAGGTTCCTACTTCGACTAACTCTTTATTTGAGATTTTAACGATTTGGGTTTTCTTTACTTAATTAATGTTTGTTTTGTTCAGTTTCAATTTCATCATGTTTTGTTTAGTGGAGTGGGTCAAATTTAAGAAGAAAAGTTCCAATGGGTTAGTGCTTCGAATGTCTGAACCCTTTTGTTGTATTTTGAGTTACTAATTTTCCTCAAATGTTTCTGGTGGCCATGACATGATATGCAAAGTTCTTTTATCATGATTTATCTAACTTTTTTTTATAGTTCGTTGTCATTAGTTTAGATCGATATGAGAAGTTTATTTTATGTATCTACTGGAAAAGGTATGGCTTATGATTAAGAGTGTAAATGCTTGAGATTGGCTCGGTAAACGTTGAATCAAGCCGAGCTTAAATGAGCTCTAGCCTAAAATTTAGCTCATTTATTATACGATATAATACTTTTTGTTGATTATAATAAGAATATAATTATGAAAAAATAACTAAATATTGCCACCTGTCGTTGAGATGGCTGGAAATGAATTGGCTGCAATAAACTCTGACGTTGTTGCGGAATGTGTGGATGCACTGAGGTTACCCTTATTCTCATAGCTATTACTGGATATGCATTATATTTTTCATCAAGATGCAGAGGTTCGACTATTGCAGGTCTTTGGCTAGAAGATTTACAAGGTAATTGACGCGTTTGGATGTCTCAAGTTTTTTTTTAATATGTGATTTTGTAGTTTTTGTTAATATGTGGTTCTGATAGAAGTATTCTATTTTTAAAACTTTTGACCCGTTAATTCTGTTGGTTACTAAAATTTATGACTTTACCCATTTGACCCATCAGGGATAAAATATAACCCAAATCTATCCATTTATGTGATTTTTTTCTTTTCAGGCACAACATTTTCCTTCACTCAGGTGGTCATGGCGTGGGTGTGGCATGGTGAGCGGTACAACCAAGGTGGTTCATCATTAAGCTATGCACCTGAAGCCCCAAAATTTGAATACCCGACTCACTTCCCTACTTTAGGTGGAAAGTGAGCGACTTTTTTAGCCTTTTTGTGTAGTCGTCATCTTTTCAACACTTGCAAAAACATACTAGAATAATGGAGTTATATGTATTTTTAGAGGTGTGCAAGTCTTTTATATTTTCACAGAACATGAGGTGCAACACTTGCAA
The DNA here is from genome assembly GCA_030545235.1 of Helianthus tuberosus. Classification (NCBI taxonomy): domain Eukaryota; kingdom Viridiplantae; phylum Streptophyta; class Magnoliopsida; order Asterales; family Asteraceae; genus Helianthus; species Helianthus tuberosus. Next base: position 2,754,653 of record JARYGA010060349.1, on the reverse strand, counting down.
AAACATACTAGCTACCATTACGTAAAATGTATTTTTCTTTTCCGTGACATGATTGTTACTTGACATTTTCCTTTCACCCGCCTATTTATCTTCTTATTTTTTAGTAGTCATTGTCTACTTAAGGACTGCAATTGCAATATTTAACTCATAGGTATGATTTGATTTTAATTTTAAATAGAAATAAATCAGTGTGTGTTGAAATTTTTTATTAATGTAATTTAAATTTTCCTACCCGGGTGATAACCTAGTGTCTATATATAGTGCAACCAAGATCAAGAAACACCTGGACACGTAAGGCTTAGCATTAAATGTTGGATTTCATTTTAGTCTACACGTACACAATCCATAGGTTTTCTATTTGTTTAGTTTAATTTATTATTATATTATTATTATTATTATTATAATTAATTTAACTACTTTACTCATTTGACGCTTATAACTTCTAAAATATGACGTTTTATAAAATAATGAATATGCCTTTATGACGAGCATATTTGTATCTATATTTTGAACCAAGTTTCATTAAAAAAGAGTAGGTTCAAATTTAATTATTAAATGGTTCCTATGTTTGCCCAAAATACCCCATATTTCCATTGGTCAATTTACTCATGATACATCCTTTAAATAACATAAGTTTTTATATATAAATAAAAATTTTGGGAATGTTACATTCTCCCCACCTTGTTTTAAATCTCGTCCTCGAGATTCCCTGAAATATAGATAAATATTTTTAGGTAGTCTAGTTTCTAGGTATATTCTGGTCCTTGTTTTAAACTTCACTTTGACCAGAACTATTCTCTATGTTCTTATCTTCTCAAGAATTCTGAATAAAGGTAAACTTACTATTAGCGTAAGTTTTAGACGTTTTGTGTTTTAACACAACTTTTAGTTATAGGTTTCCTAATGCGTCAATAATTGCAAAGGAAATTCTTATACTTCTGATGGCGTCCCAACTTAAAAGAGTTCCTGTCGTTCATTTTGTCGTACGAATTTCGAGACGGATAATCAAACAAAATAGTGTTCGATATCAGAATTTAGAGACGTATACGAAAGATTTTTAATAAATCTAAAATTATCATTTACACACTTGTTCGTGATTTATTCCTACTTGTCAATCAATATAGTCTTTGGATTTCCTCATAGACATACACGTCTATATAATATTTCATATACTGTAGTATGCACATTATCCATAATGTAAACAGACTTACAAGTCAGACATTAGGTCATGGTATTATCTAGGGAATTCCATTATTATAACACATACCCCATCTTACCCGGTCTTGCCGGAGAGGTAACCCCATCTCACCCGGTTTTGTCGGAGAGGTAACCCCATCTCACCCGGACAAGCTGGAGAGTCTACCGCACCATGCCCAGTTTTACCGGAGAGGCAATTATCATAGTATTTCCCATAAATAGACTTCTCTTAAATTAGGATTTTGAAAGCACGTCGTTTATCATAGTTTGCATCAAGAAACAAGGAATTCAGTATTCTCATGATGGATCATATTCTAGAACCGAGTAGTAACAATAAACAAGAAATAACAGTGGCCAGTTGTTATTGCTTATTTATCATACAGGCACTGTTCTAGTCATCATCATCACAGGATCTCATCTCAATAACCATCACACTTTATCTATGCAAATAATTGGCTTATCTCAAAGCTTTATACTAAGGCATTCTTCTTAGGTTCAAGTCTAAATACTGTCCTGGTTGTTACCAGTAAATATCAATATTCCAACTCTTTTATTTAAGCATAAATATTATTATGGTTGGGGTTTTCTTTTGGTTGGAGAATGGAGTTTCAAATATATCATTGTCTCCATTGACACTATGGTTTGTTTAAATGTGAAGAGTATGCTTACAGCTAACTCTATTTATGCATATATAACCTTAGATTCCGTTACAAGGAATATTTCATTGAGACAGATAATATTTTTAAAACATAGTAGGTTTCATGGTTTATTCTTATAATAACTTCATGTTTTCGTATGATTCACCAATGATATTTTCTCTTATGTTTATCTTTACAAAAGATATTATATTGGGTATTCCATCAAGAAATGCTATTAGGTATATGCATATATGTGTATAAAATTTCAAATCTCTAGTTAATATTAAACTTACGTAATATATATACACATATATATAATACTACATTATTTTGTAAATAATAACTATACATTCGATGATACCAATCATCAGGCTTATTTCCATGACTTTATTTTTTTTATTTTATTTTTTTATAAAGGTATTATATTGAAATAAATTTCTGTCAAATATAATATTTTGGATTTAAAAGTTTAGGGAAATAAATTACTCAAAATATAAATTTTCTGGACTCACAATAACAATTTCATTTTTAACTAATGAGTTAAACAATACTAGACTCATTATTTATGTTACCTTAATAATTTCTCCTCAAGTAACCATCTATATCTATTCTAATTATCACATTTCTACCTTTTCCTTTATAAGAATTAATTACAATATACATTTAAGATTGAGAAGCATTATTTAGAAGAATATGTGCATATGTGACCCATGACATTGTATTTATGGGTTACCAAGAGATATATATATATATATATATATATACTATACATAAATTACTTTCTGTAATTCATAACGATATAGCGGATATATATATAAGATAGTATAAACTTAAATCACATAACATAGTAAGTAATACAAAGTTTGACGTTTCTAAAATTGATTCAAAATATAATTGAGTAATATACATGTATTAGAATATGTATGTATATTCCATCCAATAGTAATTTATTTAAAGATATTACAATATTAAAATTGTAATCTGATTTTTAAATAAAGTTTTATAAAGGACAAACTTACTAAACACACATTTGATTCAAATATTTTTATGTGGGGCATCCATTTTAAATTCTAGTTTGAAAAATGAATGTTTAGGAACATTTTATCGTGCAACGATAAAAAATATACAGTATATTATTTTCGTATAGTATAATATACTTATACTTATGAGAATACAGGATTTGTATACATATTCTAGTAAAAAGATCTAATAGCCTTGTTACATTTTAATAAACCCGCGACGGACTTATGACATAAGTGCATATAATATTCTATATACTATATTACACTTATTAGAATTTATTACACCATGATATATATATATATATATATTTTTAATTTTAGACATAAAATATATCTTTTACTTACTGGACTATCTTATAGTAAAATATACTATTCATATATTATTGTAAAATGTTTTATCATTATACTAATAATATAAAAGGTACGGATGAACTCAAATATTATGAGTTATAAGATTATAAGTGTAATATATAAAAAATATTTTTGACTTACTGTATGAGTTGAATATTGGAAAATTTATATTAGATTTTAGATATCAAATTATTTTCCAACCGAAAACCGTGTAGGATAGATACCCATATGTACTAGTGGATTTCTATCTTTGGTCAAACTTTAACACCTGTTTGAAAAATGAATATTTTCCTCAAGTATTTCGTTAAAGATACTCCAAAGATGTACTACAAAATGAATTTAAGTTTAAACTAATAAATTATTTTGAGAAAGAACATCTTAATAAAAATAATTAATTTATGGTTCTAGGCAAGCCAACAAACCACGTGCTAATATAAAAACCAAAATAAAAAACTTTGCAACTACTAAGGGTAAGTTTAACATCAAATTTATCAATTCCACTCATTTACTAATATTGTATTATTTAACTATTATACTTCAGCCAGCTGACTCGAATATTTTTCTTTATAATTTAGGATACACAATCCTATAACTAATATGGCTAGTTAATCTTATAATCTTATATTAATTATTTTCGGGCATAAGACCTATCTTGGACATACCTTAAAGATTTGTAGACATGTTTTCAACGTTTTAGTTAGGTCTTTTTACATAGTCCAACCAACCCAAATCTCTTAAAAACTTTAAATGATTTTATTAAATCATGAATACCCATCATATTCATTTAACCATCTATTTTATTAATAAGTATTTCAATAGAAATTTTTACAAGTAATCCCAACAATCAGTTATTTCATAAAACTATAAAAGTATGAAGTCTTATGGTCAACTAGTTATAAACCAGAAATGATAAAATGGAGTGGTAAATTGGTACACCTGGGTTTCAAAACTTGCTTTAACTAGATCCACTAAAGCAATCTTTTAAAGATTTTACTATTTCTTAGAATCCTTTTGGTTAATTCAATAGCTTTGGTTTTATTTATTGGAATATAAATTATTTTGAAACAATATTATTAAAACTACAAAGTTTTAAAGCTTTACACCATATATTTCAATACGTATTTTAAACCAAAGTAAATGGTTGGTTCCAAAAGAAAGTCACGAGCTTTGTTAACAATTAACTTAGTTTGATATTAATTGAGTAGGTGGTATTAATCATCACAGACAAATTTCTAGCACAAACATTTGGGTACAATCATAAAATAGATTGATTAAAAACGGCAAACATTGCGACTCATATATATATATATATGTATTTATTACAAACTACAACTGGAATTCAAAATAAACTAGGGATTATGCATCCGTAACTTATTTTAATCTATCTATGTTATAGGAGTATTATGCTCAACATGCCTTTATGTAAAGTTTATTCTATCTCCTGTCTCTACTAAGTTGTTATCTAATAGGCAAAGTTCCTTTTAAAGTTTCTAGCTCATAGGTGGCATGGGTATTGGTACTGATTTGGCCGTTCAACTATTTAATATAAGTTAGCATTTACTGCTGTAGTGGCTAACATATGGAGATTTACCCATTGTCCATCTAATTCATCTTTCCCTAGTAGGTTATTGCCTGTTTCCTGAGTTTGTGCATTTATTTCCTGATTGATTATCGCTCCCTTTTGTTGTGACTTCTTTATTTTCCCTCGACTTTTGTTAATAATCCAACTTCTTTTCTTAGTGGTAAATGGTTTCTTAGACTGTGCCTTACGAACAAATATTCCTTCCGCAATATCTGCTGAGTATCCTGAGGGATTTGGTTGAAATAAGGTTCCCTTATCTTTTGGTGAACTATCTAGTTGACGATAGATGTCCAAAATTCTTTGCTTAACCATACTGTAGACTAACATATAGTCAAATAATATGAAACACATAATCACATAAGTTATTTCCTAACACAGAATTTAAAACTTAAGTGTCAGCAGAACACTTCTTTGGCTTGAACCAGTGGCTAGGCTCTGATACCACCTTCTGTCACAACCCCCGATCCCTGATCCCCGGGAACGGGCGGCCGCGAGCCAGTTTCGGTGGTATCATTGTTTATTAATTTGGCAGCGGAATTTTCATCAGGACCGTAGTTAGGAAATATTTGATCAGAGTAAACCACCATATTTTATAAATACAATTATATATGGGAAAGAACCCAAATTCGTAGTACACATGTTTCCATAGGAATAAATCCTATTTTATTTAATAAAAACATCCATTTTATTTTAGGTAACTTTATTGCCACTTTTCCAAGCCTTCAGTGCTTTCCAGCTGGCTTTTATTGGCTTCACACTAAGTTACCTGAAACACGTGTTTAAAACATTTTACCAGCAGGAAATACTGGTGAGTGAATCCCAGTTTAATCAAGAAACATTTTATCGATTAAAGCAGTATCGAGGACGATTACAATGTTTATGTCTACACAATTTCTCCATTTGGTACTATCAATCCTGACTTGTGGGTCATATTACCCATTGGCTAACTCATTGTCCAATGGTAACGTATTGTCATCCCGACTTACTACTCACAAGTAGTACAAATTTTGTATACAAAACCCCAACATACCGGCAGTAATTGAAGAACTACAAAGACTCAATCACCGCTTAATCACATTGTAAAACATTTAAGGTTTTGTAAATTATTCCAAAAACATTAACAAAAAGAGGATAAACTCACATTGTTATCTTAGACTTCGCGTAAGGGTTTCCTGGATATAATCTATAAGTTATACAAATGTACAATGGTTAGTATCATAACCCTTTGAAATTATTAATGATACCCTCCCCGAGACGGTATTCCAATAACTACGTCGGGAAGAACCACGACAGTTATTACAGAACCCTAAATCAATCGGGCAGCGTATTAATTACGAAACTGGGGTTATAATACTTACAACGGAGCAGAACCTTGCTAATTAGGGGTATAATACCCGGGTATAATCACTCTACTACAGAAATTGAGATTGAGAATTGAATTGTGAACGAATTGAAATGGACAGCCGATGCCTCCTTTATATAGTGCTGAAACTGGTTCCCACACGGCCCGCGTAAAGAACAGGCAAGGCTTACGCGGCTCGCGTCAATGCTGGGTCAACGCGTAGCTTGTCCTGGTCATGATCTAGCCTCGCCACGATGATGACACGTGTCATCACCGGGCTGCGCCACCAATTGGGACACTCGCGGCCCGCGTAAACTAACGGTGTGGCCTTACGCGGCCCGCCTGAACTAAAGAAATGAACGAGATCAGGTTTCAACCCTCATACCGCCCGCGTAAGGTTTGGGGTGGGTCTACGCGGCCCGCCTCATCTTACTATTTCTTGTTTTTCATTTATTTTTAATGCCATATTGTATTTCGGGCTCGGTTTTCACATACGGGGTGCATTTAAAAACATATAGGGGTATTCTAAATATATTAGGGGTGTCAGAAATATTTTGGGAGTGTTGGCAATATTTTGGGTATAGCTCCTGGACTATTTAATAGAATATATAGTGCACTCACACTTAAATATAGTAACCCAATTCCACTTTATCCCTACGTCATGAGACAGAACCCCAATGAATTTGGGCAGAGCCTTGACATACATTACGGGGCCCTACGTCACTTGGACAGGGTATCAGTGATCAGGGGCTACAATACTTAAAACGGGGCTTTAGGGGTGAATTAAAGAAATCTATGGTTTATACATAGAGATCGAGAGGGAGAAAGGTAATTTAAATGCTTCTGTTGAAATCTATATATATATAAACATGATAAATAAGGGCTTATGTGTCATGTTATGAGGGCTTGGAAAATGAGGTGGCATCACCTCAGCCAATCTAGAAATTGGTTTTGGCTCCAAAAACTTCCGTGTGATTTAGCCTTATTTCGTGGGATCCGAATTGCCAAAACCGACCCACAAAATCGGATCCTATAATACCATCTTTTTTCTTATTCAGCTTCTCACTCTTCATATTTTCTCTTTTCTCTGAAACCCTAACTACACTCTCTCCCTCTTCTCTATAACCCGAATTACAGCCCCCTTCACCAATCTTCCTATCATCATCAAGGTTTGTCATCATCATCGTTTAATCCCAGATCTTCATTATCCTTTTTTTGATCCGGATACATATATATTTCCTCATCTTTCTTCTTCACACGCCAAATAAACCCTAACCTGCAGCCGCTACACCTTCCCCTTTCATTCTACTGGAGAAAAAACTGTCAAAGTGTCAATAGGTATGTTTCTGGTTCTAATAATCGACGCCACCGCATCTGGGGCTCAAAATTCTATATACCTATTTTTATCCTTCTTAGATTTGTCGATTGGTCTTTTTGTTGATTCGTAGTTTTGTTGATGATTTTGATAATAGGTGTTTATACAGTTTCTTATTCCCATCTTTCATTCATGTTTATTTTTTTTTCCATCAGGAGTGAAGACCAATACCCTTGCACTGAATCAAAACATATGGTTTGTCATTTATACCCATACTTTTGATTGCAGGAAATGAAAAAAGTAGAACAACAACAATATTTTGAAGGTTAAAACCCTAACCTTCAATTTTGTTCTCATTCATTTTATTTTGGTTAAGGTATTCAATTGTTTTAGTACGGAGTGGAAGTGTAATTGTTTTAGGGTATGTTTTTAGTTTGTTAATGATATATGATTTTTTAAGGTTTATTGATCATTAATTCATAATATAGTATATTGTTATCTGATTTGAGTGTTAATTGTAGCCGTGGGAGACGTATCAAGCGGATCTGTTGATTAATCTGAAGAAGCATCATGTTCCGAAGACGTTTTTGGATAAGTTTGCGTACTGGACTGTTAAGTCTCTCCGATTGCCTACTGATGTTTTTTGTCAGGTTGACTTACTTTGACTAACTCTCTTCTCTAAATGTTTATAGATATTTTGAGAAAAAAAATGTTGTGGATTTTTTGGTATGAAATGTATATGAATAAGGTTACATGTTGGTATGCAAAAGATATGTTAATTTGGTGAAAAAGTATGTTTAGGAGGTTAATGATTATAGAAAGTGTTTTTAGGTGGTTTTTAGTAGGGCTGGCAAATCGTGTCTTATTTTCGATCGGTATGTTCTTCCTTCCATTGTTCCAGGTGTGTTATTCAAGTGCTATTTACGATTTTTACACGGTGGCCTTCTCCTTTCGTTTGATTTGTAGCTTAGGGTTATGTATTTTGTTATTATGTTTTAAAACTTGTCTGATCCGTCGTCCAATCTGATCTAATCGAAAAAGTTATAATGATTTCGAACTGCTACTTCTGCTTGAACAGCTGACTAGGGTCATGTATTGTTTTCGATTAGATCTGATTTGAAGAAAAATATATATGATTTATGTTTTTCGATTGATAGATTAGGTTTATATTACATTTATTTATTTATTTTATGATTGACAATTCAACATTTTGTTCTTAGAATATATATATGATTTATGGTTATTTTTTGGTTTGGTGTTCAATCGGATTAGTTATAATGATTTCCAATACTCCATATATTGGATTTTTTTACTGCAGTTGGTGGCGTATGCATGAATTCTAGAGCATAAGTGATGGAAAAGTCTATTTTGCGTCATTGGCAAAGTTCTATTTGACAGGTATTATCAAGTCATCTGCTGCTGGGCTTACGGCTTCTGTCATTCGTGATAATAGCACTGTAAGTTGTTACAATGGTATATTCTAAGTTTACCAATTAGTATTATTAATTGTTTTATCTAATTATAAAATTGTGTATGATTTAGCGTGAGTTCTATTTGGAAGGAGGAGCCATGGTGTTGGCTGATGGTGGTGTTATCTGCATATATGAGTTTGACAAAATGAGACCAGAAGATAGGTCCGGCTAAAGTACCAGATTGTTGTCTGTCTTGGTAGATGGCTGCTTTATAACATGTTGTCTTTTAGTTTTTTCTTTTCACCTCAACCACTTATGGATTTTTTTATGATTTATAATATTTTAGCAGGAGACTAAGGTTCCTATTAAAACCCTAAACTACTCAACATTTCAGGTTCCTACTTCGACTAACTCTTTATTTGAGATTTTAACGATTTGGGTTTTCTTTACTTAATTAATGTTTGTTTTGTTCAGTTTCAATTTCATCATGTTTTGTTTAGTGGAGTGGGTCAAATTTAAGAAGAAAAGTTCCAATGGGTTAGTGCTTCGAATGTCTGAACCCTTTTGTTGTATTTTGAGTTACTAATTTTCCTCAAATGTTTCTGGTGGCCATGACATGATATGCAAAGTTCTTTTATCATGATTTATCTAACTTTTTTTTATAGTTCGTTGTCATTAGTTTAGATCGATATGAGAAGTTTATTTTATGTATCTACTGGAAAAGGTATGGCTTATGATTAAGAGTGTAAATGCTTGAGATTGGCTCGGTAAACGTTGAATCAAGCCGAGCTTAAATGAGCTCTAGCCTAAAATTTAGCTCATTTATTATACGATATAATACTTTTTGTTGATTATAATAAGAATATAATTATGAAAAAATAACTAAATATTGCCACCTGTCGTTGAGATGGCTGGAAATGAATTGGCTGCAATAAACTCTGACGTTGTTGCGGAATGTGTGGATGCACTGAGGTTACCCTTATTCTCATAGCTATTACTGGATATGCATTATATTTTTCATCAAGATGCAGAGGTTCGACTATTGCAGGTCTTTGGCTAGAAGATTTACAAGGTAATTGACGCGTTTGGATGTCTCAAGTTTTTTTTTAATATGTGATTTTGTAGTTTTTGTTAATATGTGGTTCTGATAGAAGTATTCTATTTTTAAAACTTTTGACCCGTTAATTCTGTTGGTTACTAAAATTTATGACTTTACCCATTTGACCCATCAGGGATAAAATATAACCCAAATCTATCCATTTATGTGATTTTTTTCTTTTCAGGCACAACATTTTCCTTCACTCAGGTGGTCATGGCGTGGGTGTGGCATGGTGAGCGGTACAACCAAGGTGGTTCATCATTAAGCTATGCACCTGAAGCCCCAAAATTTGAATACCCGACTCACTTCCCTACTTTAGGTGGAAAGTGAGCGACTTTTTTAGCCTTTTTGTGTAGTCGTCATCTTTTCAACACTTGCAAAAACATACTAGAATAATGGAGTTATATGTATTTTTAGAGGTGTGCAAGTCTTTTATATTTTCACAGAACATGAGGTGCAACACTTGCAAAAACATACTAGCTACCATTACGTAAAATGTATTTTTCTTTTCCGTGACATGATTGTTACTTGACATTTTCCTTTCACCCGCCTATTTATCTTCTTATTTTTTAGTAGTCATTGTCTACTTAAGGACTGCAATTGCAATATTTAACTCATAGGTATGATTTGATTTTAATTTTAAATAGAAATAAATCAGTGTGTGTTGAAATTTTTTATTAATGTAATTTAAATTTTCCTACCCGGGTGATAACCTAGTGTCTATATATAGTGCAACCAAGATCAAGAAACACCTGGACACGTAAGGCTTAGCATTAAATGTTGGATTTCATTTTAGTCTACACGTACACAATCCATAGGTTTTCTATTTGTTTAGTTTAATTTATTATTATATTATTATTATTATTATTATAATTAATTTAACTACTTTACTCATTTGACGCTTATAACTTCTAAAATATGACGTTTTATAAAATAATGAATATGCCTTTATGACGAGCATATTTGTATCTATATTTTGAACCAAGTTTCATTAAAAAAGAGTAGGTTCAAATTTAATTATTAAATGGTTCCTATGTTTGCCCAAAATACCCCATATTTCCATTGGTCAATTTACTCATGATACATCCTTTAAATAACATAAGTTTTTATATATAAATAAAAATTTTGAGAATGTTACATTCTCCCCACCTTGTTTTAAATCTCGTCCTCGAGATTCCCTGAAATATAGATAAATATTTTTAGGTAGTCTAGTTTCTAGGTATATTCTGGTCCTTGTTTTAAACTTCACTTTGACCAGAACTATTCTCTATGTTCTTATCTTCTCAAGAATTCTGAATAAAGGTAAACTTACTATTAGCGTAAGTTTTAGACGTTTTGTGTTTTAACACAACTTTTAGTTATAGGTTTCCTAATGCGTCAATAATTGCAAAGGAAATTCTTATACTTCTGATGGCGTCCCAACTTAAAAGAGTTCCTGTCGTTCATTTTGTCGTACGAATTTCGAGACGGATAATCAAACAAAATAGTGTTCGATATCAGAATTTAGAGACGTATACGAAAGATTTTTAATAAATCTAAAATTATCATTTACACACTTGTTCGTGATTTATTCCTACTTGTCAATCAATATAGTCTTTGGATTTCCTCATAGACATACACGTCTATATAATATTTCATATACTGTAGTATGCACATTATCCATAATGTAAACAGACTTACAAGTCAGACATTAGGTCATGGTATTATCTAGGGAATTCCATTATTATAACACATACCCCATCTTACCCGGTCTTGCCGGAGAGGTAACCCCATCTCACCCGGTTTTGTCGGAGAGGTAACCCCATCTCACCCGGACAAGCTGGAGAGTCTACCGCACCATGCCCAGTTTTACCGGAGAGGCAATTATCATAGTATTTCCCATAAATAGACTTCTCTTAAATTAGGATTTTGAAAGCACGTCGTTTATCATAGTTTGCATCAAGAAACAAGGAATTCAGTATTCTCATGATGGATCATATTCTAGAACCGAGTAGTAACAATAAACAAGAAATAACAGTGGCCAGTTGTTATTGCTTATTTATCATACAGGCACTGTTCTAGTCATCATCATCACAGGATCTCATCTCAATAACCATCACACTTTATCTATGCAAATAATTGGCTTATCTCAAAGCTTTATACTAAGGCATTCTTCTTAGGTTCAAGTCTAAATACTGTCCTGGTTGTTACCAGTAAATATCAATATTCCAACTCTTTTATTTAAGCATAAATATTATTATGGTTGGGGTTTTCTTTTGGTTGGAGAATGGAGTTTCAAATATATCATTGTCTCCATTGACACTATGGTTTGTTTAAATGTGAAGAGTATGCTTACAGCTAACTCTATTTATGCATATATAACCTTAGATTCCGTTACAAGGAATATTTCATTGAGACAGATAATATTTTTAAAACATAGTAGGTTTCATGGTTTATTCTTATAATAACTTCATGTTTTCGTATGATTCACCAATGATATTTTCTCTTATGTTTATCTTTACAAAAGATATTATATTGGGTATTCCATCAAGAAATGCTATTAGGTATATGCATATATGTGTATAAAATTTCAAATCTCTAGTTAATATTAAACTTACGTAATATATATACACATATATATAATACTACATTATTTTGTAAATAATAACTATACATTCGATGATACCAATCATCAGGCTTATTTCCATGACTTTATTTTTTTTATTTTATTTTTTTATAAAGGTATTATATTGAAATAAATTTCTGTCAAATATAATATTTTGGATTTAAAAGTTTAGGGAAATAAATTACTCAAAATATAAATTTTCTGGACTCACAATAACAATTTCATTTTTAACTAATGAGTTAAACAATACCAGACTCATTATTTATGTTACCTTAATAATTTCTCCTCAAGTAACCATCTATATCTATTCTAATTATCACATTTCTACCTTTTCCTTTATAAGAATTAATTACAATATACATTTAAGATTGAGAAGCATTATTTAGAAGAATATGTGCATATGTGACCCATGACATTGTATTTATGGGTTACCAAGATATATATATATACTATACATAAATTACTTTCTGTAATTCATAACGATATAGCGGATATATATATAAGATAGTATAAACTTAAATCACATAACATAGTAAGTAATACAAAGTTTGACGTTTCTAAAATTGATTCAAAATATAATTGAGTAATATACATGTATTAGAATATGTATGTATATTCCATCCAATAGTAATTTATTTAAAGATATTACAATATTAAAATTGTAATCTGATTTTTAAATAAAGTTTTATAAAGGACAAACTTACTAAACACACATTTGATTCAAATATTTTTATGTGGGGCATCCATTTTAAATTCTAGTTTGAAAAATGAATGTTTAGGAACATTTTATCGTGCAACGATAAAAAATATACAGTATATTATTTTCGTATAGTATAATATACTTATACTTATGAGAATACAGGATTTGTATACATATTCTAGTAAAAAGATCTAATAGCCTTGTTACATTTTAATAAACCCGCGACGGACTTATGACATAAGTGCATATAATATTCTATATACTATATTACACTTATTAGAATTTATTACACCATGATATATATATATATATATATTTTTAATTTTAGACATAAAATATATCTTTTACTTACTGGACTATCTTATAGTAAAATATACTATTCATATATTATTGTAAAATGTTTTATCATTATACTAATAATATAAAAGGTACGGATGAACTCAAATATTATGAGTTATAAGATTATAAGTGTAATATATAAAAAATATATTTGACTTACTGTATGAGTTGAATATTGGAAAATTTATATTAGATTTTAGATATCAAATTATTTTCCAACCGAAAACCGTGTAGGATAGATACCCATATGTACTAGTGGATTTCTATCTTTGGTCAAACTTTAACACCTGTTTGAAAAATGAATATTTTCCTCAAGTATTTCGTTAAAGATACTCCAAAGATGTACTACAAAATGAATTTAAGTTTAAACTAATAAATTATTTTGAGAAAGAACATCTTAATAAAAATAATTAATTTATGGTTCTAGGCAAGCCAACAAACCACGTGCTAATATAAAAACCAAAATAAAAAACTTTGCAACTACTAAGGGTAAGTTTAACATCAAATTTATCAATTCCACTCATTTACTAATATTGTATTATTTAACTATTATACTTCAGCCAGCTGACTCGAATATTTTTCTTTATAATTTAGGATACACAATCCTATAACTAATATGGCTAGTTAATCTTATAATCTTATATTAATTATTTTCGGGCATAAGACCTATCTTGGACATACCTTAAAGATTTGTAGACATGTTTTCAACGTTTTAGTTAGGTCTTTTTACATAGTCCAACCAACCCAAATCTCTTAAAAACTTTAAATGATTTTATTAAATCATGAATACCCATCATATTCATTTAACCATCTATTTTATTAATAAGTATTTCAATAGAAATTTTTACAAGTAATCCCAACAATCAGTTATTTCATAAAACTATAAAAGTATGAAGTCTTATGGTCAACTAGTTATAAACCAGAAATGATAAAATGGAGTGGTAAATTGGTACACCTGGGTTTCAAAACTTGCTTTAACTAGATCCACTAAAGCAATCTTTTAAAGATTTTACTATTTCTTAGAATCCTTTTGGTTAATTCAATAGCTTTGGTTTTATTTATTGGAATATAAATTATTTTGAAACAATATTATTAAAACTACAAAGTTTTAAAGCTTTACACCATATATTTCAATACGTATTTTAAACCAAAGTAAATGGTTGGTTCCAAAAGAAAGTCACGAGCTTTGTTAACAATTAACTTAGTTTGATATTAATTGAGTAGGTGGTATTAATCATCACAGACAAATTTCTAGCACAAACATTTGGGTACAATCATAAAATAGATTGATTAAAAACGGCAAACATTGCGACTCATATATATATATATATGTATTTATTACAAACTACAACTGGAATTCAAAATAAACTAGGGATTATGCATCCGTAACTTATTTTAATCTATCTATGTTATAGGAGTATTATGCTCAACATGCCTTTATGTAAAGTTTATTCTATCTCCTGTCTCTACTAAGTTGTTATCTAATAGGCAAAGTTCCTTTTAAAGTTTCTAGCTCATAGGTGGCATGGGTATTGGTACTGATTTGGCCGTTCAACTATTTAATATAAGTTAGCATTTACTGCTGTAGTGGCTAACATATGGAGATTTACCCATTGTCCATCTAATTCATCTTTCCCTAGTAGGTTATTGCCTGTTTCCTGAGTTTGTGCATTTATTTCCTGATTGATTATCGCTCCCTTTTGTTGTGACTTCTTTATTTTCCCTCGACTTTTGTTAATAATCCAACTTCTTTTCTTAGTGGTAAATGGTTTCTTAGACTGTGCCTTACGAACAAATATTCCTTCCGCAATATCTGCTGAGTATCCTGAGGGATTTGGTTGAAATAAGGTTCCCTTATCTTTTGGTGAACTATCTAGTTGACGATAGATGTCCAAAATTCTTTGCTTAACCATACTGTAGACTAACATATAGTCAAATAATATGAAACACATAATCACATAAGTTATTTCCTAACACAGAATTTAAAACTTAAGTGTCAGCAGAACACTTCTTTGGCTTGAACCAGTGGCTAGGCTCTGATACCACCTTCTGTCACAACCCCCGATCCCTGATCCCCGGGAACGGGCGGCCGCGAGCCAGTTTCGGTGGTATCATTGTTTATTAATTTGGCAGCGGAATTTTCATCAGGACCGTAGTTAGGAAATATTTGATCAGAGTAAACCACCATATTTTATAAATACAATTATATATGGGAAAGAACCCAAATTCGTAGTACACATGTTTCCATAGGAATAAATCCTATTTTATTTAATAAAAACATCCATTTTATTTTAGGTAACTTTATTGCCACTTTTCCAAGCCTTCAGTGCTTTCCAGCTGGCTTTTATTGGCTTCACACTAAGTTACCTGAAACACGTGTTTAAAACATTTTACCAGCAGGAAATACTGGTGAGTGAATCCCAGTTTAATCAAGAAACATTTTATCGATTAAAGCAGTATCGAGGACGATTACAATGTTTATGTCTACACAATTTCTCCATTTGGTACTATCAATCCTGACTTGTGGGTCATATTACCCATTGGCTAACTCATTGTCCAATGGTAACGTATTGTCATCCCGACTTACTACTCACAAGTAGTACAAATTTTGTATACAAAACCCCAACATACCGGCAGTAATTGAAGAACTACAAAGACTCAATCACCGCTTAATCACATTGTAAAACATTTAAGGTTTTGTAAATTATTCCAAAAACATTAACAAAAAGAGGATAAACTCACATTGTTATCTTAGACTTCGCGTAAGGGTTTCCTGGATATAATCTATAAGTTATACAAATGTACAATGGTTAGTATCATAACCCTTTGAAATTATTAATGATACCCTCCCCGAGACGGTATTCCAATAACTACGTCGGGCAGAACCACGACAGTTATTACGGAACCCTAAATCAATCGGGCAGCGTATTAATTACGAAACTGGGGTTATAATACTTACAACGGAGCAGAACCTTGCTAATTAGGGGTATAATACCCGGGTATAATCACTCTACTACAGAAATTGAGATTGAGAATTGAATTGTGAACGAATTGAAATGGACAGCCGATGCCTCCTTTATATAGTGCTGAAACTGGTTCCCACACGGCACGCGTAAAGAACAGGCAAGGCTTACGCGGCCCGCGTCAATGCTGGGTCAACGCGTAGCTTGTCCTGGTCATGATCTAGCCTCGCCACGATGATGACACGTGTCATCACCGGGCTGCGCCACCAATTGGGACACTCGCGGCCCGCGTAAACTAACGGTGTGGCCTTACGCGGCCCGCCTGAACTAAAGAAATGAACGAGATCAGGTTTCAACCCTCATACCGCCCGCGTAAGGTTTGGGGTGGGTCTACGCGGCCCGCCTCATCTTACTATTTCTTGTTTTTCATTTATTTTTAATGCCATATTGTATTTCGGGCTCGGTTTTCACATACGGGGTGCATTTAAAAACATATAGGGGTATTCTAAATATATTAGGGGTGTCAGAAATATTTTGGGAGTGTTGGCAATATTTTGGGTATAGCTCCTGGACTATTTAATAGAATATATAGTGCACTCACACTTAAATATAGTAACCCAATTCCACTTTATCCCTACGTCATGAGACAGAACCCCAATGAATTTGGGCAGAGCCTTGACATACATTACGGGGCCCTACGTCACTTAGACAGGGTATCAGTGATCAGGGGCTACAATACTTAAAACGGGGCTTTAGGGGTGAATTAAAGAAATCTATGGTTTATACATAGAGATCGAGAGGGAGAAAGGTAATTTAAATGCTTCTGTTGAAATGTCTATATATAGTGCAACCAAGATCAAGAAACACCTGGACACGTAAGGCTTAGCATTAAATGTTGGATTTCATTTTAGTCTACACGTACACAATCCATAGGTTTTCTATTTGTTTAGTTTAATTTATTATTATATTATTATTATTATTATAATTAATTTAACTACTTTACTCATTTGGCGCTTATAACTTCTAAAATATGACGTTTTATAAAACAATGAATATGCATTTAGGACGAGCATATTTGTATCTATATTTTGAACCAAGTTTCATTAAAAACAGAGTAGGTTCAAATTTAATTATTAAATGGTTCCTATGTTTGCCCAAAATACCTCATATTTCCATTGGTCAATTTACTCATGATACATCCTTTAAATAACATAAGTTTTTATATATAAATAAAAATTTTGGGAATGTTACATGTGGTCGCCGGTTAATAAACAGGGGAGGGGGTGGGGTGGGGTGGGGTGTGGCGTATAGTCAGAGGGGGGTGTCTTGCCCGAGGAACTGAACCGCCGAACTGGATCACAGAGAGAGAGAGAGTGAAAGTTTGGTCAGTCAACTTGTGTGTGTGAGGGTATGTTTGGTTTGGGTTACGTATGTGTGGGTATGTAAAGGATGTAGGGTTTTCTTCATGGATAAGATGATGTCTTTGTTGTTTGTATGTGTCTGGAGTTGAGTTTGAGAGAGATGGAGAAACCGATAGAAAGAGTGAGGTGACTTGGGTGTTTTAGGGTTTCTTCAAAGAAAATTGCAGAGAAGAATGTGATGGTGGAGGGTGGAGGAGGGTGATGGTGGGTGGAGGTTGAAGATGAAGTGTGGTGGTGGGGTTTTTCTCTAAAAATGTAGAAGATGCCTGGATAGTCCCTGTGGTTTGGCCTTTTAAAGGAAATGGTAAATTGGTCATTTCACACCCACTTAACAGAGAAAACAAACTGAAGTTAGACCCAGGGACTATCCGGGAAAAAAAAATGAAAACTTGGGGACTATTCAGGTAGTTTTAGAAAGTTGAGGACTATAGGTGAAAAAATGTGAAACACAGGGACTATCCGGGCATTTTTCTCTTTGAATTATATTAGCACATGGAAATTAATCAAGATAATTGATTTTAGCACATATGTGAAATGATATCAGCATTTTTCTTATCAACACATTGAAAACAAAAAGAAGATCCAAATAAAGAATTAATTGCTTGTTAGCATAATTATAAAGAATTCAAGATAACTGATATTATTTAGGTTATCATTTTACCATTTCTCTATAATTGGTTGGATGCCACATGACATTTTTTAAATAATTCTTGCAGTTTATATACAAAATATGGTTTGTATTTCATCCTCTCCTCTTTTAACAATAATGAAACACTTGTGAGAAACACTTAGCCCACTCATAATGAATATACCAGAGTTGACATCTACAATAATGAATATAAGAATGTGCTGGATTTTGATGAATATAACCAAATGGAGTGATCTCCACCTTAGAAATGCACCTAATTGAAACACTTAAGCCCACTCATGTTATCTTTTTCTGTTTCTTATCTTTTCTTTAGCTTTATTAATTATTATTATAGCAAAAGAACAGCTACCCACTACCCCATGTTTTATTCCACAAATTCTCATTCTATACCTGCTTTCGATCTACATACCGATAGTGGTGCACAAATCGGGTTTTTTTAAAAACCGGGTTTCGGGTAGGATCGGGTTTTACAAAATCAGTTTTTTTTTTAAAACCGGGTCGGGTCCGGGTTCTCTACCAAAAATGTATACCCTATATACCTGGGTTCGGGTAGGGTTTGGGTCGGGTTTTATAAAACCCGGGTATTATAATACCCTATTTCCGGGTTCGGGTCCGGTTCGGGTAATCATCGGGTAGGGTTCGGGTATGCATCGGGTTGGGAAAAAATCCGCACCGGGTATTAAAAAAACCCGACCGGAACTATGCTTATAAAATGTATCAAACATAACTCTCACACATAGACATCAAATCTATTGATAAACAGATGCACAATTTATAAACAGAGGCACAATTTATAGTTCTTCATGTGGTTATTCTTGAACTTTATAAACAGAGGCACAATTTATTAAATACAAAAACTGATAATGATATTAAACAAACAAAGAAAAAAGAAGGGCCAACATATATTGGCATATTTGTTTCCACTTGTAATGAAATATACTAAATAACTAGGTTATAACCCCGTGTATTACACGGGTTAAGTAAATAAAAAATCAAATAATTAATAACGAAGATTTAAAAATTATAAAACGATATTTTAAGACGTTTTTCTGATATCCAAACAAAATTTTGTGTCAAGTATGATCAAAACTTGTGATGTTTGTCAAGTTTATAAATATCAAAACATTTGAACCATTGATTAGAAGACAAACTGTATCATCGACTTTCTCACGACGTGAACATACATTTAATAACCCAAGTTTTATTTAAATAACAGTGGTCTTAATTTATTAGTTCTAAAAATATTGTTGAAATGTTTAGATTAGGCATATAGCAATTAGCCAATTAGATAAACTTATAGCTACAAAAAAAAATATTTACATTAATTAGATAGGTATAAATTATCGCTAATTGTTAAATTATATAACTTTAAAATTTAAATATCTGGATATGAGTTGCATCTTAAAAGGATGGTTATTTTTGGATAAATTTATTAGTATAATAAATGTAGTTATTATTCTTATTGTATTTTAAATATAGGACCATTGGATTTTAACAATCTTAAGTTTCACCTGTTGACCGATAATAATCTCAACTTTTAAAATTATCTCTAACGATTACAACTTGTAAGAATTTTGCCCCATTGATCATTTTCCAACATAGGTGTACTTAAATCATTTAAGAAGTCTGCATGTGCACTTGAATTTATTGAGACCAAATTTTTATATGTTAGAAAAGGATTAATGAAGGCCAAATTCTTGTAAATTGGGATCGTTAAAGGGAATTTTTAAAGTTTGGATTCTTATCAACCATTAGGTTAAACTTAGGATTATTAAAATCCGATAACCCTTAAATATATTAAATAAATAAATAATTTGTTAAGCAAGAAAATCGTTCCCTCCATTCTCGTTATGAAAATGCTCAATATTTGTTTCAATTATTAAGATATAATAAGTTATTATTATATATTTTTTTTCAAAAATACCTGTACTCTAGACAACCGTGATAACTTTATTATAGCAAAATTGGGTTTAAGGTCCTCTTTGTGTTTTTCTAACATTTACTGATACTTTTATATGTCAAAATTATGTTAATATACATTTTCATGAAAAATAAAAATATATATTGGTTGTTATTATATTAACCCTATGCACTTGATCTGCATTAGCATACCGTGTAGAATAACACCTTCTCGTATGTGTTTTGTTATTATATAAATATAGGATCTCTAACCTAGTAATTAATATAAATAAAAAATAATATATTTTATGGAATTTTATCCGTAATTTCTTAAATTCTTAAAATATATATTAAATTTAATAATTTAAATTAAATAATAATTATCTACAATTAAATAAGAGTTGATGGTTTAGAATAATGACAAGTGTCCTTTTATTGGTTTCTTTTATTATATAGTATAGATTAAGTAGCGGTGACAAATATCATTAGAAACCTAATAATTAAACAAGATTACATAAAAGTGCATACATAATTTTGTTAAATCATAAGAACTAGAAGTCTTAATGCATACATAATTAAACAAGATTACATCAAAATCGGGTTTTTTTTTTTAAAAACCGGTTCCGGGTATTTATAAAACCCGGTTCCAGGTTCGGGTTCGGGTATTTATAAAACCGGGTATAAAAAAAACCGGTTCCGGGTTCGGGTTTTAGATCAAATATGCATACCCGGTCCCTACCCTACGGGTAGGGTCGGGTTCGGGTATAAAAAACCCGGGTTTTATAATACCCGGTTCCGTTTTTTTTTTCGGGTCCGGGTCCGGGTTTTTTGTGCACCACTACATACCGATATGTGTAACCAGTCAGATCGGTTATTGGTTTATTTTTTTTTCTTTTTTATGCCGGGATGGGTTAAAACGGGACCATTTACTTAATATGATAGCATCCGAAGTAACATACAATTATAACAAAACTAACATTTAACTAAGGAAAATGGTTTTCTTAATAGTAAACTAATTTGCTTCTAATCTACTCTTATAAAACACCAATACCTGCAACTTACTTGCAGTATTTGAACTTTTCACCTTTAGGACAACAGAGAAGAGATACCTCGGCATCACACCATGTCTTTGGGGAAAACTAAAGCAAATTGTTATTGTTGATTACAAATATAACCAATAAGTTATCAGTAAGTAGTTCTTACTTGTTTTCCTAACTAGTGGCCCATTCCTGGACAATGATGGGCTTGTATCATTGGGACAGGGTACTAACTACTAACTACAAATAACGGTCTCCTTGGAGTCTCGCTTGGGCCTTCTTAATTGGTACTTAATAGGCCCATTTATGAGAATGGATGTTTTCTGATATGAAAAGAGAGTTGATATTATTTTTCATATAAAATTGTGCCACACATTAACAAATTGGTCCTATATAAAGATGCACATTTATATATTATAACATCGTATTTTGTTATATAGTTTTTTTCTTTTCTTTTTTTACTTTAGTTTAACTAGAGTATTAGAATTGCAGTTAAGGTATTCATCAAGTTGGTTAAGCCGTAGTTTATATTATTAAGGCTTATTCAAAATTAATTTATCTTGCACCATATTTGAATTCAAAAAATTTTGAATTTGAAAAATTGCATTCGAGCTTATTCGAATATGCCGATTAATGATTATATATATATAGGCGAATATTAACGTACAATATTTCTTAACGTGTGATGGTACGATATGAAATTACGCATCTTATACAACTGAAAACCCTAATCACGTATGTTGAAAAACCCTAAATCACGCATGTTACAAAACCATAATCACGCATGGTTTTATACACACAAATTAGTTCATGTATTTTATTCTTATGTTTTACACACAAATTCTACCACCATTCCTTTTAAGGGTGGTCGGGGTGGTCTCATGATAGCTATGAGTGATGAGTGATAGTACACCGCCGCAAGTGTGCTATCACTCGTGGATGAGAGAGAACTCGGGAAGTACATCGCGGGTGGATGGAGGGTGTGATGGTGGAATATCTATTGGAAACGGTAATATAACCATTGGGGCATGCCTTTTTATATAAAAAACATCTCCTACACTACAAATATCTATACATTTAGCCATTTTATACACTCTTTACCTCATTTTATACACTCCAATTCACCTCTCAAAAAACCTATCTCTTTCTGTATTTTATACTTTTAGAAAAAATACCTATGGGGATATAGAGTACTCGAGTATATTTTTGTCCGACTCATTTAGTTCGTCGGAATCTTCGGGTTGTGTTCGGAATTTTTAAAGAAAGATGTCTGTTTTGGAATTAAATTAGATAACCTTTTTTATGTTTCATTCCCATTGAATTAGCTCCATTTAAGGTATGCACATATAATGTATATATGTGCGGACGCTTGGGGGAAAAGTGAAAGTGCACTAATTTTAACGTTATTTTACTAATTTCGTGAAAATAACGTTAAAAGAGGGGGATGGTTAATCATGCATCATGTGGTGGCGTTGATAGCAGAAAGACAAAAGGGTACATGCACTAATCGACCTTTGTCCCGATTGTTGAGTGTTATGTGACTTGTGTCCACGGCTTGATGCAAAACTACTATCGAGCCGGGGGTCTCACTGGAAGCAGCCTGTCTATTTCTACGGGGTAGAGGCTGTCTACATCTTACGCTCCTCAGACCCATTGATGAGATTTAGTGAGTATGATGATGTTGATGATGTTGTTTCATTCCCTTCCCTTGAATAAGGCATTTTCCTTGTTTCATTGCAGATTAAAATAAATGAAAAGAAAATTACGAAATAATTAATTACTTTAACAATAAAAAAATAATTTTACATTTATATTTTCAATAATAATATTTTTTTTTACATTTATATTTTCAACTTATGTGATACATGGTTTTTTTACTCGTCTATCACGTTGTACGCTCATAGGACATATTGACACACAAGTATTGACCACACATTAGTTAATTTATACCTGGTCTTTGTTCTATCCTAATAAATATTACTCTGAAATAGATTCAGACACAAGTATTAGCCACAAATTAGTTAATTTATACCCCGTCTTTGTTCTATTGTAGTAAACATAAATCTGAAATAGATTCCAACATAAATAATAGTCGGTTATGATATTAAAGATCACATATCTTCCTAAGCAATTCATATCTACCATCTTCTTGACATGATTTTGCTATACATGTCTTTATTTGGATTATATTTTTTCTATAAATGAGCCATACTGTCACAATATTTTTTGTGTAAATTAATGTATAATAACAAATGCGGTATGTTCTTAGGAATAGTGTGACACTCTCATTGGTTCATGATTTCATTTTTTTTCGCAATCTTAGATTTTTCCGGCCATGTTTTCTTTTCCAATCTAAGTTGTTTCCGTCACGTTTTCGTTTTACGATTTTCTCGGCTTTTGTCGTCGTTTGCTTACTACTCGTTCCCGCAACACGAATTTTAGCCCCCACTTTCTAAAAACTTTATAATACGCGTCGATATAAGATTGAGTTTTATCTACGCTTTATGCTAGGTCATGGTAAGTTCACATTTGTCTTTACCTGTCTTTTACCTCACGTAATGATATCAATTCACGTTTTTTCTTTAAAAATTTTACT
Source organism: Helianthus tuberosus (assembly GCA_030545235.1). NCBI lineage: Eukaryota > Viridiplantae > Streptophyta > Magnoliopsida > Asterales > Asteraceae > Helianthus > Helianthus tuberosus. Next base: position 2,730,486 of record JARYGA010060349.1, on the reverse strand, counting down.
ACTACTGATCGTGTTTTTTTCTTACTATGGTTTTACAGCCTGCTGCAACGCAAGGGTTAAATACTAGTTATAAGGCTGGAGGGTGTGGTATAAAGCCCCTAAGAGCTTTATCACGCCACCTCAGCGCCACGTCATGTCCATGTCACACATGGGGCTTTAAGGCTGCTTTCTTTAACTTGCAGGGTGTGGTATAAAGCCTCCATCATCATTACCTAATTATTATTTTTATTTATATATTTCATTTTTTTAAATTAAATGCCAGTTCTAATAACTAGAAAATTTAAAAAAAAACATAATTTCATTAAAATAAAAGAAAAACATTACAAAGTCGTAAAAAATGCAAAGTTAAAAAATAAAGTACTAGAAAATAAAAACTACATATATTTCGCTCGAATGTGTGCCTTACGAGCCTCCAAAATGACTCGGTCCTCCTCTGCTAGATGTGAAAAGTCTTTCGCGAGAAATTCTATGTCTTTCTGGATTTGTTTCTCCATTTTCAGTTTTTGCTTCTTTTTCCTTCATCGAGATTATTTTGTTGAGACTTATCTCGAACTCATCCAACCTTGACGGGCCATCCGATGGCGTTGAAGCAGACTTGTCTCGTGCTTGTGCCGCTGTCTTACTTTTATCCCTACCCTTTGGTCGTGATAGCTCTTGCGGTTGTTCAAATTCGTCGAAATCATCGTTTAAATTAATTGTTGTACGGGCATCGGACTCGGATGGTTCGGTAGTGGATGTTGGGCAGTTGGGTCGAACGGCGGTACAAGATGCCACTTGGGAGATTTGCGAAGAAGCTCCCACGAATTTACCATCGTAAACGTATGCCCATGATACACTTTATAGTCAGCGAGGGCTTGGGTCATAACGTACACGTCGCTCGAACCACTTCTTCTTCGATGATTGTTGACGAGATTAGTATGTATATTGTTGAAATTGCTAACCTTCGTCCTCATAGCGGTCCACTTTCCCGAAAAAGAGTCGGCCGTACGATTTTCGCCACGACCTATTGCGGCGAAAAACTTCTCACGATACGCCTCCAAAATACCCTTACATCTTGGTCGTTTCCTATAAAAATGTTTAATTATAAAAATATATTTACAAAAATATATTTTTATAAAAGTATGAAAAAACGGATGGCTCAAATCCCACGCATTTTGGTTGTTGGGAAACATTGTGTGATTATATAAAAAAATGTAGAAATTTTGTATAAAGATTGAGGTAGAAGAGATGAAAATTATGGAAAAAAAGTGGGGTATTTATAGATGAATTTTATAAAGTTTGAAAATTTTTTTTTTTTTAAATTGAATGTTACCGTTCAACGGTAACTTTGACCAAACATCCCTCGATCAAAGCAATTCACCCCGTTAACGTGATGGCGAACAACCCATGGCGCCCCCCTTTAATTCGTACGATGTGGATGGTGACGCCCCAGGGGCGCTATCGATGATGACGTGACAGGGTGGTGCCCTGAGGACGCTATCGATAATGATGTGACTGGGTGGCGCCATGCCATACCCTTCGGCCTAAATGTGAAATAACTCTGGCATAAAAAAATAGTTACATGATCTTACTGTAGATTGTAGAAGCTTTTGCTTCACCTCTCTCTCTCCACTAAATCCAAAAAGCATCATCCTCCAAACCAGAACCCTAACCGTTCTTCTTCTGTCTCATATACTCACCAACACGAAACCATCATTCACTCACACTCCAAACCAGAATCAATAAATTGTATTGTATATTGTATGTAATTCTGCATAAATCACTTACTATGGAAGATATCTACACCTTCCAGTTCCACTCCATATCCAATCACACTCCTTCTTCTTCACAAACAACCCTAATTCCACTACCGAACCACCACCGGACGTTTTACAGCTCCGATCATCCATTTCCGGCCACAACTGAAGCGGTTATCGTGACGCCTGATCAGATTCTTCATCAGAGAAACCGACAACGTGATCCGAATAGATCAAACGATACCGGTGTTGGATATAATAATCATTTTGATGCTTGTGCTTCTTGTGGTGATACGATCAAAATGAAAATCGCTTCTCATCCTTTGTATCCGAAGCTGCTAGATGCGTATATCGATTGTCAAAAGGTTTGTTAACCTATTTAATTGCGATTTTATTCGTTTTTGAATCGGTTTCAGTTCGAGATTTAAACTGTTTTGTGTTCACGTAACAAACGCTGTAGATATCAACTGTAACTGAATCTCTTGCGTTTGCTGTTTTTTTCTGTTACGTGCTTCTTGTTGCTGTAACCTACTGTTCTTCAATTTGAATAGTTTTTTTTTTTTTTTTTTGAATATTTTATGTTCTTCAGCTTGAATAATTTGTTTTTTTTGTATGTTATATGTTCTCCGTTTGAATAATTTGTTTTTTTATATGTTTTATGTTCTTCAATTTGAATAGTTTTTTTTTTTTTTTTTGTATAATTTATGTTCTTCAGCTTGAATAATTTGTTTTTTTTTTGTATGTTATATGTTCTCCGTTTGAATAATTTATTTTTTTATATGTTTTATGTTCTTCAATTTGAATAATTTTTTTTTGTGTGTGTATTATATATTTTTTCAGTTTGAATCATTTGTTTTTTTGTATGTTTTATGTTCTCCAATCTGAATATTTTTTTTTTTTTGTATATTTTACGTTCTTCAATTTGAATATTTTATTTTTTGTATATTTTACGTTCTTCAATTTGAATAATTTTTTTGAGTGTATTATATTTTTTTTCAGTTTGAATAATATGTTTTTTTTTTGTATAATTTAAGTTCTTCAGCCTGAATAATTTGTTTTTTTTGTATGTTATATGTTCTCCGTTTGAATAATTTATTTTTTTATATGTTTTATGTTCTTCAATTTGAATAATTTTTTTTTTGTGTGTGTATTATATATTTTTTCAGTTTGAATCAATTGTTTTTTTGTATGTTTTATGTTCTTCAATCTGAATATTTTATTTTTTGTTTTTTGTATATTTTACGTTCTTCAATTTGAATATTTTATTTTTTGTATATTTTACGTTCTTCAATTTGAATAATTTTTTTGAGTGTATTATATTTTTTTTTTCGGTTTGAATAATTTGTTTTTTTTTGTATATTATATGTTCTTCAATCTGAATTTTTTTTTGTATAATTCATGTTCTTCAGTTTGATTTTTTTTTTTTAATTTTATTTTACAGTTAGGTGCGCCACCGGAAATAGCAGGTTTTCTAGAAGAAATCCGTTGGGGAAACGGTGGTTGTAATCGAAACGCCGTCGTTTCATCTTGCATAGGAGCAGATCCTGAGCTTGATGAATTTATGGTTCGTGTATCTATATTATTATGTTTAGCTTAAAATATAATATATGATGCATTAAGTTATAATAAACTATTTCAACGCGTGGTTGTAGGAGACATACAGGCAAGTGTTAGTGAAATTTAAGTCCGATCTGGCAAGGCCTTTTGATGAAGCTACTGTTTTTCTCAACAATATTGAAACACAGCTTAGTTTTATAAGTAAAGGTAAGTTCATCTAATCCTTCTTGCAAAAATTTGTGTGTCGGTGCACGATAGCGTCATGACCTGGCTCATATTAGCTTCTTACATGATGTTATGTGTTTACCTGGTTTTTTTCTCTTTTTAAAGTTTTATATTTGTCTCATTTACACTACAAGAAATGGGTATCAATAGCGGCGACACCCCGACAGGAAGGGGCATTGGTCGCCGCTATTGCCACATTTTCTTGTCGTGTTAAACGTGCTTCGGATTTTACTATATCGGTAGTGCACATGCAATGAAGTCTTAGAAATAATAAGAAATATAATATGTGTGTGTATGACTTTTTTGTGTGTCGGTGCACGATAGCGTCATGACCTGGCTCATATTAGCTTCTTACATGATGTTATGTGTTTACCTGGTTTTTTTCTCTTTTTAAAGTTTTATATTTGTCTCATTTACACTACAAGAAATGGGTATCAATAGCGGCGACACCCCGACAGGAAGGGGCATTGGTCGCCGCTATTGCCACATTTTCTTGTCGTGTTAAACGTGCTTCGGATTTTACTATATCGGTAGTGCACATGCAATGAAGTCTTAGAAATAATAAGAAATATAATATGTGTGTGTATGGATTAGTAATTCATGACAAAAAATATAAGAAGGTAAAATTCAAGAGTGGGATGCAGTCATGGAATTTCTTTTCAACATCATTGATATACTTTTTACAGTTCTTGTGTATTGTGTCATGTTTGGTGTATATATTTTGGATTTTGGGTTTCCTTTCATTTCCGGTAGAAGTAGATAATGATTTTGGATTTTGGGTACAAGAGCCAATTAGAATCGCAAAAGGCGAGACACTTATGGTTCAAAATGGTCTTTGTGATCGTGTTGGTTTGTTTTTTTCTTTTTAAAATAGTTTCATAGCGTTGCTACAAGGATAATGTAGACACGGATAGTTCAAAGCGGTCTCTGTGTATTAATTACTGGAAAAAAGGTAAGTGGGAGATAGGAAGGAGAGATTTTGAATCCCTTTTGTGGCGGGGATAAGTTAACCTTTTTGCGGGGGCGATTGGGACAAACCCTAATGGGGCCAAAGTCTGTTGGTATAAGACCATAATAGAGGTATTGTATTTGTCTACAAGTCCTGAACTTTAGTATGATCTTTTAAGTACAAGTATTATAAAGTGCTTCCGGTGAACCTGAATGTTCAATGCGCTTGAGGAGCGTTCAGTGTGAAAGTTGAACAACTAAGGACCGTTCGGTGTGCGAACCAGAATGTAAAGGGTGTTCAGTATGCAAAGCAGAACGTTAGAGGAGTGTTTGCGCAAATATGTAATTATAAGCATGCGGTTTGAGAAACGCAGCAAGGAGTGTTTGATGTGGCAACCGGCACATATGTAGATTTAACTTGCATATTTATTATTTAATGACATAATGACCATAAACCGATCAACAATGAAAAGGAATGCAAAATTACATTTAACACAAGAAAAGAAGGCGTCATAAAGAAAACTCAATAGCCCACAACCCTTTGTGGTGTCAATATATCCATGATTATATGCACTAATAACCAAGAAAACCCCAAACTTCTCCACCCGAATTACATAAAATCAACCACTTGATCGGGCTTAAAAACTAAAGAAAAAGTTAAATTATGTAATTTATATTGTATCTTGGATGATATGAAGATCAAGATTGAACAAGGAGTTGCTAAAGCGGAAAATTTTGTATCTTGGATGATATGAAGATCAAGATTGAACAAGGACTTACTAAAGCGGAAAGTAAACATGGAAGCTAAGTACCTAACGTGATTTCTTGGATATGTTATTAGAACAACCATTAAGGGAATTCGCCTTAGGGTTGAGGTAGACGACATCCCTATGTATTTTACGCTTAGATAAGTGGGCTCGGAAGAACTTTAAACTTTTCTTTGATGGGGGAGAAGGCCAGCCACCCTTTCAAATGAGTGGTTCAGTTCCCTTTTTAGGGTGATTATGTCAAACCATAGCGGGCCGGTTTGGAAGATCCCATGATAGAGAGATTGTTTACACTAACCCTAAAATGAGTTTTCTCAATTGTCCTTTTGATAAACTATCCAAGAAATCAAACCATGCTAGGTACTTGTGTCCATGTTCTTTTTCTTGGCCTTAGCAGGTTCTTTTTCCTGGTCTACAAGGAAACGAAAATAAATCATGTAAACTTGAGGTTTTTCTTGATCATTAGTGGATATGATCATATATATATACCTTGACATCACAAGTCACAACGGGTTGTGAGCTCTCAATCTTTCATGATGATGCATCTTTCTTCGTTTATTGGTAATGGTTGATCGATTTCATGTCTATTTTCACACAATCCATGTATTTAAATCTATCTATAAGTTAAACTTTAGTGGAGAAAGAGAGAGTTGGGTTAATGGATATGGAATTTATGGTAGATTAGGGAAGAGGATGGTTCATCATCAGGTGCCAGGTAAACAGTTTCAAGAAAAACTGAAATTACAGAATTATAACGATATATAACGTAAACCTAGCTATATGATAACGCGTATATGAAATAACTTCTCTAAGAGGCTAAGATCATATGGTCAGTCGTTATGATCAAAATAAGCATACGTAAAACGGTACTCATTAACCATCTATTTATATACTAGCTTAACCTAAGATGCGAAAACTCCCTTCACTGTCTTACTTGGGCATTATAAATTTTACCATCTTGCTGTGGAAAGGTTTTTCGAGTATGTTTGTGTGATAATTTTGCTCTGAATAAGGTCTTTCCAACAAGTTAACCTAGGATCGATTAAAGTTATTTGGGGTTCTTAGGACACATGTCAATGTGATGATAGTTCTTAATTAGTAATAAGTTTAGTTGATACTAAGACAGTATGAATTATTTGGAATTTAAACTATAACTTCGCTTATATCAGAGCATTCTCATCCAATCCATCAAATTATACATACATTCCACTAAAAAACAACTCCTATATCAATATATTTTCACTAAAAACAAATACTTTTTCTCTCTCCTTTTCAATTAAATAATATTATCATTACATTTTTCTCTCTCCTTCACTCACAACCACTTTTAATATATATTAAAAAAATATACTGGGTGAACAGTGTCCCTCTAAATATACAGATGAACACTAATATTTTATCTCTTCTCTACTCACAACCATTTTTTATACCCTTTATAATATAAAAACTACCCTTCACATATTTTGATGGTTTGGATGAGAATGCTCTAATATAGCCATATAGGATAGTGTTTATCCAAACCACTGTTTTCTGAACCAAACAGCTGATACGAAAAAGAATAAATAAAGAAATAAATAAATAAAAAGGAATACCAAACACCTCTCACATGTTCCAGTAGATTTTTATTGGAACTATAAGGCATGTGGGTATAAATATAAAATATGCATTGGAAATTGTCTAAAGTGTGTTTGTCTAGGTTAAAGTAACGCTTTTTAGTCGATTGGAAATTATATAAAACCAAAACGTACCTTGTGTAGAGTATATATAACATGAATAATTTATATAAAACCGGTTTGGTACCAGTTTAGTACCGGTACTAGGTACAATTTGCTCGTCCCTATTGGTGACTTAGTTAAAAAGTAAAGTATAAACGGGTTGAAGACAAATTAAGATTAGTTATGGACTTATGATTATTTGTCTAAATTGTTTAGGTTTATCTAGTTATAGAATTTATTAGTAATTAAGTATTACCAATTGAAGAGGTTTAGATTCGGGTTAATTGTTCATCAAGCTTGTTTACTTGTTTTTTTTTTTGGCTTGATAGCTCGACAAGCCTCTAGGGTTTGTTACTGTCTTAGCTTAGACCATTGGGTATGGGGGAGGATAGTCTCCAAAGGACTACCCACCATGTAGGCGCCACGTAATCACGGGAGGAGGATAGTCTCTTTGGAGACTACCCAAGGGTGTGGGGAGTAGTCAAGACTACCCCACCATTAATAATATATTAATATATATATATATATATATAAAGGAGGATAGAGAAGTGAATGGGAGGCCCACCAATCTTACCCACTTTAATAAAATATATATATATATATATATATATAAAGGAGAGAGAGGGAGAGGGGCCACCAAGAAGAAGCAGCCAATCACATGGATCGTCTTGCCCGTCTGATTTCCGACGCCAAAGCCGAGCCGGGCCCCTTGGGGGCGGTGTAGGACGTTCCTAATGGGCGGGGACGGGCCTTTCACGGACCCCATACCCAATGGTCTTAAAGAGGATTTGTGTTTGACTCAAGCTAGACTAGAAACACTTGATTACTTGAATACATGTATAAGACCACCTCGAGTTGTAAGAACCACGAGAACCACCCCCGCGGGGGGCCGTCGGCGACGAAATTTTTTTTACACCTAGATCCGTATATTTTATCGGGGGGTTTAAATTTTCGGTTCAAACGGCGCGCCCGAGGGGGTAGTTTTTTACGCCCAAAGTTTGGTAAAAAAAAAAAGAAAAATTAAAAAAATTAAAAAAACCCAAACTTTGGGCGTAAAAAACTACCCCCTCGGGCGCGCCGTTTGAACCCAAAATTTACCCCCCGTGTTAAAATATACGGATCTAGGTGTAAAAAAAATTTCGTGGTCAACGGCACCCCGCGGGGGTGGTTCTCACTGGTTCTTACAACTCGAGGTGGTTCTCATTTTAACCTTCCCCTATATATATATATATATATATATATATATATATATATATATATATATATATAAAGGAGAGAGAGGGAGAGGGGCCACCAAGAAGAAGCAGCCAATCACATGGATCGTCTTGCCCGTCTGATTTCCGACGCCAAAGCCGAGCCGGGCCCCTTGGGGGCGGTGTAGGACGTTCCTAATGGGCGGGGACGGGCCTTTCACGGACCCCATACCCAATGGTCTTAAAGAGGATTTGTGTTTGACTCAAGCTAGACTAGAAACACTTGATTACTTGAATACATGTATAAGACCATTGGGTATGGGGGAGGATAGTCTCCAAAGGACTATCCGCCACGTAGGCGTCACATAATCACGGGAGGAGGTAGTCTCTTTGGGGACTACCCAAGGATGTGGGGACTAGCCAAGACTACCCCACCATTAATAATATATTAATATATATATATAAAGGATGTGAGAGAAGTCAGATGGGGGCCCACCACCTTGCCCTGTCTCCACCGTCGGAAATCCGACTCCTTTGCCGCGACGGGCCCCTAGGGGGCGGTGTTGGACCAGCCTTGAAGGGGGGACGGGCCTTTCACGTTCCCCATACCTGATGGTCTAAAGCCTAAAAACTTATTTCACTTATGTAAGACTAGAGGGTATGGAGAGCCCCATCCTCAAGAGGATGGGCCGCCACGTCACCGCCACGTAGGAAGGGCTTGAGGTTGATGGACCTAGGGGGTGGAGGATGGGCCGTCACGTCACTGCCACCTATGTATGTATAGGTATATGTGAGAGAAGGAGAGAGTAGAGAGGCCCGGCGACTTCGGCTGTGGGGAGACGGGGACTACGGAACGGACGGGAGGGGGGCGGTGTGGGGGACCGGTGCCGGGCCTAAGCCGGCCCCCATACCGCTTAGTCTAAGAGATTCACAAAAACCAATCTACATAAGTCCAAAAAAACATAAAATCTTATTAAAATCTTATTATCATATACAAATTCTAACATTTACATGCAACACACACACAAATACAAATACTATTACTATTACTACTATTATTTATCTTTTTTGGCAAAAAAAAACACACACAAAGTTGAAGAATAATCACCCATGGGAGGCGGGGAAGAAAGAAAGGTGTTTTCACATGGACTCCCGTGCTTTCCGCTGGCTGCTTTTTTCAGCTTTCACAAACTGAGTAATTACATACTAGTGCTGTCATTTCTTCTTGTCAACTCACTCCCGCCAATTGCTGCCTATGTTCCACGTGTCATCTTGTGGGGCCTACATTTGCATGTCCTCTTCTCCCATATAACTTCTATTAAAACACAGTGTATTTGTTGTGTTTAGAAATGCTTTCAACATCTTATTAATTATTATCTGAATATATCTGATTAGTTATGATCAAAACATTATGTTTTTGTTACATGAGCTTTTGTTAGGGTCTACAGTTTCCTATAAGAATTAGTTGTCGTTAAAATAATTTGTCTTGGTTTGTATTATTATTTATTAATCTCAAACCCTAGCTGGACACCTGGAGAAATACACTATGTGTGTGTGTGTGAGAGAGAGAGATAAGTTGTAAGTTTTGTCTCAGAATACTACGTAAGGGTGAGAGAGGCACCCCTAATAGGGGAGTCCCATCTCTTACACACCACCAATCAGCATATGCCACGTTAACTTCTCTCTTAAACTCCCCTAACACCCCAATTTGATGGCGGCACTCCCCTCTTAGGGGACTTGTGTTTTTTTTATTTGTTGTAAAATTATGCATGTTTATAAATTAAAAAAATATTAATAAAAATAAAAATTAAATGAAAGACATTTCATTAAATTAAAAAAAAATTACATTCAAACTAGAAAAATAAAAATTACATTCAAACTAGAAAAATATTAAAACAAACTACTCGTCGTCGGAACTCACTTCAAGGTGAGTTAGATCTAAACTTCCGAGGTGCTCAACGAGATCGTGTTTTAGTCTCCAATGCGTTTCTTCGTCAATGAGCTCGCTATAAGCTGTATCAGCGAAGACGGGTTCGACTGGAGGATCTTGAATGTGTACCGGTGCTATCGCCCTTCCGTCGTCTTTTATAATCATGTTATGTAAAATAATGCACGTATACACGAGTAACCTTATCTTTTTCACCGTTTTGGAACGCATTGGACGCTTTAGTATTCCCCACTTCGCCTTTAACACACCAAACGCCCGTTCCACATCTTTTCTTGCGGCCTCGTGTTGCCTCTTGAACTTTTTTTCATTCGGGATGTGAGGATATGGAAAAGACTTCACAAACACGGACCAGCTAGGGTAGATCGGGATGCAAGTTGTTTAATCGCAGAAGTAACCTTTTGCAACGGCGTGAAACTTTTCTTCATTCTCCCGTCCAAGCCCTCTTGAAACCACTCGCCGTTCGCTTCGACATCACTAACAATTTTTAGGAACAAAGACTTGGACATACGAAACCTCTGACGAAAAATATCCGCATTAAATTTTGGATTTTCTACTAAATAATCGGCCATTAGTGTTTCGTGGCCACCCTCACGATCTCGAGGGACAATTTTTTTTTTACTAGACGATGCCGTGTCTAGTATCTCCGCTTGTTGGATGAGATTTTGGAAGAAAATTAAGCTACCATCGCTTGACGATGAACCTTCATCGTCGGGAAAGTCGGGTAGGGGAGGAAAAAACGGGAACTTGGAATCCATTGTGTGTTGTATTTGATAGATTTTTTTAGAGTGAGTTTGAGAGTGGTGGGTGTGGTAAAAAAATTATTTGAGAGTGAGTTTAAGTTGGTTATTTATATTAAAAAAAATTGAATTTTTTTTTTTTTTTTTAAAAAGTGACCGTTGCCAACGTCTATGTCCTCGATCCATGTGCCAATTCAAAGCGGTGAACAAGCGCCGAATTCACTCCCCGAATCGGGTCCCCGCGGTGATGGCGGCGGTGTTCCCGATCGGGGCATGTGGTCACCGAACCCACTCCCCGAGAGTGCCCCGAATACCCTAAGGAAACAGGAAAGATCGAAGATAAAGATAAAGATATTGTATAGGTTAAGAGGGGTGTTTGGCTGACAGTTTGATTTGATGGTGGGGTATACCCATGCCTCTGTCAATCGCACAGTGTCTACTTGTTATGGACATTGATATGACATTATGACCTAACCACCACTTGTCCTGTTCAACTACAAATGCTACTCCATCATCTTCTAGGTGTACCTATTTGCACACTCATTTGCCTGACACACTAAAAAGGTGTTTTTTTGTCTTATATGCACATCCTGCAGTGTCGAGCTGTGGCCAAAGCGCGACGTTTTGGTCCGGTCAACCAGACAAAAGACTGACACCCGGTCTGGTTGACAGGACCAAAACGCGGCCAAAGCTCGGCGTTTTGGTCCGGTCAACAGACCCGTCAGACACCTGTCAGTCTTTGTCTGGTTGACCGGATCAAAACGTCGCGCTTTGGCCACAGCTCGACAATGCAGGGTATGCACATAGGATAAAAAACAACTTTTTGGGTTGGCTATCTACATACACACTTGGTGTGTAGATAGTTTGAGCCTATCTTATTTTACTGCCTAACTTTAAATATTTTAAGATAAAGATATTCATTCTATGTAGGTTAAGAGGGGTGTTTGGAAATTGTTTTGAAAGTGTTTGGGAATTGGGATTGCTAATATGTTAGTGAACTATATATAACCTATAGTAAACAAGTAGTTTGAAGTTGTTTATTTTGAACTTTATGATATTGCAAAACAAATACTATGTTTGCACATCTTTTATATTATAAGAATGTATAATGTATAATATGTAGATGATGGGACAATATCATCTGATGAAGAATTTAGTGGAGGTGAAAATGAAAACACACAAATGACCAGCAGAGAAGATCAGGAACTAAAAGATACACTATTGAGGAAATTTGGTGGTCATATAAGTTCCCTTAAACATGAATTCTCAAAGAAGAAAAAGAAAGGAAAGTTGCCAAATGAAGCAAGGAAAACATTGCTTCAATGGTGGGATTCTCATTACAAATGGCCTTACCCTACGGTACGTAACTTAATTACTCATTTCAAGTTTCAACTTTACTTACGTAGTTACGTTTTGAGCATAAATTTTACAACTTAACCTTGACTCTTTAGACATATGAGAGCTCAAGCATGACTCGTTTGTTATATATTATCTTCATTTATAATTATTATGTACTTTTTAAATATAATCTTCATATTTTTTTATTTTATAATTTGATATATATTTTGGTAATTAGTAATTACTATGCAATATATATAATATATTAAATAAGAATTATATTATTAATTAGCTAGGTTATAGTCGAGCTCGAACGTGAGTTTGTTTATATATAGGCTCTAGCTCGTTTAAGTTTTGACTCGATTTGAGCTTTTAACGAGCTGATCTTTAAGTAGCTCACTTGTGGTAACGTGTAAATGGTCATACTCATGCCAAAGTTACACTTTGTTAACTTCTCGTTATAGAAAAATTGGCAATGTCAATAGTTGCCAACATGTTATAATGGTCAAAGTAGCTTGTTTTGGTTCCCACCCGTTGTATGGTTAGATTTGTTTAAATCTTAATCTTTTATAGTTGGTTACCGTAAATCATTTTTAAATGTTTCCTTGATCTTTAAAGAAGTTTGTTCTCTAAAATAAAAGTTAGGGTTTTTTTTTTGGATTTAAACTGGCCAAATATCACAATTTTTGGATTAAGTTCCATGATAAAAAACTAAGGGTACTACTTTCTACACCCCCTCCTCTCACATATTTACAGGTGGGGCCTGCGTGGGACCGACAGTTTTCCTCTCACAAGGGGGGTGTAATCAGTAAGAGGGGGGGTGCGAATAGAATGAGCCAAAACTAAAATAGGCTTTATTTTCTAAACCCGGTTTATGTTATTCAGATCTAAATAATAATTTAGGTAGATACATTAAATATTGCATTTCTATGCACGTAATTTTTTTTTGTGACGGTTGATTTACTTATTGTTGTTTCGTTTCAGCATTTGTTAATCTTATGTTTTGAAAATCAATTAAATGTAGGAAGCCGATAAAATATCGTTGGCGGAGTCAACAGGACTAGATCAAAAACAAATCAATAACTGGTTTATAAACCAAAGGAAGCGACACTGGAAGCCGTCTGAAAACATGCAGCTAGCCATAATGGGTGGTTTTTCTGGTCATGATTTTTATGATGATTGAAACATCTGCAACCAGTTAGTTTCATGCTTTTATACAGAAACTGTAATAACTTTATAATTATAATAATAATAATAATTCAGTGGTTACAATTGGGGTAGGTTAACCCTTATAAAATCAAGTAATTTTCGGGAAATAAGAACGCTCTTTTAAGGGGGGTTCTCGGTAACCCTTGATCGGGTACCACTCCTCGATCGGGTACCACTCCTCGATCGGGTACACCGATGCCATCTCCAGTCGGGTGATGGTCACTGATTTGTCATGTTGAATGTCGCCATTGGTTTTGGTTAAATTTGACCGTTGGGGACTTGGGAGGAGTTAAAAAAAATTAACCTTCTATAAATACATGTATTTTATTCTTATTTTTTACACAAATTCTACCACCATTCCTTCTCAATACAAACTCCTCTCGTTAATTTTTATCCGTTGGGGACTTGGGAGGAGTTAAAAAAAATTAACCTTCTATAAATACATGTATTTTATTCTTATTTTTTACACAAATTCTACCACCATTCCTTCTCAATACAAACTCCTCTCGTTAATTTTTATCGTACTACAAGATGGATGGTAATGAGCTAGGGTTATTCATTCGACCCGACAATTATGATGATATTTTCGCATACGATTGTAGCGTACTATTTCTCAAGGATCTCGTCAACTATCTAATTATATATTAAATAAAAGTACAAATATTTAAAAAAAAAAACTAGTTAAATATTCAAACGGTAATTCCAGTGCTTAAAAATTCACTCCGTCTTCCAACCATCACTTGCACTTCTCAGTTCACATTTCACTTCAAGGAATATTTTCACACATCTTCCTTAAACTGATGAACAATTTACATGCACAGACAAGTATGTTTTTAATGAACTACGAATTAGGCAGGGGCAAACCCCGGATTTAAAGGCACTTAACCGACTGCAAACTAGGGTATTTGACGAACCTATGAGCAGAATACGTGCCATATGACTCATGAAAGGACAACGGTAATGATGACGATGACTAGAGTAGGGGCTTCCATAAACCATGGGAGGACAAACTAGGGATGAGCATATGAATACCAATACCGATCCCATACCGATCCCGTACCGATCGGTATCGGTATCGGTATCCCGATCGGTATCCACATTTTGGCGATTTCGGTATCGGTACGGTACGGTATCGGTATTATACCGATAACGACCCTCAAAATACGGTATAATACCGATACCGTACCGTACCGATACCTAACCGACATGTTTCGGTATCGGTATCGGTACCTAGTTTGGGTGAAAATCGGTATCGGTATTAGTCGGTATCGGTATCGGGACGGGACGGAATACCGACATGCTCATCCCTAGGACAAACATTCAACCGATTCCGATTGCTCATTTGATTCCATTGGATGTCTTTAGCTTTTTAATCTACAATTTAAGTTAATATGTAATGTTTTATTAGGTTTATGTTATGTTATATTTTATTATGTAATATTGGTTTAAAAATCATCAATATGTTTTAAAGAATTTTATCATAAGTTTTATTTGTTAAGTGTAAGGATCAAATACAAATAGTTCTTAACATACAAAATGGCTTTAACATGAGAAGTGAAGGATACTTTTTTTTTTTTTTTGATTTTTTTCTATCTACCAAGTATAAGGTTTAATTGCAAAATGTAAAAAAAAAT
Source organism: Helianthus tuberosus (assembly GCA_030545235.1). Lineage (NCBI taxonomy): Eukaryota > Viridiplantae > Streptophyta > Magnoliopsida > Asterales > Asteraceae > Helianthus > Helianthus tuberosus. The sequence goes on along the minus strand of JARYGA010060349.1, from coordinate 2,715,479 downwards.
CGTAATTTTACTCTACTAGTGTAAAATCACGAAATTATTTTTTTTAGATTCCGAGACTAAAATATGTGCTTAATAAGATTGGAAAAAAGTTCCAAATTTTTTTTCATTTATCACGTTAAGCTAATTTGTATGTAAAGACTTATTTATACAATTACCCAATGTTTTAAAATCCGGTTTTTATACCGTACCGGATTTGGCTCAGAAACGGTTTAACCGGGTGTATCGAGCGGTTCAACAGAGTGTACTAGGCGGTATAACCGGTTCTACTGGACAGTTCAACCGATAGAGCCGGTCGGTTTGAACCGATTTTTAAAACATTGCAATAACCTTACTCTACTTGTTATTAATATGTATTAGTACAAGGATAACAACGGTTAGAAGTCTTTTTTGAATTAAATAATAAAATGGGTCGACATTTTTTTATCCAAATTGGGCCCTTAGAGATTTGGCCCAGATCGTATGGAAATGAACCAACGACGATCTACTTATATATCCTCTTCTCGGATCATTTCTAGTACTATTATTCTATATATAAATAAGCAAGTTATATGTGTATTATGACTTGTACCTTGTGTTTGGGGAGTGTTTCAAAAAAAAAAATTGATTTTTCACTTTTAACCTAAACATTTCATATGTTACATTTTAACCCCTTTTCATTTTTTTTACTTTTAACCCAAAGTTTTCCATCTTTTATAATTTAACACTAACACTTTATTATTTACAACTTTCTTCCCCCATACTTTTTATCTTTCGGAAGGTTTTCGTTTTACGGTTCGTTCAAATTTTGCGAGTTAACATGCCGTAGCGTGCATGTGAGGTTCAACGTTTTTGCTCTATTTTTTCATATTTGACAGACCCGTCGCAACGCGTCCATTTTTCCCCTTTTGAAAAGTTCTCCGCAACGGGCGGGTCATAGATCGACTAAGTTATTATTCTCTACATTTTGTGTTTCTGGTTAATTTCTTCGCATTAAGACACTGTAACGGGTGTGCATGGTTCAACGATTTTAGTCTGCTTTTCGTTCAGTGTAATTTTTACCATTTTATCTAATTTATTTTTACGATATTGAGAGTCGATGTGGTTGTGGCATTGGTGCTACTTGGCACGGTTTAACGGACGTCTTTAACCTATTAATTTTTTTACTAATTTTTTGTTTCGGTTTACCCCTATACTTCCTTTACTTAAAAACTATTTTTTTCGTGCATATTTTATGTACGAGTATGTGTAAATATGATTTCTTCTACATTCCGACGTAAACTTTTTTTATAGACGAGGCAGGTCAAATATAATACGTTTTCGTTTAAAGAAACCATTTTTACGTGCATATTTCTATGTACGCTTTCGTATAAATTCAAGTCGATGTAAACTTTTTTGGGAAATGATTCAGGTCAAATACAATATGTTTTCGAGTTTATTTTATGTATGTTTCATAAAGTTTGTTTCGAACCGAGTGGAGTCAAATTATGGTTTCTATTTCTCCCCTTTTTTCGAAAACTCTAATTAATCCATTTCTATTACATGTGCATATTTTCCTTCATACCCGTTACGTTTTCTTTCTATAAGTTGGGTCACATATAATACGTTATGATTGTTCGATATGAATTCCATTTACTTTACGTTTGATCAAATCACAATGCTTATACAAGTTACACTGAGTTCAATTGGATACGTCTAAATGTGTGTTTTCATAAGGTTAATGTATCATATTATGTTTGAACTAATCCGTTCAATATTTACGATGTACCCGCGCCGCAACGCGGACGGGTCTCAACCCTAGTTTCCTTTAAAATGCATTACGTTTTTATTAAGCTCAACTTTTATGTCTAAAACCGTGACCTTTTCTTTTTAATATTTGGGCCTTGGGCCATGAGACCTAACTAACTGGTCATGGGCCTAACTGCCTAAGTCTTTTGAGTAACGAGAAAACTTTGTCATAAATCAAAGTAGGGGTGTGCATGGTTCGGTTCGGTTCGGTTATTAGCATTATCTGTAACAGTAACCGAAGTCATCGGTTAATCGGTTCGGTTAATTCGGTTAATTTGTCGGTTTTCGGTTCGGTTAATTTTCGGTTAATAACCAATCCAAACAAGGGCTAATTTTTTTGCTTAGAAATACATGTAATGGAGGTATAAATAAATGAAATAGATGTATAAATTCATGAATTGGATATATAAATAAATGAAATGGAGGTATAAATGTATGAATAGATGTTTAAATACATAAACATCTACCTAATCTTTTTACCTATGTTTGTGAAGCCCTTAGGTTGTCTGAACAATGGTTATGTTGGGAGTGCATGTGCCTTCATTCTTTCCGGCGGGGGTGTCACCATGAAGATCGGGTTGTTCGGTTTGTGCCAACGGAAGTGGGTGAAATGGGTTTTATTGTGGGTGTCCCTAGACCGTGTACCGTATCGGAGGTTTCCCCATCTGGAGAGGTATGTGTTGATGTCGCTCTACTTGACCGAGTTTTCTTTCTTCCTATTAAAACTGTTAAGAGCATCCCCTTTAGTTGCCGCATGGCGTTTGCCCAAGCCTTAACCACAACTTTGGATAATGTGGTGGCTATGCCTGAATCGGTTGATGCATGGATTCGAATTCTGCTATTACCTCGGTGTACCTTGCGTGTATTTACGCCGGTTAGCCGCCAGGATAAGAGGTCGGGCAACGGGAAAAATGGTCAACGTCTCAGTATACAGCGGGCGTTGTCCCAATGGGGTGACCGTGAGGGGTTTGGCATTCTCATTCAGTCTTTGTTTGCTCAACCTGTGAAGGAGGGTCCAGAGGGTTTTAAGAAAAGGTCTGGAAAAAAAACAAGGATGGGAGTTCTAATGTCAAGCAGTGTTTACGTAAGGTTGCCGATGGTCATTTTACCGCTGCAGTTAAGGTCCTTTGTTCTTCTGGGGTCGCGCCACATGATAAGAAAACTATGAAGGCTCTCGTGAGTCGTGGATAAACACCCGTGCATGCCCCCTCCGACCATGCCCGCTTTCCTTCCGTCAGAACCTCACCTTGTAGCGGAGACCGACAGTGTGCTTGGGTGTATCAAATCCTTCCCGAAAGGGACGTCACGTGGGAGAGATGGTTTGAGGGCTCAACACCTTTTGGACGCCCTTTGTGGTGAAGGGTCCGTGAATGCGATTAGCCTACTCAGAGCAATTTCAGCTGTGGTTAACCTTTTTTTGCGAGGGGGGTGTCCGAGGAGTTTAGCGGAGTTTGTTGCATCTGCTCCTCTTACGCCCCTTCTCAAGCCCGATAATGGGATTAGACCTATTGCGGTGGGTTCGATCTGGAGGAGAGTGGTCTCCAAGGTAGCGATGAAATGGGTGGGGAAGGATATGGGCAAATATCTTGGCGAATTTCAGTTTGGGGTCGGGGTTCCAAACGGGGCTGAGGCGGTTCTTCATAGTGCGAACAGGCTCTTAAATGCGCACCACCGAGACGGGTCGTTGGCTATGCTTACCGTCGATTTCTCGAATGCCTTTAACCTTGTGGATAGAACTGCTCTTTTAAATGAGGTAAGGAAAATGTGTCCATCCATCTCTGCTTGGGTTGATTTTTTATACGGGCAACCAGCTAGGCTTTATGTTGGGAATGATTATATTTGGTCTTCCACGGGGGTTCAGCAAGGGGATCCTTTAGGGCCTCTTCTTTTTGCCCTTGTTTTACACCCTCTTGTTCTCCGAATCAGAGATCGTTGTAAGCTTCTTTTTCACGCCTGGTACCTGGATGATGGGACCATTATTGGAGATGCTACTCAGGTTGCCAAGGCTTTAGACATCATTAGAGTGGAGGGCCCCTCCTTGGGCCTCCTTCTCAACATTAAAAAAACTGAAGTTTTTTGGCCTACATGCGACGGGGTGAAGACTCAGGAGGGTTTATTTCCGCGGTAGATTGGTAGGCCGGTGCATGGTGTGAAACTCTTGGGTGGTGCTGTCAGTATAGATGGACAGTTTATTAGTGGGTTGGCCCTCAAAAGAGCCAAATGTGCGGTTGAGCTGATGGGATGCCTCAAACGCCTTAAGGACCCTCAGAGCGAACTCCTCCTGCTTCGTTCGTGTATGGGGGTTGCTAAACTGTTGTTTGGGCTTAGAACGTGTCAGCCTTCTTATGTCGGGGAAGCCGTCTCTGTTTTTGACAAGGGATTCGGAATACGATCGAGGACATTGTTGTTTGTGGGGGTGCCTTTTTCGGGGACCTACAATGGAGGTTAGCTTCCCTCCCGACACGTTTTGGGGGGCTTGGGATTTTCTCAGCTGAGAATGCCTCTTCCTACGCTTTTGTGGCTTCAAGGGCCCAATCTTGGGTTCTTCAACACCACATCCTTCGCGAATGTGGGGGAGAGCTGTTGGACTCTGATTACAAGGGTGCGTTGGACAATCTGCATAGTTCTCTTCCCGATGTTGATCTTGGCGGTTTCTACATTAAAGACACCGCCCCCATTAAAGCCCAGAAAATTCTGGCGAATGCCTTATATGGCGAAATCGTCAAGACAGTTGAAGAGAAGTTTGCCTTTTCCCCTCGCCAGCGAGCCGTGTTTGAGTGTTTGCGAGCCCCCCATGCTCAGGATTTCCTGTCTGTTGTTCCCATCGAAGGTTTAGGGCAATGTATGTCGGCTGTGGAATACCGGGCTATCCTCAAGTACCGTTTAATGATACCCCTTTTCCCGGCTGATGACCAGTGTCCTGTATGTCGGAAGTGTTGCTTGGATTCTTTTGGGGAGCATGCAGTACATTGCAAGGAATTACCGGGCTTTAAGTATCGACATGATTTAGTTCGAGATGTGCTGTATGATGTCCTTAAGCGAGTAGGGATCTCGGCAAAAAAGGAAGCTCTGGTGAACTTCTTGACTGATCCATTAGAAGGGAGATCTACGTTACGGCCCGCTGACATTCTTGTTTTTGGATGGGAAGGAGGGAAACACGCGTGTGTCGATTTGACAGGTGTGTCCCTGTCACGGCCCCTGACCCGGTTTGACCCATTTCAGGAGCCGCGGGACAGAAATTCCTGTGGTATTTTATTTAATTGATTTTAACAGCGGAAGTTTATCATCACGATCTTTTTAAAGCTAAAATTTTCCCGATTATTTTATTTCACAATTCGGGATAAAACCCCGGTAATTTACAATCATATGATTTCACTGAGAAATCTTTATTTTACAAAACATATTTCTTTATTTTTTTATGAGCCACTTTCTTAAGCTTGCAGTGCTCCACAACACTTTTCCTGAATCACAATAGATCACCTGAAACATGTTTGAAAAAGGTTTTGTCAGCGGGAAATACTGGTGAATCATTCTATTTTACTAAAATGACCTGTTTGTTATAATTTTCAGTATTAAGGGTGATTACATTGTTTCTATATCAACCAATTACCCACAGTATTTGTCACTCGACTTGTTTCTGTGACTGTGGTCAGATCACCCATTGGCTAACTCGCTGTCCAATGGTGACGGGAAAAAGTAATGTATACAAAACCCCACATACCGACTGTAATTTGGTGATTACAAAGACTTAATCCCTGTAATTATAACTTTGAAAAACATTTAAGAATTTATAAAGTACTTTGATAAAAAGAGAATGACTCACATTGCAGATTTAACACGGACAGAGTCTAGTCTACGGATTAGTCTTGTTAACCTATTTTAAATAACAATGCACACAAAACTAGGTTAGTAACTAATGCAGCATTTACGATAGCTCACGAGATTAAACCCTCACAACGAATGACAAAGTGCGATACTTAAACATCCATCGATATAACGACGAATGACAAAGCATAACCCTAATGTGGGCAGCATTTAAACATCCATTGGATATTTTAATCGATCGGACAATGAATCGTAGCAGCGATTGAGTTATTACCCTGTTTTGTGGCAGCGATTTGTGATCGTGTGTGTTTTAATAGTAAACAGAACGTAACTCAGTGTGTAATTGGAATTTCTACGTCGTTCATGTGCCCAGATTCCAGTCCCAATCCCCTCTATTTATAGGTAAATTTTGACCCCCTCACGTGATGCGAGGGGTACCCCCTGGGGCTTCGCGTGGCGCGAGGGGCCCCTATTTACCATAGGGTAGCCACATCCTCAACTAGCCTTGCTGACTTGACAGTTTCGTAAAATTCGATTTTGACAGATAATTATGTGGATAATCGTAACTAGGGTTTATCCCCCCTTGAGTTTTAGGGTCCCTGATCCTGATTCTGTTTGTTCTGAAAATTTCAGGGTTTATGCAGAATCACTTGGGTGTTTCAATTAGGGTTTCATATTGAACTAAATATAATAATAAATAATAGTTTTGGTGAGAGTTGTTACATTCTCCCCACCTTAATAAAAATCTCGTCCTCGAGATTTACTGGAATAAGTGAGGATACTTTCACTTCATTTCTGATTCCAACTCCCAAGTGTATTCAGGTCCTCTCTTTGAATCCCATTTGACTTTAACTAGAACTAGTCGCTTGTGCTTGAGAAATTTCACCTTTCGATATTCTATCTGAAGAGGTTTCTCAACAAATTTTAACTTTTCGTTTACCTCTATGTCTTGAAGAGGTACTACCAGAGACTCGTCTGATAGACATTTCTTGAGATTGGATACATGAAATACGTCATGTACTCCGGCCAATTCTTCAGGTAGTTGTAGACGATAAGCAACTGGTCCTATACGTTGGATTACTGGAAATGGTCCTACGTATCTTGGACTTAGCTTTCCTTTCTTACCGAATCGAACTACTCCTTTCCAAGGTGAAACTTTCAAAAGTACTTTATCTCCGACTTGAAATTCCAGTGGCTTGCATCGATTATTGGCATAACTCTTTTGACGATCTCGAGCCGTCTTCAGTCTTTCCTTGATTTGTGTGATCTTATCAGTCGTCTCTTGCACAATCTCCGGACCTGATAATTGACTTTCTCCTATTTCTGCCCAACAAACTGTAGTTCTACACTTCCTTCCATACAGTGCTTCAAATGGGGCAGTTTCAATGCTTGAATGATAGCTATTGTTATAGGAGAATTCAATTAATGGTAAGTGATCATCCCAGTTTCCACCAAAATCTATTACACATGCTCGGAGCATGTCTTCTAGAGTTTGGATTGTCCTTTCACTTTGCCCGTCTGTTTGGGGATGATATGCAGTGCTTAAGTTTAGTCGAGTTCCCATTGCTTTCTGGAAACTTGTCCAAAAATGAGAAGTGAAACGACTATCTCTATCTGATACTATGGAGAGTGGAACTCCATGTAAGGATACTACTTTATCTACGTACAATTTGGCTAACCTTTCCAGACTAAAGGTTTCCTTCATAGGTAGAAAATGAGCTGATTTGGTTAATCGATCTACAATTACCCAAATCGCATCATTACCTTTTCTGGTTTTGGGCAACTTAGTAACAAAATCCATTGTTATGAGTTCCAATTTCCATACTGGCATTTCTAATTGTTGTAGTAGACCTGAAGGTTTCTGATGTTCTGCCTTAACTTGTGAACAAGTAAGACATTTTGAAACATATCTAGCTATATCCTTCTTCATGCCTATCCACCAGAAATTATTTTTTAAATCTTGGTACATCTTATTATTTCCAGGGTGTATGGTATACCTAGATTTATGAGCTTCCTCTAAGATCTTATTTATTAATTCTCCCTGCTTCGGTACCCAAATCCTTTTCTTATGGAATCTCCAAATTCCATCAGTTCCTTGTTCTAATTCTTTTATTCTTCCTTTCATTCCTTCAGCATCATCCTTGATTGCTGTTTCTTGAATATTCTTTAATTGTTCCATTAAATCTAACTGTAGATTTAACCTAAGAGCACGAACTCGTCGTTGTTTCTCATGGTACTTACGACTTAAAGCATCTGCAACTACATTTGCTTTTCCCAGACTAAAGGTTTCCTTCATAGGTAGAAAATGAGCTGATTTGGTTAATCGATCTACAATTACCCAAATCGCATCATTACCTTTTCTGGTTTTGGGCAACTTAGTAACAAAATCCATTGTTATGAGTTCCAATTTCCATACTGGCATTTCTAATTGTTGTAGTAGACCTGAAGGTTTCTGATGTTCTGCCTTAACTTGTGAACAAGTAAGACATTTTGAAACATATCTAGCTATATCCTTCTTCATGCCTATCCACCAGAAATTATTTTTTAAATCTTGGTACATCTTATTATTTCCAGGGTGTATGGTATACCTAGATTTATGAGCTTCCTCTAAGATCTTATTTATTAATTCTCCCTGCTTCGGTACCCAAATCCTTTTCTTATGGAATCTCCAAATTCCATCAGTTCCTTGTTCTAATTCTTTTATTCTTCCTTTCATTCCTTCAGCATCATCCTTGATTGCTGTTTCTTGAATATTCTTTAATTGTTCCATTAAATCTAACTGTAGATTTAACCTAAGAGCACGAACTCGTCGTTGTTTCTCATGGTACTTACGACTTAAAGCATCTGCAACTACATTTGCTTTTCCTTCGTGATATTGAATATCACAGTCGTAATCACTTAGGATTTCCATCCATCTCCTTTGCCTCATGTTTAACTCTTTTTGCCCAAAAATATATCTTAAACTTTTGTGGTCTGTATAGACAGTAAATTTACTTCCGTAAAGATAATGTCTCCAAATCTTAAGGGCAAAAATTATGGAGCCTAACTCTAAGTCATGAGTTGTATAATTTTCCTCGTGCTTTTTCAACTGTCTTGAAGCATACGTAATTACTTTCTTGCGTTGCATTAACACACATCCTAATCCTAGTTTTGAAGCATCACAATATACTTCAAAATCTTCAGTCCCTTCTGGCAAAGCTAAGATTGGAGCATCTGTTAATTTCTGCTTTAATATTCTAAAGGCTTCTTCTTGTTTAGGTCCCCATTCAAACTTAACGGCTTTACAGGTTAGCTTAGTTAATGGTACAACTATCTTGGAAAAATCCTTAATAAACCGTCTATAATACCCAGCTAAACCTATAAAACTTCTAATTTCCATTGCGGTTTGCGGAACCTTCCAATTGGTAATTGCCTCTATCTTAGTAGGATCTACATGAATACCTTCGTGATTCACGTCCTAAAAATTGCACTTCCTTTAGCCAAAATTCACACTTCGAGAGTTTGGCATAAAGCTTTTCTTTTCTTAACAAAGTTAAGAGTGCATGCAAGTGCTCACAATGTTCTGTCTGAATTTTGGAATAAATAAGTATATCGTCTATAAAAACAATTACAAATTTATCCAAATACGGTTTACAGATTCTATTCATCATGTCCATGAATGCGGCAGGAGCATTCGTTAACCCAAAGGGCATGACTGTAAACTCGTAATGACCATACCTAGTTCTGAAAGCAGTTTTAGGTATGTCTTCTTCTTGTACCTTCAACTGATGATATCAGGAGCGTAAATCAATCTTAGAGAAATATCTAGCTCCTTGGAGTTGATCAGATCATCAATTCTAGGTAACGGATATCGATTCTTAATTGTAACCTTATTCAATTCTCTATAATCAATACACAATCTCATCGAACCACCCTTCTTCTTTACAAACTGTAACACCCGTCTAATTTTCTTGATTTTAATAATAGATTATACCATTACAAATAAAGTATTAATTAAATAACATAACTTTCATTGAAGAGATTCATAAGTAGCATTAACCTTAGTCAACTAACGACTAAGTTAAAACATTACCAAAAGTTGTTTAACAATTGTTTACAACCCATACACAAAGTCTATTAAAGATTTAAAACATTGCGGAAGCTTCAAAATGTAGTGTTCGGTTCTTCATCATTCGCTCGACCGCCATCCGTAAGATCCACTTCGTCACCTATGGTCAAAACCGTTAAAACATTAGTTTTGACATTGTTATATAGTATATAAACACGAGATCCAACATCTAATTTTGAATAATAAAATATAAGTTTTTCTGGTTCCACCGTAACTTACGGTGTCACCGTAAGTTACGGTAGGTCCTGGAAACTTCTGGTCTACCGTAAAACAGGGGCAAACCACCGTAAGCATCTGACCTCTACCGTAAGTTACGGTACTATCGTAACTTACGGTAGTCCCTGGAAATCCATATTTCGTTTGATTTGTTCATTACACTCAACCACAAATCTCGGATTTCGCTTTTCTAGCATACCAATACATTAAATTCTCGTATTTCTAATATGTTATATATTAACCAATATCAAAGATCAATCCATCATATTCCGAAGCATCAACCATGCCTTACTTGATTATTCGACCCGTTTGGCTCGTCTAAGGAATCCTCCTTTGTGACGACTACCAACGAGTTCCAACCAACTCTGACCTATTATTCAATGTAGCGACATCACCGCTTTAATTCAAAACAACTCTTATTCTAAAATTCAATTACGCATTATATAATCATCAAAATCTACTTAATGTAACGGGTCAAGTTACATACCTTTAAAGCAAGCCCTTCAAACGTGCGTCCACACCGGTTTGCCCGCTAGATGCCCCGGCTTCCTTTCCTATAGAGTTCAATCACTTTATGTTTAGAACTTTTTGTTTCACATACATAACGCACATTTTGTCATACATCATAATTATGCGTTTTTAACTTAACAATTCAGTTTCAAGCCTTCTTTGAGGCATTTCAACAAACACTATAAGGGAAGAATTTTTACATGTTTAAACATCAAATCTCTAGTTTATTATTTAGCCCTAATTTCACATCATTCAACCTTTTTACATGATTGATAACTTCAAATTTTCTGGAATCACTTCAAAATTGTCAAATCACACTAGATTCACAATCTATTTCCCAGTGTTCATCAAATTACACATAACCCACTAATCACCTACAATGGTGTTCCTGGATTCACCAAATTTTTCTTATGATTTCAACTTCTATTTGTCTTGGGTTTGTCCCTAAACACCATAGTTGTTCCTAAATCATCATAAGGCAAACATGCAACTAGAATTTCAGATTTTTCCCAATTCATGAGAATTTCAAGTTAAGAGTTTTCATTAAATTTTACATACCTTATAATCCTCTTGCGATGAGGATCACGATTCTAAGCTCGGATTTTTGTTTGGACCAGATTTGCACCTCCAATTTGAGAGTTTAAGTAGAATTTTAGGGTTTGAGAGTGGGGGTGGTGTGGCGAGATGGGTCATTTCCGAAGAAATTGCCCAAAGCTTGCAAATGCTAATCCAGCGCAGGGATGAGCATCTGACCGACAAGAAGACAACACCCTTTAGAAATAATCATGTCTTATGTATTATTTTCTTTTGTTGTCAAGGTCCATGAAACAGTTGTTATCATTGTTTATAAATTAATCTTTTATTTACATTGCAATGTATTTATGTGGTTATATGTATAAACAACATATCCCTTACAATACCGACAATCAAGGAATCGTATTCCTTGGAAAGCAAACTACCCCCAAATAATTATTCTATTTTATGATCTCTTGCGTTTTCCACGAAATTCCTAAGTACCCGTTTCTTCCAAGAAAAACGAAGTACAAGGCGCAAGTTACAACACTGGACGAATACCCAAAGTACCACTATAAATCCTTAATAGGGTACCTAAGGGTATTTCCGTAAATCCTAAAATTTTTATGTTCCTTAATTCGAATATTACGTTTCTTTGAAAACAAAATCGAATTTTTGGGAGATCTTCCTATCTTTTCAGATAGACCCCAGAGGACATTGAAGTCCATCGACTGGTTTCCATATCCATATTTAATCAATAACGAGTTAATAACAAATTAATAACCAAGTTAAACAACTATGTGATTATGTGCTTATGTGTTCCCTTTTATGTTTTTCGTGTAATCCAGGTTTTGTTATCCAAATCCTCGTAGAACCTTTCGTATCTTCACATGAGGGATTCGTAGTAGGATACCCAAAGGTACTACCTAAAATCCTTAAATGGACTTCTACGTTGTAGTTAAGTCCCTTGGATTATAAAGTACTACTCAGACCCCATGAGTGGTCTAGTTAAACAGATCGATCCAAAAATCTGGTTAGGAACATCATGCGATGATATAGCTGAAAGGACTCCTTGGGTGGCCTAATTAAAAGGATCATTTGTCGATCTAATTAAAAGGACCCTATGGTAGTCTAGTCACACTCGTCACAGGTTTGATTTTCCTCCCTTAAACATTACAAGACAAACTGTGCGGACTATGCAAGGAATTACGTAATTATGGATGCATACATAATTATGGAATTCAGTGCACAGAAACCACAGCGAGTTTCTGAAGAAATCATGGAAAATGACTCATTCCGTTCATTTTCGTTCCTGAAGAAATCATGGAAAATGACTCATTCCGTTCATTTTCGTTTCTGAAGAAATCGTGGAAAATGACTCATTCCGTTCATTTTCGTTTCTGAAGAAATCGTGGAAAATGACTCATTACGTTCATTTTCATTCCTGAAGAAATCATGGAAAATGACTCATTCCGTTCATTTTCATTCCTGAAGAAATCATGGAAAATGACTCATTCCGTTCATTTTCGTTCCTGAAGAAATTGTGGAAAATGACTCATTCCGTTCATTTTTTTTTCTGAAGAAATTGTGAAAAATGACTCATTCCGTTCATTTTTGTTTCTGAAGAAATTGTGAAAAATGACTCATTCCGTTCATTTTCGTTTCTGAAGAGGTCGTGGAAAATGACTCATTCCGTTCATTTTCATTCCTGAAGAAATCATGGAAAATGACTCATTCCGTTCATTTTCGTTCCTGAAGAAATTGTGGAAAATGACTCAATCCGTTCATTTTTGTTTCTGGAGGAATTGTGGAAAACGACTTGTTCCGTTCATTTTCATTTCTGAAGGATACCCATTAAGGAAAATAACTCATTCCGTGTATTTTTCGTTTCTGAAAATTTTCCATCAAAGGAAAATGAATATTCCTGATTCTTCCTCCTTTTCCATTTCTGAAAATATTCGTTAAAGAGGAAAATCAGGATATGCCTTATCCTTGATGGTTATTTAACACAAAGTCACAGACATGCTCCTACAAATAAATTTCGGGACGAAATTCCCTAAAGTAGGGGAGACTGTGACACCTGTGTCACTTCAACCATCAAACAAATGCCAAACCAATGAAATATTGTATTTCATACTTGGGATTTGTAAAAATATGTGCATCGTTTACACATATCAACTCTTGTTCGATTTCATGCTTTAAATCGCTTTCTAGAGGGTTATACGCGCACTGATGCGTAAATATAACCAGTTTAATGCAACAAACACTCTGGAATAGTGAAATAGGCTTAACATACCTTAAGTAACCTTTACATAACTTAGAAATAAGTTTTGGAAGGTTTGGTATGCCGAAATCAAGTTATATCGCTTACAGGGACTAAAGTTGACAAACTGCGAAAGTATGCCAATTTGAACTGTAACAGACATTCCGGAACATGACCATAAGTTAAACATACCCTAAATATCCTTCACATAGCTTAGAAATAGGCTTTGAGGGGTTCGGTGTGCTAAAATAAACTTTTGGGTCATTCAGGGACTAAAAGTGTCAAAAAGTGCACAAGTTTGCACTTTCGCGCATAACGTACGTTCTGAATACATCCGGACATCCAAAAATTTATGTAAGCATGACTATATTATGCTTTAGTGTTTGGCATAAGAAAAATCCATTCGTCACGCATTTTGGATCGTTTTTCACACTTATGCGCATTCCGTCGTAATTAAGCGAACATCGCGTTCGTACGACCAAACGAACCAACCTCCGACATATTTTTGAGCATGTTTCATGCCCACAATGTTTAGGCATCCTTGTGGAGCCTTGAAAATGATTTAACGAGCCTTAAACACGTCAGAAATGGCCTGAATACGCAATGGGGACTGAAAGTTAAACATTTGAAAGTGTTTGCTGATCAGGGGGACCCTAGCGCGACGCCTAGCCCCCTAGCGTCACGCTAGGCCTCTTCTGATCAGCAAAGGTCATTTTTAACATAAGTTAGCAGCCCCTAACACTTCCCAAAGGTCAAGTGCCACATGTTAAACTCTTATGGTGGCCAAATTCAGTAACCACAACATTCCAACAAGTGTAGGGATGTGATCATTCCCTCTTCTCCAAGAAACGATCCTAACGGTGAACCGAAATCTATAAATACCCAACACCCACTTCACTCATTCCTCACACCTTTGAAATCTGAGTTTGCTCTCTAAGTTGTTGTGTTTAACACTTCATACCTGAGAGTACTCGGATTCAAACCTTCCATTCTTGGACTCTTCGTAAGTATTCTTTCGTTCTTTTATTGCTTTTCGAGTCTTTTCGAGTCTGAAAGTCAAACTTTGTTTGACTTTCTGCGTTGACCAGTTTATGGTCAATGCGAAGTTCGTTTGAACTTCGCAACGTGATTGTAATCACGATGGTTATAGTCCCTTGGGACTATGCCTACTGATTACCACGTTGTCTAGGGTCGTAGGGTAAGCGATCTAATAAATCGCTTATACCTTCGAACCCGACCCATTTGGTCGATCATTAGGATCCGACCAAATACATTAGGTGACCATAGTATATAGGGAATAACCTTCCGAGGTTATACCTTATGGTCGCTTCGTTTAAGTAGTTGTATGATAGGTAGTTTATATGCCTTAGGTAAATTACCAAAATACCCCTTTGATGCCAAAATTTGTTTTAAACATATGTAACATAACTTTTGTCATCTAAACTGATTTGACAACCATATTAGACATGTTAAGGCATATTTTACTTGTCATAGGACTAGTTAGGCGGTCCGAACGCGTTTCACGCGAACGACGCGTTAAAGTAGCATAAGCTACCTAAACGGGTCGTAATGGGTCGTAAACAATTATGTTAGGTTTCATTTAGTATGTAGGCTTTGTTAAACCAAATGACACGAGTCTCTACACTCGTTTGGTTTACGAACCCTCATTCTATCCGATCCTCCGATTTAGGTCCGGTTTATTAACATAGTTACCAATATTAGGTGCCGTTTGATTCCGTGATCTCTATCATTGTATGGTTGTCACTCCAGGACTACTGAGTAATCTCAAGTGAGTACATAGACCCCTCTTTTACTGTTTTCCAAACTGTTTTGGGGTGGAACACATGTGCCTACTTGTTACTTTCATTCTTTCACATCATATACCTGCTATGTTCATTAGTACATTTATAGTACATGATTTCATTACATTTCATGCTATGTATGCCCATTGTGTGCGTACTTAGTACATTGTCTTACATTACATTCCATGCTATGTATGCCCATTGTGTGCGTACTTAGTACATTGCCTTACATTACATGCTATGTATGCCTATTGTGTGCGTACTTAGTACATTGTTCTACATTACATTTTATGCTATGTATGCCCATTGTGTGCGTACTTAGTACATTGTTATACATTACACTATATGCTATGTATGTCCTTTGTTTCATACTTAGTACATTTGTTATTCATCACATGCTTACATTTTGACATTTATATACACATTACATGATTTACATTTTGACATAAACATTTTGACATATTATTCAACACATTTGGCAATTTGTTTAAACATAGACATCTTACATTGTTGGTTTGGTTTGAGTAAGTGATTAAGTAACGAGGCGTGTGTAATATGATACAAGTATGGTGGATACGTCGCTGGTACTTCCTATATATAAGTACTTGTATGGTATTACATATCGTACCGTTATTTGAATCATTTCAGTTTTAGACATATAACATTTTATACAAATAACATACTTTTCACAATACAATGTTTTTACAAGCAACTTATCTTATACAAACTCATTTTACAATGGTTATTCATTTAACCATACATTATTCTCTTATTTATACATATCATCTGATCTTATCGTTTTTCAAATGATTTACAAAACAAAGCAAATTACAAGGTTCATGACTAAACATTTTCTCAAACATAAGTCATGAAACCTATTTTCACAAAACCTATGTATCTCACAGGCATTTTTATGCTGACGTACCTATTTTCACATGTGTTTTTCAGGAGCTGTTGCATAAGATGATCAAGATACACATAGGCAGACTTGGGCTTTAGTGACAATAAAAGATGCAAGACTAGTTAATTATGTTGTATTCCTTTGTTTGTTAAGACATTGTAACACTTTTAATCAATAAAACGAAACTTCAATTGCCATGGATTTGAAACAATTAATTCTGTTACAACACTCCCCGATGTTTCCGCCACGTTTTGTATGTTCTACGTGGTCGGGGTGTGACAGTTATAATTCCTAGTTAGTAAATTCTTGTTTATTTATACTTTATAACTCTAATATAAAGTTTTATATTTTCGGGGTGTTACAAGTCCACCCCCCTTAAAAAGGGTTTCGTCCCAGAAACCGAAGTACGTACCAAATAATGTTGGGTGGAGACGTCGCATCTCCTCTTCGGACTCCCACGTAGTGTCCGAACCTTTTCTATGCTCCCATTTGATATTGACTTGGTCGATTTGTCTATTTCGTAAGTGTTTGATCTTTCGGTCTAAAATCTCCACCGGTCTCACAGCATAATTCAGACTATTATCCACTTCGATATCATCGTAATGGATATAGGTTGTTTCGTCTGCTAGGCACTTTCCTAATTGTGACACGTGAAACGTGCCATGAATCCCACTTAGTTCCTCCGGTAGCTCAAGGCGGTAAGCTACCTTGCCAACCCTTCCGATGATTTTAAATGGCCCAATAAACCTCGGGCTTAGTTTCCCCCTTTTTCTGAATCTAATAACGCCCTTCCATGGGGAACCTTTAGCATGACCATGTCGCCAACCTGGAATTCGATTGGCCTATTCCTTTTATCAGCATACGCCTTTTGCCTGTCTTGAGCCGCTTTCAAGTGTGCCCGAACTATATCGATCTTTTCATTCGTGACTCGTACTATATCTTGGTGGGCGAGTTCACGTGGACCCACTTCACCCCAACATACCGGGGTTCGGCACTTTCTACCATAGAGCATTTCGTATGGTGCCATCTTAATACTAGATTGGTAGCTATTATTATACGAAAACTCGACTAACGGTAGGTGAACATCCCAACTTCCTCCAAAGTCGATTATACACGCCCGTAACATGTCTTCCAGTGTTTGTATTGTTCTTTCACTCTGTCCATCTGTTTGAGGATGGTACGCAGTGCTAATGAACAATTTGGTTCCCATTTGCTCTTGGAAATCTCGCCAGAAATTTGAAGTAAACCGGGTGTCCCTATCAGACACAATGGATACCGGTACCCCATGACGTGCTATTATTTCATTAGTGTAAACTTCTGACATCTTTTCTGACATATAAGTCTCACGGATCGGAATGAAGTGAGCACTTTTCGTCAATCTATCCACCACTACCCATATAGCATCGAAACCACGATTCGTCTTAGGCAACTTGGTTAATAGGTCCATTGTAATATGTTCCCATTTCCAAACCGGAATTTCTAACGGTTGGAGTTTGCCGTATGGTTTCTGGTGCTCCGCCTTGACTTGTAAACATGTCAAGCATTTTTCCACATACTTCGCCACATCCCTCTTTATTCCAGGCCACCAATAATTTTGTTTCAGATCATTGTACATTTTGGTCGCACCCGGATGAATTGAATATCGGGATTTATGAGCTTCATCAAGTAAAAGCGACTTCACCCCACAAGTAGTTGGAACCCATATCCTTCCGGATCGAGTCTTCAACCCGTTATTCCCATTTGACAAATCTTTCAACTGACCGATTATTCTTTCTTTCTTCCAATTCTCTTCTTTCACTGCTTCTAATTGCGCCTCTTGAATTCGTTCAAGTATACCCGAGGTCACCACGAGCTGCATCGACCTTACTCTTATTGGAACATAGTCCGCTTTTCTGCTCAAAGCATCCGCCACCACATTTGCCTTTCCGGGGTGGTAGTGTATTTCACAGTCAAAATCTTTCACTGTTTCTAGCCATCGCCTTTGTCGCATATTTAACTCCTTCTGATCGAAGAAGTATTTCAAGCTCTTGTGGTCGGTGAATATGGTGCACTTTACCCCATACAAGTAGTGCCTCCATATTTTTAATGCAAATACCACCGCAGCCAACTCAAGATCATGCGTGGGATATTTCTTCTCGTGTATCTTCAATTGCCTCGAGGCATAAGCTATAATCTTGCCCCGTTGCATTAAAACGCACCCGAGCCCCGACAGTGAAGCATCCGAATAAACCACCATGTCTTCGACTCCGTCCGGCAATGTCAGTACCGGAGCTTGAGTTAACTTTTCTTTTAGCGTTTGAAACGCTCTTTCTTGATCGACACCCCAAATGAACTTTTCTTTCTTTTGGGTTAGCTTTGTTAGCGGTGACGCAATCTGTAACACCTCGAAAAATTCACGTCCTATAATGTGTAGACACGTGTCATAAGTTTGAACGTGTGAAAGAATGTTATAAAAGGACTAAAGTTGACAAACATGGAAAGTATGTGATTATACGGGTTCTAAATGTCAACAGTGAATAAATGTACTTCATAATAACCCTACATGATGTTTATAACATCAAACGAATAAATCATGGATCCTACGAAGCTGAAAGTGAGAGATTACAAACTACAGGGGTTAAATGTGTCAACATGTTTAAAGATATACCTCTGAGTGACCTTTTGACAAACCCGAAGCTTTGTAAATGTTAATTATGCTCACTAGAATGCGTGATATAAATTTCATAAAGTTTCGTTATCGTATGAGAAAGTTATGATCAAATTCGTGTGCGAGGGGTTAAAGCGTTAACGTTGAAAGTTAAGACTTTTCGGGTTAACCGGAAGTGTCCAGGGACTTGGAAAAGTGGGTATAAGTCCTAAAGCCCTTGTATATAAAAATAAGGGGGTCAAAATGCAAGAAATAACCTTGGTTGCCCTTTCGTGAAGCTGATCGATGTCGTTTGGTCGGTCAAAAAAATATTTATAAAAAGTTCCTAAATACCTTAACTAGTTAGGGTAAGTAGGGTGTCGGTCCACGAGGAGTATGTGGTCAGAATTGGTTTTCTCTCTAAATTAACTAAATAAAATAATTAATTGATTGGTTTGGTTGTTTTTTATAAAATAAAGTCTAAACTAACGTGATAAAGAAAACAATAGTGGTAAAGGTAACCTCCTCCAAACTTCAGGTTCTAGGTTTACAAAATCTCAGTTTAATTCAATAATTGACACCACATAGGCATAGTGTGGGAAAGTTGATTAGTTTGATTGGTTACTGAAAACGGGTCTTTATCATCAGATCTCTTATAAGTCAATTAACCCTATTCACTAGCGTGAATCAACCTACTCTATGTCACCCAATCCGCTACAAGGTTTTGTCATCAACCGAACAAATTGTAAAGTAAGGACTCAAAAACACAAGCAAATAGTTCAAACAAAATCAACACATCAAATTACTTATAAAGGTTTGTCAATCCAAAAGTAATTCCAAACATGAATAAAACTGAAATTAAATAAAACCTAACTGAACCATCTGTCTGGAGGAAGCCACGTATGATTTAGCCGCTCATGATGCTTGTCCGATCAAAAGCTTGGTTGAAGGTTGAACTCATGGTCGATTCGATGTTTGTGCGGATGATGAATGGTCGATGATGATCTCTTCTGATGTCGTGTACGGCTGCCTCCCCCCAACGATGATAATGATGGTGTTATTAATAAAATCCTCAATTGTTGCTGCCCAATCGTGATCCATGAAGCCCACGAAGTGGGAGCCCAAAATAATGTAAATGGACGTGCAAGCTTCCTCATTATTATTGTTTGTCAAACCGTAGGCCCCATGTAAATAACCGTAAACCTCATGTTGATGTTTCTGTTTCCCCACATGTATTTTGATGATGTTTAGTGTGAATCACACAAGAAATCAGCCGCCATTCTTTTCTTTCATGTGCATTGATGATGATTATGTTGTTGACTTCAATGTTCCCAAAGAAATCCTATGTATGTGTGTATATATAGATTGTCTTCAAAAGTCTACGTAAAAGACTCCCACCACAAACACATGTGATGTTGTGGCCCCACCAAATATCTCTCCCAAATCTACATAGTGCACATGATGACGGTTGATGATGATTTTTATATCTATCTAATCCTTCCTCATATGGTTGCGTAATGTTTCTTTGTGCCAGTAGTCGCGTGGATGTTGATGTTCGCTCCTCTCCAAGCTTCCTAAACCGGGTTAAGTCGATTAACCTGTAAAACCAGAACTACGCGTAGTTATCACATTCGAACCATTTAACCGCTTAAAACACAATAAGATACATAATCTAACACATTTAACGCTCGTGCTTTGCACTCTCCATCACATCCCCACACTTACCTTTGATTGTCCTCAAGCAAACCGATACGGAACTACTCACCATAGTAACAACACCTCTAAACCCCTAAACCGATTCAACAGTTTAAGTCCCAAGTCATACCCGTCCCATAGACTAACACAATCAAGATTGACAGTCCGACAAGAAATTGGTGCAATTTCTAAAACTCAAGACTTGTCTATTCAAAACTAACATGCTTAAGATTATACACATGCTACACGCCCCTCGTAATAAACTCACCTCTCGGTTTAAAAACTGAACTAGCATGTAATGTGCTAGTATTTATACACTAAAAACCAAACATGAAATCATGTAATCATAGGCTTGTATAACAATCATACCTCCACTGTATCATATAACACGGCACGCATCAAAAGGACTTTCGGTTTTGGGCTTAGGCTAAGGGTAGGAAGATTTTTGGCTAATGTTTTTATTTTTATATGGCGAACAAACAAACGACCAAACCGTGATAACTTTATTTGCAACATAACATACTTTTGGGTTGGTTTCTACCCAAGACACGAACAATATTCACAAAACTTTCTTTTTTTTTTCTTTTTCTTTTTCTATATTTTTTTCTTTTCTTTGTTTTTTTTTTTTTTTTCAATTATTCATACTTTGTCATTCACGGTCGGTATCAAAACACTTCACGTTAGGTGGACAAACGAAAGGGTAAATAAGCTCAACAGGGCTACTAAGGGTGACGATTAGGTAAACATAAAACAAACACAACCGGTGTAGAGGATATCCTAATGCCTTTATCATTTACGTGCACATGTTAAACCACAATCTTAGCATGTATCAAATCATACAAGTTATAACACAGAATAACATGCGGCCTGCTCTCAACAAATGAAATCATAATGTAAATCATTCTATCATTCTATAGGCTCAAAATTCTCACCAGAGAAGGGTAAAAAGGCTGCCGACACGTAGCATATGCAATCTAAAACATATTACCCCTAAATAGACATCTCTTTTCAATTATTATTTTTTTCTAAAAACACATGTCGGACCTACTCTCATGAAACTTAAAGGAATGACCATGACAAAGGACTATGTTAGTTTACTACCAGCAAAGGGCCCATTAGTGATTGAAACATTCGGTTTTCATATCCATTTAGTTCACTTAAGGCGATGAAATTCTTTAAAATTTTCAAAATTTTCAAATTTTTTTTCAGTTTTCATCGTTTTCAATCACTTTCAACCTCTTTCAAACTCTATCCCAAGCCTTTCCCTTCCGGGGTTCCCATATCCCCACACTTGGACGACATTGTCCCCAATGTGTAGTGCTTTTAAAACAAACCCGGGAATACCAACTATCAAACCTCATGAGCGACCGTTCCTAACACAAATAATTTAAACACATTCCCTAGACACAAATTGTTCACACCACCAAAACACGAATAGAAATGCAATAATAAAAAGTGGAACAGACTCCCCTGGTTTAAAGCGAAGAATCCTCATGCGTCATGTTCCACGACGACCGTATAGCATTTCATTCGCGGCCGTGTCCAACAAGTACTCAGGTCAATCTCTACAATTAGTGTGCAGATCATCCCCGTCCAAATGGAGATTGAGTATGGACAGTTTTGACTGAACTCTAATCCGCGCATTGTCCGCAACTAGAACTAGAACGTATTGGGACTTCACCAAACATCCCCACACTTGGACCATTGCATCCGTAGAGATTAATAACCTGGTAACCTGCAAAAATACTTACGCAAAAACAAAACAAATATACACTACTCTACATCCTCGGGCTGCCTCCCGAGAGCGCTAAGTTTATAGGTCTTCAGCCAGACCATACCTGATATCATGGTGGTTGAGTGGGATGCTTGCACGCCTTCTTCATCGTATCATCACTATCATCAGCACCCATTCCCCAATATTTGTCAAGGAATAACATGTATGCCTCCTCCTCATTCGACGGGTATGATCCTTTCCTTTTCCTCTTCTTTGTTCTTTTTCTCTGTCTCTTCCTTTTATTTTCGCTAGACTGTCGTCGGGTCTATGCAAAAACCTAAAATTACCTATAGACAGGGTAAGTCAGGTATCGAATCCAGAGGAGCATGTGGTCAGTGTAATACCGTTTAACTAATCTAAACTTACTTTATGAAATTTGCTTGTTTATCTATTTTTGTAATTTTTATGAATAAGTATTGTGAAAATGAAAAAAAACAATGATAGGAACGTGACCACTCCGGGATTCAGATTCTGTAAACACCTAATAATCTAATTATTGTTTATTTGGATGCCACTGATTAAATGGTAAACCAATTACTTATACAAGATCCTAGCATAATACCAATTGATCAGAGAGATATTAACCGCAAGCATAAATAATTATTCAATCAGCAAAGGCACAATTAGATTCAACATAAATACGTCTCTGGTTATCACCAGGATTTGTCTGTCACACAAATTGTATATATGTAAATGCAATTCGGTTAACACCTAATTACAATCTAATTCTCAAACAAACATAACTAAATTAAAAGTGAAATACAAGAATCATCACCCGGAGTGTTCACTGGAGGGTTAACCGATCATGGCACTCGTTAAAGTCCCCAATCTTCAGAGAACTCCCCCCCATCTCGTTCACCAGGCTCCCCAAATTCGTGTACCAAGTCAGGTGTAACCGCCCGCCAATGATCAGACCCACTAAATCATCTTCAAAACAGCATTAAATGAGTAAGTTACAAAAACTCCCCAGGTCCCTATGTCTTCTGCCTTGTGTTGGCCCAATGCAAAGACTCCAAGTCAAGATAGTGGCCCAATGAAGAAAGTCCACATGTGTTATGTTGCCCATTGTAGTCTCGGCCCACTCCCTCAACATGTGCAGCCCACATGTGTTGTATATTACATCGATGATGATGATGTAATTGTTTTGATTATTCACATGTGCCGCCCCCAATGTTTTCTTTCTAAAAGTCCACTGCCAATCCACGTGTGATGATATTCGTGTTTGCCTCCCACGTGAAATAGGGTTGTGATGATTTGATGAGTTCTTTTATTATCTCCTCCCAAAAGTCAGTATATCACGTGACTTAGGGTATTACCCTTTTTAACTTGTATGCACCAAAAAGTCCCCAAAAAATCTTTGTAATGATGATGTCCATTGATTAGATGATGATGATTAAAATTAATATTTGTCATGTGTCTTTTTTGTTTCTTCCCAAGCAGCCATGTGATCAAGCCAGCCGCCCCTTGTTTGTTTCATGACTGAGCGTTCTAAATGCACCGAATTCAGCGATTTGCCTGTAAAACACACGAACACTCGTAGTTACTAAGTTCAAGCAAATAACCAAGTAAAGCATGGAATTTTAATTTTTTTAAACCATTTAAGGGTTGTCCAACGGACCACCCGTCACATCCCCACACTTACCCGTTGCTTGTCCCAAGCAACCCATTCAACAACTATTTCAAAACCACAAGCGATCAAGATACAAACCAAGCTAAAATATATCGTCCTTCTACTAACCTTCAATCATACCACAAGACACACCCCTCGCACAAAATCTCTCGGTTACAAGAATTATTAGCAATATGCTAAACCACTCAATGCGTGTGTGTGTGTGTGTGACAATAAGCTTGTATACAAATCAAGTCTCCTCCTAACAAATATCTAACATGCTTTAGAATCAAAGGGACTTACGGGTTGTAACGGGGCTAGGTGTAAAGGTAGGAAAATGGTGGAATACATATGAAAGAGCTAATTGATTTGACCCGGTTTTTTATTTCTATTACTACGAAACAAACACCAAATATATACAAAGCTTCTTGACATTCTCAACTACTATTGCAACTAAATACCATTTTTTTTTCGTATTTTCTCTTATTTTTTTCTTCTTTTTCTTCTTTTTTTTTTTTTTTTTTTTTTGATAACACATCAAACTCAACAATATATACAAGAACATCAATACTACATACTAAATCTCCTAAACCGGGTCATTTCAAAAGGTAAAATTTTTGTAGGAAGTAGGCTCGGGTCACAATCGAATGGTCTAAGGCTCAACATGGCTTTCTAATGACCAAACCCCCACCCCTCACAATACCAAGCTCATATATGTAAAGTATGAGGTCCAACCCACCAATCCCGCACTCTCACACATCTAGACGAGGCTTCCTAAAAGTCCCCTATCATTTTCAAAAGCATGCTAACTCTAGGATTTAACAAGAATTCGTACACAAGTTCTATTAACACAATAAACACACCGCCACTCAAAACAAAGAAAGCATCATTAATAATCATATGTGGCTCAAACTCTCACCAAGAAATGACTAGGAATGGGTATCGGTGTGTCAAATGGCACAATATCAAGTTTTCAAATTTGAACAATTTTCGCTTGGTTTTACAAAATTTTTAAAATTCTCAAAATTTTCCCCTCATCCCCACACTTGGGATACATTGTCCCAATGTATGGTTTTGAGGAAAAGATCGCTTTAACCAAGAACATCAACACTTGCTTATACTCTCAAACCCCAAGTTTCTTTTTGTATTTTTTTTTAAACAAAAGCAAACAAACTAACTACCAATATTTCAAAGCTAATGAGCATATCAAGACTAAGGAAAGAGTACATTGACCTGGTGAAATTTGACACAACATATATTGTAAGTGATCCAATTTCCTATCACCACCTTCACACAAATATCCGCACATCTTCCCCACACTCGAATGTTGCCATAGCCCTGAAACATAGAAAACACTAAAAGTAGTATTGAAAATAAATAAAATAAAAAATTTATATATATTTTTTTGTGGTTTTGTAAATTTTAAATTTTCTCTCTCTTTTTTTTTTTTTTTTTTAAATCAAATAAACGATATAACACTAAGCGCACTAGCTCCCCGGCAACGGCGCCATTTTGCTAGACTGTCGTCGGGTCTATGCAAAAACCTAAAATTACCTATAGACAGGGTAAGTCAGGTATCGAATCCAGAGGAGCATGTGGTCAGTGTAATACCGTTTAACTAATCTAAACTTACTTTATGAAATTTGCTTGTTTATCTATTTTTGTAATTTTTATGAATAAGTATTGTGAAAATGAAAAAAAAACAATGATAGGAACGTGACCACTCCGGGATTCAGATTCTGTAAACACCTAATAATCTAATTATTGTTTATTTGGATGCCACTGATTAAATGGTAAACCAATTACTTATACAAGATCCTAGCATAATACCAATTGATCAGAGAGATATTAACCGCAAGCATAAATAATTATTCAATCAGCAAAGGCACAATTAGATTCAACATAAATACGTCTCTGGTTATCACCAGGATTTGTCTGTCACACAAATTGTATATATGTAAATGCAATTCGGTTAACACCTAATTACAATCTAATTCTCAAACAAACATAACTAAATTAAAAGTGAAATACAAGAATCATCACCCGGAGTGTTCACTGGAGGGTTAACCGATCATGGCACTCGTTAAAGTCCCCAATCTTCAGAGAACTCCCCCCCCCCCATCTCGTTCACCAGGCTCCCCAAATTCGTGTACCAAGTCAGGTGTAACCGCCCGCCAATGATCAGACCCACTAAATCATCTTCAAAACAGCATTAAATGAGTAAGTTACAAAAACTCCCCAGGTCCCTATGTCTTCTGCCTTGTGTTGGCCCAATGCAAAGACTCCAAGTCAAGATAGTGGCCCAATGAAGAAAGTCCACATGTGTTATGTTGCCCATTGTAGTCTCGGCCCACTCCCTCAACATGTGCAGCCCACATGTGTTGTATATTACATCGATGATGATGATGTAATTGTTTTGATTATTCACATGTGCCGCCCCCAATGTTTTCTTTCTAAAAGTCCACTGCCAATCCACGTGTGATGATATTCGTGTTTGCCTCCCACGTGAAATAGGGTTGTGATGATTTGATGAGTTCTTTTATTATCTCCTCCCAAAAGTCAGTATATCACGTGACTTAGGGTATTACCCTTTTTAACTTGTATGCACCAAAAAGTCCCCAAAAAATCTTTGTAATGATGATGTCCATTGATTAGATGATGATGATTAAAATTAATATTTGTCATGTGTCTTTTTTGTTTCTTCCCAAGCAGCCATGTGATCAAGCCAGCCGCCCCTTGTTTGTTTCATGACTGAGCGTTCTAAATGCACCGAATTCAGCGATTTGCCTGTAAAACACACGAACACTCGTAGTTACTAAGTTCAAGCAAATAACCAAGTAAAGTATGGAATTTTAATTTTTTTAAACCATTTAAGGGTTGTCCAACGGACCACCCGTCACATCCCCACACTTACCCGTTGCTTGTCCCAAGCAACCCATTCAACAACTATTTCAAAACCACAAGCGATCAAGATACAAACCAAGCTAAAATATATCGTCCTTCTACTAACCTTCAATCATACCACAAGACACACCCCTCGCACAAAATCTCTCGGTTACAAGAATTATTAGCAATATGCTAAACCACTCAATGCGTGTGTGTGTGTGTGTGACAATAAGCTTGTATACAAATCAAGTCTCCTCCTAACAAATATCTAACATGCTTTAGAATCAAAGGGACTTACGGGTTGTAACGGGGCTAGGTGTAAAGGTAGGAAAATGGTGGAATACATATGAAAGAGCTAATTGATTTGACCCGGTTTTTTATTTCTATTACTACGAAACAAACACCAAATATATACAAAGCTTCTTGACATTCTCAACTACTATTGCAACTAAATACCATTTTTTTTTCGTATTTTCTCTTATTTTTTTCTTCTTTTTCTTCTTTTTTTTTTTTTTTTTTTTTGATAACACATCAAACTCAACAATATATACAAGAACATCAATACTACATACTAAATCTCCTAAACCGGGTCATTTCAAAAGGTAAAATTTTTGTAGGAAGTAGGCTCGGGTCACAATCGAATGGTCTAAGGCTCAACATGGCTTTCTAATGACCAAACCCCCACCCCTCACAATACCAAGCTCATATATGTAAAGTATGAGGTCCAACCCACCAATCCCGCACTCTCACACATCTAGACGAGGCTTCCTAAAAGTCCCCTATCATTTTCAAAAGCATGCTAACTCTAGGATTTAACAAGAATTCGTACACAAGTTCTATTAACACAATAAACACACCGCCACTCAAAACAAAGAAAGCATCATTAATAATCATATGTGGCTCAAACTCTCACCAAGAAATGACTAGGAATGGGTATCGGTGTGTCAAATGGCACAATATCAAGTTTTCAAATTTGAACAATTTTCGCTTGGTTTTACAAAATTTTTAAAATTCTCAAAATTTTCCCCTCATCCCCACACTTGGGATACATTGTCCCAATGTATGGTTTTGAGGAAAAGATCGCTTTAACCAAGAACATCAACACTTGCTTATACTCTCAAACCCCAAGTTTCTTTTTGTATTTTTTTTTAAACAAAAGCAAACAAACTAACTACCAATATTTCAAAGCTAATGAGCATATCAAGACTAAGGAAAGAGTACATTGACCTGGTGAAATTTGACACAACATATATTGTAAGTGATCCAATTTCCTATCACCACCTTCACACAAATATCCGCACATCTTCCCCACACTCGAATGTTGCCATAGCCCTGAAACATAGAAAACACTAAAAGTAGTATTGAAAATAAATAAAATAAAAAATTTATATATATTTTTTTGTGGTTTTGTAAATTTTAAATTTTCTCTCTCTTTTTTTTTTTTTTTTTAAATCAAATAAACGATATAACACTAAGCGCACTAGCTCCCCGGCAACGGCGCCATTTTGCTAGACTGTCGTCGGGTCTATGCAAAAACCTAAAATTACCTATAGACAGGGTAAGTCAGGTATCGAATCCAGAGGAGCATGTGGTCAGTGTAATACCGTTTAACTAATCTAAACTTACTTTATGAAATTTGCTTGTTTATCTATTTTTGTAATTTTTATGAATAAGTATTGTGAAAATGAAAAAAAAACAATGATAGGAACGTGACCACTCCGGGATTCAGATTCTGTAAACACCTAATAATCTAATTATTGTTTATTTGGATGCCACTGATTAAATGGTAAACCAATTACTTATACAAGATCCTAGCATAATACCAATTGATCAGAGAGATATTAACCGCAAGCATAAATAATTATTCAATCAGCAAAGGCACAATTAGATTCAACATAAATACGTCTCTGGTTATCACCAGGATTTGTCTGTCACACAAATTGTATATATGTAAATGCAATTCGGTTAACACCTAATTACAATCTAATTCTCAAACAAACATAACTAAATTAAAAGTGAAATACAAGAATCATCACCCGGAGTGTTCACTGGAGGGTTAACCGATCATGGCACTCGTTAAAGTCCCCAATCTTCAGAGAACTCCCCCCCCCCATCTCGTTCACCAGGCTCCCCAAATTCGTGTACCAAGTCAGGTGTAACCGCCCGCCAATGATCAGACCCACTAAATCATCTTCAAAACAGCATTAAATGAGTAAGTTACAAAAACTCCCCAGGTCCCTATGTCTTCTGCCTTGTGTTGGCCCAATGCAAAGACTCCAAGTCAAGATAGTGGCCCAATGAAGAAAGTCCACATGTGTTATGTTGCCCATTGTAGTCTCGGCCCACTCCCTCAACATGTGCAGCCCACATGTGTTGTATATTACATCGATGATGATGATGTAATTGTTTTGATTATTCACATGTGCCGCCCCCAATGTTTTCTTTCTAAAAGTCCACTGCCAATCCACGTGTGATGATATTCGTGTTTGCCTCCCACGTGAAATAGGGTTGTGATGATTTGATGAGTTCTTTTATTATCTCCTCCCAAAAGTCAGTATATCACGTGACTTAGGGTATTACCCTTTTTAACTTGTATGCACCAAAAAGTCCCCAAAAAATCTTTGTAATGATGATGTCCATTGATTAGATGATGATGATTAAAATTAATATTTGTCATGTGTCTTTTTTGTTTCTTCCCAAGCAGCCATGTGATCAAGCCAGCCGCCCCTTGTTTGTTTCATGACTGAGCGTTCTAAATGCACCGAATTCAGCGATTTGCCTGTAAAACACACGAACACTCGTAGTTACTAAGTTCAAGCAAATAACCAAGTAAAGCATGGAATTTTAATTTTTTTAAACCATTTAAGGGTTGTCCAACGGACCACCCGTCAGAAGCCAAGGGACAAATTGCAAAATAACAAAAATGGAAAAATCAGAATTTCAGGCCCAGGCGGCCCGCGTTAGAATCTGTTAAACGCGAGGCGGGCCGCGTCAGGCGCCCAGAACCAGAAAAACAGGCTGCAGCCTATTTTGCGCGATTATGACCGATTCCACTAGTATTTCTCACCATTGGGCGACCCCTAAAATGTTCCTAGACCCCAGGGACACTTGTGGGACAATTGTGGTCACTTGTAGCCTTAGTTGTCAACATGTTGTGGTGTTTACAAACACTATATAAGGCCTCCAAGTTACAAACATTCTTGCACTCATTTCTGATCATCTCTGGAACTCCAAAGCTGATTCCAAGACTTCCTAACCATCCATTAGACACGTGTAAGTATGCTTAGCCTTTCAAATTAAGTTTTAGCTTAGTATTTTAGCTAAAAGTCAAACCGTCGTAATTACGGTTTGACTTTGAGATTAGTCAATAATGGCTCAGTCATATCTCGAATTAAAAGTAGTTATATGTTGGTATTTATGTGGGTAATAAAACCTCAAAAGGGTTTCCCCTGATCACCACTCTAACCAGGTCAAAAGTCGGGTCAAACTTATATTTAAAAAGTCAACAGGAAGTCTAAAATGCCATTTATGCATAATTAACATTGTAGATCGTATACAACCTGTTGGATCATTGTTATATCTTAGTAATAAGTGTAAGAACATGTCTAAACATGTTCAACCCGACAATTTCCTATTTAGACCCGGTTCGGAACCGAAAGTCACATAGTTTGACTTTCACTTCGACTTTCAGTTCTGACCCGTTTAGGGATGTTTTAGAAATGCCTCAGAGCTTTAATTGGACTAGGTTACATGTTAGAATAACCCTCTGTGATGTTACACCTTGGTTCATCAGTTATCCAATTAATATGCATGTTTCCGTTAATTGCTCATATGTTGACCATTATGCCCTTATTACCTTAAAACGTGATTTTTGGAAATGTAAAAGAGTAGAAACTTTAATTACTGATATATAAACTTGTATGCAAAGTTTGACATCAGTTTGATTTGTAGATTAAG
This sequence comes from Helianthus tuberosus, assembly GCA_030545235.1. Lineage (NCBI taxonomy): Eukaryota > Viridiplantae > Streptophyta > Magnoliopsida > Asterales > Asteraceae > Helianthus > Helianthus tuberosus. Next base: position 2,685,030 of record JARYGA010060349.1, on the reverse strand, counting down.
AGTTATGCTCATTATCTCAAAATGAAAGCTTTATGTTAATAAAACGGCGTAATTAGCGTATAGCCTAGTTAAGCCTACTTTTTAGTATCAAAATTAATACCCACTGATGTAATATATTATTTTGGGATTTTTAAAGATTTTTAATTAATTTTAGGCTGAGCATAACTAGTAGTCGTAGGCTTAATCCGGTAATTGTCGGTTTTGCCCTTACGGGCCATAAAATGAGTTTTACATATCTAAACGACTCCAAACCTTTTGCTACTGATCAAATATGATAAATAAATTATTTTAAGCCTTCTGGAAATATAAAAATATCATATTTAAGTATCGAACCCGGAAATGGCCTTTAATCGCCTTATTAAGCGTTTTTAACGCATAGTATGTATTAAAATTATTTTGAACATACCCGGGTTGATACCTACTGATATTAGAGGAAAATTATAATATTTTAACAGTAAGCAAAGGTTGATAAACTCAGACTTCAGTTTTGATCTTTTCGGCTTATGTGAAATTACCAAAATACCCTTACGGGGCATAATTTGGTTATAATTGATAAATTTCACATATGTACTTTATCCTACTGTTATAACTCATTAATTTGAGTATGTTTACTGATTACATCAGACCTGTAACTCAGTTAAACACTTAAACCCTTTTACAACCTTTAAAATGACCAAACTACCCCTACAGGGCCTAGTTTGTGTTTAAATATGTTCAGGCATAATGAAAGACATCTTACTGATGTCACAACATATTTGAGGCATAATTAACTTAGGAAACCTGTATATAGCTCTCATGAATACCCGTCACGCTTATTACGCGTACGGTTCGGGTTATGTAACAAGTTTACATAAATTAGCCGAGACGGGTCAAACCTTAACGGTTTTATCTCAAAATCCAGAATGTGAATAATAAACCCATATTAAACAAGTCTTCAAACTTGTCGGGTCTAAATCACATTCTATCCGGTCTTCGCTTAATCGTGCGTACGAACCGTATCTTTGAAACTAGCCGGTCTAAGCTTAAGCTTAATTAAAGACCCGTTAGGATTCTAATAGGTTATTATAAAACCTTCGTTCCAGATTAGGAGGACCAGTAAAAGCTACGTGCATTTTGCTTATTGTGATTTATACATTGCTCAGGTAAATACTTTTAACTTATTTTCCCTATACGGGCTTGGGTTACGGTATATAGCATACCGCTTGATCGAGCATCAAATCTCCACAGTTGAGTGGGTAGTTGAATAATTTGATCAGCTCGTTTAAACAGTCTTGTTTACTTATTGCCTTTGGGGGGTTAATGAGCATCTCCCGGATATCCTCGGCATCATCTTACGAGATGGCCACGACCTGAGCACGGGGTGTAGGCGTACACCTATCAGTGTATAACTCTATGATGTGGTGTGTCTATTGATCTTTAACCCGGACAAGATCCGGGCGACTGAACGCACAAGTAACATGTAATTCGTTCACAAGATTATATATTTAAAATAATTCTCCCAAGTTAAATAAAAATATTTATGCCATGTGCATCCAAATCAATTTTCTTAAATCATTTTCCAAAATGAGTCAGTTGATTGTATTTACCAGTGTAAACTGACGTATTTTCCCAAAAAGATTAAATGCAGGTACTAAGCGAAATTGGCTGGGATTTCTCCTTAGCATCATTAGAAGTCTCGCAAGCTTAAGATGCCTGAAGTCTGTTGAACTATTGTTTCATATTTTATTTCGATCCGTTCTGTGGATAAACATCCGAACGTTGTGATACTTGATATTACAATAATTTATTCGGTTGTATTATATCTTTTAAATTTGCTTCCGCTGTGCATTATTAAATATTGTGTTGTTTGACGATTATGTTGCCAACCACGTCACGATAATCCCCCACCGGTGACACGTGGAAATCGGGGTGTGACAATCTCAGTTACACAATTGCACAATTCAAAACTTCTGAGTCTAGACTTAACATAGGATTATTCTCAATCCTAATCGGGAAAAAATTTTGCTTCCAATATTTATTGGATACGTCGCCAAGCGAAGAAGCTGTAATAAAAAAAAAAAATTCTCCACGTCTGGAGCCTTGAAATGCTGAGCTTCGTACCACGACCAGGATGAGACGTGCAACCAAGGAGAAAGCATTCAGGAATTGAATGAAGAAGAAACTCCTTTGCTGAAAATCGTTTCCTCAATAGTCCTTATAAGGACATATTTATCTTTTCAGTCCCTACGAGGACAACATTATTCCTTTCAAGTCCCGCTTAGGGCAACCTTATATTTTTATTTTTATATAGTGGAATGATTAAGTTTAAACTTTCATTCTAAACAAGAAATATTAAATAAATGGAAAATAACATTTCCTTTTGCAAAATCTACCATTATGATAAAATGGCAAAATCTAAAAAGGACAAGACCTAGCTTCGGGTCATATTAAGACCGGCCAAGATGGCAGTTCCTCAATTTAGATTCAGATCCGTATTCACATTTCAATTTAGAAATTGTTCTGCGATAAATATTAAAAGAATCTTAAGAGTGAAACCTAGCCTGAGTGTCATTATAAAGACCTGGCCAAGATGGTAAGACCTATTTAAAAAGATTCGTATCCCAGTTAACATCCGAAAACATGTTAACACTCCCGACAGATGTGATTCGTTGGAAATCACACACGTTATTAAGGATTCTTCAAAAGATTCCTAACCCAGTATAATGATATCTGAATCCTGGGTTTACAATCATCAATTAAGATGATCATATTTTAACCATACGTGATAATATAGTGCCTACGGGCCTTGCTCATTTCTACATGAGCCAAAATACAGTGGTAGCTATGACTCCCTGTCAGAAAAAGGTAACGAACTAGGTTCAAACCTCAAATGCTTTGATTCTCTGAAATCATAGCATATAATTTATATATGTCCTTGTGACTAGGCCTTTTGTGCTATTAAATAAAACTGTTATTGTTGCTTTGATTCTCTGAAATCATAAGCTTATAATTTATAAATGTCCATGTGACCAGGCCATTGGGTGCCACAAATAAAACTGTTAATGTTTTATAATTAGGATAAATTATAATAGAAATCCTAAATATATATGATTAATAAATTAACCAAATATGGTCTCTGTTTACCATGGTTAATGAATTTCCCTAAGGGGCAATTTCGTAATAAACATCCCTTAGAAGGGAAGTGCCTACGGGCTATAGTTAATGTCCTCTGAGACTAAAGACAGTGGTAGCCTACGGCTCCCTGTCGGGAAAAAGGTAATGAATTTTGATTCAAACCTTAATGCCTCGATTATCTAAAGTCATGGCTTATAAATTTAACTTGTCTACGCGACTAGACCAATTGTGCTATTATTAACTTGTAAATTAGGATTTATGATAAAAATCCCGAATAAGATAAATATCCTTCCTTCCCTGCCAGTATACATATTAAGAAGGATCTTAAAGGTACGACCTAGCCTATATGTCATTCCAGACGAGGCCAAGATGGTAGAACCTATTCAAAGGATTCAAATCCTTATAACATTGTAAATATGTTACCACTCCTGACAACAGTGAGACGATAAAATCACACTTGTCGTCTTTATATTAGGAATTTTCCAAACCCCTTGTTTAGCCTAAATGATCAAGAGGAATCATGGCTATAAACGTCGAACATGATGAACACATCAAAACATCCATTAGGACGTATACCTACGGGCAAGGATGTATACATGAAAAGATAGTTTTATTTCATAACTTCTTGTCAGGACAATGACATATGAAATTTTCCGATCCAAAGGAATCATTGATTATGATTTAAAAATTTCCCTAGTGACAAGGCCTATGAGCCATCAAAAGTCCTTTGGAACAAGCCCTTGTGCTATATATAAAAGATGTCAGTATGACATTGGCAGCCGTGACTTATGTCCCCTGCCTAATAAATATGAAGGATTACAGTCCGTTTAAACGCCAAAGATAGTATATTTAAAAACTTAGGCAAAACATAATCAAATAAAGTTAATACTATCTATTCGCCTATATGGTTTATTTGTACCATGGCTAAATAATCATCAAATTTGACAATTCACCATATACTTAAACCAATTATTACTACTTGGTTTGTAGCCTTCAAAGCTTCACCATGGCTGACTCCTCTGAAGCTCACAATCATCCAGTTAGTCAGAAGGATGATGCAAGACTGAAATTAATAAGCACCGGATTAAAGGCTATGATCAAAATAGCCGTAAGCAACGCTGTGGACCGTGTGTTGAGGGATCTTAAGCGAAAGTGCAATAATGCCCCAAATAAAAATTACAAAAAGGTTAAGACCGGTTCAAGCTGTAACCAGTCCAAACCAAGGGAGGCAAAACCCAAATGTAAAACCTGCAAAAGAAGACACTGGGGGCAGTGTCGATCAAACCCAAAGATAAAGAAATGTGGCATCTATAAAAGAGATGGCCACCACTCCCACGAATGTAGGGACATAAAGAATGCAAACCGTTTCAGCTGCGGTGAAAAGGGCCACATCAGTACTAATTTCCCTAAGGCTGCCAAGGAAGGAGCAACTAAGTCTGGGGAGGATTTGAAGGATAAACAGCAGACCGGTGAGAAGACTAGATGCAAAACCTGTAGGAAATACCACCTCGGGAAATGCAGATATGAATCTCAGCCTCTACCCTGTGGAATCTGCAAGTCCGAGGGGCATAAGACCTTGGATTGCAGGAGATTGGGAGACGCAACCTGCTATGGTTGCAATGAAAAAGGGCACATTAAGACCAACTGCCCTGAATACGCTAAAAAGCTTAAGGAAGCTAAGAAGACCGAAGCTGGGAGCTCTCGAATGGGTGCTCAGGAGGCTATTCAGGATGACAAGGTCATAACAGGTAATTTTTATCAATAACGCTCATGCTAGAGTATTAATTGATTCAGGTTCAGATAAGTCTTCCGTAGACAATAGATTTTGTAAATCATTAAATCTGCCGGCTAAAAAAAAAAACTCTAAGTGTTAAATGTAAAGTAAAAATTTACCGATAGTACCTCAGAGACGGCTTCAGAAATATTAGATGGATGTTTTATATCCATTAGGGATTTTTCCGATGTCCTAGATCCGTTAAAATATAAGGACTCAAAATAGTGATAAAAATCGATTGGTTGCCTTAAAAATCAAGCCCATATTGTGGGTGATAAGAAGCAATTAATTATCAAGACTCCTTATGAGACAACTCTCATAATTACATGTACCCGTACGATTAATTAGTATTAAATATAAAAAAATGGTGGAATTGGCCGTCCCCGGAATCGAACCTGGGTCTAGGCCACACCCTTTCGCGCGCCTAGCCAACCGAGCTAGGTGCCTAGTTTGTGAAATTTCCATTGTGATTAAATATAAGCACATGTACAATAACTTCCTTATTCCTTCTATAAGTCACCTACTTATCCTCAATATGTTGACTAAGTATTAGAATCCAAGATTTTACCTCTATGTTTTAGATACTCTTGGCTTGCTTATGTTGACTAAACACTAGAAAGGATGAAGTAGAAACCATTAAGTATATCAGTGGTTATGCTAGAAAGGACATGGTAAAGTATACATCACAGTCATTCGATGGCAATACTCTTAATTAGTAAGGTCATTAATGAAATCCTCAAGAAGGATCCTCTTATACATTGTGGAATGGTCCAAGTTTTAAGGACCTTATTAGAAAAACCTAGTATCCGTTTCGCGAAAAGGGAAAAGACGGAATAAGAATTTTCTGACTCTCGCCATAAAAGTTCTAGATTGTCGACAGTATGTCGCAAATTTTAATACATTGGCTGAGATAGTACCCTATTCAGTTTACCCAAAAATCTAAGCTTAAAGCAAATAATTATTAGTGGTTAGCATTGGCAATAAGAGGGCACACTAAGGTTTCAAAACCTACTCATTATAAATCCATTATGGATCTACCTCAGCTACTCACATTATATAGATTAAGAAACGACCAGTCAAAGCTGAGACTGCCCTAAATTGTCATAGATTTTTCAGCTAAGCCTGGAAAGGCTAAAGGAGGAAATACCTAAACTCACCTGATGAATGCCAAGAGGCAGTTCACGATGTCATCAAGTACATCCCTTATCATTTACCAATGATAATTTCTGCTAAGTGTCCTATTTTTAATACAGGCAATAATAAATCTTCCTAAACCATAAGCTTAGCAAACTTTTATATTATTCACAAGGTATAACTTACCAAGGAAACCATAGTAACCGATTCTTCTAGTATCGGCAAGGAATCCTTCAGAAAAATCTAAGAGTACTCTTTCTTCGCATAAGAGTACGGCAACATATGTTATTTTAATTATTTTTCTCATTGTTTTTTTTTTCTATCGCCTACGAATGTCAAACTATGTTTGATAAAAGTGCCATATGAGGATTGGCGTATCCTAGTGTGTCCCATAGATTACTTTCATGCCTGATCAGTATGGAGGTTTAATACATGGAACCCCTAAGATATCCCAATGATCATATTGTACTAAAGACGACTAGTAGTATTCAAAGAAGATATCCAGAATGAAAATTTGTCCAAGTAAATGTTCCCGATTAAGGAATTCGTGGACTTATAACATAAATGTGTCACTTATTTGACACAAGCAATGATGGATGAACTGGGGCCTGGGATATGGAAAATCTCTGTAGCCTCCTTGTATCTTGACTATCTTCTCATAAGTTTTCCCTGCTTACCTCCTAGAAGGCAGGTAGAACTAAGATTAACCTCCCGCTATGGGCTGGAGTATTGTGAAAACTCCATATTGATTATGGAACAATCGAATCCTTGATTAAGTAGGTTTTAAGACATAGGCTCATATAGCCTGACTCAATCTTCTGAGGCTTTTATATTATTAAATAAGAAAGACGGTTCATTTTGCTTATGCATTAGTTACCGCAACCCTAATTAGGCAACAATTAAGAAATTGCCATCAGCTGTTCCGAATCGTCGATTTGTTCAACTAACTTCAAGGATCAACTAATCCTCAAAATTTGTTAAGTAGTGGTTGGAATAACCATCTCACCTTAAGATAAGCTTATCTATGATAGTTGATATGTAAACATCCAGGCTGCTCCCTGGGAGACCCTGTAAAGATAGAATGATAAACATCTATTGTAGGGGCAATAGATTGATAAGTTCAATTACCAGGATCTAAGGGCCAATTTATTGGTGGATAGGCTTGAAGAAGTCTGTAGCCACCTATGTAGCTAAATGCTTGACTTGTGCTAGCCACCTATGTAGCTAAATGCTTGACTTGTGCGCAAGTTAAAGCTGAGCATCAGAAACCGTCAGGTTTGCTACAACAGCTTGAACTTCCTACGTGGAAGTGGGAAATGATAACTATGGATTTTATTACCAAGTTACCCAAGACAAGGAAAGGAAATGATACAACATGGATTATAGTTGATAGACTGACTAAGTCAGCACATTTCTTACCCTTCAAGGAGACTTATAGCTCCGACATGTTAGCCCAGTTATACGCTGATAAGATTGTAGCCTTACATGGCATACCTGTGTCTATTATCTCTGACCAAGATACTAGATACACGTCACATTTTTGGAAAAGTTTCCAACAATCTTTGGGCACACGTTTAAATTTTAGTACGGCCTATCATCCTCAGACTGACGGTCAGAGTGAGCGTACTATTCAAACGTTGGAAGACATGCTACGTGCATGTGCGATCGATTTGGGTGGTAGTTGGGATAAGAACCTACCATCAATCGAATTCTCCCACAACAATAGCTACTATACCAGCATTAAGGCTGCGCCCTTCGAGGCATTATACGGTAGAAAGTGTAGATCGCCCGTTTGTTGGGCGGAAGTTGGAGATGTCCAGTTATAAGGACCAGAGATAGTCTTCGAAACGACGGACAAGATTGTCCAGATTCGTGACCGTCTCAAAGCTGCCCGAGATAGGCAGAAGAGCTACGCAGATCCGAAGCGTAAAGCTTTTCACTTCGAAGTAGGTGATAAAGTGTTGCCTAAAGTATCACCCTGGAAGGGAGTGATGCGGTTTGGTAAGAAAGGCAAGCTAAGCCCGAGATACATAGGACCTTTCGAGGTTATCGAACGTATTGGGTCAGTTGCCTATAAGTTAAACTTACCGGAAGAGCTTAGTGGAATTCACAATGTGTCCCACATCTGCAATCTGAAGAAGTGTTTCGCTGACGAATCACTGGTAATACCCCATACAGATGTGCATATAGACGAGAGCTTAAAATTTGTTAAAAAACCTTTGTCGATTGAAGATCGACAGGTAAAGAAGCTTAGAAGGAAGCATGTACCTATTGTTAAGGTTAAATGTGATGCCCGTAGAGATCCCGAATTCACGTGGGAGGTTAAATCCACGATGAAAGAAAAGTACCCTTACTTGTTTCAGTAAATCTCGGGTCGAGATTTATTTTAAGGGGGTGAGGATGTAACACCTCGAAAAATTCACGTCCTATAATGTGTAGACACGTGTCATAAGTTTGAACGTGTGAAAGAATGTTATAAAAGGACTAAAGTTGACAAACATGAAAAGTATGTGATTATACGGGTTCTAAATGTCAACAGTGAATAAATTTACTTCATAATAAGCCTACATGATGTTTATAACATCAAACGAATAAATCATGGATCATACGAAGCTGAAAGTGAGAGATTACAAACTACAGGGGTTAAATGTGTCAACATGTTTAAAGATATACCTCTGAGTGACCTTTTGAAAAACCCGAAGCTTTGTAAATGTTAATTATGCTCACTAGAATGCGTGATATAAATTTCATAAAGTTTCGTTATAGTATGAGAAAGTTATGATCAAATTCGTGTGCGAGGGGTTAAAGCGTTAACGTTGAAAGTTAAGACTTTTCGGGTTAACCGGAAGTGTCCAGGGACTTGGCAAAGTGGGTATAAGTCCTAAAGCCCTTGTATATAAAAATAAGGGGGTCAAAATGCAAGAAATAACCTTGGTTGCCCTTTTGTGAAGCCAAGGGACAAGTTGCAAAATAACAAAAATGGAAAAATCAGAATTTCAGGCCCAGACGGCCCGCGTTGGAATCTGTTAAACGCGAGGCGGGCTGCGTCAGGCGCCCAGAACCAGAAAAACAGGATGCAGCCTGTTTTGCGCGATTATGACCGATTCCACTGGTATTTCTCACCATTGGGCGACCCCTAAAATGTTCCTAGACCCCAGGGACACTTGTGGGACAATTGTGGTCACTTGTAGCCTTAGTTGTCAACATGTTGTGGTGTTTACAAACACTATATAAGGCCTCCAAGTTACAAACATTCTTGCACTCATTTCTGATCATCTCTGGAACTCCAAAGCTGATTCCAAGACTTCCTAACCATCCATTAGACACGTGTAAGTATGCTTAGCCTTTCTAATTAAGTTTTAGCTTAGTATTTTAGCTAAAAGTCAAACCGTCGTAATTATGGTTTGACTTCGAGATTAGTCAATAATGGCTCAGTCATATCTCAAATTAAAAGTAGTTATATGTTGGTATTTATGTGGGTAATAAAACCTCAAAAGGGTTTCCCCTGATCACCACTCTAACCAGGTCAAAAGTCGGGTCAAACTTATATTTAAAAAGTCAACAGGAAGTCTAAAATGCTATTTATGCATAATTAACATTGTAGATCATATACAACCTGTTGGATCATTGTTATAACTTAGTAATAAGTGTAAGAACATGTCTAAACATGTTCAACCCGACAATTTCCTGTTTAGACCCGGTTCGGAACCGAAAGTCACATAGTTTGACTTTCACTTCGACTTTCAGTTCTGGCCCGTTTAGGCATGTTTTAGAAATGCCTCAGAGCTTTAATTGGACTAGGTTACATGTTAGAATAACCCTCTGTGATGTTACACCTTGGTTCATTAGTTATCCAATTAATATGCATGTTTCCGTTAATTGCTCATATGTTGACCATTATGCCCTTATTACATTAAAACGTGATTTTTGGAAATGTAAAAGAGTAGAAACTTTAATTACTGATATATAAACTTGTATGCAAAGTTTGACATCAGTTTGATTTGTAGATTAAGAGTTATGCTCATTATCGCAAAATGAAAGCTTTATGTTAATAAAACGGCGTAATTAGCGTATAGCCTAGTTAAGCCTACTTTTTAGTATCAAACTTAATACCCACTGATGTAATATATTATTTTGGGATTTTTAAAGATTTTTAATTAATTTTAGGCTGAGCATAACTAGCAGTCGTAGGCTTAATCCGGTAATTGTCGGTTTTGCCCTTACGGGCCATAAAATGAGTTTTACATATCTAAACGACTCCAAACCTTTTGCTACTGATCACATATGATAAATAAATTATTTTAAGCCTTCTGGAAATGGCCTTTAATCGCCTTATTAAGCGTTTTTAACGCATAGTATGTATTAAAATTATTTTGAACATACCCGGGTTGATACCTACTGATAGTAGAGGCAAATTATAATATTTTAACAGTAATCAAAGGTTGATAAACTCAGACTTCAGTTTTGAGCTTTTCGGCTTATGTGAAATTACCAAAATACCCCTACGGGGCATAATTTGGTTATAATTGATAAATTTCACATATGTACTTTATCCTACTGTTATAACTCATTAATTTGAGTATGTTTACTGATTACATCAGACCTGTAACTCAGTTAAACACATAAACCCTTTTACAACCTTTAAAATGACCAAACTACCCCTACGGGGCCTAGTTTGTGTTTAAATACGTTCGGGCATAATGAAAGACATCTTACTGATGTCACAACATATTTGAGGCATAATTAACTTAGGAAACCTGTATATAGCTCTCATGAACACCCGTCACGCTTATTACGCGTACGGTTCGGGTTATGTAACAAGTTTACATAAATTAGCTGAGACGGGTCAAACCTTAACGGTTTTATCTCAAAATCCAGAATGTGAATAATAAACCCATATTAAACAAGTATTCAAACTTGTCGGGTTTAAATCACATTCTATCCGGTCTTCGCTTAATCGTGCGTACGAACCGTATCTTTGAAACTAGCCGGTCTAAGATTAAGCTTAATTAAAGACCCGTTAGGATTCTAATAGGTTATTATAAAACCTTCGTTCCAGATTAGGAGGACCAGTAAAAGCTACGTGCATTTTTCTTATTGTGATTTATACATTTCTCAGGTAAATACTTTTAACTTATTTTCCCTATACGGGCTTGGGTTGAGCATCAAATCTCCACAGTTGAGTGGGTAGTTGAATAATTTGATCGGCTCGTTTAAACAGTCTTGTTTACTTAATGCCTTTGGGGGGTTAATGACCATGTCCCGGATATCCTCGGCATCATCTTACGAGATGGCCACGACCTGAGCACGGGGTGGAGGCGTACACCTATCAGTGTATAACTCTATGATGTGGTGTGTCTATTGATCTTTAACCCGGACACGATCCGGGCGACTGAACGCACAAGTAACATGTAATTCGTTCACAAGATTATATATTTAAAATAATTCTCCCAAGTTAAATAAAAATGTTTATGCCATGTGCATCCAAATCAATTTTCTTAAATCATTTTCCAAAATGAGTCAGTTGATTGTATTTACCAGTGTAAACTGACGTATTTTCCCAAAAAAATTAAATGCAGGTACTAAGCGAAATTGGCTGGGATTTCTCCTTAGCATCATTAGAAGTCTCGCAAGCTTAAGATGCCTGAAGTCTGTTGAACTATTGTTTCATATTTTATTTCGATCCGTTCTGTGGATAAACATCCGAACGTTGTGATACTTGATATTACAATAATTTATTCGGTTGTATTATATCTTTTAAATTTTCTTCCACTGTGCATTATTAAATATTGTGTTGTTTGACGATTATGTTGCCAACCACGTCACGATAATCCCCCACCGGGCCCACCGGTGACACGTGGAAATCGGGGTGTGACACAATCTTAGAAAAATCTTGAATGAATCTCCTGTAGTATCCCGCAAGCCCCAAAAAGCTTCTAATTTCCGAAGGGTTCTTCGGGGAACTCCATTTTGACACGGCCTCAATCTTTAACGGATCCACCAATACTCCGTCGGCACTTATGACGTGGCCAAGGAATTGTACCTCTCGTAACCAAAAGGCACACTTAGAGAATTTCGCATACAGCTTTTCTCATCTAACTGTCTCTAACACTTCTTGTAAGTGGTGTGCGTGTTCAACTTCACTTTTCGAATACACCAAAATATCATCGATAAACACAATGACCGACTTATCCAACATTGGCTTGCAAACCCGGTTCATGAGGTCCATGAAAGCAGCGGGTGCATTCGTTAGCCCAAATGACATTACGAGGAATTCGTAATGTCCGTATCTCGTGCGGAAAGCCGTTTTTGGCACATCTTCTTCCTTGACCTTTAGTTGGTGATACCCCGATCTAAGGTCAATTTTTGAAAACCAATTCGCACCTTGTAATTGGTCGAATTAATCGTCTATCCTCGGAAGCGGGTATCAGTTCTTTACCGTGAGTTTGTTTAACTCCCGGTAATCGATACACATCCGCATGCTCCCGTCTTTCTTTCTCACGAACAGTACCGGTGCGCCCCAAGGAGACACACTCGGCCTTATAAATCCTTTGTCAAGCAGGTCTTGAATTTGGGACATCAACTCTTGTAATTCCGACGGCGTGAGTCGGTACGGTGCTTTAGCTACGGGTTTTGCGCCCGGAATCAATTCGATCCCGAACTCTACTTCCTGTTCAGGCGGTATCCCAGGTAAATCCTCCGGAAACACATCTTCAAAATCTCGTACTACCGGTACATCTTCAATCTTCCGTGATTCTTTCTCGGGCTCATTTGCGTATATCATGAATGCCTTGCATCCTTGCTTAATAAGTTTGTGAGCTTTCAACATTGAGCACACTATGGGGTTACCTCCTTTTTCGCCATAAATGGTGACGTGTTTTCCGCTTGGAGATGTTAGTTTTATCTCTTTACGAAAACACACGACTTTTGCATGGTGCTGAGATAGCCAATCCATCCCAACGACTACTTGAAATTCCCCCATTGACATCGGGATTAGGTCTATCAAGTATTCCTCATCGTCGATGCTTAATTTGCAGCCTCGACAAACATCACAAACTATAAAACTTTTGTTGTCTCCTATTTCAACTTCTAAGGGCACATGTAATTTCGTCAATACAAATGAAGGATGTCGAATAAATCCATGCGAAATGAAGGATTTATTCGCACCTGTATCAAACAATACACGTGCTGGAATTGAGTTAATTGTGAATATACCTGAAACCACATCGGGTTCTGTCTTTGCTTCAGCCGCGGTAAGTTGAAAGGATATAGCCTTCGCTTTGGGAGCTTCTGTTGGGGATTCTTTAGCATCTCTCTTTCCAACTAAGTCCGGACATTCGGACTTTTTGTGGCCGGGTTGATAACATTTGTAGCAAACAGAGACTTTTCCCGGGCATAGCGAGGCCGTGTGCCCCGTCTTATTACATATGGGGCATGGCTTGTCTTTGAACCGACATTCCCCTTTGTGTCCCTTCCCGCACACTTTACAACTTGGCGACCCACCTTTAGCATCCACCTTCTTTCCCGATTCTCCAGTTCGGGCTTTCTTTGTAGGGCTTGGATTCACATCATGTGCCCTTCGCTCACCTCTTTCGACTTGTTTCTTCAACTCGATTTCCCGTTCCCGAGCAACGTTAATGATTTCGGTAAGGGTCTCATATTTTGAAGGAGTCATAAACTCCCTATATTCAGCGCTCAACATATTGTAGTAGTAGTAGTATATTTTCTGTTCTTCGTTCATCACCAATTCACTACTAAACTTCATCTTATCCATAAACATCGCCGTGATCTTGTCTATGGTTTCACCCTTATGCCTAAGTTGCATGAACTCTTCCTTGATTTTGTTAATGACCGCTTTGGGACTATGATGTTTAAGAAATGGTGTCTTAAACTCTTCCCATGTCATGGTCCTTGCCGCTTCGGCCCCTATTTCATTCTTTTTGTTATCCCACCAATCCTTTGCTTGTCCTCTTAACTGACTTGTTCCGTAAGCAACGAAGTCGCTTTCGTCGCAATGGGTCCTTTCAAACACCCCTTCAATGTTGCCCAACCATCTTTGGAAAATTATCGGATCGACTTCCCCATTATAGATTGGCGGTTTACACGCCATGAATTCCTTATATGAGCACCCTTTACGTTCTCCAGTTTTGTCTTTCATAAGGTTGACCGTATCCTCCAACCTTTTAACTCGTTCTTCTACGAGTGACAACACCGTACCTTGAATCTTGTCTATAAACCCGGATAGACTGCTTTCAATTGCCTTTCCTACTTCCTCGGCAATTATTTCTTTCATTTGTTCGGTGCTTGTCGGCACCGGATCATTATTGCTCCCTTTCGACATCTTGAAACTGAAATGTTTACATCAAACGTTAAACATTTCATTCATGACATTGCTTTGTTTGTTTCGGTTTAGCCAAGTTCCTAACTTGCTTTAACCGTTCACATTTAATGCACTTTCCGGGTTTGAGTGTGTTAACACGCTCTTCCCATGCATAACAATTCGTTTCTTATTCCTTACGTAAGACATAATCTACTAACATAATAAGTTAATTCTTACTGGACGATCGATCAAGCTTGAACCGAACACTTTGTTGACAACCTTAAGCTCTGATTACCAACTTGTAACATCCGTCTAATTTTCTTGATTTTAATAATAGATTATACCATTACAAATAAAGTATTAATTAAATAACATAACTTTCATTGAAGAGATTCATAAGTAGCATTAACCTTAGTCAACTAACGACTAAGTTAAAACGTTACCAAAAGTTGTTTAACAATTGTTTACAACCCATACACAAAGTCTATTAAAGATTTAAAACATTGCGGAAGCTTCAAAATGTAGTGTTCGGTTCTTCATCATTCGCTCGACCGCCATCCGTAAGATCCACTTCGTGACCTATGGTCAAAACCGTTAAAACATTAGTTTTGACATTGTTATATAGTATATAAACACGAGATCCAACATCTAATTTTGAATAATAAAATATAAGTTTTTCTGGTTCCACCGTAACTTACGGTGTCACCGTAAGTTACGGTAGGTCCTGGAAACTTCTGGTCTACCGTAAAACAGGGGCAAACCACTGTAAGCATCTGACCTCTACCGTAAGTTACGGTACTACCGTAACTTACGGTAGTCCCTGGAAATCCATATTTCGTTTGATTTGTTCATTACACTCAACCCCAAATCTCGGATTTCGCTTTTCTAGCATACCAATACATTAAATTCTCGTATTTCTAATATGTTATATATTAACCAATATCAAAGATCAATCCATCATATTCCGAAGCATCAACCATGCCTACTTGATTATTCGACCCGTTTGGCTCGTCTAAGGAATCCTCCTTTGTGACGACTGCCAACGAGTTCCAACCAACTCTGACCTATTATTCAATGTAGCGACATCACCGCTTTAATTCAAAAGAACTCTTATTCTAAAATTCAATTACGCATTATATAATCATCAAAATCTACTTAATGTAACGGGTCAAGTTACATACCTTTAAAGCAAGCCTTTCAAACGTGCGTCCACACCGGTTTGCCCGCTAGATGCCCCGGCTTCCTTTCCTATAGAGTTCAATCACTTTATGTTTAGAACTCTTTGTTTCACATACATAACGCACATTTTGTCATACATCATAATTATGCGTTTTTAACTTAACAATTCAGTTTCAAGCCTTCTTTGAGGCATTTCAACAAACACTATAAGGGCAGAATTTTACATGTTTAAACATCAAATCTCTAGTTTATTATTTAGCCCTAATTTCACATCATTCAACCTTTTTACATGATTGATAACTTCAAATTTTCTGGAATCACTTCGAAATTGTCAAATCACACTAGATTCACAATCTATTTCCTAGTGTTCATCAAATTACACATAACCCACTAATCACCTACAATGGTGTTCATGGATTCACCAAATTTTTCTTATGATTTCAACTTCTATTTGTATAGGGTTTGTCCCTAAACACCATAGTTGTTCCTAAATCATCATAAGGCAAACATGCAACTAGAATTTCAGATTTTTCCCAATTCATGAGAATTTCAAGTTAAGAGTTTTCATTAAATTTTACATACCTTATAATCCTCTTGCGATGAGGATCACGATTCTAAGCTCGGATTTTCGTTTGGACCAGATTTGCACCTCCAATTTGAGAGTTTAAGTAGAATTTTAGGGTTTGAGAGTGGGGGTGTCTCCCCCTGCTTGTTCTGATCGACCAGACCCCCAAAATGGGGTATTTGGTTTGTTTTTATTTGTTCAATTAAAATCAAGTTTCAATTTTAACAACTTAAACCCCTCCACTTTGATCAACATGAAATTTGGTTGCTTTTTAATCCTACTATAAGTTATTTCTAGACTATTAACTAACTAGGTTATAATTCCTAGTTAGTAAATTCTTGTTTATTTATACTTTATAACTCTAATATAAAGTTTTATATTTTCGGGGTGTTACACAAACAACACTGGCGCTCCCCACGGGGATGAGCTAGGTTGTATAAATCCTTTGCTTAATAATTCATCTAATTGCTTTTTCAGTTCTAACATTTCGGTAGGAGCTAACCGATAAGGTACCTTAGCTATCGGTGTAGTTCCAGGAATTAGATGAATCCTAAATTCTACTTCCCTATCTGGTGGTAATCCTGGTAACTCTTCTGGGAATATATCTGGGTATTCTGAGACTACAGGAATCTCCTTAAGTTCTTTACCCTTAGTATTAATGATTACTGAAATCATATATACTATTCCTTGCTTTCGTTCATAGCTAGCAACTTTCATTACTGATATGAACTTCATGGGTTTACGCGGTTTATCTCCTGTAATCATGATTATTTCTCCAGTAGGTGTCTGAATTTCTATAGAATTTTTATCACAAATGATTTGAGCATGGTTGGCTATTAACCAATCCATTCCTAACACAACATCGAATTCAGCTAATTTCATAGGTAACAGATTTGCAGAAAATTTATGACCTGAAAGTTCTATTTCTAATTTTTGCAAAACCTGATCTATTTTAACTGAATTCCCATCTGCGGTTTCGACTGTAAAAATCTGCCTAATGTTTGTTAAAGGTAACTTAAGAGCTTGACAGAATAAAGTATTTATAAAACTTTGGTTTGCACCAGAGTCAAATAATACTTTTGCGTATACGTTGTGAACTAGGAACGTACCAGCTATCACATCTGGAATGAGTTCTGCTTCTTGGGTGGTCAGCTGGAATGCTCTGACATTCTTCTTAGTAGCTCCGTAGGTCGCCTTGGTTTTGTTGTCTGCTGGTTTAACTAATTTAGGGCATTCTGGCTTAAAATGTCCTGTTTCTCCACAGTTATAGCAGATTCTTGTTTTCTTCCTGCAATTTTCTTCACGATGTCCTATGGCTTTGCAAAAGTTGCAGATTACATTACATCTTCCATAATGTTTCTTTCTGCAATTTCTGCAAAACGGCGAAGTTGAAGATTGCCCTGTTCCTCTTCTCTTGAAGTTGCTATTATTACCCACCCGAAATCCTTGGGTAATTTTCTGAGCCAGTTCTTTCTTCCTATTTTCATCTCTTGTACGTACCAGTTCGTCAGTTAGGGTGTTAGCTAGTTCTACCGCATCGTCAATAGTGCGAGGTCTCGCAACTTTAACGATATTACGGATTTCGCTAATTAATCCCCAAATATAGCGAGAAATGTGTACCGGCTCTGGCAAAGCCAGTGTTGGTACCACTCTAGCATATTCGAAGAATGTCGAAGTATATCCTCGACAGTCCACATTCACCATCCGATGGTTTAGGAACTTATTTGCCATTTGATCTTTTTCATATTCGGGACAGAATTTTATTTCTATAAGATTCTTAAATTCTTCCCATTTCATGGCATATGCCTCGATCCTTCTTTTAGCTTGTAACACTGTGTTCCACCATTCTAGCGTCCCTTCTTTAAAAAGATTTGACGCATACATAACCTGATCTTCCTCGGCACACTTACTTATGGTAATAACTGCCTCAGTTTTCTCTAACCAATGCAGAGCTGCAATAGCCCTTTCGTTACCTGCAAACTCAGCTGGTTTACAGGCAAGGAATTCTTTGTAAGTGCAACCAGGTGTTGCAGCTTTCATTTTCTTGAAAATTGGGGCTTGCAGATCATTATTATTATTACCATGATTATCGCCTCCGTTTATACTATTACTAAAGTTGTCGCCTTGTGTACGTTTACTAGGAATGATTGATTGAGGTTTAACAGGTTTCTGAACAGCAGCAACGATTGCTGGAATAGCATTGGCTATTCCTTGTGCAACGATATCCTCGATATCTTGCCTGTTTAACAATTGCTCTTCCTGAATTTGCTCGGATTGATTTACTTCATTTACAGGTTCATTACCAATGTTTGCCATCTGATAATTAATTTAAATAATTAATATAGAATAAGAAACAATCCAATATAATTAATCGCACATAATCATTTAAACAAATAGACAATCAAAATTGTAAATTTTCTAAATTTTCATTTGTTTTATAGATTATATCATGCTTCTATATCACGCCCCGTTTGCGGTATGCGCATATAATATATATATGTGTGGGCGCTCGGGGGCTAAAATGAAAGTGCACTAATTTTAACGTTATTTTACTAATTTCGTGAAAATAACGTTAAAAGAGGGGGATGGTTAATCATGCATCATGTGGTGGCATTGATAGCCGAAAGACAAGGGAGTACATGCATTAATCGGCCTTTGTCTTAATTGCTGCTGAGTGTTATGTGCCTTATGTCCAAGGCTTGATGCAAAACTACTATCGAGCCGGGGGTCTCACTGGAAGCAGCCTCTCTATTCCTACGGGGTAGAGGTAAGGCTGTCTACATCTTACCCTCCTCAGACCCTACCTTAGCTTTGCTATTGGTGGGATTTACTGAGTATGATGATGATGATGATGATCATGCTTCTATATACAACCGTTTTATTGTTTGTTTTACACATACTGATTTTTATTAATATTACTGTTATTATACAAACACAGACTCATAACCCATTTCTCCCTCGTCAACTTGCATCTTTAATAACGATGTTCCCTCTCATCATATTTCCATGAAATTTGTCCTCCTATCTCTCAGATCCTATTCCCAGCATCCATCAGTTCTTCACCAAAATGGCGGAGTTCAGCCATATTCTCGTTACTCATCGGTGGATTTGGTAAAGGTTCTGGATCGAATTGAGGGAAAAACGTTTAGGGACTGTTGATAAGGTTTTGGAATTGCCAATCATTAGTCCACCATTCGTCCATACCTAAAGGTTGAGTATGGATTATTGGTTCTGGGATTGCTGGTTCCAAGTTCATTGGAATGTGGGTTTCAATAGGATGAGTAAAAACATTTTCATTGACAGGCTTAATAGTATCACAGCTTGTCAATATAAAATCTATTTCCTCCTGAAATGTCATTTCCTGGGTTTGTTTAGAGCTTTCTCCAATTTCCATCTGGGTTTGTCTAAAACCTTTTCCAAACTCCATTTCTATTTGCTTAGAATATTCATCAAATTGTATTCCCATTTGCCTAGAATCTTCACCGACTTCTATCTCCAATTCCTGCTGTCTATAATTTTCCCCGGTTTCAATTCTTTTTCCTTCTTCTAAGGGATTGTTTATTTTAGGAAGTCTCTTAGCTGGCTTTCTCTTATGAACACGCCTCCCCCATACAAATCTCTTTCTTTTCTTAGGTTTTGGCTTTTCCAGAGGTGGAGCGTTGAATTCTATGGGTTGTTCCACGTCAGGAAAATACCCAGTAAACTCTTTAGAAACTTCTATGTTTACAGGGTAAAGGTTGAGATTCTCTAGGGCTCCAGATAATTCATTCATGCTGTTTAACATAAATGTAAAATAATAAATTAAAATTTTATAACAAATTTTACAAATAACCCTCAAATATTATTGCATATTCTGTGACTAATTTAATACAAAAGAAAATTGACAATTAAAACATACTAAATTTTATTGTAATTTTATTATTTACTAGATGATATTTCTGGCTTTGTAAGTTGCTAATACGGAGTCATTGTATTCTAAAGATTAGCATTTACGGCTACAGTGGCTAGCATATAAAGATCCGTCCATTTTTCATCTAAATTGTCTTCCCATGGTGATTTACTGATTAATTCCTGGGTTTCCTTTTTTTAACTTTCTTTTCTAGAAATTTCTTTAATTTCTCCTGAATTTTCCTAATAATCAAACTTCTTTTATCAGGAGAAAGTGGTTCCTCGTATTGGGCTTTTCGAAAAAATATTCCTTCTTCAGGAGTTTGGAAGGAACTTCCCTTCTCATTTGATGACCTATCTAATTTAAGATAGATGTTTGAAAGCTTTTGCTTACCCATACTGTAATTAACAAATATTCAGTTAAAAAAACACATAATCACATAATGGTAATCAGAAAAAATTAAGTATTTCTAAATACTTAATTAGCTTAACTCAGTGGCTCAGATACCACCTTTTTCTGTCACGGCCCCTGACCCGGTTTGACCCATTTCAGGAGCCGCGGGACAGAAATTCCTGTGGTATTTTATTTAATTGATTTTAACAGCGGAAGTTTATCATCACGATCTTTTTAAAGCTAAAATTTTCCCGATTATTTTATTTCACAATTCGGGATAAAACCCCGGTAATTTACAATCATATGATTTCACTGAGAAATCTTTATTTTACAAAACATATTTCTTTATTTTTTTATAAGTTCCCTTAAACATGAATAGCCCTTAAGTAGGGTTATTCATTCGACCCGACAATTACGATGATATTTTCTCGTACGGTTGTAGCGTACTATTTCTCAAGGATCTCGTCAACCATCTAATTAAATATTTAATAGAAGTACAAATATTTAAAAAAAACTAGTTAAATATTCAAACGGTTATATTCCAGTGCTTAAAAGTTCACTCCGTCTTCCAACCATCGCTTGCACTTCTCAGTTCACATTTCACTTCAAGGAATATTTTCACACATCTTCCTTAAACTGATGAACAATTTACATGCACAGACAAGTATGTTTTTAGTGAACTACGAATTAGGCAGGGGCAAACCCCGGATTTAAAGGCACTTAACCGACTGCAAACTAGGGTATTTGACGAACCTATGAGCAGAATACGTCCCATATGACCCATGAGACGACAACGGTAATGATGACGATGACTAGAGTAGGGGCTTCCATAAACATGGGAGGACAAACATTCAACCGATTCCGATTGCTCATTTGATTCCACTGGATGTCTTTAGCTTTTTTTTTATCTATATTTTAAGTTAATACCTAATGTTTTATTAGGTTTATGTTAAATTTTATTATGTAACTAGTATTAATGCCCCTGCATTGCGGTGAGGGCGTAAAACCGTGACAAATATCACCAAGGCCACAACACCGCCAACGACCACCTACACTGAAGTTGCGACATGTTAATGCGGAAAAATTAGACGAAACATAAAACATAGAAAATAATAACTAAGTTGATTTAGGACCCGTGCGTCACGATGAACCTATCAAACTGGAAAAATTAGACGACCATAAAAACGTTGAACCACACATGTACGTTGCGTAATGTTAACTTGCAAAATTTAGAACGAAGCGTAAAACAAAACGTAAAAACGTTGAACCACACATGAACGTTGCGTTGTGTTAAATCGTAAAATTTAGAACAAAACGTAAAACGTAATTTTTGCGAAATATGAAGAGTATAGGGTACCAAAGTTGAAAGTAAAAAAGTTATTAGGTTAAATTGACAAAGATAGAAAGCTTTGGGGTTAAAAGTAAAAAACCAAAATAGTTTTAGATTAAAATTGTAATTATATCAAACTTTTTTGAAAACCTCCCTATGCAAAGAGTACAACTACTCTATTCATCACAATGTTATTAATTTATAATGGGTAAATATTGGTTTAAAAATCATCAATATGTTTTACAGAATTTTATCATATGTTTTACTTGTTAAGTGTAAGGATCAAATACAAATACAAATGGTTCTTAACATGAGAAGTGAAGGAAACTTTTTTTTTGAATTTTTTTCTATCTACTAAGTATGAGGTTTAATTGCAAAATGTAAAAAAAAATCATGATTTTACACCAGTAGAGTAATTATGTAATTTTTGTAGAGTAATAAAATTACTCTACTTAAGGTTGTAAACGAATCAAACGTTCAGCGAACAATTCGTGAACCGTTCGGCGGGAAGCTCGTTTATGTTCGTCCGATTAGCTTAATGAACGAACATGAACAAAAAAATTCGTTCGGTTAGCTTAGTGAACGAACACGAACACAGGTCTCGTTCTTGAACGCTCGGTAATATGTTCGGTTACATTCGTTTATATTAAAAAATAATAAACCTTTTATCTAAATATATTGAAAACTTGAAACATTTTTTTTAAGTTAGCTAAAATTTGGACATTCTAAGTGTAACAACCATCAAAAACACCCTAGAACGAGCCTTAATTAAAACCTTAACCGCGTACGATGAAAACCAAAACGAAAAAAATCAAAATTTCCTTATTTTTGTTCCCTCGCGGGCCGCGACCCACTAGGAGAGATCTCTCGCGGGGCGCGAGAGACTTGATCTGATCCAGACACGTGTTACGCCACGTGTCACACACGTGTCAAACCTACTCGATGACCAGCCAACCCTGCGCTTAGATAGGACTTCCTCGCGGGGCGCGAGAGAGAGAGGGACGGGGCTCGCGGGTTGATATGGTTTGTGAATTTCGTTAAGGTTCTGATCTAGTGAACTATCGTGAATTTCGTTAAGGTTCTGATCGATTCAGGAACCAACTAACGAATGCCAAAGTGCTGTCTAAATAAGACTATACTTTGTGAATTTCGTTAAGGTTCTGATCTCGTGACCATCGTTAGGTTTGATATGGTTTTACACTAATACGTATTCCACTCTGTTAAACTAAATGTTTAACTATCAGAAAACTCCAAACAATACACTTACAATCAAACAAGATGTTTAATCATCAGAAGATTCAGAACTCTAAAGTAGATGCTTAATTATCAGAAGATTTAGAATCAGGAGGCTTGCTAAATCAAGACTATAAGACCTACAAGGTGAGTCATTCTTTTTTTTTTTTACCAAAATTGCTTTCAAAACCTCAAATTATTTTTCAGTTATATTTTACGGGGATTAAGTCTTTGTAATCTTAAATTACTGACAGTAAGTGGGGTTTTGTATACATTACTGTTGTAATATCACTTTTAGGTGAACAGACCTAAATAGTGATACATGTCACTTTTGGGTGAACGGACCCAATAGTGATATGACCACAGTCACAGATCCGGTCGAGTGACAACTGAATCAGATAATTATAAGATAGGGCAATTGTAATCGCTCTTAATACTGTAAATTATAACAACGTGTCTTTTTGTATAAACTGAATGAACTCACCAGTGTTTCCTGCTGACCAAATGTTTTTAAAACGCGTTTCAAGTGATTGCAATAGATTGGAATAAGAGTTAGGCTCAAGGAAGTGGCTTATTTTATCAAATAAATTAAATTAAATTAAACGTTATTTTTATATTCGGGTTAGCCCATATTAAAGCTACCTTTGTAAAACATGAGTTTATTCCCATCTGTTTAATAAATAAAAATCCGGTGTTTCAAAACTCTGATATTTTTCCTAACTTACGTTCCTGATGAAATTTTCCGCTGCAATATTTTCAAAATAACCACCGGTACCACTTGACTACACACGGCTCCCATCTAGGATGTGGTCGGGGGTCGTGACAAGAGGTGGTATCAGAGCCACTGGTTTAAGCCATTAGGTGTTGTGATAATAATACCTAAGCTTAACCAAAAGAGTTAGGAACTTGCTATTAACTGGTAGCAGACATGATAATATTTAGACTTGAGCCTAAGAAAAATGTCTTAGTATAAGCTTCGAGATAAGCTAATTACTTGCATGGATAAAGTGTGATGGGTGTTGGTATGCCGTGAGGATGATAACTAGAACATTGCAAGTATGGTAAATAAGCGATAACACTTAGCCACTGTTATTTCTTGTTTATTGGTACTACTTGGTTCTGGAAGGTGATCCGTCATGTGAATACTAATTTCCTTGTTCTTTGATGACAAGCCCTAATAAAAGATTCATTTCAAAATCATGATTTAAGAAAGATCTATTTATGGGAAATACAAATTACCTCTCTGGCAAGACTGGGTATGGTGTAGCAGACTCTCCAGTTTGTCCGGGTAAGATGGGGTTACCTCTCCAGCGAGACCGGGTAAGATGGGGTATATGATATGTCAAACAAGTGACAAAATTCCCTAAATAGTACCATGACCTGATGTCTGACTTGTTTTTGGAAAAAAAATGAATCTTTTAAATACATTAACCTTATGAAGGGTTTGTATATTACAGTATGTGAAATATATGATTGTATAGATATGTATATCTATAAGGAAATCCTAAAGCCATAAGGATTGACAATTTAGGACGAATCACGAACATATGTGTCAATGATAAATTTTAGATTTTCTTATCAGGAACCTCTCGTATACATCTATAATTCCGATATCGAAAACTATTTCATTTGATCATCCGTCTCGTAACTCGTGCGACAAGATGAACGATGTGAACCCTTTATGTTGAGACGCCATCGAAAGTATAAGAATTTCCTTTGCGTTACCTTAGATTATTAACGCAGTAGGAAACCTGTAACTAAAAAAAATCGTGCTAGGCACAAAACATCTAAAAAAAACTTACGCTAATAAGAGTAATTCTACTTTCTTTAAGAACTCTTGCGAAGATAAAAGTAACCACGAATAGATGCACTTACAAAGACTCTCTTCACTTATAATCCTATTAAGATTACCAGTAATAAAGAAGCTGTTACGACAATACATGGGCTGCAAAGGACTAAAGTTGTCCAAACCATTAGTATATATGTTAAGAAGAATGAAGTAATGTATGCTTCAAAAAATTAGGCATTAAAATAGTAAGACCCGATCTTCGAAACACATAATCACGACGTATGCCATGAAATGGAAAGAACTGACAGAAAGGAAATCCAGTCTGCTTCATAAAAAGGAATAAAATAGCAACAATGATTCCTAAGGTGATTGCTGAATTAGGTTTAGATTTGCAAGCCAACCGAAGAAGTGACCACAAGGAGACAAGACAGACCAGCCAACAAAGTTCGTCTCTGTGATGGAAGCCGCGAGTTATGCACGGAAGTAAGACATAGCGTATATGGTCTCGGAGTTCATTAACACTAGAGGCATGAACTGAAAGAAATTCCGACTAACATTTTCCCAGAGGATCTACTTGGACTATCACCCGATCGTGAGGAGAAACCCAGAATTCTGAGACTAGGAACAACACCGATTGTTTTATCACAAAGTTAAGACTAATGTAATAGTTGATGCTTTAAGTCATAAGTTTCATAAGAAGCTGAAACAAGTACGTGCTCTTAGATTAAATTGCGGATAGATTTAAGGAAACAAGCAATCGAGGATGATGCTGAAGGATTATAAAGGAATAATGAAGGAATTTGGAAATTCCATAAGAAAAGAATTTGGATACCTATCCAAGGAAACATTCGAGAAATAATTGTTAGGAAAGCTCATTAAACTAATGATACATCATTGAAATAATAAGGGGTATCAATATTTGAAAAAGAATTGCGGATAAATAGGAATGAAGAAGAAGGTAGCAAGTTACAAGTATTTAAATTATTTGCAAGTTAAACTAAACATTTGAACCCTTTAGGTTTACCTTAACGATAAAGATATCAGTATGGAAATGAGATTGATAACAATGGATATTGTTACCAAATTATCCAAAACAAGAAACGACACACTATGGGTGATTGTGGATCGACTAACCAAGTCTGCTCAATTCCTACCAATAAAGGAAACCGTTTAGTATAAGACACTTAGTTAAGTTGTGTGGGGACGAAATAGTCTCATTACATATAATCCTGTTATCTATTGTGTTAAATCAAGATAGTCATTTCAATTCTCATTTATGGGAAAATTTTAAACCGACTTATTTTGAGCAGTGTGAAGGAACACTACAAACATAGAAAGACATGCTAAGTACATGTGCGATAAATAATGATGAAAATAGGACTATCATTTATCACTCATAATATTTTTCAATAATTGGCCTACAAGTATTAGTGTTACCCGTCTGAAGCACTTTATGGATAAAGGTACCATCTAGTATGTTGGGCAGAAATATGAGAAAGCAACTATCAGGCCATAGGATGGGCAAACTATTAGAATTTCAAATCAGAAAAAGAATACTACTAAAATTCTCTTCGTGGAAAGGAATAGTCAGATTCGTAAAGCTAAGCCCAAGAATTGATGGATCGCTTGAAGTTAATAAAAAAATTGGATCAGTAACTTATCAGTTAAAAATGCCAAAGGAAATGGCAGGTATACATGACTTATTTCATGTATAAAACTTAAGTAAATGATCAGCCGATAAATCTTTACTTGTACCTCTTCAAGATATAGAGGTAAAATAAAAATTTAAGTCCATTGAAAGATCTTATAAGTCAAAAATAAGAATCTCAAAGCATAGAGAATGGTTCTGGTCAAAGTAAAGTAGAATTCAAAGCAAGGACCAGGGTATACTTGGGAACTAGGATTAATGTCAAGGTAAGAGTATTCCTCTAAATTTCCGTATATCTCGAGGACGAGATTTAAAACAAGGTGGGGAGGATGTAACGGCCCTCAAAAACACCCTAGAACGAGCCTTGATTAAAACCTTAACCGCGTACGATGAAAACCAAAACGAAAAAAATCAAAATTTCCTGAATTTTGTTCCCTCGCGGGCCACGACCCACTAGGAGAGATCTCTCGCAGGGCGCGAGAGACTTGATCTGATTCAGACATGTGTTACGCCACGTGTCACACACGTGTCAAACCTACTCGATGACCAGCCAACCTTACGCTTAGATAGGACTTCCTCGCGGGGCGCGAGAGAGAGAGGGACGGGGCTCGCGGGGCGCAGGGCGCGAGCGAGTCCCCGAATCAGCCTATATATTGAGGTTTCCAGCTTCATTTCAAATCGTTCAATTCTTTTCTTTCTCTTGCTCTCTTATTCTGTCATTCTATTGTCAGAACTTCTAAACCCCGGAACGCTGCTCGTTATCAGAGTAATAACTCTAATCACTGACACGGTACTATATCCGATCGATTAAAACCGATCCGATGGATGTTTAAGTGCTGCCTATATTCGGATCTACTTTGTCATTCGTCGTGAGGGTTTTGATCTCGTGATTATCGTTAAAGTTGAATTGAGTTAATACACTAATACGAGTTCCATTGTATCTAGAAATTAGAACTCATAACCAGGGGGTTGCTAAACTAGAATACTTTTAAGTAAACTTAGCGGTTAAGAAAACTTAATAGCTAAGGAAACATTAACAGGAAAGGAAACTTAGCAGTTAAGCAAGCTAAGTAAGTTAATTAATCAGCTAATTAAGTTTATTAATTAATCGGCTAAGTAAATTATGATTAATCGGATAAATGGCTAAGTAAGTTAATCAGTTAAATAGTTAAGTCAGTTAATTAATTAATCAGCTAAGAAAGTTACTTAATTAAATGGTTAAAGTAAATTAATTAGTTAACAGTTAAGTTTAAACAACAAGGCATATATATGAGATAGATATATGTAAGGAATGTGTAAGGAAGGTGCATATGGATAGGAATTATTTAAGGAAGGTGTAAGGAAAGTATATATGGATAGGAATTATCTAAGGAAGGTGCAAGTAAAGTATATATGGATAGGAATACATGAAGCTTCCTAGAAAATGTATAGGTAACTTTCTAGAAAAGTATATGTAATTTCCTATAAAGTATATAGGAAACTTCCTGGAAATACATGTTTCTTACCTATAAATAGGAGCCTAGGATATCATTCTTCCTTGCTCATTTCTTTTCTTCTTCTCTCTATACGTTGGTGTTCTAACCAATAATCACCGATACAATATGTTGTCCGATCGATTCAGGAACCAACTAACAATGCCAAAGTGCTGTCTAAATAAGACTATACTTTGTGAATTTCGTTAAGGTTCTGATCTCATGACCATCGTTAGGTTTGATATGGTTTTACACTAATACGTATTCCACTCTGTTAAACTAAATGTTTAACTATCAGAAAACTCCAAACAATACACTTACAATCAAACAAGATGTTTAATCATCAGAAGATTCAGAACTCTAAAGTAGATGCTTAATTATCAGAAGATTTAGAATCAGGAGGCTTGCTAAATCATGACTATAAGACCTACAAGGTGAGTCATTCTTTTTTTTTTTTTACCAAAATTGCTTTCAAAACCTCAAATTATTTTTCAGTTATATTTTACGGGGATTAAGTCTTTGTAAACTTAAATTACTGACAGTAAGTGGGGTTTTGTATACATTACTGCTGTAATATCACTTTTAGGTGAACGGACCTAAATAATGATACACGTCACTTTTGGGTGAACGGACCCAATAGTGATATGACCACAGTCACAGATCCGGTCGAGTGACAACTGAATCAGATAATTATAAGATAGGGGCAATTGTAATCGCTCTTAATACTGTAAATTATAACAATGTGTCTTTTTGTACAAACTGAATGAACTCACCAGTATTTCCTGCTGACCAAATGTTTTTAAAACGCGTTTCAGGTGATTGCAATAGATTGGAATAAGAGTTATGATACGGCTCCGAAAGGCTCATGCAAGTGGCTTATTTTATCAAATAAATTAAATTAAATTAAACGTTATATTTATATTCGGGTTAGCCCATATTAAAGCTACCTTTGTAAAACATGGGTTTATTCTCATCTGTTTAATAAATAAAAATCCAATGTTTCAAAACTCTGATATTTTTCCTAACTTACGTTCCTGATGAAATTTTCCGCTGCAATGTTTTCAAAATAACCACCGGTACCACTTGACTGCTCACGGCTCCCGTCCAGGGTGTGGTCGGGGGTCGTGACACTAAGACATATTTTTGGGATAATTATGTCTAAGTTAAACTTTGAATAATTATGTTTAAGTTGGTTAAACTTGATTTATCATTTGGTGGTTGTAGTAGACTTTTAGTGTTTTGATTTATCATTTGATGGTTGTATTTAACTACTTATGTCCAATGTTTAAGTATAACAATATTTTGAAGTGATGAGGACGGTGCTAGGTGCGTTTTGGGCGTTTGGAGTTATGTCCACCATGGCTGTTGTGAAGTTTATAAAAATGCAAATTCAGAGATCACGGGAGGAACAGTCTCCCGAGGGTCCACCTGCTCGTAGGGAGATTCTTGTTGGTAATATCGAGCAGGAGGCTCGTGAGGTGTTGAATGAGTTGGTGCAAAAATTTGATGAAATTCAAGAGGTGGTATCGACTCTAAGCAGAAAATTAGATCAAGTAACGGATGATGTAAAAGCGCTCAAGATTGCAGTGGAGCAGTTGAAGAAAAAACGTGCATAGTTCATAGATGTTTGATATGTGATGTTTGTTTGAAAAGACGGTATGTTGTACGTAGATTTGATTTGATCGATACGTCACACGTTTGAAAAGATGGTATGTTGTACGTAGATGTAGATTTTATTTGATCGATATGTCATACGAATAAAAAGACATTAATAGAATTTCTTCAAAGTTTTTTTTACTTTTAACGAAAACAATATATCTCCCATGATCTGTTTCTAGACCTGGCAAACGACCGGTCGGGTTGGGTTATGGGTCAAAACGGGTCAATTAAAAATGGGTTGTTTTGGTTCGGGTCGGAACGGGTTCGGGTAGAAATGGGTTCGGGTCAGAACGGGTTCGGGTCAGAACGGGTTCGGGTCAGAACGGGTTCGGGTCAGAACGGGTTCGGGTTGAAACGGGTCTGGGTCAGAACGGGTTTCGGGTCGGGTCAGAATTTTTTTTTGAACAGTCACATACCCTAGAACATTCAAAACTTGCCATATGGAGCTTCTTCTTGCAATGAGTTGTTTATGTAAAGGTAGTTCTAAATCTTTACTTATTTGTAATGGTTTTAAAGATATTGAGTATGTTGAATTGACGTTAATTGCGCGAAAGCTTTCGTTAAATACGGTTATTGTACTTGAACAAGAGGAAGAATTGGATTCGGTTATAGATGTTACTATGAAGCTAGGTGTTCAGCCGGTTGTTGGCATTCGTGTGAAGCTTAGAACGAAGCATTCGGGCCATTTTGGAGCGACATCTGGGGAGAAAGGGAATTTCAGGCTTACTAAGACACAAATCGTTCTTGTTTTGAGAAAGCTTGAGCAATGTGGGATGTTGGATTGTTTCGAGTTGCTTCATTTTCATATTGGGTCGCAGATACCTACGACGTAGTTGCTTGCGGATGGTGTTGGTGAAGCTGTGCAGATTTACTGCGAGTTGGTCCGTCTTCGTTCTTCGATGAAAGTTATTGATATAGGTGGTGGGCTTGGGATTGATTATGATGGGTCAAAATCCGCTAGTTCTGATGTTTCTGTTAGTTATACTTTGGACGAATATGCAATGGCGGTTGTTCAGGCAGTTAAGTTGCAGCGAGAGTGGGCGTGCTCTCGTGTCTCACCATTCGGTTTTAATATTTGAGGCGGTTTCGTCCAGCAAGTACACATTTCCTACCATGTCGTCTTTTGATGTTCAGGGTTTCGTCGAGCAGCTCCCGGAGGACGCGCATTCCGACTACAATAACCTGTCACAGTCTGCGGTTAGAGGGGATTACGAAGCGGGTTTGGCATATGGATATGTTAGTAGGGCTAGAAATGAACGTGTCGGGTCGGGTGACATGGGTGGTTCGGGTCGAAAAAAGTGA
The DNA here is from genome assembly GCA_030545235.1 of Helianthus tuberosus. Taxonomy (NCBI): domain Eukaryota; kingdom Viridiplantae; phylum Streptophyta; class Magnoliopsida; order Asterales; family Asteraceae; genus Helianthus; species Helianthus tuberosus. The sequence goes on along the minus strand of JARYGA010060349.1, from coordinate 2,654,229 downwards.
TCATTTGTTTTTAACTTCATGTTTCCAGTTACTCACTCCTCAATCCAACCCATATTCACATATCAACATTCAATTTTCATCCAAAATCTATGAATTTTATTCCATAATTCTCCCTGGACTTACATCAAACATCTGGTGGGCATTTCACAGGTACACACCACAATCGCCATTGAAGAACACTTATTACCTGAGCCATACCAAAATCGAATCTGTGAATACCAAGAAAAATGATTGCTGAAGAACAGTTAAGAAATTAAAGAACAATTTGCATAAGAACAATGGTACCACAAGTGTCCAACCAACAACACACACAAAAAAAAAAAACAAAAACAAAAACAAAAAAACAAAATCTTACTTATCGAAGAGTATTGGGAGGCCAGGGGATAAAAATGGATTGGAACATAAGGCTGGTGGGTATGGGGTTCGTCCCCACCCCCGTCGAGGATCGGCGACGCGCTAACACCATCCCCCCCAGTCCCGTCCTCACCGGCTTCATCTTGACGTTGGCTACGGTCCAAAGTTGGTGGGGCCCCCTTCAAATGTGACCGTTAAAAATAATAAAAAAAAATCAGAAGGAGGAGAGAGAGGTATATTATCTTTAGTTTTCTAGATCTGAATTGTTTACTGCTACATCAGAAAGAATTTAGTGTTTTTAGATTTTATTGTTAAAGGGATTTGTAATTTTTGATAATCAAAGTTGCAGGTTGTGTTTGCTAAATCGAAGAAGTGGAGGAGGATGGTTTTAGAGAATTAGGGTTAATGAAGAAGATGATGGAGGCTAGTTGCAACAACTGATGTTTGTTTAGAAAAGTAAAAACTTTAATACTGTGTGCTGCAAATGGTTTTGGTTTTTTTTTTAAATAAAAAATAAAAAATAATACAATTGTTGTTTTTAGTGTATGTTTTTTTTAAGTTTATGTAATGTTTTTTAATATTAATGAAAATATTTTGTTAGTTTATTTGTTAAATGTTAAAAAAAAGTAGAAGATTAAAAAAATAAAAAAACATAAAAGTGGTGGGGTAGGATCATCTAGGACCATCCTCCATACCCTCTAGTTTTGTGGGATGGACAATCATTGGGAGGACTATGATGTGGCGCCTACGTGGCGGATCATCCTCCCTTGGATGACCATCACCATACCCTCTAGCCTAATAATCAATATGAAAACTTCGAACGCGTCTTTTAATTTCTTTCGATATGATAATAAACCAAGTGGCATCAATTTAGGTGGTAAATTGGTACCCGTATCGAACCGGTACCTTACTTGTACCGAATTTTCCGTAACCAATCGATACCCACTTTTTGGTGTTTTCGATACCAGTTTGGTATTTTTCTGAATTTTGCCTTCAAATACCGGTAATGTACCCGTACCGTAATGTACCAAACATTTTCGGTACCGGTACCTGTACGCATATTTGGCGAATTTCGCTACCGGTACCGAGGTCATCCCTATTTTCTACCTAGTCCGTTAAGGCTGGGTAAATTTATCTTTTCAAATTGTAACTTAACTAAAATCAATCTAAAACTAATTATAATAAACTAGTGCTAACTCCCGCAAACTTCGCGGTATTGAATAAATAACACGTTGCGAAAAAAAAACACACTTAAATTAATTTAAAAAGGATTATTGGATATTATTACCTCTAACTATTGGCAATTGGCCGCTGCCACTCCCAACTTTCACTTTGACCCCCACCACTCCCAACTTAACATTTGGGTTGTTTTATCACTCCGGGGTTAACCAACTACTAACTTGGTTAGTTTTATTATCCTACGTGGCTGTTTTATCTAATGTGGCGTGCTGACGTGGACTTGGAGCATATTCTTTTTAACTATTTATTTTGTTAGATGTTGCAATTCACTCAAAACTACAGGGGCCGATGTGTAAATTATGGAAAAAAAACATTTGAAACGAAACAGTCCAGTTCTTCTGCTTCGTTTCTTCTGACCACATTTCCCGGCGAGAATTCCGACAAGTCTCAAATCAGCAAAAAACAACTGCTTTTAGTCCGATCTTCATTGCAAATCAACCTTACGATAAATCCATTAAAAAATAACTGCTATTTTATCCACACCGTCCCCCTTCTCACCACCGCAACCACCACCTCATCCCCCCTTTTGCGATGACGCCACCGTCCCCCTTGTTTTTTATAAGGTTATTGGATTTTTTTCCCTCTAACTATTGGCTATTGGTCGCTGTCATCCCCAACTATCACTTTGACGGCCGTCACCCCCAACTTAACACTTAGTGTGTTCTGTCACGACGTCATTAACTGGTTACTAACTTTTGATCATGTTACTATACTTTAGGGGTGTCTTAAGATCTCTAAAACCTTCCTAAGATCCCTATGACACCCCCAAAAGTATAGTAATAGGATCAAAAGTTAGTGATTAGTTAACGACGTGGTGACAAAATACACTAAGTGTTAAGTTAGGGGCGACGAGCATTAAAATGATAGTTAGGGGTGACAATAACCAATAGTTGGAGGTGATAAAATTCAATAATCCTTTTTATATTATATCTCCCGGATCCAGGTTAAACGGTGGATTGTGGTGTGGGGTAGGTGGTCGCGGTGGATGGTGGTGTGGGGTAGGTGGTCGCGATGGGCGGTGGCCAGTGGTTCTTAAACAGGGGAGTATGGTGGTGGGGTGGATGGCAATATGGCAGGATGATGTTGTGGGGTGGGTGGTGGAGTGGTGGTGGATGGTGTTGTATGTGAGAGTGTGAGATAGATGTGAAAAAATATAAACTGGTTTTTTATGTAATATATAAAAGTTTTTTATCTTTTTGTTATTTATAATATATGCTTCAGATCCACGTCAGCACGCCACGTTGGATAAAACAGTCACGTAGGATAATAAAACTAATCAAGTTAGTAGCTGGTTAACCCCTGAGTGACACAACAACCCAAATGTTAAGTTGGGAGTGGTGAGGATCAAAGTGAAAGTTAGGAGTGGCAGCAGGCAATTACCAATAGTTAGGGGTGAATAAATCGAATAACCCGTTTAAAAAATATAAAATACTACTTAGAATATGTCTCTTTAAGTGAACAAACACATTTTACCTTTAACCAGCCTATCAAGAAGTAAGACCATGGGGTATGGTGGGGCTTGGGTTGGGGCTTGGGTTGGGGCTTGGGTTGGACATTGGTTGACACGTGGACATTCAAAAGTCAAGGCTTCAACCCACTTTTGAAGTGGGTATGGTGGGCGTGGCTTGGCTGGCGTGGCCAAGCCACATCAGCTTTATATATATATATATATATATATATATATATATATATTTATAACAAAAAACTACTAAACATACAACATAATTATAAATAAACATACAAAATAATTATCAAAATAAAAACCTATCATTCTTCGTCGTCTTCGTCGAACCCAGGAATCGTTGAAACACGTTCCACCAAATCAGCTCGAAGGTTGTGATGTATATCCCTTGACTTTATTAAAAATTCATTTGCCGATTTATCTTCGTCTGTTACGTTACCTGGTTGGGGGTCATCATCATCATAGTAGGTTACGACCGCTCTACCTTCATCCTCCAAAATCATGTTGTGAAGAATGATACATGTGTACATCACGTTTCCAATTTGATCCTTGTTCCATAGTCGACAAGGCATTGCCAATATTCGCCACATTTTCTTCAAAACACCGAATGCTCGCTCGACGTCTTTACGTGAAGCCATCTGGACCCTGTTAAACTTTAATCTCTTTGGATCTGTCGTACCGTGTTTTGTGAACGATTTTACAAAAGCCCCCCACTCTGGGTAAATCCCATCAACTAGGTAGTACCCATACATGTACTCAACCCCGTTTACAAAGAAATTTCCTTTGGACCCTATACCATTTACCCGATCATTGAAAAGAGGCGAGTGGTTTATGATGGTAATATCATTATGTGAACCTGGCATACCGAAGAACGCATGCCATATCCAAAGATCTTGGGACGCAACCATTTCAAGCATGATGGCTGGCACCCCGTGAAATCCACTAGTGTGAGCGCCTTGCCATTGGGTAGGACAAAGTTCCCAAGGCCATTTCATACAATCTAAACTACCTAGCATCCCGGGTAGCCCATGATAATCTGCGTGATGTTCCAATATTTGTTGCATGTCACTGAAGGATGGCTTTCTCAAATATTTTTTCCTATAAAGTTCTAGAATACACGAACAAAAGTTATGAAGAGTTTCTCTAGCTACACGTGCAGACATTTTTAAATAGTCATCCATAATGTCGGAACTATTGCCGTACGCTAACTGCCTAAGTGCGGCCGTGACCTTTTGCCACGTACTAAATACTAATTGCCCGGTTACATCAGGTTTTTGTTGGAAATAAACATATTTCTCCTCAAGATCTCTAGATATCCTTAAAAATAAGTTTCTACTCATACGAAAACGACGCCTAAACATTTTTTCATCATACTTAGGTTCCGCTAAGAAGTAATCGCTTACCAACAAATCGTTAGCGGTGTGCCATTCATGATCGATGTACCTTCTCCTCCGTTTAGGTTGTTGAGTCTCTTCCTCATCGTCTTCATCTTCCACGATAGCTTTCACCACCGCCGCGATCGTTTGTAGAAATATTTCTGCACCATCGTCAGATGATGATGACGATTCACTATAACTTGAAGAACTCATGGAAATATTGTGTTTTATGTGTTTGATATTGTGTGAGAAAGATGTTAAATGTGGTAAGTATTTATAAAGTAAAAGATATTTTTTTTTAAATATAGACCCCAACGGCTAGTTTGAAAGGGCCATTCACAACCCGCCATGTCAGCTTGCTCCCCCGCCCCACGCCCGGCTTGAAAACCAAGCCCCAAGGGCCACGCCCAAACCCAAGCCCACCCGGGATGGTGGCTTGGGCGTTTTCCCCCAACCCACGCCCAAACCCAAGCCCCATACCCCACGGCCTAATATGAGTTGAAATCATTAAAAGGCTACTAAACAGCCTTTTTGTATGACTCCGTTATCTCTCCTTTCTCATCTAATAATTTCAAATTTGAATTATCCCTTATTACCTATTACCTACAACTACAAAAGGGTGTTGGGGGAATAATGTCAGGCAGCTGTCTGGCACTCCTCAATTGGTCCAACCAATTTACGATTTTATCCCTGTTTTAAATTTACGATTTTGCCATCAGTTCAAATTTACGTTTTTACCCCCAATTCAAAATAAAATTATGTTTTTGTCCCCAGCTAAAAATTACAATTTTGCCCCTTTGAAATTTACAGTTTTGCCATTAATTTTGTTTCTTTTTCTACCAACCAAATTACGATTTTTCCCTCAATTTAAATTTACATTTTGTTCAATGTTTTTTTGTTTTCCCAGTCAAATTAAAATTTTGCCCCATTGTAAAATTACAATTATGCCATCGTTTTAGTTTTTTTTTGACAAAACTGTAGTAGTGTTTTGTTTTAATTGGTTGACTTGGGTAATTTTTATTCGTGCAAGGCGGCTACCTAGCACACGCTCATTTGTCCTGAAAAATTACAATTTTGCCCCCGGATTAAGATTATAGTTTTTCCAATCATTTTTTTTGTTTGGCAAAAGTATGATAATGTTTTATTTTCATTGGTTGACTCAATGTAATTTTTTCGAGATCGTGTCATAAGTAGTATGTACAAGTAACTGAAATACTGATGTACATGTTTTGAGAAAGAAATATTTAGCTTAGTGTCCTACAACGCAAGCAAGGCAAAATCCAGTTACATAACAAAGTGACGATGTAAAGAGTATTTACTATACCTTTTTTCGGATGTTAAGAGTATATATATATTGTTGCGTCTAGATCCAATCCAAAACGTATGCCTCCATCGCCACCCCAAAATCCAAACTATTTATCATAGGCCCATGTTCTCCAACGACATAAAGATATATCCTCTATACATTTCCACCAAATTAGGGTTTACTGTAACTTCGGCTGCCGTGAGTGTGTTAGGATCTGAGGATCTGCTGATTGTGCTTGTTTGTGAGATTTGAACAAATCAAATAGATATGAGCAGTTTTAAGTGCAGCGGAAATGAATAACAAACTTTGTAAACACAATCAAAGGAGAATATAGTTTGATAAACAATTGCTTTTTCATAAAGTCGAAAGATTACATTAAAAGCAAAAGGTTACAATGCAAGCTTACAGACTAAACTCCCCCTCAGCCTGATACTCCAGAGTTGGTTGCACAAGATGAAAGGATTGAATTGAGGAGAAGAACTCACTCAAAACGATCAAGTATAACAGTACAGAGTACTGTCATATTTATAGGCAAACCAAACCACTGATGTACCTCAGCTGACGTCACCATGCTAGTGACATCTAACAGCCTAACAACCTATTGTTAGGGGAGGATTTTCTAACAATTAGTGATCCTTATTCGTTATCCTAACTGGTGATCCTTACTTCTGTGACAGGTGGTGATCCTCAGAAGGGCTTTAGGATCAGGATCATGGATCACTTCAAGGATCCTCATACTGACGATTGTTTACATATGTTTTATAACATCTCGCAGGTATAACAAGCTTGACCAAGTCTTAGCGGCATTCTTGGAGAATATTCCCGAAGTATTCTGCACGTGCTAGATCAAAACTAGACGTTATGGAGAACGTGGAGGCTTGGCCCGAAAGTCGGAGAGTTTGTTAACTAGATATTTTTCTTATTTTAAAGGGGTAACGAGCTAGTTAGTGACACTTAGTCATTTTGGCAGTTACACACACTCGCAAACACGCTCATACAAGCTCTCGTTCAAACACTTAGCAATTACTTACACTTTTTACACATTTCACCGTAGTGATCCTTGTACCTAGCTCGTTACTATCCGAAGTTGTAAACGTTTATTCATTTATTTGAGCTTGGTGATCGGTAGTTTCCATCACCCGGGGTTTTTTGTGCCGGAGATCAATTCTTGATCAAGGGCTTTTTCCCCGTATAAATCCTTGTGTTGTTTGTGCATTCCACATTGAAGTGATCCTCATTGTTGTTACACTTTTTGAGCATCATACCCCGTAATCTAGAGTTTGGTTGCAATATTCTCAACAGATTTTTTGACCAAAACAGTTTGGCGCCCACCGTGGGGCAATTGGTGCTTTGTCCTTAGAAGAATTCGCATTTCTGTGCTCATTCCGGTTCATTACTACCAAGCAAATGGCTTCCTCAGCGAAGAATGCTTCAAACTTGATGCCTTCGTTCACTTCTTCACAAGGCGTTCCTCCTTTGCCTCCACCACCTTCTGGATCCCAGAAGAATACAGAAAATGCTGCGAAGAAACCGACTCCCATTTTCTCAAAACCACCTACTTCTTCTGTTTCAACTAATCCTACTACTAATGATCTCTATGCCTTGATTTTGCAGATGAGGAATCATGCACAAGAGCAGGATAAAACCAACGAAAGGATCCTCCGGGAGATCGATGAAATTAAGAAACAGAAGAAAACGGCAGAGGATCATTCTCCATTGATGCCCAAATCTTTGAATTTTGATACTCCGGTGATTACTTCTCAGCCATCAGTGGTTCCAGACATTCAATATGCGGGTGGACCAAAAGGAGTACACTATGGAACAACAGCTATGACCCAGGCACTAGGCTCATATTTCCAGCCAGCAGGATCCTATCCCCAGCATATGGGATCCCTCACGAGTACAGGAGGATATTCAGGAATGCAGCAGCATCAAGGATCCTTCTTCGTCCCAGGATCATTTCAAGCTCAAGGATCCTCTTTCGTTCCAGGATCATCCCAGGTTCAAGGATCCTCCTTCGTTCCAGGATCATCCCAGGTTCAAGGATCCTCCTTCGTTCCAGGATCATCCCAGGTTCAAGGATCCTCTTTCGTTCCAGGATCATCCCAGGTTCAAGGATCCTCCTTCGTTCCAGGATCATCCCAGGTTCAAGGATCCTCCTTTGTTCCAGGATCATCCCAGGTTCAAGGATCCTCCTTCGTTCCAGGATCATCCCAGGTTCAAGGATCCTCCTTTGTTCCAGGATCGTCTCAGTTTCAGGGATCCTTCCAGATGCCAGGATCCTTGAGGAGTTTACAAACAGGAAGTTCAGATGTCCATCAAGGAGATTTTATTCCAATGCAGACCAATGCCTCTACCGGTCCCTCGATCGTTCCAGAGTCTCAACAATACGGATTGACCTCTATTCTTCCTAACTTGAATCCAATGGGAGGTAACACTTTTAATAATTCTCATACTACTAACCATGGTCTTATGCAGGATCCAGGTATCAATCATGCCATGGCCAGAGAATTACAAAAGATAAAGGATACGATCTCGAGTGTTCCGGGAGTAGTCAAACCTATTCCAGAGATTGCAGATGGGAGCCACAAGATATCTCGCTTTGCACCACCAATCTGTGATGCTGAGATACCCAAGAGGTTCCATGTGCCTACAATGAAATTGTACGATGGTTCGACGGATCCTGAAGAACACATAGCACAATACAGGGAGAGGATGGAGATCAATCCAATCCCAGAAAAGTTAAAGGAAGCATGCTTATGCAAAGGATTCGGATCCACTCTTACTGGATCAGCTCTCAAGTGGCTGCTAAGTCTTCCTCCCTATTCTATTACCTCATTTGCAAACCTAGTTAACTTGTTTAATACTCAGTTTTCTTGTAGTAGAAAATTTGAACGATTAACTAGTGATTTATATAGGATAACCCAGGGTCATAATGAATCATTAAGGGATTACATTACCAAATTTAGTAAAGAATCCTTAGACATTCCCAACTTAGATATAGCCACAGCTGTTGAAGCCTTCAAAATGGGACTGCTTAGGGATTCGTTATTTTATGATGATCTTGTTATGACACCATGCAGGAACCTAGATGAGGTAAGAACCCGGGCCCTCAGGTTCATTCGGCTAGAGGATGACAAGAGGATTCAGGAGAGGATAACAGGATCCTCAAAGCAGGACAAGCAAGGATCCTCATTCAGAAACAACAAGTTCAGATCCTACAACAAATCTGATAATCAGAACGTGCATTCTATTGATCAAGAAGAGGATGATGAGGATTATCCTCCAATTTCTGAATATTGCTTTAGTGTTGATAACAATGAACTAATCCTTGCCATGCAGAACCTAGGTGATAAAGCTAGATGGCCAAGAAAGAATGATAGGCCAGCTGCAACTAAGGATAAATCAAAGTGGTGTGCATATCATGAAGATTTTGGGCACCTCACAGAAGAATGCATTGCATTAAGAAAGGAGATTGGATACTTGTTGAGCAAAGGGCATCTAAAAGAGTTGTTGGGTAGGAAAAAGTCAAGGACTCAGGATCCTGAAAGGATCCCTGAGAAGGCTCCAGCCCCTCCAGCAGATGCACAAGTGATAAACTTTATTTCTGGGGGATCCGACATTTGTGGCACATCCTTCTCAGCAGCTAAGAGGCATGCAAAGGAAACTAAAATGGATAATGGAGAAAGACCAGTTCGAACATCGAGTGTCTCCGAAGGAAAAGTCATAACCTTTGATGAAGAGGATCGTACTGATATCCAGGATCCTCATCACGATGGTTTAGTTATTACTCTTTTTATATCTAACTGTTTTGTCCGCAGGATCCTAATAGACGGAGGAAGTTCAGTGAACATTATCCAGCTTGACGTTCTAAAGAAGATGGGTATCCCTGAATCAGAGATCATACCAAGATCCTCTGTGCTCGTGGGATTTAGTGGCGAAACTAAGAACACCCTGGGGGACATTAAACTCCCAATATATATTGAAGGCTTACACTCTTATCAAAAATTTTGTGTTATTGACTGTTTATCTTGTTGTAATGTTATCCTTGGCAGGACCTGGATACACGATATGAAAGCAGTCCCATCTACTTACCATCAATGTGTGAAGCTCCCTAGTCCTTGGGGAATAGTAAAGATTGATAGCGATCAGCAGGAAGCTAAGAATTGCTACACTTCATCGATGAAACCAGCTTCGAAGTCAAGGGAGCAATAGCAATCAAGGTATCCTCCAAGGAATGTCTTGGAGGCCAGAGAGCAGGATGTGGTAGAAATCCTCATGGATCCTGATGATCCTGAATCCAAAATCTATATCGGATCAGGGATCCTTGGCGAAATGAAAGAAGACCTCATATCCTTCCTCAAAAGGAGAAAGACTACCTTTGCATGGAAACACGAAGACATGACTGGCATATCCAAGGATGTTATCACTCATAAGCTCGGCATCGACAGATCTTTCAAACCAATCCATCAAAGGAGAAGGAAGTTTGCACCAGAAAGGAATGCCATTATCCAGGAAGAGGTAGAGAAATTGCTCCGGGCAGGTATGATTAGAGAGGTCAAGTATCCAAGATGGTTGGCCAATGTGGTTGTTGTTCAAAAGAAAAACGGAAAGTGGAGGGTATGTGTCGATTTTACCGATTTAAATAAGGCATGTCCCAAGGATCCTTTCCCTTTACCCCACATTGACTCCATGGTGGATGCAACTGCGGGTCATGAACTGTTAACTTTTATGGATGCTTCATCTGGATTCCAACAAATCCAAATGGAACCATCCGACCAAGAGGATACGGCCTTCATGACTCCAACTGGTATATATTGCTATATTGCTATGCCGTTCGGATTGAGAAATGCAGGTGCAACGTACCAAAGGTTGGTGAATATGATGTTCAAGGATCAGATTGGACAAACTATGGAGGTTTACATAGATGATATGGTGGTAAAATCCTTAAAAGCTGAGGATCACCTACGAGACTTGGAGGAAGCATTTGATATCCTTGACAAATATAATATGAAGCTTAATCCTTCAAAATGTCATTTTGGTGTTAAAGCAGGTAAATTCTTAGGATACATGGTGACTAAGAGAGGCATCGAAGCTAGCCCGGAACAAATCAAAGCAATAGTGAACATCAAATCTCCGGCCAATGCTAAGGATGTTCAAAGGCTAACAGGAAGGATAGCAGCCTTGAACAGATTCATATCCAAGTCCTCCGAGAAGTGTAAAGAATTCTATGATATCCTAAGGAAGAACAAGAAATTTGCGTGGACGGAGAAGCATGAAAATGCTTTAAAAGCCCTCAAAGATTACCTATCCTCGGCCCCGGCTTTGATGAAACCAGAAAAAGGTGATGTGTTATCCTTGTATCTTGCAGTATCCTCAAAAGCAGTAAGTGCGGTCCTTGTTAAGGATCATCAAGGTACACAACATCCTGTCTATTATGTAAGTAAAAGTTTACTTGATGCCGAATCCAGGTACTCACACCTTGAAAAGCTTATCCTTGCATTAATAATGGCATCTACCAAGTTAAGACATTTATTTGAAACTCATGTTATCATTGTTAAAACTAATTTTCCAATTAAGAATGTCCTCAGGAAACCAGAGATGTCCGGAAGGATGGCTAAGTGGGCAGTAAAGCTGAGTGCCTATGATATGAGATATGAGCCTAGGACAGCTATCAAATCCCAAGCATTAGCTGACTTTGTGGCTGATTTCAGTAGTGATCTACAAGAAGAAGCTGAGCTAGAAGTCCAGCAGCTAGAAGAGACCAAGGATCCTTGGATACTCCACACTGATGGATCCTCAAATGTCAAAGGCACAGGGCTTGGAATACTACTAAAATCGCCACAGGGGGACATAATACCCCATTCTATAGCTTGTGAGTTCCAAACCACTAATAATGAGGCTGAATATGAAGCCTTAATTGCTGGTTTGCAAATTGCAAAGCATATGGGGATCAGGTATCTTGAGGTACACGTAGATTCTTTGTTAATTACAAATCACTTTAATGGATCATATGCTGTTAAAGGTGAAAAACTAACCAAATATTTGGAGATAGTCAAAAGTTTGGCACTCTCTTTTGTTTCCTTTAGTTTGTCACAGGTACCAAGGGAAGAAAATACAGAAGCTGATGCATTGGCTAACTTAGGATCATCTTTGAAGATCCCAGAGGATATCAAGATTCCTATTATCCATATCCTGACCCCGGCTATCGAGGATCACCAGACTATGGAGATAGGAGATGATTCTGCAGTTATCCCTAGTGAGGATATTCAATCCTATTCAGGATCCGGATCATGGATCTCACCAATTATGAGATACTTACAACATGGAGAGATTCCTACAGGAGAAAACCCTAGGGCTTTCAAATCTAAGGTATCTCAATTCACAATTATGAATAATATGTTGTATAGACGATCTCTTGCAGGACCATACTTGAGATGCATTGAGGATCCTGAAGTTCAGGAAGTTTTAAAAGACTTCCATGAAGGAGATTGTGGAAACCACACTGGGGGCAGGGCGTTATTTTCAAGAATCCTGAGGACAGGATACTACTGGCCAACCATGAAGAAAGATGCTGTGGAGTATGCCAGAAGATGTGATCCTTGCCAGAGACACAGCAATATCCTTCATCAACCAGCCGAATTATTGCATCCTATATCCTCCTCTTGGCCATTTATGAGATGGGGTATGGACATAGTTGGCAAGCTCCCTAAGGCACCTGGTGGAAAAGTATTCATGCTAGCTATGACTGATTACTTCTCCAAGTGGATAGAGGCTGAAGCTTTTGCCCAAGTTAGAGAAAAGGAAGTTATATCCTTCATTAAAAGAAATATTATAACTAGATTTGGAATTCCCTCTGAGATTATATGTGATAATGGTTCCCAATTTATTGGGGGCAGAACCACTAACTTTTGTGACAGCTGGGGGATTAGGATGATAACATCAACACCAGTCCACCCACAAGCTAATGGCCAAGCAGAATCATCCAACAAGATCATCATCAACAATTTGAAGAAAAAGCTTGGATCCAAGAAAGGGAAGTGGGCAGAAGAACTACCCTATGTGCTCTGGGCTGACAGGACAACCCCTAAGAATGCTACTGGTCAAACACCATTCTCTTTGGTGTTTGGGGCAGAATCAGTGATCCCAACAGAAATGGTGGTTCCTACTGCTAGAACAAGTACCCGTGATCCTGAGGAAAATGATGAAAACTTGGCTCAAGACCTGGATACTATTGAAGAAATCAGGGATATGGCTAGGATCAGGATGGCCAGTTATCAACAAAGAATGGCTGGTGCTTACAACAAAAATGTCAGGATCAGGAGGTTTCAAGTTGGAGATATGGTGTTAAGGAAAGCATTTCAGAATACCACCAATCCTGCCGATGGAAAATTGGCTCCAAAATGGGAAGGCCCTTATTTGATTGAAGCTGAAGCAGGAAAGGGGGCATATAGATTGCTAACCATGGAAGGTGATTTGCTACCAAGAGCTTGGAATGCTGTTCACTTGAAGAAATATTTCATGTGACAAGGATCCTCGTGGCAGAGGTGATCCTAGCGAAAGGGATATCCTTAAAGGATCCTCAAAGTATCGATGATCCTTACTTAGGTAATATCCTAAACTTAAGCTATTTTCATTTTATTATCTTCTTATAAGGATAAGGATCATGTATCCTTTATCCATCTCTCACGTGAGTTTAAGTTTTGAAAGTTCAGGTATCCTTAGCATAACGATGGTTATCCACAGAAGCAATCCGTCATATGGGTCTAACCCCAGTTATTCGGGCTTGTCCCCAGATTCCGCCTGTAGCGCACGATGATCCTGGTATAGTTCAAGGCTTTGGGACCAGTACTCGTTCTAGGGGCTGATAATTCCATTGTTCTGGCTATGCTTAGGATCCTACGTATAATGGTAGACGTACCATACATCCGGTCACAAGGTTTCTAACGTTTTCACGTTAGCTAAGGTTTCTAACGTTTTCACGTTAGCTAAGGTTTTGGCATCTTCATGTCACTAAGTTTGGATAGTCGCCAGTTAGGGCCATACTCCAGTTTACACACGATCCTTGGGCTTGTCCCCAGTTATCCTTGGGCTTGTCCCCAGTTATCCTTGGGCTTGTCCCCAGTTGCTAACTCTTTTCTTATATTGGCTTAGTCCCAAGTTATGCTCTATTTCAGGTCATTGAAGATAGGCAGCTAGGGATCCTTGATCCTTATTTCACTCTAAGGTTTATCTTATAGTTCTCCTTATTATGGTTAGGATTCTAACTTGGATCCTCAGGTATGATCCTTAACTCTTTTGATTCTATTCATTATTCTTTTAAATAACCCTTATACTTGACAACTGAACTTATAAATTTTAAATCATGTCATTTTTTAAAACTTATCTGTTATGGGATATGTGATCCTTGTTCATATCCTAAACTTTTTGGATATCTTTTCTAGTTTTTCAAGGCTTGATAAGTATAAACAAATTGAACATTATAACAGTTGGAAAATAACATACTAAAAAGGATAACAAATACAATATAAGCGACAAAAGGTTAAGTTTTTATTTATTAACATAAGACTAACCCTTTAAAGGTTGTCAAAATTACCTACCCGAGCTTCTACCAGCAAAACGTGGCCCGTCCGCTGGGGTAGGTAAAGGGTGTCCATGATAATGAGTTCAAAGATAGTGCACGAATATAAAGGCGGCAGGATCACAATGGCTTCATCCCCCAAACAGAGGATCCCTCCACCAATTGCAATCCTGCCTATTGTCCAAAGGATCATACATGATCCTTAATCCTAAAACCTATTGTTCAAAGTACAACCCATGAAATTGCCTTAAACATCACAACCACAAAAAACAACCATCAAACTAAAAAATTGGGCTCCGGCCTTGGCACGTATATCCATCATCGCCCAATTGTGCAGCTCACACCTTGGCTGCATCACCACCAGCATCATCACCACCAGCATCATCACCACCAGCCTGATCCTTCCCACTGCCACTTGCCTCAATTGCCAGGACATCAGCTGCCTCCTCCTCATCATCCTCAAGATCTGCCAACCTTGCCTTCCAGCCTTCAACATCCCAGCTGCTTTTGTCGAAACTAGGATCTTGAGCTTCCTGGGCCATCTTCAACTTAGTCTGATACATTGTGATGGCAGCAGAGAGCTTGGTATTTTCGATGAGGTCATGCTTTTCATAATCAAAGTTGACCAGCATCTTGGCCATTTCCTGCTTGGTATCCTGGAGTTCCTTCCGAGCATCAGCAAGTGCAAGATCTTTGAGCACGGCAACTTGTTGGAGATCAGCTATTTTCTTGTCCAGCTCCTCAACATTGCCCACGTAATCCTCTATCTCAGCAAATTTCTGCAGAAAGAAGATAAGGCAGTTCAAGGTCAAGTGATCCTCATAAGAGTAGGATACCTAGGCAAAGTTAAGGATCCTTACATCATTGAAGTATTCAAGGAATTGGTGGCGGATCAGTGGCAGCCCTTGAAGATCTTCAGCATCAGAAGTTTTCCTTTTCTTGACACCCTTTCCTTTAGTGGGTGCCCTTGGAATGGAGATGCTAGGACTGGTAGTGGACCCCTTCTTCCTGGGTCGTACGAGATCAAGATCAGCTGTGTTGAATTGGGAAACAGGCTTGACAGGTTTTCCAGCGCCTACACATTCAAAGCAAGATGAGTATCCTTATCCTATTTCAATTTATCTATTTATTTTAATATTTAAACTATGCAAAAGACAGGATACTTACTCGACATGGTAATGGAACCTGAGGATACTTCTTGTGAGTCTTGGGTGTCTATCTTGAATGTCCTTGTTTCAGGATCAAGCTTCCAAAAAGCAGCGAGCCTATCCTTGGTTTCAGGTGATGTGCGGATACGTGAAACGGTGATAGCTGCAAAACAAGAAAGCAAAAATATAAGTTATCCTTGCAATCAAAGAAAGTTCCTGGTGATCCTTATCAGGATCCTCCATCCTACCATGGGTAGCCCAATTTTTAGGAAGATCCTTTCCACCCTGGATAGAATCTCTCTTAACAAAGAAAAAGCGACGTTTCCAGTCTTTGTCATTCTTGGTGACTTTCAGAAGAGGATGATCTGCACCGGGTTTTCTCTTGAACAAATAACGATGGGAACCAAAAGTAGTGAGATCATACAGCTCCGCCAATTCTGACATGCCCAAAGCAATGCCTTCTTGTTCGATGATCCTCTCCAGGGTATACAAGACCCTCCAAATCATCGGCATGGCTTGGATATAAGAGATGCCGGTAAGGGAAAAGAAGGATTGTGTAAACTCTGGGAAAGGATAGGTGTATCCTATGGTGAATGGAGTGGCTGGAAATGCAACCCATGTTTCTGAAACATAATCGCTAAGGGTAGTAGGATCAAAGGGTCTGATAAAGGCATTCGCCGGAAAACAGCAACGGATTCTGTCTATCTGTGCGTCGTTAAAACAACACTTTTCATTCGCTGAGTCCTTGATGATTTTCTGACTTTCCAAAGGGCTATCCTTCTTGTGATCTTTGCCCGGAGAACTTCGGAGCAACATCTTTGATGGAAAGATAAAAACAGAGCAAGAGAGGGAAAAGGATAGAGAAAGAGAATACCTGAACGTCTTCGGAATGTGGATTATAAAGGGAGTTTCTCTGAAAATTTAAATGCATTTGATCCTATCTATATCTCTATTTATAATCATGATCTTGCAGATTGTCACTTCCGTGACATCATCATCGCAACGGCTAGTTCAAAATTAACGGCTATATATCCGTTAGTTTGTTACGGATAAGATCAAGAAAACATAACTCGCTAATTTTACAATTTCACTCCTTATATTTTGGGGGCAATTGTTAGGGGAGGATTTTCTAACAATTAGTGATCCTTATTCGTTATCCTAACTGGTGATCCTTACTTCTGTGACAGGTGGTGATCCTCAGAAGGGCTTTAGGATCAGGATCATGGATCACTTCAAGGATCCTCATACTGACGATTGTTTACATATGTTTTATAACATCTCGCAGGTATAACAAGCTTGACCAAGTCTTAGCGGCATTCTTGGAGAATATTCCCGAAGTATTCTGCACGTGCTAGATCAAAACTAGACGTTATGGAGAACGTGGAGGCTTGGCCCGAAAGTCGGAGAGTTTGTTAACTAGATATTTTTCTTATTTTAAAGGGGTAACGAGCTAGTTAGTGACACTTAGTCATTTTGGCAGTTACACACACTCGCAAACACGCTCATACAAGCTCTCGTTCAAACACTTAGCAATTACTTACACTTTTTACACATTTCACCGTAGTGATCCTTGTACCTAGCTCGTTACTATCCGAAGTTGTAAACGTTTATTCATTTATTTGAGCTTGGTGATCGGTAGTTTCCATCACCCGGGGTTTTTTGTGCCGGAGATCAATTCTTGATCAAGGGCTTTTTCCCCGTATAAATCCTTGTGTTGTTTGTGCATTCCACATTGAAGTGATCCTCATTGTTGTTACACTTTTTGAGCATCATACCCCGTAATCTAGAGTTTGGTTGCAATATTCTCAACAGATTTTTTGACCAAAACACCTATAAACACTGGTCTATACAAAACTATTGATGTCTAACAACTTATTGATAATAAGATACAAAACAAGTCTAACACTGTTCACGTTCCACTGTTGTAGCCTAAGCACTGAATGTTTGAACATAAGTGCTTTCTTCAAAAGGTGATCAGTCTTTGAATGAGCAGTGCTTGGGTCTTCAGCAGTACTTAAGAGACAACAGTAGATAGAGCTCAGTGTTTGCCTTTTAGCAGTCTTTAGTTGTTTCATCAGTGTTTGGTTCATCAGTTGTTCTTCTGAGCAGTACTTAAGAGTGTATCAGCAGATAGGTAACCACTTTCAAGGGGAGAGCTTAGTGTAAACGTCTGCTTATTGTGAATCCACTGTTGTGAACCGGTTTTGGCTTTCATTATCTGTTCCTATGGTAGGGTTCAATCCCAACAATCTCCCCCTGGAACAGATAATGCCAAAACCCTTCATTATTCTGGATTTTTATTCTTCATCAGAAGTTCCTTTGCTTTTCTTTTAAATTCTTCCTCAAAATCTTTGGAACTTGAATCAGCCTCATCCCTGCACAGTGAAAGCTCAAGGAGATCTTGTAGATCTTCAGCACTCAGGCCTAGTGCTTGATTCCTTGATATATGCCTCACTTCTCCATTGGTTCTGATCAGAGTCAATACGTGGGTCTTTTGATCAGAGAGCCACTTTAGTATTTTTAAACCAAATAGGTTTCTTGGGAGAGGTTTATTGTCTGATGAACTTAAAGTGTTTGGCCTAGAGAAGAAGTGTAGAGCAGTATCATGAGCTTCAGAAACTCGTGTGAATGCTTTTTCAATAATCTCATTAGCTGCAGCTATGTCTGCTTCAACTTCTTTGTCAGTCAGCTCACTGTTTGTGACATCTGCTGATGATTTTTGGCTTACTACTTTGACCCTTTTGGCAAGGTCTTGTAGTTTTGCTAATCTTTCTTTATCTGAAGCTATTTTCTTGATAGCTTCTTCAATCTGATCAGCTTCTTTATCCTTTTCTTCTCCAGCAGACAACATTTCCTTCCTTTCTTTTCTCAATTTTGTGACAAAGGCTTCTGCTGTGCTGATTTGTGTTTCAAAGGTCTTGACTTGCTCCTGTAGCTTTTTGTAGTCAGACTTTTTAGAAACGTCGGAGACTTTCATCCTCTGTTTCTCAAGCCTTTCATAAGCTTCATCAGTGTGCTGCTTTGACCATTTTGCTATGGCATCCGCAGTATCCACTTTTCCATCCACCAACTCCTGCTTCTTTCTTTTATGCTCGGAAATAAGATCAGCTATGAATTTCTTGTATTTGTTCCAATTTGGAGCTGTCTTTTTCTTCCGTGGATCAAGTTTAATCTTTTCAATTCTGTTAGCCTCATGCTTTAGTGCAACTATTGGCCAGTCTTTGAATTATGTTTCTTCAGCAGGATAGAACTTTTCTTTCATTATGTATGCAAGGTATTCTTTTCTCAATTCATTTCGTTGATCTGCTTCAGGGGATAGGCTTGACATTTCTTTGTTCAGATCACTTGCATATTCTTCTATTTGTTTGACTTTGTTGAGCAGGAATTCCCTTCTTTCCAAAATGGCTTCATCACCTTGATCCTTGCATTCAACTTTGGCTCTTATCCTTGCTTGTCTTGCTTCTATTTCGAGATATTCATTCATGTTTTATGGAGTTATGAAACCTATGAGAGAAGGAAATTTCCTTTTTGAAGGATCATCTTCAGTGTAAAATTGTTTCATCTCATTTTTCACAGCTTCTAATTCCAATGGATATTTAGCTGCAACAGGATCATACTTTTCATCAGTAGCCTGTGTTGTTTCTCTTTTTCTTTTGTGAGGCTTTGGAGGTTGTGATGTAAGAATGATGAGATCAGTGGTGGATGTTTGACTAACAGCTGTTGAAACAACTGGTGTCTCAACATATGTTGTCATTACAGCTGCTGATATGTCAGCAGATGTCTTCTGCTTTTGAGCAGGGGATGGAGGAGGTGAGGTAGTTTTTGATGGTGGTGATGGTGGTGGTGAATCATCAGATATAAGAATCCTTCTCCTTTTTATTGTAGGAGAGGCTGATGATGTAGTGAGTGGATCAGTGGTAGTGATATGAGTGACAGTAGTTTGTGATTGTGATTGACTGACAGTTGTTGAAACAACTGGTGTCTCAATCACTGTTGTCATTACAGCAGATGTTATAACATCTGCTGTCTTCCGCCTTATGGCAGGAGGTAATGATGATGATGTGAGGGCAGCGGTTTTGGTGGTGTGTGATGGAGTGGTGTGTGTTGAAGAGATGGCAGCTGTTTGGCTACTGACATCAGTTTTTGTAACTACTGGTGTATCAGCTGTTTGAATGGGAATATGAGATTTTGTGGTTTGAGATGGCTGTTTTTCTAGTTCTGGTTCAATATGCAGCCCATCTTCTATTCCTTTCTTCTTCAACTTGATTTTCTCCCCCTTTTTGGCATTAGCTGCAATGGGTGTATCCATGAAGAGGATGGAAGAGGGAACTTTTCCACCATGGGCAGTCTTTTGTATGCTGGCCTTTATAGCCTTGATATCTGCTTGAGTGTCTTTAAACCTTGATTCCACCATGTTGGTCAGCATTTGTACATGAACAACATGCTTTTGATCAGCCATATGTTGCTGTTTTTCAAGCATGGGTTGAAAAATATTCCAAAGCTCATTTTCAGCAAATGCATGTTGTGCAGGTGCTTGAGCAGGAACAGCAGTGGCTTGTGCTTTTTGAACTTTAAAAATCTCTTGCACCATATCTTTAATTTCAGCAACTGAGTCTTCAAGTTTTTCAACCCTGTTCGTCAATTCCTGATATTTTAAATCATCACCCAAATTAATGGGATCATCTGATTTCCCTCCTGAAGAGGTTATACCAATGTGTGACTTAGGAACAGTGTTCCAGAAATCATCCATTGATGCCCCTTGTTCTTGGTACTGGGGACTTCTTTCTTCAGCACTCGATAAACCTTTGATGTTACTGGTGGTCAAAATAGGCTCACTAGTGGTTATCGATGGTGCTATAGAAGAAATTGCCTTCAAGGGAGTCTTACTAATGAAATAACTGTCCAAATGTAGATCTGTTGATCCAACATTTGTAGTTGCTGCTCCACTTGAACTACTGACAGGAGTTACTGGTAACTCCTGCAGTGTAACCTCCTCAGCTGTTGCTGGGATAGCAGAGGTATAAGCATCAGACCCAGTCACTTGTGGAGGTATGCTCTCAGTAATGGGTGATAGAGAGGAACTGGTTTGTGTCTGTGCAATAACAACTGCATGCAATAGGGGTATTATTGATTGTGGTAAAATGATAGGTGAGGGTATAGGTGTTGAAAGAGACATGTCCTTGGGATTAGGACTGTGGAAGATGGAGCCAAGTGGATCCAGAGCTTCATAATTTGGTGTCCCTGTGATTACAACCTGATCCTTTTGTGAGGATGCAGGAGGAGTTTGAGGCAATGGTGGAGATCTTTCTTCCATCTGCTGTGAGGAAGTAGCAGCAGTGGTTTGTGGTGACATTTGTGTTGTCACAGGCAGTTGCTCTGGGATCTTATCTTCCAGAGTTGCCTTTTTCTTGGGTTTGGTGGGCTTTTTGGAAGATTTTCTTTTGGTCTTTTTGGTGATGTCAGGTGTGGGTTTCAAAGCAGTGGTTGTGCTGCTCTGATCACCTGGAGCAGTGGGCTCAGCAGAAGTTGCCTGAGGATCAGTGGCAGTTTCTAAAGTCTGCTCAGGCACCTTTGCTTTTAATTTTATTGGTGCCATCATTCTTGAAAATGTTTCAATTGTTAAGCCTTTTATTTGAAAATGGACACCTTGTTTGGGCAAATTTTCATCCTCTTTTTCAAATTTTTGTTTAAAGTAATAGCTCAGAAATCTTGGAAAAAGAAGAAATGATTTGATGTCAACATTCTTTACCATGTCATTGAAGATCTCCTGGGAGTAGTTGTAATCTTTATTGTTTAAAATGGCATAACCCAGGCATTGAATCTTCAATGGTATTTCGTTAAACGCTGTTGTTTTATTTGAAAC
The DNA here is from genome assembly GCA_030545235.1 of Helianthus tuberosus. Taxonomy (NCBI): domain Eukaryota; kingdom Viridiplantae; phylum Streptophyta; class Magnoliopsida; order Asterales; family Asteraceae; genus Helianthus; species Helianthus tuberosus. Next base: position 2,632,900 of record JARYGA010060349.1, on the reverse strand, counting down.
ACAACTCAAAAGTGTGTGAAATAAAAATCTGGGTGCAGAAGGGAAATAACCTTTTTGTAAGGTATCTACCTTTGATTGTTCTGCATATCCCCTTTTTATGAAATCAATTTTCATCACGGCTTTATCAAAAGATATTTTACCGTTCTGGTAATTCAGTTTGAAGACTTCTGAGATTGATTTTGGGGTTATTTGAATCGCTTTACCCTGTATCGAGGAGTTGATGGCAATGACTTTGTCGCCTTGTTTTTCAAGCGTCGCCTTCTTCCAGAACTCTCTCTGGGTTTGCAAGTAAATGGGAGCATCTGCTGTCAACAAAGTTTTGTACTTTGATGCAGATAATGTATCAATGATGGAGTCGAAGGTATGGTTATCGGTAGGTTTTGTGAGCAAACCCAGATAATTATGAGGAGATTTGTATGGTATCTCGATGGATTCTTCGGCCGTTTGAGCTACCTCTTTTGAAGATGATGGTGATTTTGGTGTAGATTTTGATTTTGACTTCGTCATTTTGATGAAGAAGAATCGGAGAGTGATTTTGGGAAGAAAGGTTGGAAACTGCTTTGAGAAGAGAATTTTGGAACTCAATTCGACAGTGTAAAACCCTGTTTGGGGTTTTGATCAGGGTTTTATTTAGCAAAAAATGATCGCTGATTGTGGCAGCGGTTATTATGATCTGAAGGCCAAAAACTGACCACGTGTCAACCTCTTTTGATATGGATGAAGAATGGAGAACAGTTGTTTTAAGAGCCACTGAGGAATCAAGCATCAGTAGTTACAACGGTAATAATGAGAACAGTGGATGATTTTCACTATCAGTGGATAGCATATCAGTGGATAAGACACTGATTTTGAGCATCAGTGCTTGTCTAGCAAAATGAAGCAACAGTGGTTGACTTTCAGCAGTGGATAGTAATTAGGAAACAGATGTTTGAACAAAGCAGTGATTAGGATAAATGATACAGATTTGAAGGACAAGTATTTCAACAACTATTTTGAGAATTTTCATTCAAGGTTTTGCCACATGTCAATTTCACATTTTGAAGCTTATTCAATTTTCTGACAGTGGATTAGTACCCCAGATGATGAGAACTTTTTGCTAAGGCAACTCATTTTCATTTAATATTCAAATTAAAACATGAGTACCTCAGTAGTTTAAGCACAGTTTAGCAATCAACCTTTGATAAATGTTTAAAAACAAACCTGATTATGATATGATCTTGACATATGTACCATTTCCTTTTGATCTATTTATGAGAACAATAATACCAACAAAAATAAGGTACTATATCCTGACAGGTAACTGAAACAATTGCCAACAAAAACAAGCAAAAGTTCAAAATATATTATTCTTAAAAATGAACAATATATCCTGGTTATTCGAGAAAATCCTTTATATAAAAAAAGATTAAAGGATTTTCTGAGAACAGCATCAAAAAGGATCTGGTATATTTTCAAAAGAAAACGTAATCATAACATTCTCAAGTTTCTGAAAATGGTCAGTGGTAGGAAATTTTGAATACATTTTGACCACTGTTAGGAACCATTTTCTTGTCAGTTGATTGCAAACCTGAGGACACATGGATGATTTTTGAACATTTGTCTAGTCCTCTTCGAAGTTCATTCACCGGAATCAAAGCCTTTTCAGATTAAATGAATGCACATAGTTGCTTAATAACCATTATTATCCTAAACTTTGACTCGAGAGTGTTTTAAGTTTATACTCTTTTTCTTTTGACTTCAAAAGTTTTGAGATAAACACACTTCTGAGTTTTTGTGAATTTTAGTCCAAAATCATTTTGTAGTAATGTTTTGAGAGACTTGGTCATGCTTACACAAGTTTTTCAACCAATCTCACACTACATATGATACGGACTATGTTGACCCCTGATTTTCTTAATGTATTTTAACATAGTTGATTTTGTCCTTTTGAGGAACTCAACCTGTTTTCAACACATAAGATCTGAATGACTAAAGTTTTAATTTCCCTCTTTTTATGTTATCAAAAACACTAATGTTTTATGAACATAGGTTTTTGTTAATCTGAGGTTCATACTTTAGCATTTTAATAAGGTGACATCACAATTTTCATAACAGCAATTGAAATCAATTTTGAAAATATGAAATAATCCCACAGTTTAACAGATATGTTTTCAGATCTGAAAACTATGAGTGACTTATGCATGATATCACTTGTTGTGTGAGATTTATGTATCATATGACATCTTGGTTGTTTTACAGAGTTTTTGAATAACCATTTTGATCATGGTTTACTCGTTACTCTGTTTTTCAACTGAATACAACCAACCTTAGTATCAATGAATTTTGAGCCGAACTGTTATGTCAAATTGATTGTTAGATCGAATTTGACTGTCCAGGCTCTGATACCAATTGTTAGGATCTGAGGATATGCTGATTGTGCTTGTTTGTGAGATTTGAACAAATCAAATAGATATGAGCAGTTTTAAGTGCAGCGGAAATGAATAACAAACTTTGTAAACACAATCAAAGGAGAATATAGTTTGATAAACAATTGCTTTTTCATAAAGTTGAAAGATTACATTAAAAGCAAAAGGTTACAATGCAAGCTTACAGACTAAACTCCCCCTCAGCCTGATACTCCAGAGTTGGTTGCACAAGATGAAAGGATTGAATTGAGGAGAAGAACTCACTCAAAACGATCAAGTATAACAGTACAGAGTACTGTCATATTTATAGGCAAACCAAACCACTGATGTACCTCAGCTGACGTCACCATGATAGTGACATCTAACAGCCTAACAACCTATAAACACTGGTCTATACAAAACTACTGATGTCTAACAACCGATTGATAATAAGATACAAAATAAGTCTAACACTGTTCACGTTCCACTGTTGTAGCCTAAGCACTGATTGTTTGAACATAAGTGCTTTTTTCAAAAGGTGATCAGTCTTTGAATGAGCAGTGCTTGGGTCTTCAGCAGTACTTAAGAGACAGCAGTAGATAGAGCTCAGTGTTTGCCTTTTAGCAGTCTTTAGTTGTTTCATCAGTGTTTGGTTCATCAGTTGTTCTTCTGAGCAGTACTTAAGAGTGTATCAGCAGATAGGTAACCACTTTCAAGGGGAGAGCTTAGTGTAAACGTCTGCTTATTGTGAATCCACTGTTGTGAACCGGTTTTGTCTTTCATTATCTGTTCCTCTGGTAGGGTTCAATCCCAACAGAGTGCTACACCTTCGATTCTTCAAAATGGTACTCGCTCTAAATCCCTCTCTAAATTTATTGCAGTTTTCGTAATTTAACCTAGAATTGCTTCTATTATTTGTATGATTATTTTGCTATGAGTACCTGCAATTTGTACAGTTTAATTTCTAATTCACAGTGGTGTTTTTTTTATAATGTTAAGTACTAAGGGGTTGTTTGGCTAAGCTTATTTTAGTTACTTATTTACTTATTAACTTGGAGTGACTTATTTACTTATTCCTCTCACATAATAAGCTAACCCAAACACCTTTTAACTTTTCAAAAAGTCAATAAGTAAATAAGTCACTAAAATAAGCTTAGCCAAACAGCCCCTAAATAGGAAAAAAAAGAGTAAACTGCAATTTTACCCCCTGAGGTTAGGGGTCATTGGCACATTTACCCCCCCCCCCCCTAAGGAAATAATTGCAATTTTACCCCCCATTGTTTGCTGTTATGTTGCAACCTTACCCCCCGGCCTCAAATTTGTTAACTAATCTCTTGACTACCACCTGAAATGACTATAATGCCCTTTCATATTACCCCCCTGTGTTTTGTGCACTCTGTGATATTACCCCCTGCCACCACTGCCACCGCCATTCACCACCACTGCCACCTCCAGCCACCACGACAACTTAATATCCCTTTCATATATAACACCACCACTACTTCCGCCATTCACCACCACTGCCACCTCCAGCCACCACCACTGCCACCTCCAGCCACCACCACAACCACCACTGTTCACCCTAAAGATCTACAGTTTACATTTACATAACAGTACTTTTAGAAGAATATGAATCTGCAGCTGAAAAGGGTTGTTTATTTAAACGAATATAACAGAATGGTGACATTATCATAAATAACATAACATCAACAAATTGTAAATAACTAAACAATGCAAACCTTAAACTGTAAACTAATTATAACAGAATGGTGACATTATTATAAAGATCTATGAATCACCATTCACCGATTGATAAAATGAAATAACTATTCTGCATACATACATCTCGAAACTAATGACGGGTAAATTAATGACCGGTTACCATTTTTCTATCCATTCCCTCAGTCATCAGCAGCTTTATGAACAAACTTAAAGCTAGATTACTTTTTTGATTCCATCACAACCCATTACCAAACTTGGGAGATTTGCAAACACTATAAAACCCAAATCATTCAAACACTATTTTACGTAGATGAATCGGTTGCTGATTATTTGGCTTTGATGGACGGGATTACCGAAGCTGCACGAAATGACATCAAAAGGGTATTTGCATTTACCGACTCCACGACCTTATTTGATCAGGTAATAGAGTCAATCGAAGTCTTTGGAACACATTTTAGAACGAAATGTTCGAAATTTTCAACGTGTTCTAATATTCTTTGCTTCAATGCCATTAGAAGTGGATTCTCGAGTGTTTCCTTGGTTGTAATCTGACAGAAAATCACTTATTCGGAATCAATAAACGGTGCATAAAGAGTGCAAAATCAAATTAATGGATGCTCTGTTTTACCATTTGAAGTGTTTGATGCAAAATGGGTGCTCTGTTTTTCCATTTTTGGTTCTTGAAAGCTTCATCTTTAAATATATTTCTTTCTTGTTTCTTGATGATCTGAAAATCTCCATTTTTGAACTATTTGAAGTTGAATCGGTGACTAAAATGGGTTTGATTTCGGTTTAATATTTTGTTGATGAAGTGGAAATCAAGAAACCAAAAACTTTATCTGTTGGAGGGTGGTGGTTGTGGTGGTGAATGGCGGTGGCAGTGGTGGTTGTGGTGGTGGCTGGCGGTGGCAGTGGTAGTTGTGGTGGTGAATGGCGGTGGCAGTGGTGGCAGGGGGTAATATCACAGAGTGCACAAAACATAGGGGGGTAATATGAAAGGGCATTATAGTCATTTCAGGTGGTAGTCAACAGATTAGTCAACAAATTTGAGACCGGGGGGTAAGGTTGCAACATAACAGCAAACAGTGGGGGGTAAAATTGCAATTATTTCCTTAGGGGGGTAAAGGTGCCAATGACCCCTAACCTCAGGAGGTAAAATTGCAGTTTACTAAAAAAAATCAAGTTTAAATGGTTTAAAACCTCAAGGACTAAAGATGTAAAACTCCAAAAGTAACAAAAGAAGATCATCAGACCATCTCTCCTTATCTCGTCCGGATTTAACGGGGATATTCCGGCAACTCCGAAATCGGTTGATCTCTTCGTTTTAGCTCATATTTCTTTCTTTCGATAATCCTTATCTCTACATAATCTCAACCTAATACCGATGTTTTATCCCGTTTTCGTTGCACATTAACGCTTATCCGACCCCATACGAACTGACCATAACTTGAAACAACTTCTGTTTATCTCTCACGAACCCGCCGGAATAAAGGTCATCTCCGGCCGTCTTTCAAATCGTGTCTAACCGAGCTCGTTTGGTATGTTTCTTGTATGCTTTTTAGTTTTTATTCATTACACAAAAAAAAAAGGCCTTAGCTAACTGTCCATAACAACGTATGCTTCACGAAGTGAACAGGAATTAAAGCTGTGATGAGAGAATCAAATTTTGATGTGTTCGATCCTAGAACGGTGGTCATGGATTTTCCGGAAGATGAAGATGGCTTCGACCACGGTGACTTCCGTTTTGCCTTCAACAATAGCAACTAGTTTAATACCCGTCCGGTGGACGGGTTACGTTGAACAGCGTAACAAACAAAGCTCATCTATATTAAGTGTACATAAATTTAAACAACTTTGCACACAAAAGCATCATTCTTTAATTTATAAAAGGAAAACGAACATCCAATTTACAATCACAAATCCATAGAAAATAAAACTGATAGAGTAATGAAACATGAAAGTTAATGACAAGATCATCTCAGGATATGCCGTATGTTTCCTAGTTTACTTCTTGAAAGTAAATGAAAAATTTACCTCTTGACCCGTCCATGCCTTTATTTATTTTGTTAACGCCTCCTGGTTCATACGACCCGTATCATCCCAGGGTCTACCGTATGGGTCAATTCATATAGACCTGCTCGTAAATATGAGTTAATAACTTGACATGAAATCATATATTATGGGTCAGGTCCCGAAATCATATATACCCGAAGCCCCACGGGTATGGGACCGGGTATGAGATTAGTTTTAAAAAATTTCGCAGGTATGGGTCAGGTCCCGAAATCATATACCCGTTACCCGAAGCATATACCCGAGTATATTTTATTTTTTATTTTTATTTTACCTTAATTATTATCTATTAGTTATTTATTTTAGTAGATTCATTCATATTTTAATCCCGAGCATCACACAACTCTAGTTTATGCCACTTTTTTCTATTTTTATTATCCCAATAATTTTGTGAGCCATTATTTTTAGCTGAGTTGAGTTTGCCATTTTAGGACACTTGATAACATATATTTGTTATTGCACAGCTTGAAAAAACACCTCTGTAACTTTTTCATAGCTTAAACATTTATGTTTTTGCATCCTTTTAGTCATAAAACAAATATAACGATAATATTTATCAATAATAAAACTTATATGTATTTAATGTATCCTATTTTCTTTTTTATCTTAAATAAAAACATTATTTGTTTAATAAAAAAAGCCAAAGTGTGTGTAAAGCTTCATTAAAAAGGGTTCATATTTGTTTGAAAATCAAAATCATTCCTAAGATCTTGCTGAGTTTCAAAATCTAAATCACTAAAATCATGCTTTAGAATTCACAAATTTATTTTCATTATCTACATACTAAACTAATTATATAAAGTTGGACGGTATGGGGACCGTCCACGTCCCCCTCTCCATTTCATGCCTTCCGTCGCCGTTCCTCTAGCGTCGCCAACGTCGGGGTCTCGACGGCAAAGACGCCCCTCCCCCTCTCTCACACACCTATACATACAATATATACATATATATATTAGGCTCATCCCCCCATTTCCTTAGCTCCATCCTCTTTGCCCCATCCTCACACCCGATCTATGTGACGCTTACGTGGTGGATCATCCTCCAAGGATGGACCATCACCATACAGTATAGCCTAAGGGTATTTGGAAACTTAGCATGGAACTGCATTGGAACCTCACCTTTAGTTATGAAATCATAGAAAGTTTCACACAAAAGAAACTGGAACTGCATCAAATAATTAATTGTATTAAAATTGACAGCCATAACCTTAAACAGTCTAATAAATCTGACCCCCGTGAAACCCAAGACCGACTACTTCCTTTCAGTCCGGTTATAGGTTATGATACTTAGAGTTTAACGTGCTGGTTTCGCACCAGTTCCGACCCATTAATAACCTCTACTTGTCCGTAAGTCTTTGCTACTGTTTCAACCCTTCTCTAGTCCGCCTCACCACAGCCGAATAAGTTAACAAATCCACCAGCTTCTTACTATCCTGTAGGTTGTTAAAAATCATTAGAAGATCAAACGATTTTGCGAACCTGAAATAGTTGTACTAAAAATATAGCCAGAGATGAGAGAATCCTTACTTGTGCTCAAATGGCAGTTTCAAAATCATTTGGTGAAGCTCTAAACTATGCTTCTACCACAATTTACTATAGTGGATTCGTTTAGACTTTAGAGGACCTGCAATGTGTATATTGCATTTTTATAAACAAAATTCATGCACAAACATATTACTCGCAACCAGATTGTCACATGCAGTTGCTAACCCACAAGTACCATCATTTCAATCCTCTACCAGTCATATATTGAAATTTAAACCATGAATTTACACTATTGCTGCACAACATTCTACCCGTAAAAATAATTGAGCCACCTTAATATAATAGAATCATATGATCAGAAATGACTTACAATAAGTTCAGGCTTGATGCTACCAGATCTTAACATTGTAGTTAGACGTTAGTCATGCGTGATGAAACCACACAGTAACTTGCAGAAAGTTACATTATTACAATTGCTGGTATCAATTATGATTTACAGATATCCATATAAAACTGGTGGTATCAATATATTTGCTTTAAGCCCATGAAATTTTGCAATTTATATATCTACAATGATTAAAAGAGTTACGTAGAAACAATATTTGAACAAAAAAGCAGTAATGAATGATGCTCACCGGTGATGATTACGAACGACGACCACTTTGTAACGGTTCCGCCGGACCGTGTTCCATGCGCTAGGCCTCTGTGACATGATTAATAGCTAATTGAAATCACTGAACTAAAAAAATAAAAACCTAGATATGCAAATCAACACAAAACCGATCAATAACTATGATGCATACACAAGCAAAACATATAAATGGATGAAAAATGAGAGAACCGACACTACATAGATAAGATGAAGACGAAGATGGATGGATGGCTGGAGAGTGGAAAGGAGGCAGTCGAGCGAGTTCTCGCGGTGATAAGGGTTTTTATTTAGAGAAATCAGGGAAGTTATAGGCGGCAAACATGGGTGGGGAGAGAACGTGTGCTAGTAACTACAAGATTTTTAAAGAGACTACAACTGCTCTTCAAGAATAAAAGATTGAATTTAAACGATTTAGATTAAAAATTGGGGACTTTCAATGGACAGGATCAACTCAAAGATCAGTTGAGATTAATGGGCGGTTGACAGTTTACAAGGATTGTAGGAGGCTTTGAGTTGAGGAGATCATGGGCAGCAAAAGGTGGACTTAACCACCAGCTAGAAAAACCGTAAAGAACCGCCTAGGAGAAGGTTGAGTCATGGAGATGATGGGCAGAAAAAGGTGGAGGTAACCACCTGTTGGGGAAACTATAAACAACCGCTCTCAACCGCCATGTGGGCAGTTTTTTTTGTGAGTTTAAAGGGCTGAGATTTAATCTCAGCATGATCCGACGGTGGAGATTGATTTGGAAGGTGGTTAGACTTAATGGGTTTAATATATATATATAATTTCTCCGATCGTGTTCTGCACATTTATATCTCTTCTGACCCGATTGACTCTACACAATCACCACCAGGTATCGCTTATTCTATATACACTTAAAAGGCTATGTCGGCTGACCACTCCGACATAGCCATTTGTCCTCTTATGAGTGGTCAAAATAATTTTTCGATTTTAACCCTTAACTTTTCTACTTTACGTGTTTAGTCCTTTTATTATAATTATCATAATATACATGTTTAGTCCCTCTACTTAATAAACTTTATTCCTCATTAGTTAACTTTGCTAATATACATGTTTAGTCCCTCTACCTAATTTACGTGTTTAGTCCTTCTATTATAACTATCATAATATACATGTTTAGTCCATCTACTTTAACTTTGATGTCCTTCTACTCTACCTTTCCTAATATACATATTTAGTCCCTCAACTTAATAAATTTGATTCCCCATTAGTTTACTTTGCTTAGGCTATGGGGTGTGGATGGAGCCCCATGGAGCTTTATAGGTGCCAACTAGGAGCCACGTCATCGCCATGTCAGCATGGGGGCTTTATCATGCCCCCCTTTAATTTGGAGGGTGTGGATGGAGCCCCGTGTCATGATTACCTAATTATTTTTTATTTAAATATTTTTTTTAAATTAAATGACAATTTTAATAACTACAAAATTAAAAATAAAAACATAATTTCATTTAAAAAAAAACATTACATACTAGAAAACATAGTAGAAAAAAATACAACAAAGTCATAAAAAAAAAGGCAACATAGTTAAAAAAACTACATATATTTGGCCCGAATTTGTGCCTTACGAGCCTCCAAAATGACTCGGTCCTCCTCCGATACATGTGACAGATCCCTTGCGAGAAAGTCCATGTCTCTCGCAATTTGTTTCTCCATTTTCATTTCTTGTTGTTTTTCCCAAATGGAGATTATTTGCTTCAGATCTGCCTGGAACTCGGTAATCTTTGACGGGCCATCTGATTTAGTAGACTTTCCACGTGCCTTTGCCTTGGCTTTACTTTTATCCCTACCAGTTGGACGAGGCAGCTCTTGGGGTTCTTCAAACTCGTCGGTTTCCTCGTTTAGATTAATTACTGTACGAGCATCTGACCCAGAAGGTTCGGTGGTGGATGTCGATTTGGACCGTTTGGATCTAGGGCGGGTTGGGTCGAACGGTGGCACAAGGTGCCACTTTGGATATTTGCGAAGAAGCTCCCATGTGGTTACTAGGTTAAACATATGCCCATGTTGCATTCTATACTGGGTGTGGGCTTCGGTCATGATATCGACATCATTCGCACCACTTTTCCTTCGAGTGTTATTGACGAGGTTATTGTATATGCTATTGAAGTTGCTAACCTTCGTCCTCAAAGCCCCCCACTTTCCCGAAAAAGAGTCGGGGGTTCGATACACGCCACGACCCATTGCGGCGAAAAACTTATCGCGTATACGACCTCAAAATGCCTTTATGTCTTGGTCGTCTCCTAAAAAAATTATTATTTAGACAAGCATAAAAAAATTATTTACACAAAAAAAATAGTATTTTAGACAAGCATAAAAAATTTATTTACCAACAATCTCGTCCTCCGACACGTTGAGCCAAGCTTTTGCCAACTCGAACTCTTCCTTAGGCGACCAAAATTCTATCTTCTTTGTCGCACGTTTTTCAGTCTCATCCTTCTTTTTATGGCTTCTTTTTTTGATAGAAGAGGATTCGACTTGGGTTTCGGGAACGTATTCCGGTTCGCTTGTGTCTTGGGCGGGTATGTTTGGTGGTGACATGTTTGGCGGTGACATGTTTGGCGGTGACATGTCTGGCGGAAAAAAAGGGGGTTGAGAATAATACCCGAAATATGGAGGAGGCATCGGTTGAGTGGTGGGATGAGGAGAAGTTGGTGGCATTGGATAATACCCAAACTCCCCCGTACGCGGGTCTCGGCGATAGCGGTCCTCTTGCTCGTTGTTTTGCAAAGTTTGCCAATACGGATTGGTCGGATCCCATGGGTTGTTTGGGTTGTTAGGAAACATTGTTGGAAGTTTTAAGAAAAATGAAGAGAGTTGTATAAAAAAGGAGGTAGAGAGTGAAAGGAATGAAAGTAGAAGGAGTGATTTATAGTGTGATTTTATAAATAAAGTAAAAAAGTTTTTTTTTTTTAATTCTGACCGTTCAACGGTCCACAAAATCAAAATGCCTCGGTCCCTGTGCGTTACCGCTCGCCATAGCGGTGGCGGAGCATGTATGGCGCCCCGGCTATGGCGCCGGCGGTGTGGGTGAAGTCAGAGGGGGGCGCTATGGTGGTCGATGTGGCGGAAGGGTGGCGCCCCACACCCTCCAGCCTTATATACATGTTTACGTTTTCTAAATACTTTTCTAATTTTTCTAGTCAATGTAAGACTCGTGTCGACATACTTTTGTTTCAGATCAAAAACCGTGTCACCCCGCCGCGAAGCGTGGGTGCAACACCCTAGTTATTATTATTATTATTATTATTATTATTTAGAGTAAACTTCTGTTTTGCTCCCTGTGGTTTGGTCACTTTAACGGTTTTGCTCCAAATCTTTAAAAATAGCCATTTTACTCCCTGATGTTTCGGTTTTTTTGCCAGTTTGCTCCCCGCCTCTAACTCCATCCAAATTGTTTGTTTTTCCATTTTGCTCCCCGCAGGGAGCAAACTAGTAACAAAACCAAAACATCAGGGAGTAAAATGGCTATTTTTAAAGGTTTGGGGCAAAACCGTTAAAGGGACCAAACCACAGGGAGCAAAACGGAAGTTTACTCTATTATTTATCTTCAATGGATTTATAATAAAATTGAATATGTGAGTTTTTATTAGGCTCGAATCACCCACAAAAGCACAAATTAGAACACTGCTTTTTTAAAACAAAAAAATTGGAAAATCATATGCCACCAAAACTTTAGATTTTTTTTCATGAAAACATGACCTTTTTTGGGTCAATCAATGTTGTCATGGGTTGTGTATGGGGTTGACATGTTTAATCTCTAACTAAAATAAACCGGTTCATGTATTGACCACCTGCAGTTATCCCTTATTTTTTTTATTTACATTGATGTTAGTTTAGATACTGATTCTACTTCATGCGTTTCAAACCAGTGGTTAACTAAACGGGTAGTCACGGTTTAGGTATCAACCACCTATCGTTATCTCATATTTTTTTATATAAAGTTAGTATAAGTTTAAATATAGGTTATGTTTTATCTGATTCAAATTGAACTATGGATTGTTGAACAGGAAGAGTTAAAAGCTTTCATATTAGCTCCCAAATTTTAGCTGCAAAAAGTCCATTTTTCTACAAGGTGATTTCTCTTGAACTCTCGACTTCATGATTTCGTTATATTATTTATGTTCTCATTGTAATTCTACAAGGTGATTTCTCTTGAACTCTCGACTTCATGATTTCGTTATATTATTTATGTTCTCATTGTAATTTTGTGCAGCTCTTTTCAAACGGAATGAGAGAGTCAAAGCAATGCCATGCAACCTTACGAATCAATGCCTCAGGTTTCTAGTAATTTCTTATTTTGTTTTACATTTGTGTGTACTTTATAGTCTCTTACATCTTGTTTTGGAACAGAGGAAGCTGGTCTCATGGAACTATTGAAGTTTATGTACAACAACAATTTGACGGTTACAAGTGCTCCTGCTGTGCATGATGTACCAATGCTTGCGGACAAATATGATGTTGCGTCATGCATAAGACATTGCAGGCGTTTATTAAGAAATCTAATGATCACGACCCCTGAAATTGTACTCCTTTATCTTGGTTTGCCTTCTAATGTTTTGATGGCGGAAGCACTTCACCCACTAACTGTTGCCGCGAAGCAGTTATATGCCGTCCATTACAAAGACATTACCAAGTAATTAAGCTCCTCACAACAAATCTTTAGTTATTAGTGAATAATCTAACAATTCTTAATAATGGCAGGTTTGAAGATGAGATTCTTAGGTTGCCACTTGCTGGTGTTTAGGCAATTATAGCTAGTGACGATCTATAGGTGACATCAGAATGACGTTTACTTGTTTGTCCTCAAATGGGCCCGGTCCCAGTACCCTAACATAGAGAACCGTCGTAAAATCATCATGAATCGACTTGTAAAGTTTATTCGTTACCCTTACATGACATATGATGAGCTTCGGGAATTCCTGTATACCAAAGAGTTTGAGCGTATGTTTGCGGTTTTGGCAACATGTGAAGCAGTTGCTTTCAAAGAAAATGCCCGAGATCCGGATTATATCAATGGAATTAAATTCCATCGGTTCGTGGAACGGGAAGCCTACAAGTATCGGCCCGTTAAGACACGTGTGCAAGTTCGTTTCCATTGGGCATGGTTTATTCTGAATCGTATAGCTTGGGTGATCTGTTTAACTTGGGTGATCAAGAAATTATCACTTGGAAATGCAAATATGCTAGACGATTTAATGTATAGTCTTTTGATAATTTATTGTTATCTTTTTATCTTTAGTTGAATACTTATGGTTATATGCTTTTAAATTTCATTAAGCACATAATTTCTTATTTTCAAAATTATACTTAACAAATAAGTTATTACTTTAAAAATTTTACTTACATCAGGCCTTTGATCGAACACCCAAAGCACAAGATTGAACGTACTGTTCAACTCTTTTAGTAATTTATCAATGAGAGCACACCAATACAATAACCTTAACCCTGTATTTGTAACAACCAGTATTTTTTTCTAAAACGCAATGCACCAAAAACACAAAGAAATTTCTTACTTCTAAAACGCAATGGCTAGAAAACACTTAAAAATGTCTGTTTTCTAAAACGCAATGGCCTAAAAACAAAAAAAGAAAGTGCACTTTCTAAAACGCAATGGACTGAAAACACATAAAAATGTGTTTTACCTAAAACGCAATGCACAAAAAACACAAAGAAATGTCTTATTTCTAAAACGCAATGGCCAGCAAACACTTAAAAATGTCTTTTTTCTAAAACGTAATGGACTAAAAACACATAAAAATGTGTTTTACCTAAAACGCAATGGCCAGAAAATACATAAAAATGTCTTATTTCTAAAACGCAATGGCCTAAAAACACAAAAGAAAGTGTTCTCTCTAAAACGCAATGGACTGAAAACACATAAAAATGTGTTTTACTAAAACGCAATAACTAAAAACACTTCAAAAATGTGTTTTTCTAAAACGCAATTGTCAGAAAGTGTTTCTCTCTGTCTATGAAAATGAGGCAATTTTCAGAAAATTAAATCTTCTGACCCGATTGACTCTACACAATCAACACCAGGTATTGCTTATTATTATTATTATTATTATTATTATTATTATTATTATTATTATTATTATTTTATCTTCAATGGATTTATAATAAAATTGAATATGTGAGAGTTTTTATTAGGCTCGAATCACCCACAAAAGCACAAATTAGAACACTGCTTTTTAAAACAAAAAAAATTGGAAAATCATATGCCACCAAAACCTTAGATTTTTTTTTTCATGAAAACATGACCTTTTTTGGTCAATCAACGTTGTCTCCGTAACTAAAAGAATAATCTGGATTTAGATTGTCATGGGTTGTGTATGAGTTGACATGTTTAATCTCTAACTAAAATAAACCGGTTCATGTATTGACCACCTACCGTTATCGCTTATTTTTTTTATTTACATTGATGTTAGTTTAGATACTGGTTCTACTTCATGCGTTTCAAACCAGTGGTTAACTAAATGGGTAGTGTTAGCTAAACGGCTAAACCAAATGGTTTAGGTATCGACCACCTACCGTTATCTATTATTTTCTGATTTAAAGTTAATAATTACATGTTAAGTGCATTCTAAGTTGTTTTATTCTAACAAACTATAAAACTATTTTAGAATTAATTACATGGCTAGTATCTAGGGTTTACTTATATTGTCACTTTAATACCTATTTTCAAAAAATTACACAATTGGTATCAATTTTAACAAATTGTTTCACTATTAGTACTAGTACCTGTGATTATAGAATTTATTACATGATTAGTACTTGTGATGCACTTCTAGTGAAATGATATTGTAAAAGTTGGTACTAATTGTTTAATTTTAAATAAATTGATGTGAATATCGTAGAATAAGCAAACCAAATGTAGTAACTAGGGGTGTGCAAAAAACCGAATTAACCGAACCATAACCGAATTAACCGATAAAACCGAACCGAAAAAACCGAATCAAATCAAAAACCAGTGGGTCGGTTAATGGTTTTTTTGAAAACCGAATGTAGCGGGTCGGTTATGGTTATCAATATTTCTATACCCACCATAACCGAACCGAACCGACATGTAATAAATCTTTGAAGGATTTAGGACTTTTCACTAGTTTTTTTTTTTTTTTTTTTTTTTTTTTTAATATTTGATGTTTTTGATTAAAGATTTTTAGTATTTACGGGTTATTTTATATCGTTTTGCAGTTTTGATTAAATGTTTATTTGAATTTATGAAATATATCATATCACTTTATTTGAATATTCAGTGTTAATATTATAGATTATATGTATTTTTAATACTATGTAAGGTGACACGGGGTGGGAACGTTATGATCCGTGATACATTTCTATCACTCGTGGAACACCGCCGCCGGCACTTCCATAACGAGTGATAGAGTATCACTCGTTATATATATAACTCGTTGAAAAACTTTGGTGATGAATGTGTATCTTGTACATTGTGCATTAATACTTGTACATTATAATCCCATCACTAGTGATACCACCCCCTACATTTCTATCACTAGTGATGGAATATTGGGTGCTGACATGACATGATTTGATTGGATAGTAGGAGTGATAGAAACTATCACTAGTGAACCACCCCTAATACACTAACATATACAGATATGCAATAACAATTTATTCCATGTTAAAAAATTAACATATTTTAAGATAAGCTAAATACACGGTTAACCACCTACAACCGACCCGCTATAACCATCAAAACCGATTAACCATAACCGCCATAATCGATCGGTTATGGTTATGGTTATCCATTAACCGACATAGCGATTATGGTTATGGTTTTAGGCCAAAACCGATCCAAACCGGCCTATGCACACCCCTAGTAGTAACCATGTAATTAATTCATTATTTTACTATCATAGTTTTTAAAGTGATATAATTAAATTAATTAATATTAGTTAGTAGATAATCTTTTTGAGAGTTGTAAATGGAATCATAAAGAATATTGAAAAAGGGGAGAATAAAAGGAAGACAGTGGAAGGTGATGTTGTTATTCACCGTCACCGTCACCGACCCAGTTAGGTTATGGTCATCTTTCTACGGTGTAAAGCATATGCTCATGTGTCTTCCTGCACTTGGTCAATTATTTTATTCCTTCTTTTTAAGGATGTAAACTCTTTTTTTATTCCAACAATTGAAAAACCTAACAATAAAGTTTAGTTAAGAAAAACAATTAATGCTTAAACGGGCGGGGATCTCGGTGAAGAAAGAAGCCCCCGTAAACTTTTTGACAGATCCAAGGGAAGGAAGATCCACATTGCGCCCCGCGGACGTTTTAGTTTTCGGGTGGGATGCAGGTAAACACGCTTGTGTTGATCTTACCGGGGTTTCCCCCCTTGTAGGCTTTCGAGATACAGGTTTTGTCCCTGGTCAGGCGATTGCAAAGGCGGCAGCAAAGAAAATGGACAAACATGCCAAAGCCTGCGAGGATAATCAACATTCCTTTATCCCTTTTGCCTTTGATACCTTTGGCTCGTTAGCCCCAGAATCCATCAGATTTCTTGAACGGGTCCAACGGGTTGTTCACAGCAACATTTCGTCTCCTAGAGATCGGGGTTTCGTTTTTACTAGGTTAGGTTTCGCTATTCAAAAGGGGGTAGCGGCGCAGCTTGTTGCCCGCTTACCGGCTATCTTGGTGTAATTTGTTTGACCTTATATATAAAATATATTTTAGCTTAAACTATTAACTTTTTTTTTAAGATAAAACGGGTTTGTGTTTTAAACTATTAACTAAAGTCATCTTTCTTTTGAACGTTCAGTAGACCAACTGGTTGGACTTTTGCATCAACTTCAATTGTACACTAGAGACCCGGGTTCAAAACTTGGAGACCCTCCATTTTGGGCTAGGTACATCACGGCCCTAAATCCATCCATGGATAGAACACCACTGAGAATGGATATCATAGACATTTAATTCTTTCCACGACCCGCTCCAGAAAGAAACCACGCAACCATAACTAGTGTAAAACCCCCACGCAACTAAAGTCATCAGTTGCTCCAAAAAAAAAAAAAAAAACTAAAGCCATCTTTTACAGGGTAGTTCTAAATTTGAGAGTTAATAATTGGATAATGAAAAATGATCATTTAATAAGCAAATTTACTAATTAAATGAAAAACAACATACGGTGTATAATCTCACTTATAGTCAAGCTATTAGTAGAGTTCTGAGAATGATGAGATGTAGATGAGTCTTACCTCTATCAAAAGGGATAGAGAAACTCCTTCCAGTGAGAGCATTCACATCCAGTTCTATAAAATTATATATACATTCCACTAAAAAACAACTCCTATATCAAAATATTTTCACTAAAAACAAATACTTTTTCTCTCTCATTTTCAATTAAATAATATTTTTATACCTTTATCATTACATTTTTCTCTCTCTTTCACTCACAACCACTTTCAATATATATTAAAAACTTTGGGTGAACAGTGTCCCTCCAAATATATAGATGAACAGTAACATTTTCTCTCTCCTCCACTCACAACCACTTTTTATACTCTTTATATTATAAAAACCCCACACACTAAATTTGATTTCCAGGATGTGAATGCTCTGAGACCCTTAATATTAAAGTCAGATACAAACATAAAACTCAAACACAACGTGTATAGCTACTCAAAATATGTACATGGTAGAAAAACATAGAGTAGTCAAAACTGACTTCCTAAATAAACGAGTAAAATACTCAAATCAAATAATTACATGTTTTTACACCAACGATAAAAAAATAAAACAAAAATGCAAAAAAATGCAAAAATGCACAAAACCGGTCAAGGTTGGAATTAGTGCGGGTTCTAGTCAATGAGTCAATAACCAGGTATTGATGGAATCGAGTTGGGTACGGAACCAGTTTTTGAGAGGGAAGTGATCGGTTCGGTTCTATTTCGAGTGTTTTTGGGTTTTGACCGGTTTGGGTCGGATGTAACTGGGTAGAAACCGGTTTCAAATCATAACCTTATGTATAACCCACGGGTATGGTTGGTGTGGAACCGGTTCCTAACAATATCCAGTTCCGTGATCACTTTGTTTTGCACCTCTAGATGCAAATGATAGAAATCGGGCCTACGGGTTATAACAAGCTACATATGATGTTTATGACATGATTTGGCACATCAAAATGTTTTCAATCTATTGGTTTGGACGATGTAACTTGAAACAAAACGATATTTATGCTCTTTTAAATTATGCTAATTTCAAAGCTAATTTGTTTATGTTAAGTTGCTAGATGTATGAATTCACAACTTTTAGTTTAATCCCATTCAATTCAAATCTTTTTGAAATAACAACATAAGAAATGGTTATATCATTCTTGCTCATATGTTTGACATCCCTAAGTACTGTTTCTTAAGGTATCAGTTTTGTCAAATAGAAATAAAATCGTGAATGGCTAATTATATATAACAGATTTTTTAAATTTCATTGATTACGTTACTAAAACCCTTTAGTTTTTCTACGTTTGACCCAATTAATTAGTTTTTTTAACGGCAAATTTTTTAGTTCTGTTGTCTGTGTGACTTGAACTCAAGACCTTCCCCTTCCAAGGTGTTTAAAGACATTCTCTTTGCCAATGGACCACCACCCAATTGGTACCCAATTAATTAGTTGATGACAAAACTTTGAGGAAGCTTAATCTATTTAAATTATAAGGGTAGACGGTATCATATCGGTGAGTGTGATCGGGGACCATGTTTATCGCTTGGTGAATGATCGCCGGCCTCTTTTCGGTGAGTGGGGACTGCTTTCTTCGGTGTATACTCACCGATGCGGGAAGAGGAGGGAAGGAGGAGAGAGGGGGGGGGGGGTTTAATGGTGGGTCCCGACCCTTTTCAACCAATCACAATTTTTTTTATTTTTTTTACCACTCTCTATGTGTTTGAATCATTGCCAGTGATTGAGTGCAAAATTGGGAGTTGAATAGGGACTTGACATGACATGATATTATTGGCTAGACAGTAACTCAAACACCCTAAAGTGATTGAATGATAAGAGAAGAACAAAAATGCAATATCATATAACTTTAAGAATTTTGGAGTTACAACTTTTAAAAAGATATGCTAAAATCCTTTAAAACACATTGTTAACTTTTAAAGCAACTTTTTTTCGTGATTTTTAAACAATCATAATCTTTTTAATACGTTAGTTTTTTCTTTAAATTTCACTGAAAAAACAAGCACGTTATTCTTTTTAATTTGAGTATAATATTGTTATAGTTTATTTTAAGTTAAAAACATTAACATGTTACGTGATTAACAGTTAACAGTTTATTATGTATTAGTTGTCGTATTACGTGAGCACCATTGTAGTCATCGTACTAGTGTAAAAGTATATTGTTTTTTTTTTTTGGGTGGGAATTAAGCTTTAAAAATTATATAGGGGTTGGAGAAGTGGGCGTTTATGGTATGTATGTGCAGTGGCGGAGCTAGACCTTAAAACCAGGGGTATCCCAAAAAAAATTTACGGTGTATTCATACAATAATAAAAAACGATAATAAGTACAATAATAAAAAAATAATACCTAATAGATTTGCCCTCTTCTTTTTCTCATAGCTAGAAATCGTTCCATCACGTCGTCGTTTTTTACTTTATCAAAAGTTTCTTTTTCGATCGCACAAACCAAAGCATTGTTCAAATATTCCGGGCCCATTCGATTGCGTAAATCCGTCTTGACAAACTTCATTTTAGAAAAACATCTTTCAACGGTTGCAGTTGCAACCGGTAAAACCAAAGCTAGCTTCACTACCCGATAAACCAAAGGACAAGAACTATGTGTTCCGGTTTCCACCATAAGACGAGCAAGATCACTTATTCCATTTAAGTTAGCAAATCTATCATCATCGCTTATAGTGTAACGAAATGACTCAATATCACCCAAAAGAGTCCCTAATTCTTTCGTAGTAAAATCATCCGGGTACATCTCAGCAAACGCCAATATCTTCGATGGGTTAAACTTAGAAAACCCGTTACAAGGATTTAAACCCGACATATTTTTTATCAAAGTAGTTGTTAGCTCACTAAATCGATTTCCTCCGGGTACATCTCAGCAAACGCCAATATCTTCGATGGGTCAAACTTAGAAAACCCGTTACAAGGATTTAAACCCGACATATTTTTTTATCAAACTAGTTGTTACCTCACTAAATCGATTTCCTAATTCTTGAAGTTGCATATCCAAAACCTCATTAAAAATGTCAACTTCAAAATGATGTCGATTTGTAATGACATTCTTTCGGTTTCTTGGATTACCATAACTTTCTGTCATGTCCACCATCGTAATGTTGTTTTTTTTCACAAAAGGAAGTAACTTTTTCCAACATCGACTCAAACCCATTTTCTCTTAAAGCATTTAATGCTCGTTTTGTTCCATTTATCAAGTTGGCCGCTTCTAATAAATCCTTACATTTTTGTTGGAGATGTTTTGAGAGAGCATTTGTGTAGCTTAAAACATCTCCCATTAAGTGCATATAAAAAACAAACTCAAGTTTTTTAAAGTATGATAGAATACCTTTTGCATTTGTTCGTTGTTGACTACAATCTCCATATTCTTTAACATATTGAAGTACGGTAACAACTTCCGGAAACAACCTAAGCAAACTGATGATTCTTCTATGATGTGAACCCCATCGTGTATCACCGGCTCGTGCTAGGGAAACCTCTTGGTTTAATCCTTTTCCCGTCTTAATCTCACCTTCAAGTATTTCTTTTTCCACTCTCGCTTTTTTTGTCTCCCTTATCATATCTTTCCTTTTGCAAGAAGCAGAAACTGTAGTAACAACCATGGAAAGATATTCGTAGAAAGTTTTAACACCGGGATGTTTTTTTGCGACCGCCACAATCACCAACTGAAGTATCCTAATTTTTTGTCAGGGGTATCCTCGTATTTTTTTAGGGGTATCCTTTATATAAAATCGAAAAAAAAAATTAACACTGCGAACACGATTTTAAGCCGTAGCCCGTGCTATGGCTCCTTCTTAGCTGTCTCCGCCCCTGTGTATGTGTATAAGTAGCTAATAAACAATTACTTAATGCTTTTCTCTTTTCATTACCAAGCTCAAAAAGCATAAAGAAACATTAATTAATAATATAAAACGAATGCACATGATTTATAAAAGCAAACCCGTCAATTCTTGGACGAATTATAAAAGCATGCCCGCCTTATCCATCTAACATCTCACCCATCAATAGTTTAGTGAAAAGTCTTTTATATAATTAAGTATAAATACCATATATTATGTAAACACTTATAAAATATATTATGTTTTACATGCAATGCATTCTTGTCAATTTATACTATACATACTAGAAGAGTTAAATCGGTTCTGACATTGAAACACATAATTACTTATGAAATGTACATCTTTATACACACACAATAAAGTTTAACTTGTCAATTTATACTATACATGCCACACGCACAAAAAGTTTAATATATTGACCACTTAGTGGAAGAAACATAAAGATGTTACATAAGTGTTATAAATAAATAATAGACATAAATGTTTATATGGTTCATACTGTTCACAATTCATAATTTAGTTCTCGTAGAACATAAATTATTATGTGCAAATATAACGGTTATTATATATCGTCTTTCTCTTCTAGAATAAAAAAAATGAGCAAATAAGTTTGAATATTTTGTTTATATATATTTAATTTACACATATATCGGTAATATAACTACATGTGTAGGTAAATGGTACAAATTAAATCATATATGAACATCTTAGGTTGATGGTTTATTTACATGATCATTGATTCATTGATCTATACATGTCTATGTAACAAGCATAAAAAAATTAAAAGTATGAATCATTAAAGAAACAGTATCAAGCTCAACTCATAATCTCATCTCATCAAGTAAGTAGTACAGTTCATTGTGATAGTCTATATATATACAAATGAGGAATAACCAACTAACAAACAATCCTCAACAAACTAACTAACACTATACATACAACTCTACCAGTATACTCTAATATGCCCCCTCAAGCTAAACGGGGAGCATCCACGTGAAGCTTGGACCTCAGATTGTCAAAACGAACACCAGACAATCCTTTGGTCAAAAGATCTGCAATCTGAAATGCGGTGGAAACATACCGAATATGTAAAATACCAGCCAAAACCATGTCACGAATAAAATGCAAGTCAATCTCCAAGTGTTTGGTGCGCTGATGAAATACCGGGTTGACTGCAAGATATGTAGCTCCAATATTGTCACACCAAAGAGATGGTGGACAAGTCATCGTGATATGTAACTCATGTAATATAGATGTAATCCACCGTAACTCAGCAGCTGTATGAGCAAGCGCTCGGTACTCAGCCTCTGTACTCGACCTAGCAACCGTATGCTGTTTCTTGGAACTCCAACTGATAAGGTTGGGCCCAAGAAAGACACAATAACCCGTGGTAGAACGCCGATCATCGGGACATCCAGCCCAGTCAGCATCACTATAAGCATGTAAATCAACACAAGTAGACCGACGTATACACAATCCATGAGAAATGGTACCCTTAAGGTACCGCAAAATCCGCTTGACAGCGACCCAGTGTCGATCAGTAGGTGTCTGAAGGAACTGTGACACCTTACTGACCGCATAAGCAATCTCTGGTCGTGTCAACACAAGATACTGTAATGCACCAACAGTGCTCCGATACATAGTAGGATCAGACAAAGGATCACCGGTGTGCCGAGAAAGCTGTCTACCAGAAGAGACAGGTGTAAATAATGGACGACAATCAGCAAGACCCGTGCGCTGTAACAAATCAAGTAAGTAGCGCCGCTGTGATAAATGTAAGACATCCTCAGAAAATGTAGCCTGAATACCCAGAAAATATGATAACTCTCCCAAATCCTTGAGCGCAAACTGAGAGTGCAAGCGCCCAATCAAACCAGTAACAAAATCAGATGAGCTCCCAGTAATAATGATGTCATCAACATAGATCAAGACATAACAGAGTATCGAATCTCGACTGTAAACAAAGAGAGATACATCTGAAAGACACTGGGTAAAACCATCAGCAAGCAGAGCAGTGGATAGCTTGGAAAACCAAGCTCTAGGAGCCTGCTTTAGGCCATAAAGAGCCTTCTGCAGGCGACAAACATAATGTGGTCTAGATGAGTCAACAAAGCCTGGGGGCTGGGCCATATACACAGTCTCAGAAAAATCCCCATGTAAGAACGCATTGTTGACATCAACCTGACGAATAGACCACCCTCGTGAGAAAGCGACTGAAAGAACAAGACGAATAGTAGTAGGTTTGACCACAGGACTAAAAGTCTCAGTGTAGTCAATACCCTCAGTCTGATGAAAGCCCTTGGCAACAAGCCAGGCTTTATAACGACTCACTGATCCATCAGGATTATGTTTAATCTTGTAAACCCACTTACAACCAACAATGTTGGCGTCGGTGGGAGCCTGAACCAGACGCCAAGTCTGGTTGGCATGAAGAGCATCAATCTCAGCACGCATCGCATCCCACCAAACAGAATACTGCTGAGCCTGCCGAAATGTGGAAGGCTCAGTGGTAGAAGTAGTAGAGACATGAAAAAGAACATGATCAGGAAACTGACGCGGCTGCCGTGTATGATCCCGAGATCGTGTAACCATCGGGTGAGTCGGAACAAGAGTAGTAGTAGAAGGAGGAGGAGGAGGAGGAGAAGGAGGATGAGGACAATGAGGAAAAGAAGGTGAAGTAATATCAGGAGAGGGAATAAAATGAGAAGATGAGGAAGGAATAATAGGAGAAGATGAAGAAGAAAGAGAAGAAACAGAAGTAGAAAGCGAAGGAGGAGGAATGAAGAAAGGAATAGAATCTGAAGAAGCTGTGGGAGTAGTAGAACTCCCCGGAATGTCAAAAGTCGACTCATGGAATCGAACATGTCGAGAAGTATACGTACGAGACGTATGAGGATCATAACAAAGATAACCAAGATGAGATGGAGCATAGCCAACAAAGATACAAGGAGTAGACTTGGGTGAAAGTTTATCCGCTCGAGTATCACCAAGAAACGGATAACACAAACACCCAAAAGTACGAAGGAGAGAGTAATCAGGACGAGATCCAAAAAGAACCTCATAAGGAGATGAGTGATGAAGAACCGGTGATGGTAACCGGTTAATAAGGAAGGCAGCAGTGGCATATGCATCATACCAGAATTTCTTTGGTAACCGAGCATGAAACAATAAAGCTCGAGCTACCTCAGAAAGATGGCGGTTTTTCCGCTCAGCAACCCCATTTTGTTGGGGAGTATAGGGACATGAAATGCGATAAGCGATGCCAGAATCTGAAAGAAAAAGAGCCATAGATCCACGAATAAGCTCAGGAGCACCATCACACTGAAGATGCTTGATGGTGCAGGAGAAAAGGTTCTCAACAAGCGGTTTGAAATGCCGAAAGCAATCAACCGCTTGAGAACGACAAGTCAATGGATACATCCATGTAAATCGACTGAAATCATCAATGAAAGTAATGAAATATCTGTATCCATCTCTGGACATAACAGGCGAGGGACCCCAAATGTCACAATGTATAATATGTAGAGGTGAAGTAGAATGAGATACAACTGATGTAAAAGGCAATCTAGTTGATTTTGAAACACTACAAGCGGTACAATGTGTGTGTTGGGTTTTGTTTGTCAGATGTAAAAACGAACATCTAGACAAAACATCATCAGACGGATGACCCAACCGAGAATGCCAAGTCTCACGAGAAACAGAAGTGAAAGCAGCAAGTGAATATAGCTGATGTGGACTGCCACGTGTGTGATGGAGGAGCTGTCCATCAAGAGTCTGAATGGACAGACCTAGATGTGAAAAAATAACAGCTATAGGATGATCAATCACTAACTGTGTAATCGATAAAAGGTTCTTGGCTAAGCCAGGAACCACAAGAACATGTCTAAGAGTAAGAGTACGATCAGATAAATGAAGCAAGGCAGTGCCAATGTGAGAAATAGTAAGAGCCATACCATTGCCTACAACGACTCGCTCAGAGCCGGTGTAAGGAGCCGCATCAAAGACAATAGAAAAATCAGCAGTCATATGCGCAGTGGCACCAGAGTCGGGTATCCAAGAATCAACCTTTTCACAAATGTTGGAAAAATCTGCGGTAAGCCCAAAATGAGAGACACCCGGATCAAATGTGGGCTGGACAAAACTGCCGGAATTCTAACAGAAAGGGCAGAGCATGAGATTGTTGCACTTGTGAAGTAAACACATTTTGTGATAAGTTTGGGCCTGAGCCCAGTAAAGATGAAAACTGCCCAAAAATTTGTTGATCCACTTTACATGTTGATCCACACAAATTATCATTTTCACTAGACAAGTGCAATCCACACAAATAACCAGTAACATCATCATCTTCAATAGCCGAAACCCTAGATCCAAAAGTATTCGATTCACACAAATAACCAGTAACATCATCATCTTCAACAGGGGAAACCCTAGAATCAGAAGTATGTGATCCACTGCCGTAAACCATTCCTTTATCATCACAAAGCGCGTTTGCCATCAATGGAATCTGAACCGTTTCGTCTAAATCGAAACCACCACCACTAAATTGATGATAATCTTGAGCACCGTTGCCGTTGTTCAGACTAAATCGATTATAAAATGAATCCTCAATTTGATTCCACAGTTCTGAGGAAGAATTCACACCATTTGTGAGATGAAGCAAAGAAGGAGACACACTATCTCTCAGAAAAACAGAGACAAAATCATCAGATCTGATCCACGCTTCTCTTGCATCTGAGTTAACCGGAAGTGGTGCAATCTAGCGATTCAGAAAATGTAATAGACCGAGAGCCTTTAAAAGAGTAAGAATTTGATGCCTCCAATTCAGAAAATTATCATTATGAAGCTTAATTGGCATGAAACTGGTGATATTTGTTAAAGTTTGTGTAGAATTTGAAGTGAAATCAGTCATGTTTGAAGAAGAATTAGAGTTTAAAGATGCTGCCATGAATGAAGAAAGAAGAAGAAAAGGTTGATCGGAAAAAAAAAAAACGATCGGAGTTGATGAGTTTGGCTGGAAAAAACTGCCGGAATTCTAACAGAAAGGGCAGAGCATAGCTCTGATACCATAAAGAAACAGTATCAAGCTCAACTCATAATCTCATCTCATCAAGTAAGTAGTACAGTTCATTGTGATAGTCTATATATATACAAATGAGGAATAACCAACTAACAAACAATCCTCAACAAACTAACTAACACTATACATACAACTCTACCAGTATACTCTAATAATCATTAATCAAAAAGGTAAAAGATTCAAATTTTATCTTTTTAATATTGTAATAATTTGGTGTTTTGTGATTATTCTCACTTTATATATTTATGATTAAATTGAACCTTTCAACTCCGCAAATCTTATGTAAATTTAAAGTCTATAAATGTATATAGTTGGTAGTTAGAGTTAGGGGCTATTTGACAACTTCTGAATGGTTAACTGCTGAACCAGTAAGAGGTCTTAATCATTAAGTGCTAAACCAGTAAGAGGTCTGAACTATTAAGAGCCAGGATAATGCTTAACCGTTCAAAGGCAAATGTCTGACCAATTCAGATTAGAGGTCTTAACCATTCAGACTCTGTATAATTCTTAACCATTTGCTCGCGAAACAAACAGTCTGAACCATTAAGTGCTGAACCAGTAAGAGGTTTGAACCATTAAGAGGTAAACAAACAGACCCTTACTAAACTTTCACGCTCGAATTATTCAAGTCAATTTTCTTTCGAGCTGACAACCGTACTTGTTAGATTGCGTATGATTTTGTCACGAAAAATTTCCAAGCTTTTTAATTGAGTCTTTATGTGTATATATACATACACACATACACTATGATTATATTATATTTGATAAATTTATCATCAAAAAGTAGCACAATTATTTGGCTAATTATTTTAAAGGGTCCAATAATATAGTTCAAGAACTCACCCATAAATAACTGTCACTAGTATTAGTATATACACACCAAACACAAGTACACAACTTGTCAAGAAACTTGTTGTATCTTCTTATGAAACCAAACATGAAGCACTTATGTGTGTTTCTTCTTGTGCTCTTTTGTCCTGTTACAGTAATACCGTCTGTTTATGGACGAAAATTCCATAGGAGTTGCAAGAAGCATCACAACAGTCGATATTCAGAGTCTTGTAAATCCACAACCATTTTTAACATCTTATCCTTTGGAGCTAAAGCTAATGGAGTTTCTGATGATTCTAAGGTAAAACACAACTTGAACTCACTATATTCTCTTAACGAAAAATGGGTTATAAAAATTGATTATGGATTTTATTGGTGTCTATTCAAATTATACAACGAATCAGTTTGAGTCTACTTAACTTACACAAAATATAGACGCTATTATAAAACTTGTTACCTTAAGACCATGTGTAGTGGGCAATATTCACCCTTGGGCGTTTTGCGCCATGTGGCAGCCCATTCAGCAATGGGGCATTATTGGGCGTTTTCTAAAATGGGTGTAGTGGGGATGTGAGGATTGTGGGGCATTATGTTTGTAATAAAAAAAATAAAAAAAAAACATTTAAAAAATCTGGGCCAAATAATAGAAGCTGAAATGTGATTGGACAACAAAAACCCCCATTAGGCGTGATTTAAAAAACGCCTCAACAACAAAACTGCCAAACACGCCCATGCGTAGTGGGGATGCGGGCGATATGGGCATGATTGAGCCCCAAAAACGCCCAAATTTGCAACCTCTACGGGTGGTCTAATGAAAAAATATTTTTGTGTGCAATTGGTGCAGAAACTAGTGGCTGCGTGGAAAGCTGCATGTAAAGTTGGTGGAGGAACTTTGCAAATTCCCTCTGATCACAAGTTTCTTATCAAGCCTGTAACCCTTCAAGGCCCATGCATGGCTCATGTTGTTTTTCAGGTTATTTCTCTAGTAGTAATTAGGGTTGTGTATGGTTCGGTTTTAATCCATCACAAAAAGTTGCGGTGAATGCAAATGTAAAATTGATCGGTTTGGTTAATTTCCTTCAATGTTAGAATATGCATTATAATAATGAACTATCATTATCGCCTTAGCGTATAAAATTCAAACTAACGTTTTGGAACAAAAAACAATCACTTCAACCACCAAGCCGGTCGGGCCTGACCCACCCAACTTGCCCAGTGGTAGTTTCTCATTTTCCGAAACTGTAGTTAGCAGTTTGGCCGAAAATTTTTATCAAAACCGACTTAACCCTTTCTACTTTATATTTCATTATCTTATATACAAAAAGATTAAAGATGAGATAGGTTTGAAATTTAAACAGATAGACGGAACTCTACTAGCACCATCAAAAATAGGATCATGGTCAAAGTCAAACTTGTATCAGTGGATAAATTTTAAGTGGGTTCAGAATATTACAATCCAAGGAAGTGGTGCAATTGATGGTCAAGGCTACAATTGGTGGGCTCCTATGGAATCCAAACAAGCTTCTTTACATATAAAACCAACGGTATTTAATTTATATATATATATATATATTTTTTTTTATTTTACAGTAATTATATATTTATCCTTTAGTCATTTTATTTTTGTTAATTATTGTGATTGTTAAACTAGGCTTTGAGATTTTACGCAAGCGAAGATATAGTCGTTCGCGATATCACGATAAAAAACAGTCCACAAGTTCATTTGAAATTCGACAACTCTAAAGGAGTCAAAGTCAACAATGTTACCGTTTTGGCACCGGGAAATAGCCCCAACACCGATGGTATTCACCTCCAAAACACCCGTGATGTAGAAATCCTGCATTCAAATATCGAAACTGGTACTACATTTCTTTTACAACAAAGTTGTCTTATCTGTTCGGTTTATGATCATGGGTTATTGGTTTCGTTATGCCATGAACGCATTCATAAATAAGTGAATTTAGTATGTTGTATGTATCTTTGTTGGGCCTAGTCAGTGGGCTGAAAGCCCAACCCAATCAGAGCTGGATATTTATTGATTTATGTGGTCTTATATAACAGGAGATGATTGTGTCTCCATACAAACCGGATGCTCAAATGTTCACATTCATCATATCAACTGTGGTCCTGGACATGGTATAAGGTACTTCATACATACAAACCCAAATAGGGTAGATCAAGCTATTTACCCACTGTATTTTTATATATTTTCTAATTATATATTATTTAGAAGCTTTAATATTACTTTGATTAGATTAATATCCATATGTTTTTATTTAATTCTGTTATTTTAATTAGCCTAAGGGGCTGTTTGTTTACCTCTTAATGAGTCTCTTAATGGTTCAGACCTCTTACTGGTTCAACATTTAATGGTTCAGACTGTTTGTTTCACGAGCAGATGTCTGAATGGTTCAGACATTTGCCTCTGAATGGTTAAGCGTTATACAGAGTCTGAATGGTTAAGACCTCTAATCTGAATTGGTCAGACATTTGTCTTTGAACGGTTAAACATTATACAGGCTCTTAATGGTTCAGACCTCTTACTGGTTCAGCACTTAATGGTTCAGACATTTTACTGGTTCAGCACTTAACCATTCAGATGTTGTCAAGCAGCCCCTAAGGCACACTAGTTAAGTACACAACAATAATCATACCTAGTAAAATCCCACCAATAACTTTAAATGTCTTGCCTTGGATAATTTGATTATAATTTGATGAAATAACTTAACTAATATAATGAAGTATATGTCATAAAACCCTTTGATTTATTGTTTCACGAAAAATATATATTTGTCTATATATTGATTGTGTTCACTTATTGTGTCTTCAGTATAGGAGGATTAGGAAAGGATAAAAGTATTGCATGTGTATCGGATATCGTTGTAGAAAATTCTAATATTCAAGACACTTTATATGGAGTTCGAATCAAGACATGGCAGGTAGATTCATATACTTTAATATATTTTATCTGAAATGACTTAGTGACTGATTGGTGTCATTTTTCTTCGAATTCTTGTTTTTGTTACAGGGTGGATTAGGCTTGGTCAAGAATATAACGTTTTCAAACATCCAAGTAACGAATGTTAATTTTCCGATAGTAATCAACCAATACTACTGTGACAAAAGTTTTTGCAAAAACGAAACAGGCTCTATCGCCATAAAAGAAGTAATGTTTGATAAAATAACGGGGAGTTACAGCACTCAACCTATTCATTTAGCTTGTAGCAAAGATATTCCGTGTACTGAGATTAATTTGTCTGATATTCAACTAAAACCTTCGAGAAGGCCTCTGGAAGGATCTCAACTACAACAAGCGTTGTGTTATAATTCTTACGGGTATTCGAATGGTCAATTAGTACCCTCTAGTGTGAACTATTGCCTAAAAAAAGAAGGTGGTGGTGGTGGTTCAGTTAATCAAATTTCTACTTTGTCTAACGAACTATGTTAATTGAGGGTCTGTAATGTAATATTGTAAATGTTGAAGGACCATTTAAAAGCACTATTGTAACTATGCAAGTATTGACTTTGGGCCTGGACCACATGGTGTGCCAAGTCTTTGCTTGCAGTAATGGGCCATCATAGGAGGAATATGACTTTTGTAATTTCTATCTACAACGTTGACTAAGAAAATAAATGTCACTGGGTTTCAATTTGATCATTTAATTTTTAAGGTGTTTTATTTCTTCCTTTAAGCTTCACTTATTCAGTAGGATATTAATTTATATTTATAATCATGGGTTTTATTTATATGGTGTGAAAAAATATATATTATGAACCTAGACAATAGGAGTGAGGTATTTAGACTCTACACACCAGTAATTGAAACACTAATCGTTTACTCACCTCCTATATGAATATACGACTTTTATTGTACTAAGATATTGATTGATATCGGGTTCTTATCATTTATGTTCTTGTCATATAGCGTTTTTGTTTTTTTGTCATATAACGTGACAGAAATTGAAATGAGTTCCGAAGGGGCCTATGAATAATGGATGAAAGAGACCACAAGAAAGTGGGCGATAGAGCGTTGCTTGTAGTCTTGTACGCTGAAGTGCTTGGAAGAGAAAAGAGGTTGATAATATAGTATAGTATAGTATAGTATAGTATAGTATAGTATAGTATAGTATAGTATAGTATAGTATAGTATAGTATAGTATAGTATAGTATAGTATAGTATAGTATAGTATAGTATAATAAAGCTCTTTCAGATTTAACTAAGGAGATAAAGGAATTTAAAATTTAGTTTTCAACTTAAGTTGAGTCATAGGTCTTAAGTATTCATTCTTTTAGAAATATTTTGTTGATCATCAAACATAGAATGTTAAGTCTCTGTATTAATAAATGTGAATTTGTGGATTATTTCTGAAATGATATAAATAAATAGTTTTTGTTTGGAAAATTGATTTAATGAATCAACCTTAAGATACTTGGTAATAAAAGTTGACATGTTTAACCAACCCTGAAGACACAAGTTGAATCCTTACTTAAAAGGTGAAGACTCATTACAATATAAAAATTTGCTCAATTAATGTATAAAGATCAAGATTTGAATGCTTAAACTATAGGTATTCAGACGATATGCATGCACCGAGAGAAAACTAGATGGGCGCGTTCATTTGTTCATATAATCTTCAGCAAATCGGTAATACTAGAAACGTAATCAAATAAGTTTTCTTCCATGGGTGTAAGTCGTTTATATAAGCTCAACTTTTCATTGATATTACAATGGCTTCCCTCACCACTAAATGAGTGTATACAACTCACACCGCTTAAACGGCCAACTCAGTTTACACGACAGGTTTAAAATCCAAATAGTTAAACCGCATATATCTCAAAGTGTCTAAACTAATTGAGCGGTTTCGATGGTTTAGTCTACTCCAATAGTATATGAACACCTTTCCTAAAATTATGGGAAAATAAAAAATCCATAAAAGTCAAAAAGAAATAGCACCAATATTCAATGGTACAAACATAAATAAAGATACAAGTATAGATCATGTTTGAGAAAAAAACCCACAAATACATACACAAAGTCACAAAACATGAATCATGATGCATCAAAACATGACCTACTACATACACAAAGTCACAAAATAGTTCCAACCCACAACAATATACATTTTTGACCCTCATAAAGTACAAGTAACCATCAAAGTTTCACCATGATAACACACCAAAAGCACCTTTCTTAACATTCTTCACCAAACATAGAACTAGAAAAGGGTGCGACATACAATTATACGATAGTTGGAGGGGTATCTTTGTCAGATAGAATCGGAACAGGTGCACCTTTTTTCCCTCTTTCCCTTCGACTATTTTCCGAAAATTTCATACTCATTTTGTGAAACCCTTGTTCTTTTTCAGCCGCGGTCCATTCGGCCAAATAATAATCTTCCTCGGTTACTCCTTTTTTCGGCCCACAAAATAAACCACCCCATTGAGGGAAGTATATGAAAAGAATTACAAGGGTGCAACAAATGATCATTACTCCCATTAGAGAAATACCTTCTTCTGTTGAGTATCTTGACCCCCTGAAGAATATCACTTGTGTCAAAACGGCCCCTACGTTTCCTCCACCACCAGTCATCCCCGATATCACCCCTAATGACCTGAAATAAGATTCAATCACTTTAGTTGGTGTAGATTTCTACTTTTTCATGGTTGTTTGAATAAAATTATTAACATAGATGCGTTTTTGTTATCATGGAGTTGATATTTGTTATCTTGTTGCGTATTATATTGTATTATACATTTATAACATGTACGGGCTGTTTGGCAATTTCTGAATGGGTAAATGCTGAACCAATAAGATGTCTGAACCATTAAGAGTCAATATAATGCTTAATCATTCAGAGACAAATATCTGAACCATTCAGATATCTACTCACGAAACAAACAGTCTAAACCATTAAATGTTGAACCAGTAAGAGGTCTGAATTATTATTTTTTTGAACGGCCAACAGAATCAATCCCGAGCACTCTCGGGGCACCTACTGGACAAACGGAGTACTCTGAGAGTAACCCGAGTCCACCACCAATTCTGGGGAAAACCCAGTAACCCACCCGCCCGTAGGTCTGAACTATTAATAGCTCAAATAAATAGTCTCTTACTATCTTATTAAGTAGGAACATGTTTTTAAATTAAAAGAAAATTGAGAACAATAATTGCCGACACGCAATAACATAAATTTGAATATGTGGGCTAGAGTTTTCATACTTTGTAGAAATCTTGTAAGAAACAAATTCATATTAGGCCACAGGTGGCACTCCGTTATTTTTCACCGTGATGGCATATATAACGCGTGATGGCACAATTCTTCCACCCCCACTGTAACATTAACGCGTGATAGAATAACGAAAACACGATTTTGTTATTTTTTCAACGCCGTGATGGTATTATTTTGTGAGAGTAGTTGTTGGTTGGGGGGGAATTGTTGGGTGTGGTGGTGAGTGATGACCACCCCCACTAAAAAAGGTTGTGAGTGATGGAAAAATGACTGGTGACATGGCGGAACATGATTGGATATTGTGAGTGATAAAATTTTATCACTAGTGACCACCACATCCCCTTAGTTAGTTGACTATTTCATTGATTGTAAGAAGCAAATTCATATTAGTTAGTTGACTATTTCAATGAAGAATATTCAAAGCAAACGAGATTCCCTCCGTTTTAAAAAAGGTTCCTATCATGCTTTTAAGTTTTTTTTTTTGAACGGCCAACAGAATTTTTTATTACCGAACTAGCAAGAAGCTAGACACCAAATATACAAAGAAACACCAAAATCCACCAGATACAAACTACAAATACTCCAAGCCAACTACATTACAAAACTAAAGTTACGCCACTCGCCCCAAGTCCAATTAGAAGATTTTTGCCTGTTTTTGATCCACAAGTACGACATTGATTTAGATTTTTGCCTGCTTTTAAGTTTTAATTAAATATAACGAAACTATAAAAACGTCCATATCATGAACTCGTGATATTTTCAACAAATTTACTTTAGCAAAAGTCCATGTTTTTACTATGCTGAATAATTTGCAAGGAAAAATAGCGTAAAATATCAAATACATTTTTATATTATTACCACTTATCTTTATTCCATGAGAAATAGCTAGGATACTTTACATTTTGTTAGTTATAATAAAACCTGATAAATTATATTGTTATTTTTGATTTATTGGTATACAAGTATCTATTATTTGGTAAATTGGTTAAAAAAATAAAATATATGGCTAGTTTTAGTAATTTAGAAGAGAAATTATGATTTAATCACTTTTTATGTAATTTTAGGTCTTTTTTTCTTCACAAAATAGATATTATTTCACATAAAGTACGTTTATCAATAGAAATATCTCAAGTGTACGAACTTTTACCAACTTTTAACTTTTTAACTATTGTTAAACATCTCTTTCATTCATGCATATACTTTTCATGTATCTACTCTCTTTTCAGGTATCGAAATCTTAAAAGTTAGAGATTGATAACGAGATAAAATAGGAAAATTAATTATTTAATATATTTTAACAAAAACAGTCCTGATGTGTTTAATTCGCATCTAACTTAAATGCATAACAGCTTCATATTCCCTTTTATAATTACGATATAATCACTTTAGTGGTTTTCTTATTTTAGAATCCATTGCTATTATTACCAAAGTGTGAAAATATGTTTATATTTTCTAAGAAAAGAAATGAGTAAAATAAAACACAAAATCAGAAACAACATACCTTCGGGAAACAAACGGCACAACACCAAACGTAAGACCACAAGCTGCTTGAACAAACACAGAAAACACAAGCATCACAGCAACCGAACCACTCAACGAACCAATCTTCCCCAACAACAAACACAACAACCCCCCAATCATCTGAACCACCCACAACGTCCACAATCTCCCCCTCATCCCGTACCTCTTCGCCACCAAATCCGACAATATCCCACCCCCAGGCCTCGAAAACAAATTCGCCAACCCAAAACTCGCAGCAATTATCCCCGCGGTATGCAAATTAACGTTAAACCTGTCGTAAAAATACTGTGCGATAATATTATCAATCGTTAGTTCCACCCCGAAACAGTACCCGTAAGTCAACGCCAAAATCCATCCTCTGTAATTAGTAATCGCATGATAGAAGACCTGTTAATATTAGACATACTAAAGTTAGATAAAAATATTAAATGTTGTGTACAAATTGTAATTTGTATTTCTTATGTATTATTCTTGTAATATTTTCCTAGGATAAATATAAATCCGTACACCACAATTAGACCATGCGTAGTCGTTTGTCGAATAATGCCCCCACCCTAGGGCGTTTTCTGCCATGTGACAGTCCAGTCAGCATAGGGGCATTATTGGGCGTTTTTGCAAAAGTGGCGTAGTGGGAATAATGCCCAATAACGCCCCTTCCATTAATTACACAATTATTTTTTTTTAAATTAAATAATGCCACAATGCCCCATTGGTCAGTCAACCATTGCCACAAGCCCCTTCAGCGTGTTTCAAAAAACGCCTTGGGCCTTTTTTTGTCGAATATCGCCCTAAAACGCCCAAGTGGGCGGAAGCCGGGCGTTTTCCAGTGTGTTTGGTGAATTTTTTTTACAAAAAACGCCCCATTACAGGCGGTCTTAGTGGTGAGAGTTCACATGGTCAATGAGATTTTTTCAACAAGTAAATAAAAAATATAAATATGTTTATTTAATTTTAGCATCTCTAATATAATATACCTATACCTGTGAGAAGCTGTCTTTGTGTTTCTCACCGGACTTTTCGAGTCGGACGTAGTTTCCGTCAGGCATGTCTTGTCCTAGAAAAAATATGGCGTACGCGCTAAGTGTTTGAAAAAAAGCCGGAATAAAAAACGCTATTCTCCAAGCAGTGAATTTGGTTGAACCGATGTTGTCGTGGATTAGAGAGTATACTAGTGGCATGATCAGTTGTGTCGCGCCTCCACCGAGGTTGCCCCACCCGCCCGAGAGCCCGTTCGCGGTTCCAACAACGTTCGGTGAGAACATTGAGCTCATCCAGAATTGGGTAGAAACGAATGTGGCTAATGAGAATCCAGTGAAAAACCGGACCATTAGGAACGCGGATGGGGAGTTAGCAATCGCGCTAAGGTAGACGGCTGGAGCGGTGAGGAGGATGAGGGCGGATGAGGCTAGGCGTGGACCGAAGAGGTCACAAGCGGTCCCCATCGCTACACGAGCGAAAACCGCACCCGAAACGGCTGCGATCCCAGCATTACCGATGTCGGTAGCGGTTAGATTGAGATTGTCTCGGATAATTGGGAGGAGTGGGGGAGCTGCGAAAGTCGAAACGAAACACGCAAAGAAAGATATCCAGGAGAGATGGAAGGCTCTCATGTGAGGCGTAGCTATCGAAAACAACCGGAATTCGGTTGCTTTGTGTTCGGAGTCAACCGGAAGGGCGAATTTCCGATCATTGGTATCGGAATTTTGTGAGATTTCCATAGTGTTTGGAATGAAATAAAACAAATGAAACAAAACCCAGTGGTTTGTTTGCTATAAAGTGATGTGGGGTGGAGCTATATAAGCCAAAAAAGGGTGATACAATGAAAGGATTTTGCTGAATATAGAAAGGTTAGCTGGGGCAAAAAAACAAACAGTTGGTGTTCGTTTTTAGGAGGTGTTTTTTGTGAGGAAATCGGCAGAGGGATAAAGTGGGTTTATGTAGTAAAAAAACTTGTGATTCGGAAAACTGTAAACGGCAGAGGTTTGGCCTTTGAGATAACTCAAAGTTTGGAGTTTTGTCTCGTTGAGATGTTTGTATTTGTAGTCACCCTCACATGTGGAAAAATAGTCCAGTAGGAAGTTCCTCAAGCGGGTTCAGCAGGTGGTAAACAGTAACACCTCACATGTTAAGGGGCAGAATTTTGTGTTTAGCAGGGTACGGTTTGCTATTCAGAAAGGGGTAGCGGCGCAACTTATTGCTCGTCTACCTACCATTAGTCTGTAATCGTATCTGTTTTTTGAATGTTTAAAAAAAAGTGGAATTTTTTAAACATTAAAAAAAAAAAAACTTCTGTTATTGTTTTCAGAGTATGGAATTTAATTGAGTCGGTTCCTTGATTGTTTAGTTTGAAAATTGGTAGAATAAGGATTATTTAATTGTTAATTTAGGGTCAAGGCATAGGTTTTATAAGTACCTGGCCAATAGTCGATTTATGGGTACGTATATGTACTAAAGTTCTTTTTATTGCTGATTAATAATAAAAAGTGTCGCATAAGGTTTCTGCAAGGTGGTGTTATTTGTTTGATTTCCCTTGGTTGAAACCCATTTGTAAACTCAACAAGTGGTATCAGAGCTTGATACCCGGTGTTTTGAGAGTCGTTTTATCCGAGAAGGGTAGCAGCCCCTCACGGGGCTGCAACGGCGGCGAAACCATGATGATGGTTGAAGACAACAATAGAAAGAAAAAGAGGTAGCCGGTAAAGGTTTTTTTTTGAGACGGAATTTTGGGTTGCGGTGTAATCTAAATTGATTGCGGATGAGATATGTTTGCAGTTATTAATTGTAATATATGAAAAAAAGATAATTTCATGCTTGGAGTTTGAGTAGGTTTCAATGGTGGGAACCAGATGACAGTCACGTGGGATGAGTATTAAAGTATTGCTTCATTGGAAGGATGTTACTAGGTAAAGATGAAGGGCTGTATGGTGTTCTCTAGTCTTATTTAACAAGAGTGGGAAAAAATGAAAAATATGAAAAAACATGTTTCTGAGATTTTTTAAGGATAAAAGGGGAGGGGAAAGGAGGGAAAAGAGTTGTTAATATATTTAGCCTCTCAAATCGGAAAGATTAGGAGAGAAAATCTTATTAATTACTAAATTACCCTGATATCTAATTAAAATGTTTAAAGAATATAATGGTAAAATTGTTTCTTTCTTTTCTTTTCCTCCTAACTCTTCTTCTATTTTCCTTTACTTTTCATTAGACTCGGAAACACAAAAAAAAAAATCACATCTTTCTCTTCCTTTTCTCTCTTAATTCATTTTCCTCCCCCCCCCCCCCCCCCCCCGTGTTAAATGAGACTCGGGAACACAGTGTAGAAATCAAACAAAGAGGCCTTTCTTGCTTTCAAAAACAATAACGCGAGGTGGCATATGATGGTATATCACGGCATCCAGTGGCGAAGCTTAACAATGAAGACAGGGGGTCGAAAACGTATATACCAAAAAAATTCTATAGAACCGAGGGGTCGAAAACGTATATACCAAAAAATTTCTATAAAACCGGGGGGTCGAAAACGTATACACCCAAAAATTTCAAATGAAAACTACATATATAACAATACTGAGCGAAAAATTCGGGGGGTCGGGCTCCCCCTACCTCTCTTAAGTTGTGCCCCTGACGGCATCCAAAAGGCTGTGTGAAACAAGGACAATAGAGTTAGTCTATCGAGGTGTCACAATAGCTAGTGGCTAAGCTCGTGTGAAGTGTTGTATGGCGACGACGACGAGGTGGTAAGCCGGTGTCACTAGGAAGTACCGTATGGGATGTCGGGTGATCGGTTCTGTGATGATGAACTTGATTGTTTTATCATCTCTCATGTCAGCATATAACCGGTCAGATTTGTGGAGCGATTAGATATACTAGGTTGTGTATGAACTTAGTTTCGGTGTTCTCGAGTTGAAGGTTATTGGAATTGTTTACCCTTCTCTCGGTGAAAAGTTCTCTGAGTTAAGATATATCTCGGTTATCAATATCGGTCGGTTTGAGTTGATTTAAAACTAGCGTTTGATGTTGAAGGTTTCAACAATGATGCGTCGTTACCTTGTGTCGGGATGGTTAAATCTCCGTGTATCGGGATAGTTAACTTGAACAAACGAAGAAGACTCGTTCAAAGGCAGTAGTAAAAGATCTCGATTAGATCTTGGTGAACCCTTTGATTCAATTCGGTTGAAGGCAGTTGACAAGTTATCCCTTCTTCGAGTTAATCAAGTTATGTTCTTCGTCAAGTTCAAAGGTTCGATTGAAGTGAGTTTGAAGGACAGTTGGAGTGCTACTTGAAAGGCGTTCGAGGGTCTCTTGATGTAACAACCCGCACTTTTGTGCGATTGTTACTACTCGTTATACTCGTTACGCCTAGCACCGGAGATTCGGATCATAATGTAACTATATCGTATATATCGTTATTCGAAGGATAATCGCATATTTTCGAAACACAATATCACGATACTACACTATTATCACACTAACACTCACGGAGGCATTGAGTGAGGACCTATTCTACCCTCCTCGGTGGCCGTGATGTGTCGAACGTAAACAATTACCGCTAACAAGGACCCTCGGGTGAGTGCTGTAGCTCCAGTCGTCATGACGATGATGACAATACGAGTAAACGGTACCCCGTCAGTCTTTGTGGCACTACACGAAATAACGTTCACGATGACATCAAGAAAGGACCTATACTACCCTCATTGATGGCCGTGCAACGTCGATAATCATCGCATACTCGAATCGGAAACCGACTGTTAACTATCGAAACCCTGGATTATGGATACGTAAATACGACCCCTCGTGATATATATATATATATAATAGTATAATAATAACAATATATTGATAATATAAACTAATTATGGACGTACACGCTTCGAAAACTATCAAAACGATCAAAAGACGGAGAAGTCCAAGCGTCAGGATAGCTATCCGGACGGATGGACCATCCGGACGGATGGACATGCGCACGGATGGCCATCCGCACGCATGGGCCATCCGCACGGATGGGCTATCCGGGCCTGATCCCTCTCCTTCTCCTCTTTCGCCTATAAATAGCCTGCCACACCACTATTCAAGTGATGTGACAGCTCCTGTTCAACCACACGCGCACCAAGACCCTTTTCTCTCGATTTCCTCGCGATTCCGGTAAGATTTCAACCCAAAACTTGTACTTCTACAATCCACACTCGATTCTACATCATTCTATCTTTCAAGACTCAAATTCTAACCGTGAAATCTGCGGATTTGAGGCGTTCTGTGGTGATGTCACCAAGAGTTCTTATGAACTTCAAGTTGGGATCTCATTTCACTATAAACGACTCAGATCCGGGTGATTTCCACATGTTTTGGTAACAAATCTCACCTAAATCTGTGCGATTTCGAGTTAATCATGAAGAACCACCATGAACGGCCAGATCTGATGAAACGGGGTGATTCCCGGCCGTTAGAATGAGTCGGAATTGACGGAACTTCAAGTGTTAATGCGAAATTACACAACCCTAGTAAAAACGAACGTATTTTTCCTTCCGTTAAACACTCGAAACAGTGCTCAGAGTGCGAAACAGACGTGTCCGTCCGCACGGCCAACATGTCAGTCCGCACAGACAGCATGTCAGTCCGCACGGACAGCATGTCAGTCCGCACGGACAGCATGTCAGCCCGCACGGATGGCATGTCAGCCCGCACGGATGACACAAGTCCGTACGGATGACATGTCAGTCCGCACGGATGACATGTCACCCGCACGCACATGTCACCCGCACGGATGATGTCACCCGCGCGCACACCAATCCGCACGCACAAGGTCAATCCGCACGCACACCCATCCGGACGGATGACTTGTCATCCGGACGGATGACCTGCCCATCCGCACGGATGGGAACAGTCCAATCAAATGAATAACTTTTCAAGGGTAATCTTGCTTAACCGTACTTCGTTTACTCTCTTTCTTCAAGGATCATTACAGACAACTCGTAACCGACTCAATCAAGTTGTAATCTCGCTAAATGCGCACTGTGAGTATACTTGACCCCTTTTTAATCGAATTTTGGGTGTAACATACGTTTCTAACAAATCGCACTTATCAATCGAAATATTCAATCAATCGAACTATCACTTGCGGATGACTGTTATGCATAGATATACGTGATGCTAGTTGCTTATGTGCTAGGGCTTATACTCGCGACGTCCCACCAAGACTAGTATAGTACTATTGCGCCCGACGGGGTCTAGTTATGCCATCGTACATTCGAGCATCGAGGACTTAGTTGGTAGTATCAGTTTTGTGAGCATATATGTCGTGTATTACGTTTATGCATGTGGAAATTCGCAGCACTTTTAATCTATTATGCTATACTATTCAAACCTGTATACTCGCCAATACTTTTGTATTGACAAATATTTTAACGTATGTTGCAGGTTAGATCGCAGACTATATCAAATCAAGCTAGGGAGTCTAGAAACTCAACTAAAATCTAGGTTGTCGGATTTGCATTGTTCGAGAGGACAAGAAATCTGTGATAACTTATGTGATTGTATTATTTGTTAGTATGGGATAACGAATGTATTAAATATTATCGCAATATAGTTGTTATGGATTCTCTTGAGCAATCTGATTCGCCTAGTGCCGCGCCCCGATGATTCCGCCATCGGTTGGGGTGTGACAGATTGGTATCAGAGCCATAACTATAGGGAATTAGGTCAGACTCGACCTAGTCCGGGTCGACGTCTTAGAAATTGACCTAGTCTATAGTCTAAGTACCAACAGGCCGACTCATACGAACCCGGTGGGGTTTGTATTGGGCTTACTTGATACTCTCGATCGAAATTGCTAAAAGCTACAACTTTGTGTGAACACCGCACACTACAACTTCACACGAAGGAGCCTTTCCTAGGGCTGAAATACTACTTAGCCTTTCCTAAGGCCGACACAATACACGTGTTTTCAAAAATACTCGCAAAACAGAACCGAGCGATCTAGTCGAGACCAGGTGTGAAAACCAAGAACTCTCGATATGATTGCTCACTCAGCACATTTTTCTAGCACGAGAACCTTTCATCGAGTTAGGAGTGACATCCACATCTCGACAAAAGTCTCCATTTCTAAATCTAGTGGAACTCGCGAATTTATTCGAAGAGCATAGCCACAATTAGGGACGAAACTGTTAAGTCAGGGGTGAAACCCGTACCTTAATAAGTCGTCCCACTCCCTATAAACTGGTTTTCAAAAGCTCTCACCAAGGACTCGACTATCTCAATAACTCGGGCCACGCGATCACTAGGAAGACGAATGCCAGGAGCTGCATCCCAGTGGAAGCATGGAGTCTTCTAAGTCAACGCGCGCACACGAGCTGTTTGGATGTAGTTGGGTTACCTTGGGTAGTCGACGCCTAAACACCCAAGGCACTCTATCGTACGAACAACCAATTTTACAACTGGCTGGAACTTATTTACGTTTTGAAACTTTACGCTTTATCGATTTCTCGATGTAACGATTTTCACTCCCTACTTTATAAACGCACAATTCGCACAGCCACCGCAATCTAAAACGAAATCCGAAGGTTCGCAACAAAACTAATGCATAATCTATCGCATTCGCTCTCGTTTTCTCACTTCAACGCGACCTCGCTTATTCTAAATCAACCCGTATATGCACGATTACAAATTACATCTATATAAATATATATATATATATATATATATATATACGTATAAACAAACAAGTCATTGTGTGAGAACTTAGGAATTTCGTGTCTCCTATGTGGCTCCTATGTGATTCGTACTACTATACTATCACACGAAGTTTCGGAACGCGCTTAATCGCATCACGAAACTCAAAAATCATTATGATCGAATCTCACTCCAAGTCTCCTTCTGTCTAGATGCCTTCCAACAACTCTACTTCGAGAATGATAGCAAAGAGACGAGCCAAACGAAGGAGCGAAAAGAGGATTGCTTCACTTGTGACCAAGGAAGTGGTCAAAGTCATTCCTCAGATTGCCACACGAGTTCACTCTCTTATCAACTCTCGAACTTCGGAAGACGTTAAGCCAGAAGAGCCGCAATCTACTTTTCTCTACAAGCACTTCAAAGCCTGTGACCCGATGGAATTCACGGGTGAAGGAGGTGCGACTCAACTACTCCAGTGGTTCGATTCTATCGAAGTTACCCTACGTCAAAGTGGGTGTCCCGATAGTCTTCGTACTACTTGCGCCACCGGAGTATTTCAATCGCGAGCACTCGACTGGTGGACCGCCGAACGTAACAAACGTGGGATCTCCGCAGCTTACGCTCTCTCCTGGAATGAGCTGAAAGAGCTCATGGAGAAAGAGTACTGTCCTCCTCACGAGATTCAGAAGCTGGAAAACGAATTTTGGGAAATCAAGCAAACTGAAGGTGACAATGCCGGCTACACCGCAAGGTTCAAACGGCTTAGCATAATCTGCCCAAATCAAGTAAACACTCCGGGGAAGGCCATCGCGAAGTACATTCGTGGCTTGCCTGAGGGTGTGGGTGATTTTTTCGAAGCTGCAAGGCCTACTACCATCGAAGAAACCTACCGCTTAGCCGCAGAAATCAACAACAAACGACTCATGAAAGGATTATTCTCAAAGAATCCTGTCAAGCAAGCTCATCAAGCAATCGCCAGAAATCTTTCAGGCGAACATGTTGACGAATCTTCTGATGAACCTACTGACGAATCTTCCGACAAATCTACTGGCGATTCTTCTAATGAATCAGCTAACGATTCTTCTGACGGATCTGCTAACGATTCCTCGGACGAATCTGCTGCCGATTCTTCTGACAAATCTATCGACGGATCTTCCGACAAGTCAGCCAAAGACTCCGCAAGCGAGTCTTCAGACGAATCCTCCCACGACGACACTTCTTCACAAGACACCGACAAACCCAGCCGCAAGCGAAAGACGTCAAGCCCAAACTCATCAACAACCGAACTGCTGCAACCGGAACCTCTTCGAACAGTTCCGATGTCTCCAAAACGAGCCTACACTGGAGCTCATCCTCAGTGTTACTCGTGTACCTATCATCATCCAGTTGGGGCTGACTGTCGCTATTGCAATAACTGCAACCGCTACGGTCACTTCACCCGCAACTGTCGCATCAAACCGTGAACTTGAGTACAACAACAACAGCTCCAGCAAAGGTCTTCAAACATCAGACATCTAGCAAGCGTAGGATAAAGTTGTAATGATACGATTTTCGGCGTTAATTTCTAAGTTTTGAGTCTACTCTCTTATTCGAAGTTACCACTATGTGTAACGTTAACACTCGTTTTCGTTTTCTCTTCCGCTCTCTAATCGTCGCACTTAGACTAGATTCACGCACATACTATGTACTATATACTATGTCACGAAATAATGTGTTTTACCCTCACTACACTCTTAGAACGAGGTACGATAAACGTGCAAGGAACAAATAATCGCGGGTGCACACGGGATTATTTGGCTCAGTGCACGGTGATCGTAGTAAATTCTAAAGGTGCCATAGCGTTTTGACAAAAGGTGACACCAAAACACGGGATGAAAGTAGTAGGGGTCGGGCGAGGAATGCCTTACCATACTACCGAAGTTCCGTGAAGAAAGTGCCACGTGGAGTTGAACGTTATTAGACCTATATACTATTGTGATTATTTTCAACACACTACACTCAATCGCAAGGCGTAACAAACCGTATCATCGCGAGACTTGCCGTAAGTCTGCAAACGCAATGCAATCGCCTCA
The DNA here is from genome assembly GCA_030545235.1 of Helianthus tuberosus. NCBI lineage: Eukaryota > Viridiplantae > Streptophyta > Magnoliopsida > Asterales > Asteraceae > Helianthus > Helianthus tuberosus. Next base: position 2,588,141 of record JARYGA010060349.1, on the reverse strand, counting down.
TCGATGGACTCTGGGGAGTCTACCTCGCAGGACAATTGCATCAACGCAAGACTGGTCGAAAGTCTATAGCAAGCAAATCTCATCGAACACACGAACGCTCACGACATTATCGGGTGAGGACCTATTCTACCCTCCTCGATAGCCGTGATGCGTCGCAACGTAACGTTAAGCTTACTCGAAACGAAACTCGACTAATCGCAATCTTTTATTATGTGTATCTCGAAAACTCTATCGCTTATTATGTGAATCGCTATCGTCTGCTGTGTATCAATCTATCGCTATACCGTTATTCGTGATATTCGTGTTAAGTTAGCACATGACCTCGCTTCACGAGATGAAGCTCATATGGTTAAGGCAGGATGTTTTAGCCATATCAGCAACCTTTCGTGGAAAAAGGCCATGTGGGGTCTAATGCTAGTCCAACTCTATGGTGTTAACCAATCGAACCGAACCGCGTAAATCGAACCGCATACCTCCATCGGTTGCAACGCAAAAACTATCGATTATCCTAATTCGTTTATCATCACCGTCATCACGAGTGTTTCGTGTTTATTCGTTTAATCACCTAAATCGCTGGTCGCCTATCGTGTATAATCTACCGCTTATCGCTCGCTTGGTGTTCATTGCAGTCTGTATGGTATTAAGTACACATGACACCGCTTCACGAGGCAAAGCTAACCTGGTTAAGCATGGTGTTTCACCATGTTAGCAAACCCCCGTGGAAACGTGCCATGTGGGTGTAATGTGTAATCTAATCGAAAACGCGCTATTCGCTTCTCGCTTATCAACTCGCTAGTTTAATCTATTCGATCCTTTCCTATGCTCGGTCCGACCTTCTATCGATTGGGTCGAGTAAACGCAATTCTATCCGAGTCATATCGGCACACCTGACACTGCCCCACGAAACGGAAGTAATATGGGCAAAACATGGTGGATACGCCGCTGGTAATTCCTATATATAAGTGTTTTAAACATATTAACGAACTTCCGTGGGAAGGTGCCATGTGGGGCGTGATGCTAAATCTTCCTTTTCAAAAGGTTAAAACTGATTTTTATAAACTTTTATTAAAACCATGGAACAAGTGAAATTCCTCACAATGTGGAGTTAACATCGAACCAGCTTAACACCATGTTCAAAGGGAGCTTCATGAGTTCAATTTTTCCTTAAAACCTTTTTCAAGATCAAAAACAAGACTTCTTGAGACGTAGGTTCCAAATCGAGTCCGGCTGGAACCCATATCATAGGAGAGTTTACGTAACCCTTATTTTCATTTTCGAATTCCTTAAAATGTTAGAAACTTGAACTTTCTTGCAACATCGGTTGACATCGATTCTGTTGACCGCATGTTAAAAGGAAAAATTTTCAAAAGATTTTCGTCCTAAATCCCTTCTCAATATCTGAAACGAACGCTTCTTGTAACGTTGGTTAACGATCGACTCAGTTAACTCTACGTCGTGAGAAACCTATCGAATTACAATCGCATCGAACTAACGAACTCTACACAAGACAAGGTACTTTGGAATGCCAACTCATCGTCTTCTCGCTAATCGCAGTCGATCTCTCACATTCGAAACGTTCCCGCTGTCAACTTACAGTCAAATCACTCGCTGTATCGCTACTTCTACAAGACCAACTCTTAAAAGTCTACCTATTGGATTAATTTCGGGACGAAATTTCCTAAAGTAGGGGAGACTGTAACAACCCGCACTTTTGTGCGATTGTTACTACTCGTTATACTCGTTACGCCTAGCACCGGAGATTCGGATCATAATGTAACTATATCGTATATATCGTTATTCGAAGGATAATCGCATATTTTCGAAACACAATATCACGATACTACACTATTATCACACTAACACTCACGGAGGCATTGAGTGAGGACCTATTCTACCCTCCTCGGTGGCCGTGATGTGTCGAACGTAAACAATTACCGCTAACAAGGACCCTCGGGTGAGTGCTGTAGCTCCAGTCGTCATGACGATGATGACAATACGAGTAAACGGTACCCCGTCAGTCTTTGTGGCACTACACGAAATAACGTTCACGATGACATCAAGAAAGGACCTATACTACCCTCATTGATGGCCGTGCAACGTCGATAATCATCGCATACTCGAATCGGAAACCGACTGTTAACTATCGAAACCCTGGATTATGGATACGTAAATACGACCCCTCGTGATATATATATATATATATATATATATAATAGTATAATAATAACAATATATTGATAATATAAACTAATTATGGACGTACACGCTTCGAAAACTATCAAAACGATCAAAAGACGGAGAAGTCCAAGCGTCAGGATAGCTATCCGGACGGATGGACCATCCGGACGGATGGACATGCGCACGGATGGCCATCCGCACGCATGGGCCATCCGCACGGATGGGCTATCCGGGCCTGATCCCTCTCCTTCTCCTCTTTCGCCTATAAATAGCCTGCCACACCACTATTCAAGTGATGTGACAGCTCCTGTTCAACCACACGCGCACCAAGACCCTTTTCTCTCGATTTCCTCGCGATTCCGGTAAGATTTCAACCCAAAACTTGTACTTCTACAATCCACACTCGATTCTACATCATTCTATCTTTCAAGACTCAAATTCTAACCGTGAAATCTGCGGATTTGAGGCGTTCTGTGGTGATGTCACCAAGAGTTCTTATGAACTTCAAGTTGGGATCTCATTTCACTATAAACGACTCAGATCCGGGTGATTTCCACATGTTTTGGTAACAAATCTCACCTAAATCTGTGCGATTTCGAGTTAATCATGAAGAACCACCATGAACGGCCAGATCTGATGAAACGGGGTGATTCCCGGCCGTTAGAATGAGTCGGAATTGACGGAACTTCAAGTGTTAATGCGAAATTACACAACCCTAGTAAAAACGAACGTATTTTTCCTTCCGTTAAACACTCGAAACAGTCCTCAGAGTGCGAAACAGACGTGTCCGTCCGCACGGCCAACATGTCAGTCCGCACGGACAGCATGTCAGTCCGCACGGACAGCATGTCAGTCCGCACGGACAGCATGTCAGCCCGCACGGATGGCATGTCAGCCCGCACGGATGACACAAGTCCGTACGGATGACATGTCAGTCCGCACGGATGACATGTCACCCGCACGCACATGTCACCCGCACGGATGATGTCACCCGCGCGCACACCAATCCGCACGCACAAGGTCAATCCGCACGCACACCCATCCGGACGGATGACTTGTCATCCGGACGGATGACCTGCCCATCCGCACGGATGGGAACAGTCCAATCAAATGAATAACTTTTCAAGGGTAATCTTGCTTAACCGTACTTCGTTTACTCTCTTTCTTCAAGGATCATTACAGACAACTCGTAACCGACTCAATCAAGTTGTAATCTCGCTAAATGCGCACTGTGAGTATACTTGACCCCTTTTTAATCGAATTTTGGGTGTAACATACGTTTCTAACAAATCGCACTTATCAATCGAAATATTCAATCAATCGAACTATCACTTGCGGATGACTGTTATGCATAGATATACGTGATGCTAGTTGCTTATGTGCTAGGGCTTATACTCGCGACGTCCCACCAAGACTAGTATAGTACTATTGCGCCCGACGGGGTCTAGTTATGCCATCGTACATTCGAGCATCGAGGACTTAGTTGGTAGTATCAGTTTTGTGAGCATATATGTCGTGTATTACGTTTATGCATGTGGAAATTCGCAGCACTTTTAATCTATTATGCTATACTATTCAAACCTGTATACTCGCCAATACTTTTGTATTGACAAATATTTTAACGTATGTTGCAGGTTAGATCGCAGACTATATCAAATCAAGCTAGGGAGTCTAGAAACTCAACTAAAATCTAGGTTGTCGGATTTGCATTGTTCGAGAGGACAAGAAATCTGTGATAACTTATGTGATTGTATTATTTGTTAGTATGGGATAACGAATGTATTAAATATTATCGCAATATAGTTGTTATGGATTCTCTTGAGCAATCTGATTCGCCTAGTGCCGCGCCCCGATGATTCCGCCATCGGTTGGGGTGTGACACTTGAAGTCCTATCAAAAGGGTCACATAGTCCTACCGATCGAATCCGGACAAAAGACATTTTTCGGCCAAGCCGAAGCGTGTGTCGCTCAAGTTCTTCAGGATGAAGTAGCATTGTAGCTAATGTTAGTACCCGTAATGATGTTGTAACCAATGACGATAATTGTAGTGTGTCTACTGAAGATGTCAATGGAGGTCACGTGTTTGCCAAAGATCGTGCAGCAGATCGAGGCAAAATAAGTCAACATTGAGAGGGAGACTTATCGAAGTTGATGTTGAGATGGATTGATAAAATTACAACATCAACAAGGATGTTCGGTTAATCTCAAAGGGTTGGTCCGGAGGAGATCTTAAGTCGAAGGACTAAATGAGTAATATAATAATTAAATGTATTTAACTATTATTTGAATTATCTTAGTATTAGATTTGATTAGTGCCTATGTTTAGAGATAAGTATAAGTAAGAATAGGAGTCCTAGTAGAATTAGATTGTTTCTAGTATTTATATTCCTTAAGTCTTGTAGTAAATCTCGAGTACAAGATTTAAAACAAGGTAGGGAGGAACCCTGATCAAAACCCCAGACTTGCACGATGCGACCCAACACGAAAAACGAAGAAATCAATAACACGACTCTCCGGAGCGTCGTAGGGGATACCACTAATTCTTCCGCGACACGCGGGGGGGGGGGGGGGGTACTAGGACACGTGGCACCTGATCGGTACAAGTGGCAAACCTATACGTAATACGAAGCTGACCTAGCCTTAACCGGAGTCTGTCGCGCCACGCAGGGGAGTCCCCCACTCCCTCCGCGACGCGCCTGGGAAACCCAGGATGCCTATTTAAAGGCTGCCAATGAAGGAAACTTTTAGTATGGAACGTTTAGCTAAAATGTATGTAGATGAAATAGTCTCATTACATGGAGTCCCTTTATCTATTGTGTCAGACAGAGATAGTCGTTTTACTTCTCATTTTTGTGTGCAACATTCTCCTATACGACCCGTATAACTTTATACGAGTCGTATAGGTGTAGGGGTGTGAAAATAAGATTTTTAACGTGCGAGAATAGCGGAAACCATTATTTAAAAGTAAGTATATTGATCATTCAATTTCGTTTAAAATTTTAGAAATCATACAATATAAAACTTAAAGTTCACCATATTCATAACTTTATTACAATCTATTTATAACTCCTAAACTTGTTTATAATCGGTTTATAACTTACTTTCAGAGCATTAACTTGTTTTAACATGTTAACCCGTTTTTCATGTTTAAATAATAGGTTATTATAAACATACGTAGTGGTGGATTAACCGAACTTTCAAAGAGGCGGTCGAAATTCTTGCCTAACAATACATTAAAGGGGAATTTGCCTGTAATAATCCCAACTAGACGTCATTGGCCATTGTCAGTCCCACCTTTGAATATTCCCCATGCCAGTTCCACCTTTTACCTGTTTTTTCTCCACCGGACCTCAGTTAAAAAAACTTAAGCGGAATTAAGTTTTTTTCGAATTACAAACTGACGTATTAGGGCTTTCAATCAGAACGAGGATACTAGTCTATTGATGTAAAACTTACCTCGAAACGGTGCTCCAAATGACTTGATTTTTGTTAATTGGAAGTTTAAACACCCGAATTGAAACACCGTTTTCATCGTTTGGAGCACAATTTCAAGGTACGTTTTACATCATTCGACTTGTATCCTCGTTCTGATCAACAACCCTAAAACGGTAGCTTGTAATTCAGAAAAAACTTAACTCCGTTAAGTTTTTTTAACAGAGGACCGGTGGAGGAAAAATAAATGAAAGGTAGTACTGGCATGGGGAATATTCAAAGGTGGGACTGGCAATGGTCAATGATGTCGGGATTATTACAGGCCAATTCCCACAAATTAAATTTAAACTTTTATCGGTTAAAGCTGAGTCGAGTCATTTTTTTGGCTCTATAGTTATTTTCAATGGAAATTCAATTTTCGAGACCTAAGCAAGATGAATGAACTCAATTCAACTTGTTTACACCCCAACACAAGTAACTTGTGATTTTATATAATAGAAAAAACTCACTAACCCAATAAATAAATCAAATCACAAGTTAGTTTTGAATCCGTCATTAGTAGATTTATTTTATCGTACACTAAACATTGAATACTAGCAACTTACAGGACAACAAAACTAAAAACAATAGTTTCTTAGGATTCCATGTTGACAATGAATATTTGAACCAATACCAAGGATTCGCTTTGCAATATAGTTGTTATATTCAACATTTTTTTTATAAAGTCAACTCATTTAATAAAGAACAAGACGTTAATTGGTGTTTTGAACACTCTTCTTATGATAATTAACAGAGTAAATTGATTCTTAAGTATTTGAATTTACAAAGACACGCTAATTTAGAAATCGATCACATAGACAATCGTTAATACACAACACCTTTTGGTGAATGCGGTTTTATGCCACCAATGACCAAAAACAAACTCACAATCAGTGGCGGAGCTTGAATAAAAACTCGATCGCGGGCAGACTCTCAAAATCTAAATCGGTGAGGGCCGGTCTCTTAAAAAGCCAATATTATACACTGCAAAAAAAATTCAGAAATATTATGTAAAACTAACACTATGAGCGAAAAATCGGTGAGGGCCGGGGTCTAAAGCGCCGCCCTTGCTCTCAACGGTGCAAGAGATATGATCTCGTGGATCGGAGGAGACCCGTATTGAAGGCATCCTTAATTCCTTTATATAGTTCATTGACACCAATATTGGGCCAGTCAATTTGATAAATTTGGTAAAGACACGTGTCTCTTAAAAGAGAGATCACATGTTTAAACCTAATTTATAGTTATTGGTATAAAGTAGAGTAGAAGAAACGTCATTAGTATAAAGTAGAGTATAAGAAACATTTGTCGTTCAAAAAAAAAAATTAGAGTAAACTTCAATTTTCGTCCCTGTGGTTTGCTAATTTTAACACTTCCAGTCCAATAGTTTAAACATTGCATTTATCATCCATTAGTTTGCTGATTTTAACAGTTTCAGTCCATTAGTTTCCTGATTTTAACAGTTTCAGTCCACACCACTAACACTGGTGTGGACTGAAACTGTTAAAATCAGGAAACTAATGGACTGAAACTGTTAAAATCAGCAAACTAATGAATGATAAATGTAACTCATAAACTATTGGACTGAAAGTGTTAAAATCAGCAAACCACAGGGACGAAAATTGAGGTTTACTCAAAAAATTATTATCCATTAGTGCTTTGATTTGAGGTCACTTCATGCATTTAATCTCATCAAAGCCCAATCATTATACCATGAAAATATTCATATTCTTAAGGCTGTAACTTTCTTAAATTGTTGTGTTCGTGACTCATGTCCTATTTGGATTCATGTTGTGTTCAGCCCAGTGGCGGACCCAGAAATTTTTTCATGGGGGTGCGGAATATTTTAAAATTTTTAGGCCCCTATAGGTATATAAGTAAAAAAAATTGGTTCGTATCGGGTCGGGTAAAACAAACGAACATCAAACTAAATTTATATAATCATCAAAAACATCATCTAAAGCTAATTTCTTAAGCAATTATTTCTCTATATAACATAAGTTTATCGCTCAATAACATAATATTTCAATTTTAATTTTCAACTATTCAAGTCTTAGAAATAATAACGCAAGTTGTAATCACCCTGAAAATATATAAACAACATAATCACCCTAAAAGTCATCTAAACAACGTCAAAACACACAAAATTTCAAACCTATTTAACAACTTTATTACCCTTTTTCTCCTATAATATCAACCAAAATCATCAAAATAACAAAGAAACTTACCCGTGTTCGGATTTCGGTTAGATTTGGTGTCGAACGACGGTGGTATGGTGGCTGATTACGGTAGTCTCCTGCTGCTGGACTGTTGTCGTTGGGTGATATTGTTCGTTGGCAGTGCAGGGACGCAAGAGAGAGAGCGGGAGAGAATTTCTAAAGGTTTTGGGCTTTAATTATTTTATTATAGTTTGAAATATTGTTGGGTTTGGTTAATGGGCTAAGACTTAGTGGGCTAGCTAGTTAGGAATTATAAGTAGGTATGGGTGTTTGGGTTTAGTTAGTTAGGTATTAAAAGTTATATAATTTAGGTAGTATTTTTTTTTTTAAATAAGAGTTTACTAAAAAAATATAAAATATAAATTGATAACACTTTTTACCTAAGGGGTGCGGACGAAAAGTTTCAAGGGGTGCGGACGAAAAATTCCAAGGGGTGCGGACGGGATTTTCGACGGAACTTAGCACTAATTTTTTTTCCCCTGAGCGTGCGCCCGCCCACCTTGGGATGGGCTTGGGTCCGCCCATGGTTCAGGCTGGGTTTGACATGTAAACCCATACACACCACCCATAACTAGCACTTTGATTTTATGTCACTTTGTGGATATAATCTAAATCAAAATCCATTCATTAGATCAAGAAAGAATGCATTTATGATTCCTCTAACCATTTATCTTTTTCTAGATTTTATTTTAACTATAAGTGTAACATAATATAGTAAGTAAAATGTGAACCTTATTTTCTTAGAAAACCTATTGGAGTCGATACGAAGAAAAACATGTTTTCTAATTTTGGAAACTTGCTAAAATCGCATAATATAGTAAGTGAACCCCGAATCTTATTTTTATCTGAAAATCGATTATAGTTGAGAAAAAATAACATGTTTTATGGAAACTTGCTAAAAGTGTGACTTAACCATTTAGAGACAAATGTATGACCAATTCATATTAGAGGTCATAATTATTTAGACTCAATATAATGCTTAACCATTCAGAGGCAAATGTCTGAACCATTCAGACATCTGCTCGCGAAACAAACAATCCGAACCATTAAGTGTTGAACCAGTAAGATATCTAAACTATTAAGAGCCTCATTAAGTGTCACACCCCGATATTTACAGCTCAGCCCGGTGAGCCCGGTGGGGAGTATTGTGACGTAAGATTGGTATTGTCATAGTCAAACATACACAGAATAGCACAACGGAAGTCTTGTAATATAAAATATTATTACAAGCCCAATTGTCTGAAAATACCAAAGTAATAATTACAAACGAGCTTGTAATATCAAATCCACAGGCAGATCAATATAAAATGTAAAAATGAAGTTTAACAGACTTTAGGGCATCCTAAGGATTTGCAAGATCCTTTATTGACACCAAGCAACTCCCAGCCTAATTGCATATAATACAGGTCACTTAGTCTTTGAAAATACGTCAGTTTACACGGTCGTGTTAACCCTCAATGTTTAAATTATCAAACAAAACAGGATAAACGGGTTATGCATATTTGTTAACCACAATCCGGCTAAGTGATCCCATACGCGACCAAGCGGTAATAATTTACCGTATCACAAGCCCGTATAAGGGAAAATAAGTTAAAAGTATTTACCAATGTTGTCACACCCCAACCGATGGCAGAAACATCGGAGTGAGACGAAAACGAGATTGCAAGAGACTTCATAACACTATTGGTGACAATATTTAAATCAAAACCATTTTCATTTCATAATTTCAAATTGTCAAAACATTACATGGAAATTCAAATAACAACAAATACAAGACAAATATAATAATAAGAACAAAATTGATACAACATATTAAAACATAAGGCGTCTATATGTGTATCTAGGCATCATCGCTACTTCAATTTCATAGCATCGTCATCCTCAACCTGTAACATGTTTAAAATAAAGTTCAATGCAAAAGCAAAGGCGAGTATACAAGTTTTCATACATACATAGCATAAAATGAGTTTAAAGAATTCCACATGGCAAGCTAATGATACAAGATAAACATTAAAGTCGGCATGTGTTTAACTAACCAAACCAATGATGAAACGCAATAAGCTCATGACATAACCTCAAGTATACGGGTGGTGCGTTAATCCTATAGAGCTATATATGTCAAGGATAGGCTCGATCGAAGCTAATGATAAGTCTAACACAAAACGTATAACCCCAAGTTCAATGTATCAAGTAGTCAAGTATGCAAGCATGTAATAGGAATGTTTGTGCATTTACGAATAAAGTTTAAGTGTAAGTTTCATAGGTAAACATGTTACACCCCAAAAAGGTGGTAAACGTAAAGGGGGTTTCGAGTATACTCACGGTTTTGCAAGCTTTCCACTTGTGAATCCGCGAGAGAGTTGTTGTTGTGGGAGGTTGGAACACCAAGTCCTTCTACACGAAGAAACGAAGGTGTATGAGTATTGGAGGATAACGGAAGATTAAGGATTCAGAATAAAAAGGAATATGGAAAGTAACATATGAGAAAGTAACCATCTAATCACAAAATACTCATTCTTGACACTATGAAACTCTAAAGAGTTTAAATGTTTTCATGGGTCAAAATACCCATTAGAATCGTGATGAGTATTAGGTTCTTAGGTGGTGTAACCTACTATTTTGACAAATAACTATTAGGTTATCATCAAAAGTTTGGTTATTATAAGTATTATATATCTTATATAGTTTATATTATAGGTTATTAGTCCAAGATTATCACAAGGATGTCATAGAAGTCATGTAGGAGGTAGGAAGATAAATCTTCCATTTAGGAACCTCTTAAGTTGTCACCAATACACAAGTTGTCATAAGACAACAAGGATAGTCATAGACATACATACAATAAGGAAATGGAAATACATAACATCTAACTAAGAAAACATCAAGTGATGTATGGATTGAAGGTAGGATAGCCCAAGCTAATCTAAGTAATCACACAACTTCAAGCTTTAAGCTTGTTCATCATTTGCCGCGAGAGCTTACTCGTTGTTTGTCGCGGGCCGCGACCATGGTCGCGTGACGCGACGGTTAGATCAGGTGGGTGTCGCGCGACGCGACACCTTGTTTTTGACAGAATGTTTGCTTGTTTGTTGCTGCACTTGCCTAGCTCTAACTTAAACCAAAATCCTAACTTTAAAACTTCATAACTTTCGTTCTGCATGTCCGTTTTACGTAATTCTTTTTCCTAGGTGTCTGTAATTTAAATACGGACCCGTTTACCATAATTATTTGCATGAAAATATGGTTTATAAGCTGATAGCCTATAAATCCACTTTTCTATTATTCGACCCGTTTAGTTATGTGTCATACCATGCATTATTCATCACTATTGATTTCTAAACATGATTACCCATTCCCTGGGCTTGTCAACATTGGCGTTTCACTTCCATTCCATTGTTTTACGTACGCAACATGTCACGCTTGTTATCAATGTTTCAAGCTTGTCTATTTATGCATTATCAACACGTTATGAATTCTAAACCTTTGACCCAATATCATGGGTTCTTTTAAGAAAACCAATTTTTGGCGTGTCCGGTCCTCGGCTTACGCATTCATAATTCACATTCAATGAGTGACATTCAAGTCACTTCAACATTATCAATTTAAACATTGTTTTGACCTGTTTGGTTATCTAATGGAAACCACTATTTCAATGACATACCAACTTATTCTAATCAATAGTTTGACCCGTTTTATTTGTTTAGTGAGCTTCGTCACTTCACGACATACCAAATTCACATATAACGCTAATTTAAAGTCAACAAAACTACTATCACTGTTTTAGCATAATGTAACGAAACCATAGTTACGTACCTTTAAAGCTTTCCTTTCAAGCGCGTATCCAATCCGGTTTGTCCGCTTGAAGATTCGGTTTCCTTGCCTATAGAGTTCACCCAACAATTTGTTTAGAACTCTAATTATATCTTATAACGCATAATTCGCCATAACATTTACATATGCGTTTTCGTTCCAAAATTTCGACACCTAGTTTTCATTTAGGCATTTTAACGAACACCTAATGGGCATGATTTTACATATTCGGAATCAAGTTCATAACTAGTTCTTTTTGCCAAATTTTAAACATCATTTTCAAATTTTGAATGTCTAGTTTATACATCAATGTCTAGACTTACTTCATAAAGATCAATTAACACTAGTTTAACAATCATAATTCTAGTGTTCAACATATTTCTACAAAACCCATCTAACACATAAATGGATAGTTATGAATCTCATATCTATGAACACTAATTCAACAAACTATTGACTAGGGTTTGCTCCTAGACATGATTTCATCCTAATTTCATCCAAGCATCAATCATGCAAGCCAAATTTTCGATTTCATATGTTCACCAAGAATTCAAGATGAAACTAAATAGTGAAATTTGGCATACCTTATGACCCCTTTATGGAGGTGATCACTAATTTGAGCTTAGATTTCGATTTGGACTTGATTTGCCCCTCCAATTTGATGAAATTATGTTAATTAGGGTTTGAGCTTGAGAGCTCTTCTTGGCTCCTGTGGTTTGTGCGACCAGAACTCATTTTAACCATTTTAGTCCCTCAACTTTACCCAGGTTCATAAAGGGTGCTTTTAACCATGTTTTCCTTATGACTACAAGACTTGTGATTAACTAGGTTATTTATTCCTAGTTATTTTATCTTGTTTATAACCAACATTTAATTTATGATATAAAAATTTATATTTTCGGGGTGTTACACTTATATAGTTTATATTATAGGTTATTAGTCCAAGATTATCACAAGGATGTCATAGAAGTCATGTAGTAGGTAGGAAGATAAATCTTCCATTTAGGAACCTCTTAAGTTGTCACCAAAACACAAGTTGTCATAAGACAATAAGGATGGTCATAGACATACATACAATAAGGAAATGGAAATACATAACATCTAACTAAGAAAACATCAAGTGATGTGTGGATTGAAGGTAGGATAACCCAAGCTAATCCAAGTAATCACACAACTTCAAGCTTTAAGCTTGTTCATCACTTGTAGGCTAAAATCTTGTCAAAACAGAATGTTTATGAGGATTAAACCTCTGGATTTTTATGTCACAACCTTGTTTTTAAGCCCAACTAATCATAGACTTTGATTATGAGCATAAGGACATAGGAATGTGTATGAGAAACCTCAAGTTAAGTGAGTTTAGTAAATGTTTAATCAAAACAGAAAGTTTGGAGCCTTATTTGGTGATGTTTCAGCCTTGGTTTTCCAAGGAAAACCTATTGGAAACATACCTAAGGTTGTTCCAAGCATTTAGGAAGAAGAATCATGGAAAAAGATTAAGAAATGAGGAAGTTATGCTCACTTTAGTGAGTTGTTATGAATCTGACTTTGTTCCTGAATTCAGCTGCGTTTTTAAGAGATTGAGAGTGAGTTTTGAGTGTTTGCAAAGTGGAAAAAGCTTGTCGAAGTGTTGGGTTTTACAGGGAATGGATTAAGGTTGGATTGGTGAGTCATTAATGAAGAAAACGCACTTAGAATGCAACAAAACCAACAAAATGAGCCAATCTCGTAAGCTGGAAAGGCTGGCTGCGGATTCGGGAGCCTCAAGGGGCGTGAAGACCATGGCTGAGCGAGTCGCGGCCTACCAGGCCTTGGTCTGGTGGCTTTTATGTTTTAATTGTTGACATATTTGGTCCCTTAAGTTTATTCTTGCAAGTTCTAAGTGTTTCAAGGGCGTATTATGTCATATAAGTATATTATAAGGCTAAAACAAGTATGAATAACATAAACCAAGCATGATGAAGCATGATTAGGCGTATAAATGTCATAATTAGGTATCATATGTATCCAAAAGATGTATTATTGATGTATTTCATGAATTTGCAAGTTTAACACATAGTTTCCAAGAATTTCGAATAAAGTATCAATCGTTTCACGAAATTAAACGTATGAACCTGTATGAAGTATGTATAACACGAATTAAAAAAAAATACGAATTTTATTCATAATCCAAGTCTCGGATTTTACAACGATTACAATGAAAGAACGATTACAAGAACTCAAGACTTCCAAAAATAGAAATACAAACAAGACATTCTAATTAAGGAAAGTATGAAGAAGTAGGGCGTTACAGTCTCCCCTCCTTTAGGAAATTTCATCCCGAAATTTAGGAAGAAGTAACGAAAAGTTGCGGATACTTCGTCTTCATATCACTCTCGAGTTCCCAAGTGAATTCAGCGTCACGTTTTCCTTCCCATCGAACCTTAACGATAGGAATTTGACTACGCCTCAATCTCTTGACACCTCGGTCCATGATCTCGACAGGTTTCTCCACAAAATGCAGAGTTTCGTTGATTTGAAGATCTTCTAGTGGAACTTGAAGTCCTTCATCAGCTAGACACTTTTTCAAGTTTGAAACGTGGAAGATAGGATGAACATTGTTCAGTTCTTCAGGTAGGTCCAGTCTATACGCAACCTTGCCAATAATTTCGAGAATCTTGAAAGGACCAATGTAGCGAGGTTCGAGTTTCCCTTTATTACCAAATCGAACCACACCCTTCCAAGGGGATACCTTGAGAAGTACGAAGTCACCTATCTTGAATTCCAAAGGCTTGCGACGCTTGTCGGCGTAACTCTTTTGTCGGCTCCTGGCTTTCAGTAAGTTGTCTCGAACCTGTAAAATCTTGTCCATTGTCTCTTGTATAAGCTTGGGACCAGTGATTTGAGCTTTACCAATCTCGTGCCAACAAATAGGTGAACGGCAGTTGCGACCATACAATGCTTCGAAGGGTGCGATTTGAATACTCGCATGATAACTATTATTGTATGAGAATTCGATCAAAGGCAAGTGTGAATCCCAGTTGCCACCAAAATTGATTACGCATGAACGAAGCATATCCTCTAAATTTTGGATAGTACGCTCGGTTTGACCGTCTGACTGAGGATGGAAAGCGGTGCTAAGGTTAAGAACGGTACCCATAGCAGATTGGAAAGTTTGCCAAAGACGGGACGTAAAGCGACCATCACGATCAGAAATGATGTCAACAGGGATACCATGATGACAAATGATCTCATCAGTGTAGATTTTAGCAGGGCCGGCTTTGGGCCTGTGCGGGAGGTGCTACCGCACAGGGCCCAAAGCATCTAAGGGCCTAAAGTTGTTTAAAAATATATATATGTTTTTAATATATAAAGTTGATGTAGAAAAAAAAATACAAATCTCTCCTTTGGCTTAATGGATGCGGCAATCATGTGATGAATTGGTCATTTCGGGTTCGAATCCCACCATATCTTTTGTTTTCTAGTCTCTCCAAATTTTCTTTTGTTTTCTAAGAATCTAAGCTTGTTTTATTTACTGTGGAAACTCATACCAAATGCAACTTTGCAATCATTTTTAGTTTTAATTTTGATTTTTACATTTAAATTTTGGCCTTAAGTTCTGTTAGTACATTATGTCTGTAGCTTCCGTCTGCATCGAGTCTTATGTATTTTGTCCTGTTTGTGTGTTTTTGTATATGTATATGTATGTATTGTGTGTCTAGACAAATCAGGGATCGTCGCGTTATTTGTAAAGTGAAATCCGTCGGATGACATGTGTCATCTGAACGGATGGCCATCTGATCGGATGACCATCCGAACGGGTGATACCCCTCTCTTCCCTGATTGCCTATAAATAGTAGGCTAGTACTAATTGTCTAGAACTTTTGGCTGATTTCTGAAGCGAAGCTCTGTCTGTCTGACTTTCATCTGGAACTTCTGTACTTTCATACTCTATCAATGAAATCAGACATGTTAAGCATTGAGATTGTTGTATGTGATTCTCAGACGGTTTCGAGGGATTCCGCACCTGGTCACGGATCGATTCCGCTACATTCTACGACTAGAACAGATCCTCCGCGTGGCCCAACAAGTGGTATCAGAGCCACAGGAAGCCGGATCAGAGACATCTACAACAGTTTCACTGAGATTTCATCCATTTTATGCAGATTTCAGTCAAATCTCACCGAATATTTTGACAATTCCTTCATCTTCTCCTACATTTCTTGCAGTTTTTACATTTTCACACCTTAAAATTAGAAAAACTCAAAACTAAGCTAGATTTTACGGACGAAATTGAGTAAAGTTGATATCATTCTGATAGGAATTCACAGTAGAACAATCCTACAAAGTTTCATTCAAAAATTCAGACTAAAACAACATAAAATCAAGCAAAATCTATGGACTGTTCTTCACATATGCTGACGTCATTCATCCGATCGGATTGGACTAGATTGTTCTTGATTCACTTGCTGACGTCATGCTCATTCGATCGGACTGACATTCGATCGGATTAGTGTTGTGGTTTAAGGAGTTTTAGAGCACAAGTCACTTCGATCGAACGACCATCCGATCGGATCACCATCCGATCGGATAGCCATTCGACACGTGTGCCATCCGACACTTGTTACTTGGTTCATTGCTTATTTGTTTCATCCGATCGAGTTGCCATTCGATCAGACGGCCATTCGATCCAAGTAGTCAGTTTTTGAAATTTGTGAAAATTTTCTAAGTATTTGAATTTTTCAGGATTTTCAAGATGGGAGACGAGTTCTTGAACCCGTTCAGTGATGTGTTTACATATAACACAGGAGATGCGTCTACAAACACCAACACCAACACAAACCAGAAAAATGCTTCGAAGGCGATTGCTGACACACTCAGTGTTGATAATGCCTATGGGACATACAACAAGCCACCGAAGTTGACGGTAATTGAAGATTACAACCAATGGTCTAACAGGTTTGATGGATGGTTGAAAGCTTTTGCTTACCTGAGCTGTAGGTGCATGAAGAATGGGTATGATATTGCAAGACGAGATTATGAAAACTTGGCTGACAATGAACAGGAGATGTTTATTGCTGAACAAAAGTGTATAGCCCTGCTTCATCAATCAGTCAGAGACGATATTATTTCCCTGATTGATTACACTAATTCGAAAGATTTATGGACTAAATTGGAATAGAAGTATATTGGGGGAGAAGAGATTGTGAAAAACAAGAAGCGACTGTTGAAAAAGGAGTTTGACTTATTCGCATGTATGAAAAATGAAAGTGTCAAACAGATGATTGAAAGGTTTTGCCATTTAAAGTTAGAACTAGCCAGATATGGGATCACGATAACCGAAGATGAGATGGTTGAAAAGTTATTTGAATCCTTGGCAGATGAGAGAGATTGGCAATACTATGGTCTGGTGCTGAAAAACACTAAACCGAGGGCAGAAATAACAGTTGATTGGTTGATCGAGAGATTCGAAAGTCATGAATTGGAAATCAAGAAAACGAACAAAGTAAACAGCACACCATATCAACAGAATGTTGATCTCTACTATAGAGGAAGTATGATTCCAAAAACCGCATCACCAAAAACCGCCTTTGCTGCTGAAAGTTCAAACAATGTGACTCAAGAAAACAAAAGCAGCAGTTCGTCACCAAGCAATGGTTATCATAGTGGTTCTTCTTCGTCTGTTCCAAGCAATCAGCAACAACAAAATGTTCCCAAGAATGTTTTTCAATGCAACATCGTTGTTAACCTGAACAACGCTCAAAACTTCAATGAAGAGACAGCGAAACAACAAATGGTGTTCCTTGCTTCTATCTTAGAGTCGTATGAAAGTCTGGTAGCCGGAAAATCGGAAATACTAATCTTATAAAAGAGGACTACGACCAGATAGATCCTGAGGAGATGGAGTTAATCGATATACGTTGGTGCATGGCGAGCGTAGTTCGAAGAGCACAAAGGTTTATGGAAATCACAGGGAGAAATTCCATTGGAGGTCCATCGACGAAACTTGGTTTCGATAAATCCAAGGTGACCTGCTTCAAGTGTAAGCAGAAGGGGCACTTTAAGCGTGAATGTAGAAACTCTGCGGCTAATGTAACAGAAAATCCATTTCACGATGACTACTATAAAAAGGCGATTTACCATCGAAATCGTGAGGAGCCGCCCAGAATGAAACAGATCGAGGAGACTCTAAAGGAAAAGTCGAGAGCTTTAGCTGTGATTCAGGATGATGAAGGTTTCGATTGGAGTAAGTTCTTGCCGAAAGATGATGCAGTTGGTTTTGCATTCATAGCACAAATCGAACAAACACCAGAAGAGAGAAATTACACCCGACGAAAGATGTTGGCACTACATACGAAGGAAAAGATCTACGTAGCTTGGAAAGAAGCCAAAAGAGCAAAAAGATGGGATCTGGATCGGGAATGCTACCTAGATCCAAAATGCAACATCATTGTGGAACCATCATCAGTTGAAGGCGAAACTCTTATAAAGTCGATAGCAGAAACTGAAGAACAGAGAGAGAGACGAGGCAAAGAAAGCCGAAGAAGAAAGGCTAAAGTCAATGAAGGTAGACGATGGGATCATTGACACTACTAAAGAAATGACGGCAGAAAACCTGACGAAAATGGCCGACAAAGTTCTTATGGCAAAAGCACTCGAGGTAGATTCCAAATCTACTTCTAGTTCTGAGTCAACAAGCAAGGTCAGTAGTAGTGGTTCAAACAATGAATCAGGTAAGACTGATTGCGCTAAAACAGAGAGTGATTGCAAAAATTGCATGAAAGAATGCAAAGTTTGCAGCACATATGCATATCTCACACTCAAAAAGACCCAAGATCTGGTTGAAAAAGTTGAAAGGACTGAAAAAGACATTTTAAGCCGAGATAAACTGCTTAGAGCTTCAAATGAGAGAATTAAAGAATTAAACGAAAAGATTGAAAAAAATAAAACTGATGTTGAACGTTTTCAGAAAGAAGATGAAAAATTAACTCTTGAAAACAGAACAATTTCAGAAAATTATGAAAAATTGAAAAGAACAGTTAAGGACTCTGACGAACGAAATGGTAAAACTTATAAGGAAAATGTTCATTTGTCTGGAGTTCTTCAGGCAAAAGAAAAACAAATCAACCAGCAATTGGATGAGATCGCAAATCTTAAGCTTCAATTCCAAGAAACTAAGATTAAAAATGAAAGAATCAATCTGAAATTGACCAGTTACAACTCAGGTAGCTTTGTTCTTCAACACATTGTTCCCAAACCAATCGGGAAGAACAAAGCTGGTGAGGATGTCTACTCGGATGGAACGGGGGTGGGTTATCATCAAGTTCCACCGCCTGTGCTAAACAATTTTTCAAAGAAACAGTCCGGGTTGGCTAATGAATGTGAAACAAGGGAGAAAACAAATGCTGAAAAAATTCCAGAAACAATTGATGTCACATTCACTTCATCATCTGATGAAGATAGTGTTCAGTCTGAAGTCGTAAAGAATGTTGTTGAGAATGTATTAAAATCAGATAGTGATTCAACTGAAGATGAAGAGTGTTTTCTGAACAACTACATTCCAAAATCCCAAAACAACTCAAATGATGAACCCACTCTTGTCATATACAAGATGTCTGGTTCTGATAAGGTGTACTCGGATATTGAATTTCCAATTGAGAATGTGAATGTTGACATGTTGAAGAAAGTTTTCAAACTAATTGAAATTGATGTTTCTGAGATTGAAGGGTTAAAAAGTACCAAAAGGGTTTTGAACTTTGAACGAGACAAATCTTACTATAAGAAACCTGTTGTGCCACCACGTTTTAACAATATCAACCAAAACAGATGGTCGAGTGGTTATCAGGGTGGTAAGAACAATCAAAAGAGGAACTTTCAAAACAAAAAGTTTGTCGAAAAGAAAGTGTTTGTTAAGAGCTCAAGCTCACTTTCCGAACAAGAATCAGAAATCTTTTCGAAAACGAATGAAGAATTCTTTGTAAAGAAGGCCTCACAGCCTTAGACTGAAGGTAAAATTCGGGAAGTTGATACCCGCACTTGCTTCAAATGCAACGAAGTTGGACACATTGCACGAAAGTGCACCAACTCAAAACCTAAGTCTGTGGTTGTTGAGAATCCGAGAAAGAAGAATGATGTTAAAGGCAAAGCACCAATGTTTATTGAGAAGAAGATTTTCAAAAATGAAAACATCAAAGTTAAAACTGAACCCATAAAACAGCTGGTAAAGAAAACTGATCATTTTTACAAACGGGTGGCTTCTTCACAACAGACATGGAAGCCAAAATCTCAATCAAAGACATCAATTGAGTCAAAATCAAAGGTTTCTGACACTACAAAACAACCATCTTCAACCAAACAGGTTATGATGGATGTACCTTTGAATTTGTACGAAAAACTTGAGAAACAAACTTCTACTTCATCAAAGAAGAAGTATGTTCCAAAGAAAGACCAACCATCTGGTCAACCTTCGAAAAACGAATTCTTTTTGTATAAAGAGGTTGAGGTTGGATCTGAAGAGAGTCTTAAAATGAATGACAAAAATTTCCCACCATTGTACACCGCGACAACCCACATCAAGCTACCCGAGTCAAAGGAGGCTTGGGTTGCTTCAAAATCTAACTAAGTATTTATGAAATGTGCAGGAGCTCCCAAGATCTATCTCAAGGTGGATTATAGATAGTGGAGCATCCCGGCACATGACGGGGAGAAAGGCCCTGTTATACGATGTTAGAGGGTTCAACGGTGGATACGTCGGTTTTGCAGGAAATCAAGGAGGACGTATTATTGGGGAAGGGACATTATCAAATAGTGTAATCACGTTTGAAAGAGTCAACTATATAGCAGAGCTGGAAAACAACTTACTTAGCATTTCTCAAATCTGTGACAAAATGTATTCAACTCATTTCACTGACAAGGAATGTCTGATCCTGAAACCGGGGTTTGTCATCCCCGAGGAGTGGATCATCATGCGAGCACCAAGGGTTAATGATCTGTACGTGTTGGATATGAGCATTGCTACCACTACCACAGGTCAACCACAGTGCTTCGTATCAAGAGCTACTGAAAAGGAGTCAGAGCTGTGGCACCGAAAGATGGGCCACATACACCTACGCAAGATGAATTACCTGGTGCATAATGATCTAGTAAAAGGTGTTCACTTGAAGAGTTTTCATCTGGAAGGGGAGTGTATCAGTTGTTTAAAGGGAAAACAACGGAAGAAATCCCATCCGGGTAAAAATATGAACTCTGTCTCGAAGCCACTAGAGAGACTTCACATGGATCTTTTCGGTACTGTGAATGTCAAGAGCATTACGGGTGATCTTTATTGCTTAGTGGTCACTGATGACTATTCGAGATTCTCGTGGGTGACGTTCCTGAAGTCAAAAGACGAAACATTTGAGAGTTTGCTGAGGTTATTCAGGAAGATAGAGAATTTGTACCAAACCGCACAATTTTGGCTTAAAGCCTTCCGCTTCTTGCCTCGGTTTTTCTTGGAGGTAGAGGGTGATTCAGTGGTAGGTTCAACGGTGGCTTGGTGCGCGTTTTTCAACAAAGCTTTTGCGGCATTCCTGCGCATGACGTGATTGTTGTTAAGGCCAACGACCAAATGAAAGGTTTCCTCGATAGTTGTTGGATAAGCAACTTCCACTAGGTTCATGAAAGAATCGGGTAGGCAGTGGAAGTACTTGTTGATGGCTTTTTCAGGGGTATCAACTTGGCTAGGACAAAGGATGCTAAGTTGCTTGAAGCGGAAGGTTAAACCATCGTTATTATCATCAACTTGCTTAAGATGCCAAAACTCGTGTTCCAATTTCCTCAACTCGTGAGGAGGGCAGAATTCTTCTCTCATGATTTTCTTTAGTTCAGCCCATGGTAAGGCGTGGGCGGCATCCTCCCCTCTTGTGCTTTTCTCAGAGGTCCACCAATCAAGAGCTCTTGATCGGAACACCCCTGTAGCATTTTGGGTGCGCAAGTCGTCGGGGCAGCCACTTTGGCGGAACGTGATCTCCATGGCGTCGAAATAGGTTAGTAGTGCGGTGGCACCATCCTTTCCAGTAAACTCCAAGGGTTTACAAGCCATGAATTGCTTGAAAAGGAATGGTGTCTTTGGTTTCTCCACCTTGGAATCAACAGAACCACGGGGCGAATCTGAGTTGGTTTGGATTTGGTCGGCCATTTGTTCAGCAATGAGACCAACTAACTCTTGTTCGGAGATGGAGTCGTGGTTGGAACCTTTCTTGGACTTGGTCTTCTTTGATGAGCTTGGAGATGCCATCTAGAAGTTCGAAAGAAAAGGAAAGGATGAGACTTGATCATAAATTTTAAAACAAGTTTGTCATGTATAAGCATGTAAGCATTCATGTATCACGTATAATTCACACAAAGCATAAGTTTTCAACATGTATTCACAAGTATAATCACGTAAGAATGCGTAAAAAGAGTATAAATTTAGTTTGTTCATGAGAATTATTATTGTTTTTTATTGCGCGAGACGTGCGAATTGTGTAACGGTTTTGAAATGAACGAGGTAACAAGTATAAAAATCACATATAAATCGAATCAGATAAAAGAGAGGCTCATAAAACATGGGATTGTTTCGAGTAGAGAAACGTCGACTATTCCAAATTGGGTCGAAAGTCTTTTCGAATTAGAGAAACGTGCTTTGGCCTATAGGTAAGATATTCTCGTCGAGAAGCGATTAACGGTATCTTACCCTTCCAGTTACTACACGTCTCTAATCGATTGAAACAATTGGGACATTGGCGAGATCGAAAATCGAGGAATGGGACTTAATCGACAAGATGCGGGTTTCACCCCTAACTTGACGATTTCGTACCCTAATGTGGTTGGTGCTCGTTGGTCAAAATATAATTTCGACACTTTGACGAGGGTCCACTAGAGTTTGAATTGGAAATTTACCATTAAGATGTGGATTTCACTCCTAACTTAATGGCGTAATTTCATGCAAAAATAAAGTATAAGCGGGATGAGAGTCGTTCACCAAATTGTGGGTTTCACGCCTATTTTGGTAAACTCGTCTCTTTTGTATAAAGAGTGTCTTCAAGTCTTCAAGTGTATTGTGTAAAATGTCTTAAGAAAGACATAACGTAAGTATTTAGACCAAAAGAAGAGGAAGAAGCAAAGTAGGAAGCATAACATTTTAAGCATGTAACAAGAATGGTAAAAAATGAGGTACCTACTATAGACTAGGTCGAACATGGCAATTCTACCTAATTCCCTATAGTTATGGATCTGATACCAATCTGTCACACCCAACCGATGGCGGAAACATCGGAGTGAGACGAAAACGAGATTGCAAGAGACTTCATAACACTATTGGTGACAATATTTAAATCAAAACCATTTTCATTTCATAATTTCAAATTGTCAAAACATTACATGGAAATTCAAATAACAACAAATACAAGACAAACATAACAATAAGAACAAAATTGATACAACATATTTAAACCTAAGGCGTCTATATATGTATCTAGGCATCATCGCTACTTCAATTTCATAGCATCATCATCCTCAACCTATAACATGTTTAAAATAAAGTTCAATGAAAAAGCAAAGGCGAGTATACAAGTTTTCATACATAAATAGCATAAAATGAGTTTAAACAATTCCACATGGCAAGCTAATGATACAAGATAAACATTAAAGTCAGCATGTGTTTAACTAATCAAACCAATGATGAAACGCAATAAGCTCATGACATAACCTCAAGTATACGGGTGGTGCATTAATCCTATAGTGCTATATATGTCAAGGATAGGCTCGATCGAAGCTAATGATAAGTCTAACACAAAACGTATAACCCCAAGTTCAATGTATCAAGTAATCAAGTATGCAAGCATGTAATAGGAATGTTTGTGCATTTACGAATAAAGTTTAAGTGTAAGTTTCATAGGTAATCATGTTACACCCAAAAAGGTAGTAAACGTAAAGGGGGTTTCGAGTATACTCACAGTTTTGCAAGCTTTCCACTTGTGAATCCACGAGAGAGTTGTTGTGGGAGGTTGGAACACCAAGTCCTTCTACACGAAGAAACGAATGTGTATGAGTATTGGAGGATAACGGAAGATTAAGGATTCGGAATAATAAGGAATATAGAAAGTAACATATGAGATAGTAACCATCTAATCACAAAATACTCATTCTTGACACTATGAAACTCTAAAGAGTTTAAATGTTTTCCTGGGTCAAAATGCCCATTAGAATCGTGATGAGTATTAGGTTCTTAGGTGGTGTACCTACTATTTTGACAAATAACTATTAGCTTATCATCAAAAGTTTGGTTATTATAAGTATTATATATCTTATTGTAAGACCCGTCTCAATTAACGGGAATATGATAATAAACATGAATTTTATACGAAAATGCGACCTTTCAAAAACTTTAACAAGTTAACATTCTTACATGATTTAAAAACATTTTCAAAATATAATTCTAAGTGTTTACATTATCCACTTTTAACTAGAACAAAAGAAGAACATTGCGGAAGCTTTCAAGACATGTGTTCGGTTCAGGACAATCACTTGATCTTCATCCGGGACATTTTGATGATAACCTACAATTAAAACAACTTAAAAGTTAATTTTGATAGTTAAGAACAAGTTGAACAAGTTAAATGGGTCAAATAAACAACATAAATTATTTTTGCCAGCATTACATGCTCTCGCGGGCCACAAGAGCTTACTCATGGTTTGTCGCGGGCCGCGACCATGGTCGCGTGACGCGACGGTTAGATCAGGTGGGTGTCGCGCGACGCGACACCTTGTATTTGACAGAATGTTTGCTTGTTTGCTGCTGCACTTGCCCACCTCTAACTTAAACCAAAATCCTAACTTTAAAACTTCATAACTTTCGTTCTACATGTCCGTTTTACGTAATTCCTTTTCCTACGTGTCCGTAATTTAACTACGAACCCGTTTACCATAATTGTTTGCATGAAAATCTGGTTTATAAGTTGATAGCCTATAAATCCACTTTTCTATTATTCGACCCGTTTAGTTATGTGTCATACCATGCATTATTCATTACTATTGATTTCTAAACATGATTACCCATTCCCTGGGCTTATCAACATTGGTGTTTCACTTCCATTCCATGGTTTTACGTACGTAACATGTCACGCTTGTTATCAACTTTCAAGCATGTCTATTTATGCATTATCAACAAGTTATGAATTCTAAACCTTTGACCCAATATCATGGGTTCTTTTAAGAAAACCAATTTTTGGTATGTCCGGTCCTCGGCTTACGCATTCATAATTCACATCCAATGAGTGACATTCAAGTCACTTCAACATTATCAATTTAAACATTGGTTTGACCTGTTTGGTTATCTAATGGAAACCACTATTTCATTGACATACCAACTTATTCTAATCAATAGATTGACCCGTTTTATTTGTCTAGTGAGCTTCGTCACTTCACGACATAACAAATTCACATATAACGCTAATTTAAAGTCAACAAAACTACTATCAATGTTTTAGCATAATGTAACGAAACCATAGTTACGTACCTTTAAAGCTTTCCTTTCAAGCGCGTATCCAATCCGGCTTGTCCGCTTGAAGACTCGGTTTCCTTGCCTATAGAGTTCACCCAACAATTTGTTTAGAACTCTAATTATATCTTATAACGCATAATTCGCCATAACATTTGCATATGCGTTTTCGTTCCAAAATTTCGAAACTTAGTTTTCATTTGGGCATTTTAACGAACACCTAATGGGCATAATTTTACATATTCGAAATCAAGTTCATAACTAGTTCTTTTTGCCAAATTTTAAACATCATTTTCAAATTTGAATGTCTAGTTTACACATCAATGTCAAGACTTACTTCATAAGGCTCAATTAACACTAGTTTAACAATCATAATTCTAGTGTTCAACATATTTCTACAAAACCCATCTAACACATAAATGGATAGTTATGAATCTCATTTCTATGAACGCTAATTCAACAAACTATTGACTAGAGTTTGCTCCTAGACATGATTTTATCCTAATTTCATCAAAGCATCAATCATGCAAGCCAAATTTTAGATTTCATATGTTTACCAAGAATTCAAGATGGAACTAAATAGTGAAATTTGGCATACCTTATGATCCCTTTATGGCGGTGATCACTAATTTGAGCTTAGTTTCGATTTGGACTTGATTTGCCCCTTCAATTTGATGAAATTATGTTGATTAGGGTTTGAGCTTGAGAGCTCTTCTTGGCTCCTGTGGTTTGTGCGACCAGAACACACTCAAAAGTGTGTGTTTTGGTGTTTTTAGTTTTAATTAATTAAAACCCATTTCTCATTTTAACCATTTTAGTCCCTCAACTTTGCCTAGGTTTATATAGGGTGCTTTTAACCATGTTTTCCTTATGACTACAAGACTTGTGATTAACTAGGTTATTTATTCCTAGTTATTTTATCTTGTTTATAACCGACATTTAATTTATGATATAAAAATTTATATTTTCGGGGTGTTACACTTATATAGTTTATATTATAGGTTAATAGTCCAAGATTATCACAAGGATGTCATAGAAGTCATGTAGGAGGTAGGAAGATAAATCTTCCATTTAGGAACCTCTTAAGTTGTCACCAAGACATAAGTTGTCATAAGGCAACAAGGATGGTCATAGACATACATGCAATAAGGAAATGGAAATACATAACATCTAACTAAGAAAACATCAAGTGATGTGTGGATTGAAGGTAGGATAGCCCAAGCTAATCCAAGTAATCACACAACTTCAAGCTTTGAGCTTGTTCATCACTTGTAGGCTAAAACCTTGTCAAAACAGAATGTTTATGAGGATTAAACCTCTGCATTTTTATGTCACAACCTTTTTCTTAAGCCCAACTAATCATAGACTTTGATTATGAGCATAAGGACATAGGAATGTGTATGAGAAACCTCAAGTTAAGTGAGTTTAGTAAATGTTTAATCAAAACAGAAAGTTTAGAGCCTTATTTGGTGATGTTCCAGCCTTGGTTTTCCATGGAAAACCTTTTGGAAACATACCTAAGGTTGTTCCAAGAATTTAGGAAGAAGAATCATGGAAAAAGATTACGAAATGAGGAAGTTATGCTCACTTTAGTGAGTTGTTATGAATCTGACTTTGTTCCTGAATTCAGCTGCGTTTTTGAGAGATTAAGAGTGAGTTTTGAGTGTTTGCAAAGTGGAAAAAGATTGGAGAAGTGTTGGGTTTTATAGGGAATGGATTAGGGTTGGGTTGGTGAGTCATTAATGAAGAAAACACACTTAGAATGCAACAAAACCAACAAAATGAGCCAATCCCGTAAGCGGGAAAGGCTGACTGCGGATTCGGGAGCCTCACGGGGCGTGAAGACCATGGCTGGGCGAGTTGCGGCCCGCCAGGCCTCGGTCTGGTGGCTTTTATGTTTTAATTATTGACATATTTAATCCCTTAAGTTTATTCTTGCAAGTTCTAAGTGTTTCAAGGGTGTATTATGTCATATAAGTATATTATAAGGTTAAAACAAGTTTGAATAACATAAACCAAGCATGATGAAGCGCGATTAGGCATATGAATGTCGTAATTAGGTCTCATATGTATCCAAAAGACGTATAATTCATGCATTTCACAAATTTGCAAGTTTAACACATAGTTTCCAAGAATTTCGAATAAAGTGTCAATCGTATCACGAAATTAAACGTATGAACATGTATGAAGTATGTATAACACGAATTTAAAAAAAATACGAATTTTATTCATGATCCAAGTCTCGGATTTTACAACGATTACAACGAAAGAACGATTACAAGAACTCGAGACTTCCAAAAATAGAAATACAAACAAGACCTTCTAATTAAGAAAAGTACGAAGAAGCAGACCGTTACAAGTGTAAACTGATGTATTTTCAAAAGACTAAGTGATAGGTACTATACGTAATTAGGATGGGAGCTGCTTGGTGTCAATAAAGGATCTTGCAAATCCTTAGGATGGCCTAAAGTCTTTTAAACTTCATTTTTACATTTTATATTGATCCGCCTGTGGATTTGATATTACAAGTTGGTCTTAAATTATTACTTTGGTATTTTCAAACAATTGGGCTTGTAATAATATTTTATATTCCAAGACTTCCGTTGTGCTATTTTGTGTATGTTTGACTATGACAATACCAATCTTACGTCACGATACTCCCCACCGGGCCCACTGGGCTGAGCTGTAAATATCGGGGTGTGACATTAAGAGGCAAACAAACAGCCCCTTAATTCAATGTCTGATAGGGAAATTTATTTTATAACGGATCTCATCTATAGAACTCTATAAGGTATCAAATTATTTATTACACAATTGATATACGAATTTCTTGTGAATATGTTGGATCCTCTTTTATGAGTAGTGTTAAATAGTGTATGGTTCAAACATTATTTATATATATTGTGAGGTATATCTCGATTTTATATAAATAGACACTTCAAAACTAGTATTATAAAACTATAACCTTTGTTGACCCCAAAAAGATAATTTATTCGTATATCGTCATTGATTTGATTACGAGTCATCACTTTAAATGAGTTTTCTAAAATAAGGTTTTCCCAAAATGACTTTCTTTATTGGTGATCTTACAGGATAAGGTCATCATTTTATCGAGGTAGTTTGTAATAATGTTTTAGTTACCAAAAGATAATGGGCGGATGATCGCTATCATGATATTGAGTTCTATATCGGCTATAAGAGGACACGGGGCGCAATGTTGTTTTTCATTCTTCACGCGTGGACTTGCGTGATACACCACCGCCACCAACCTTCAAAACGCATGAATTGTATAACTTGTGGCCACCATGACGCGTGAAGAATTGAAGATTCCGCACACCATGTTTGTTGGAGATGAGTGTGTGGTGAGTGATGGACACCCCAACTAAAATCCATCTCTAGTGATGGAACCAAGTTCGATGACGTGGCGTTTGATGATTGGGTGTTGTGAGTGATGGAAAACCATCACTAGTGGAGCGCCCCTACCCCTAACATGTATGTTTCTTCATCCCAAATTAGGTTCAATCATTTACGAATTCAACCATGGATTTGAGCAACCCTAGAGAGATCACCATTATATGGCCACCTTAGGTTTGCTAGGGTTGTTCAAATCCATGGTTGAATTCTTAAATCATTGAACCCAATTTGGGATGAAGAAACATACATATTAGGGGTAAGGGCACTCCACTAGTGATGGTTTTCCATCACTCACAACACCCAATCATCAAATGCTATGTCATCGAAGTTGGTTCCATTACTAGAGATGGATTTTAGTGGGGGTGTCCATCACTCACCACACACTCATCTCCATCGAACATGGTGTACGGAATCTTCAGTTCTTCACGCGTCATGGTGGCCACGAGTTATACAATTCATGCGTTTTGAAGGTTGGTGGCAGTGGTGTATCATATAAGTCCACGCGTGAAGAATGAAAAACGACATTGTGCCCTGTGTGCTCTTATAGCCGATATAGAACTCAATATCATGATAGCGATCGTCTGCCCATTATCTTTTGCTAACTAAAACATTATTACAAACTACCTCGACAAAATGATGACCTTATCCTGTAAGGACACCAATAAAGAAAGTCATTTTGGGAAAAACTTATTTTTAGAAAACTCATTTAAAGTGACGACTCGTAATAAAATCAATGAGGATATCCGAATAAATTATCTTTTTGGGGTCAACAAAGGTTATAGTTTTATAATTCTAGTTTTGAAGTGTCCATTTAAATAAAAATTGAGATAAACCTCATAATATATATAAATAATGTTTGAACGATACACTGCTTAACCCTACTCTTAAAAGAGGATCCAAGATATCTATAAGAAATTCGTATATCAATTGTGTAATAAATAATTAGATACCTTATAGAGTTCTAGAGATGAGATCCGTTACAAAATAAATTTCCAAATCAGACATTGAATTAAGGGGATGTTTGTTTACCTCTTAATGAGGCTCTTAATGATTCAGATATCTTACTGGTTCAGCACTTAATGGTTCTTACTGTTTGTTTGGCGAGAAGATGTATGAATGGTTCAGACATTTGCCTCTGAATGGTTAAGCATTATATTGAGTCTAAATAATTAAGACCTCTAATCTGAATTGGTCAGACATTGAGTCTAAATAATTAAGACCTCTAATCTGATTACAAGAACTCAAGACTTCCAAAAATAGAAATACAAACAAGACCTTCTAACTAAGGAAAGTACGAAGAAGCAGGGCGTTACAAGTGTAAACTGACGTATTTTCAAAAGACTAAGTGACAGGTACTATACGCAATTAGGATGGGAGCTACTTGGTGTCAATAAAGGATCTTGCAAATCCTTAGGATGCCCTAAAGTCTTTTAAACTTCATTTTTACATTTTATATTGATCCGCCTGTGGATTTGATATTACAAGCTCGTCTGTAATTATTACTTTGGTATTTTCAGACAATTGGGCTTGTAATAATATTTTATATTCCAAGACTTCCGCTGTGCTATTCTGTGTATGTTTGACTATGATAATACTAATCTTACGTCACGATACTCCCCACCGGGGCCACTGGGCTGAGCTGTAAATATCGGGGTGTGACATTAAGAGGCAAACAAACATCCTCTTAATTCAATGTCTGATTGGGAAATTTATTTTATAACGGATCTCATCTCTAGAACTCTATAAGGTATCTAATTATTTATTACACAATACATATACGAATTTCTTGTAGATATCTTGGGTCCTCTTTTATGAGTAGGGTTAAACAGTGTATGGTTCAAACATTATTTATATATATTGTGAGGTATATCTCGATTTTATATAAATAGACACTTCAAAACTAGTATTATAAAATTATAACCTTTGTTGACCCCAAAAAGATAATTTATTCATATATCGTCATTGATTTGATTACGAGTCGTCACTTTAAATGAGTTTTCTAAAATAAGGTTTTCCCAAAATGACTTTCTTTATTGGTGTCCTTACAGGATAAGGTCATCATTTTGTCGAGGTAGTTTGTAATAATGTTTTAGTTACCAAAAGATAATGGGCGGATGATCTGTCAGACCCCGATATTTCCACGTAGTACCGGTGGGCCCGGCGGGGAGTATCGTGACGTAGTTGATATCGTCATAGTCAAAAGTATACAGTTTAATGCACAACGGAAGTCTTGGATGAAAAATAATATTACAAACCGAAATTCAAAAGTATAATTAAACATTATACAAACGGTTGTATTTGGATCCACAGGCGGATCTTAAAACAGAAATTTAAATATTGTTCAACAGACTTTAGACGTAAGAACTTGCAAGATTTCTTATTAACGCCCCGAGCTCCCAGCCAATTACGTACGGTACCTATCACTTAGTCTTTTTGGAAAAATACGTCAGTTTACACTGGTAAATACAATTAACCGACTCTTTTTTAAAACATTTATGAAAATTGGTTTAAGTGCACAAGGCACATACATTTTATATCTTGGGACAATTTTATTAATAACAATCTTGTATCAGGTTTACATGTTTGTCCAACATTTAGGGCCGGTATAAAAGCCGAACAAGATTAATCGACACACCACAAATATAAACTCACAAGAAGTTTCCTCACGAGTGAGTATGTCTTTTACATACGCAACAGTCAGGTGTATGCCTACACCCCGTGCTTAAGTCGTGGTCATTCGCGCTTTTTGAATGAGCCAAGGATATCCAGGACACGGTCGTTAACCCCCAATGTTATTTGTTATCAAGTAACACTGATTAAAGCAGAATTATACAATTTAACCATATTTGATTAAAAGGTTTCTACACCCGACCAAGCGGTAATAGTTTACCGTATCCGAAGCCCGTATAAAGGAAAATAAGTTAAAAGAATTTACCTGAGCTAAAATGTATATTATACTCAGTCGTATATTCTTAATCAGCAAGTGCAAGTACTCCTACTGGGGCTCTCAATCTAGAACGAAGATTTTATTAACCTATTAGATTCCTAACGGGTCTTATTTAAGTTGTAACTTAGACCGGTTAGTTTTAAAGAAAGGTTTACGGTACGAAACGCTAGATTAAGCGGTGACCGGATTGGAATGTGATTTAGACCTGACAAGTATGAAGACTTGTATAAAATGGGTAAACTAAATATATTCTGGATTTTGAAGTAAAAATGATAAGGTTTGACCCGTTTCGGTTAATTTATGCAAACTAGTTACATAAACCGTACCGAACGCGTATATGCATAACGGGTAACCGAATGAGTCATGTACAAGTCCCATAAGTTATTATGCTTAAAATATGTTGTGATATCAGTAAGATATCTTCCATTATGCCCAAAACGAATTTAAAACCAATTTAATCCCCGTAAGGGTATTTTGGTCATTTTTAAGTTTATAAAAGAGGTTAAATAGCAAACTGAGGTTCTAGTCTAAAATAATCAGTAAAAGTATTTATTTTATCAAGTTACATCAGTAAGATATCACACATATGTGAAATTTATCTTTTATGGCCAAACTATGCACCGTAGGGGCATTTTGGTCATTTCACATATGCTTTTAAGGTCAAATTTGGAAATCTGAGTTCAAGACTTATACTTACTGTTAAGGTATAAAAGTTTATTTTTAAAATCAGTAGGTAACAAGTCTTAAGCGTTAAATATGGTTTTAAACCATACTATGCGCTTAATAAGCGTAAAAGTCGGTATTTGACGATATATGAGATGTTTATAAAATTCTGGAGTTTTGGTCAGTCTTTAATGTTAAAAATATTTTATTTAACATATAAAATCAGTAGGAAAAGGTTTGGTATCAAAATGATATGTAAAACTCATTTTATTAATGAAAAGGGCATTATCGTCAATTACCAAATATATGCTAGAACCCTATATTATAGTCAGTATAAAATTTGACAAGAATTTCCAAAAATCCCTAAATATTATATCCTAACAGTGGGTAGAAAGTTTGGTGCCAAAAATTGGGTTGAAATATGATTTATACTGAAAATGCCATTTAATTAATAAAAAGCTTTTGTTTTACGATATCTTGCATAACTTTTATTTCAGACCAGAAACGGATGTCAAATTTCTAGGACATCCTTATAAATCAGTAATAAAGGTTTTTGTTCTCACATTTTCAAAAATTTCGTTTTTATATCACAAGGGCATAATGGTCAATTTTTAAGCATTTAACGGGAACATGCAAATGAATCAGATTTTTATGGAACCGTATAGTATAATATCATAGGGTTATACTAGCATGTAATGTGGTCCCAAAGGAACCCTAAGGCATAACTAAACTAAGCTAAATCAGGTCAAAACTGAAAGTCAAAGCAAAAGTCTACTTTTGCGACTTTCGGTTGCGAACCGAGCCTAATACTCAGAACTGTCGGGTTGAACATGCCTAAACATGTTCTTATATTATTTACCAAGTTGTTTAAGTGATAAAATGTATTTTATAGCTTCTACATTATCAGTTATAATTTATTTTATAAAAACTGACTCGCTTGACTTTTCTGTTAAGTAGTTTGACCCGACAATTGACTGAGACAACGTGATAATTAGAAGGTGCCCTTTTAAGGGTTTAACACCTACATAATTACCAACACATAGCCACTTTCAATTCGATTAATGGCTGGACCGTTAGTGATTAATCACAAAGTCAAAGTATCATTTTGATATCTTTGACTTTCGGTAATTAAGCTAATGAAAACTTAACTACAGAGGCTAAGTACACTTACAATGGTCCTTAGCATGAAAATTATACTAAGAGAGCTTCCTTCCAAGTAAGGATGCTCCAGAGAAGGTATTTGAAAGCTTAGAGATAAGAGTTTGAGAATTTTTAAAGCGCAAGGAATGAGCTCCAAACATGGCCCTTTATATAGTGAAGGAGGTGAAATAGGATCAATGCAGGTGTCCCCCAAGTGAAATCTGATGCATAAAGGTGTCTAGAGGTTTTATAATACCGTCAAATAGTCCCTAGTATCGAGTTCTTATGAGTGCATGGTTGTTTTGGAGAAGAAAGGTGCAGAACCTGCACCTGTGCATGTTTTCTGATCAGATCACGCCGTCGCGTCGCGCGACGGCAGAGGGGTGGAGGTGTGGCGTGACGCTACCATAAGGATTACCCGCCAAACAACTTTCAAACTTGGCAGTTTCACCCCCTTGACCTTTTAAAACGTAATAACTTTCATTTCAAGCACTTTTAACCCATAAAATTTATATTTTGATGATCTTTAGGATATAACCAAACATCGTTAGGTCCAGCTTCATTAAACAATAACAGAAAACACTAGTTTTGCATCGTTGACGCTTTTAACCCTTTATTTACGAAAGTTAACGTATTCATCTCAGACGATATCGAAACCTTGTGAAATTTTCGTCACTTGTTCTTGGGAGTAAAATTAATCGTTACAAAGTCTCGGGTTCGTTAAAAGGTCACTCAGAGGTAGTAATTTAATATGTTGACACATTTAACCCTCGCGTCTTGTAAACTTTCACTTTCTTTCACAAACGGCTACATACGTTTCACAATTCATTCGTTTAAGAATATAAACATCGTGTAGGGTTGTAAAAAGGAAAAATTTTCAATTGTTGACACTTTGGATCCTTCTACACACATACTTTCTTCGTTTGTCAACTTTAGTCCCTCGAAATTAATTCGTCACACGTTTAAAGTTCATGACACGTGTCGTTACTACATTGGACATGATTTTGCAAGGTGTTACACGATCGCTATCATTATATTGAGTTCTATATCGGCTATAAGAGGACACGGGGCACAATGTTGTTTTTCAATCTTCACGCGTAGGCTTGCGTGATACACCACCGCCACCAACCTTCAAAACGCATGAATTGTATAACTTGTGGCCACCAATACGCGTGAAGAATTGAAGATTCCGCACACCATGTTTGATGGAGATGAGTGTGTGGTGAGTGATGGACACCCCGACTAAAATCCATCTCTAATGATGGAACCAAGTTCGATGACGTGGCGTTTGATGATTGGGTGTTGTGAGTGATGGAAAACCATCACTAGTGGAGCGCCCCTACCCCTAATATGTATGTTTCTTCATCCCAAATTGGGTTCAATCATTTACCAATTCAACCAGGGATTTGAGCAACCCTAGAGAGATCACCATTATATGGCCACCTAAGGTTTGCTAGGGTTGTTCAAATCCATGGTTGAATTCGTAAATGATTGAACCCAATTTGGGATGAAGAAACATACATATTAGGGGTAAGGGCGCTCCACTAGTGATGGTTTTCCATCACTCACAACACCCAATCATCAAATGCCACGTCATCGAACTTGGTTCCATTACTAGAGATAGATTTTAGTCGGGGTGTCCATCACTCACCACACACTCATCTCCATCGAACATGGTGTGCGGAATCTTCAATTCTTCACGCGTCATGGTGGCCACGAGTTATACAATTCACGCGTTTTGAAGGTTGGTGGTAGTGGTGTATCATATAAGTCCACGCATGAAGAATGAAAAACAACATTGTGCCCCGTGTCCTCTTATAGCCGCTGTAGAACTCAATATCATGATAGCGATCGTCTGCCCATTGTCTTTTGGTAACTAAAACATTATTACAAACTACCTCGACAAAATGATGACCTTATCTTGTAAGGACACCAATAAAGAAAGTCATTTTAGGAAAAATTTATTTTTAGAAAACTCGTTTAAAGTGACGACTCGTAATAAAATCAATGACGATATCCGAATAAATTATCTTTTTGGGGTCAACAAAGGTTATAATTTTATAATACTAGTTTTGAAGTGTCCACTTAAATAAAAATTGAGATATACCTCATAATATATATAAATAATGTTTGAACCATACACTGCTTAACCCTACTCTTAAAAGAGGATCCAAGATATCTATAAGAAATTCGTATATCAATTGTGTAATAAATAATTAGATACCTTATAGAGTTCTAGAGATGAGATCCACTACAAAATAAATTTCCAAGTCAGACATTGAATTAAGGGGTTGTTTGTTTACCTTTTAATGAGGCTCTTAATGGTTCAGATATCTTACTGGTTCAGCACTTAATGGTTCGGACTGTTTGTTTCGCGAGCAGATGTCTGAATGGTTCAGACATTTGCCTCTGAATGGTTAAGCATTATATTGAGTCTAAATAATTAAGACCTCTAATTTGAATTGGTCAGACATTGAGTCTAAATAATTAAGACCTCTAATCTGATTACAAGAACTCAAGACTTCCAAAAATAGAAATACAAACAAGACCTTCTAATTAAGGAAAGTACGAAGAAGCAGGGCGTTACAAGTGTAAACTGACGTATTTTCAAAAGACTAAGTGACAGGTACTATACGCAATTAGGATGGGAGCTGCTTGGTGTCAATAAAGGATCTTGCAAATCCTTAGGATGGCCTAAAGTCTTTTAAACTTTATTTTTACATTTTATATTGATCCGCCTGTGGATTTGATATTACAAGTTGGTCTTAAATTATTACTTTGGTATTTTCAGACAATTGGGCTTGTTATAATATTTTATATTCCAAGACTTCCGTTGTGCTATTTTGTGTATGTTTGACTATGACAATACCAATCTTACGTCACGATACTCCCCACCGGGCCCACTGGGCTGAGCTCTAAACATCGGGGTGTGACATTAAGAGGCAAACAAACAGCCCCTTAATTCAATGTCTGATTGGGAAATTTATTTTATAACGGATCTCATCTATAGAACTCTATAAGGTATCTAATTATTTATTACACAATTGATATACGAATTTCTTGTGAATATGTTGGATCCTCTTTTATGAGTAGTGTTAAATAGTGTATGGTTCAAACATTATTTATATATATTGTGAGGTATATCTCGATTTTATATAAATAGACACTTCAAAACTAGTATTATAAAACTATAACCTTTGTTGACCCCAAAAAGATAATTTATTCGTATATCGTCATTGATTTGATTACGAGTCATCACTTTAAATGAGTTTTCTAAAATAAGGTTTTCCCAAAATGACTTTCTTTATTGGTGTCCTTACAGGATAAGGTCATCATTTTATCGAGGTAGTTTGTAATAATGTTTTAGTTACCAAAAAATAATGGGCGGACGACCGCTATCATGATATTGAGTTCTATATCAGCTCCAGTATCAAATAAACATGAAGCATATATACCATTTACGAGAAACGTACCATTAACCATGTTGTTGTCTGCCTGAGCCTGGCGGGCGTTGATGTTGAAGACGTGCCTGCGGGCTGCTTGCTAGGCTGGCGGCTGCTGCTGCTGTTGTTGTGGCTCTTGCTTCACTACTCGGTTTGGGCAGACGTTTGTAAAGTGGTTGGGATCACCACACGCAAATCAGGCACTTGCTTGAGCAGCGGGAGCAGGATCTGCTTGCTGTCCTTGCAGAGCTGGTAGAGCAGGAGCTTGACCTTGAGTTGGAGCTGGAGTTTGGCGAGAACAAGTACGGCAGTTTGCGGTGAAGTGGTCGTACATGTTGCAGTGAACGCATAACCGGCATGCGATATGTCACACCCCGACCACGTAAAACAACAAAACATGGCGGAAACGTCTGGAAATGTTGTAACAGAATCATTGTTTCACAACCATGGATTAAACAGTTTTGTTTTATTAAATTAAACGTATTACATTACATTGGAATTAGAAACAAAACAAGAACAAATAGACTTTCATTGTTATTAAGTCACTAAGGCCTCATCCATTCCAATGTGAGCGTACACAAAAATCATCAACTATGGTACCTGAAACACACGTGAAAATACGTCAGCATAAAAATGCCGGGGAGTACATAGGTTTTATATGAGTGTCAGATTCATGGCTCGTTTTATATGTTGCAATACTTATTTAAAAACCTTGTTTTGAAAAGTATAATATTGCGACATAATTAATCAACTCAAATCAAGTTGGTTATAATTTGCAAAACCTCGTAGCCATGATTCTTAATTCCAAAACATTTGTTTTATTAAATCAAATTGTAAAATATCTCATAAAAACTCGTTAATAAAACTCGTATGGTTTATATTATTTCAAAAACCTCGTTGTGTGACATTGTTTCGAACTCGTTTACCCAAGTGATCTAGATAACACAACGATATATAATGTGTTAAAAGCACTTATATATAGGAAGTACCAGCGGCGTATCCACCATGCTTTTAACACATTACACCCGCCCCGTTACCTAATCACTTCCCTAACCCAATGGCTCAAATAGTTACAAATGGTTCACATAAATCAAATGGTTACAAACGGTTCACATAAATCCAACGATTACAAATGGTTCACATAAATCCAACGATTACAAATGGTTCACATACATCAAATGGTTACAAATGATTCACATACATCCAATGATTTCAAATGGTTCAAAATGTAAAACAATTTTGCTAGCATGTTAAGTGAACATACATAGAAAAACATAATGAAATCATGTACTAATAGTGTACTAATGAACATAGCATGTATATGATATGAAAACATGGAAAGCACGAAAATAACAAGTGGGCACATGTGTTTCACCCCAAAACGTTTGGAAAACAGTAAAAGATGGGTCTATGTACTCACTTGAGGATGCTTGGAAGTCTTGAATAGCAACCAAGCAAAGCTAAAGGGATCACGGAATCAAACGCCACCTAATATAGGTAATTATGTAAATAAACGGACCTAAATCGGAAGATCGGATAGAATGAGGTTTCGTAAACCAAATGAGTATAGGAACTCATGTAATATGGTTTAACAAAGCCTACATACTAAAATGAAACCTAACCTAAGTGCTTATGACCCATTACGACCCGTTTAGGTAGCTTACGCCACTTTAACGCGTCGTTCGCGTAAAACGCGTTCGGACCGCCTAACTAGTTCTATGACAAGTATTATATGCCTTAACATGTCTAATAATGTTACCTAATCAGTTTAGATGTGAAAATTTAGGTTACATATGCTTAAAACGAATTTATGCGTAAAAAGGGTATTTTAGTAATTTTCCTAAGGCATATAAACTACCTATCATACAACTACTTAAACGAAGTGACAATAAGGTATAACCTCGGAAGGTTATCCTTATGCAACTATGGTCACTAAACATGCTTGGTCGGATCCTAATGATCGACCAAAGGGGTCGAGTTCGAAAGTCTAAGCGGTGGTTTAGACCGCTTGACTTACGACTCTAAACAAGCACTAAACTAAAAGTGACGAGCTAAACATGTTGGAACATGTTTAACTAAGTTAGAAAACAGGTTTTGATATCAAAACAAAGTGTTTTGATATCTAAGAGTAGTTTGGTTGCAAAATACGCATAAATGCGCATTTTGACCGAAACTACGACTCGTCACTATGCCTAGTCAACGTGGTAATCAGTAGGTATAGTCACTAGGGACTATAACCATCGTGATTACGCTCACGTTGCGAAGTTCAAAAGAACTTCGTGTTGACCAAAGACTGGTCAAAGCAGAAAGTCAAACAAAGTTTGACTTTCACGATAAAAACGCGTAAAAGAACAAAAGAATACTTACAAAGGGTCCAAGAACGGAAGCTTGATTCCAAATATTCTCAGGTATGAAGTGATAAACACATCAACTTAGAGAAATTTCAGAATCATGGTGTGAGTTTGAGAGTGAAGATGGTGGGGGTATTTATAGTTTTTGCACGACCGTTAAGATCGTTCCTCGATAAACGAGCATCAATCTGGACCGTAAAAGTGGGCACAAGGTTTTGGAAAACTAGGGGTGCCCCAAAACCATCAAATGGTATTGCAAATGTTACAAAATAGCCCATAAACTTCAAGTTAAATGCTGAAAATGGACCTGCAATTGCTGAAACTGAGTTTCTGCCCAGATAGGGCCATGGCGTCACGCCACGGCAAAGGCTTATGGTGGTGGCACAACGCCACCATGTGCCAGCTCCAGCAATTTTGCCAAAATGGCCAAATTGGTCCCTGCAACACTTTTAAGCCGTTTTCGATGCGTTTAAACCCCGTTAACCCCATTTCAAGGCTCTAAAATGAAGTTAAAGTATAGGGAACATGAAATATGCTCAAAAATGTCTTGGATGTCGGTTCGTTTGGTCGTACGATTGCGTTATTCGGTTAATTACGATGAAACACGAACGAACGCGAAAAACGGTCCAAATTACGCGACGAAAGGATTTTTATCAAGCCAATCACTAAAATAAAATATTTTAATGATTACATAAATTTTTGGATGTCCGGATGTATTCAGAACACAAGATATGTGCGAAAATGCAAACTTATGCACTTTTTGACGCTTTTAGTCCCTATTGATCAAGAAAGTTTATTTTTGAGCACCAAACACCTCAAAGCCTATTTATAAGCTATGTAAAGGATATTTAGGGCATATTTAACTTATGATCAAGTTCCAGAATGTTCGTTACAGTACAAATCGGCATACTTTTGCAGTTTGTCGAAATTAGTCCCTGTAAGCGAATAAACTTGATTTCGCCACACCAAACCCTCAAAAACTTATTTCTAAGTTATGTAAAGGTTATTTAAGGTATGTTAAGCCTTATTTCACTATTCTGAAGTGTTCGTTGCAATAAACTGGTTATATTTACGCATCAGTGCGCGTATAACCTTCCAAAGAGCGATTTAAAGCTTGAAATTGAACATGAATTGATATGTGCAAACAATACACGTATTTTTTACAAATCCCAAGTATGAAACACAATATTTCATAATTTTGGTATTTGTTTGATGGTCACAGAGGCACAGGTGTCACAGTCTCCCCTACTTTAGGAAATTTCATCCCGAAATTTATTCGTAGGAGTCTGTCCGTGACGCTGTGTTAAATAATTGCCTTGCATGGAATCTAGGGTGTTTATCTATTTGCGTAGAATAACCCATCAAAGATTATGCAAGGCATAATCTTGTGATTTCTCTCAACGGACAATCTTTAAAAATGAAAATGAAGGAAAAATCAAGGATATTCATTTCCCTCGATGGATATTCTTCAGAAAAGAAAATGAACGGAATGAGTCATTTTCCTCAATGGGTATTCTTCATAAACGAAAATGAACGAATAATCAAGAATATTCATTTCCCTCGATGGATATTCTTCAGAAACGAAAATGAACAGAATGAGTCATTTTCCTCAATGGGTATTCTTCAGAAACAGAAATGAAGGAAAAATCAAGCATATTCATTTCCCTCGATGGATATTCTTCAGAAATGAAAATGAACG
Organism: Helianthus tuberosus; assembly: GCA_030545235.1. Classification (NCBI taxonomy): domain Eukaryota; kingdom Viridiplantae; phylum Streptophyta; class Magnoliopsida; order Asterales; family Asteraceae; genus Helianthus; species Helianthus tuberosus. The sequence continues at coordinate 2,547,311 of JARYGA010060349.1, read as the reverse complement.
GAATGAGTCATTTTCCTCAATGGGTATTCTTCAAAAACGGAAATGAAGGAAAAATCAAGAATATTCATTTCCCTCGATGGATATTCTTTAGAAACGAAAATGAACGGAATGAGTCATTTTCCTCAATGGGTATTCTTCAGAAACGGAAATGAAGGAAAAAGAAAAACCAGGGATATTCATTTCCCTCGATGGATATTCTTCAGAAACGAAAATGAACGGAATGAGTCATTTTCCTCAATGGGCATTCTTCAGAAACGGAAATGAACTGAGTCAACTCTAGACACATGACAAAACTTGTTGTGGTTTATGTACACTAAATTCCATAATTATGTATGCATCCATAATTACGTAATTCCTTGCATAGTCCGCACAGTTTTTTTTGTAATGTGAAGGGGAAGAAAATCAAACATGTGATGGGTGTGACTAGACTATCATAGGGTCCTTTTAATTAGATCGACAAATGATCTCTTTAATTAGACCACCAAGGAGTCTTTTCATCTATATCATCACATGATATTCCTAACCAGATTTTTGGATCAATCTGTTTAACTAGACTACTCAAGGGGTCTAATTATGGAATAGTACATTATAATCCAACGGTCTTTACTATTACGTAGAAGCCCATTAAGGATTTAAGGTAGTGCCTTTGGATATCCTACTATGAATCCCTTATACGAAGATATGGAAGATTCTACGAGGATTTGGATAACAAAAACTCGGATCACACAAAAACATAAAGGGAACACATAAGCACATAATCACATATTTGTTTAATTTGACCTTTAATTTGTTATCTTTGGACACGGATATTTAAAGCACACCAGGAATCCAATCCGTGGATTTCATTTGTCACTTTAATCATTTTCAAGAATCTATCTATGAAGATAGGATGATCTTTCGAAAATTCGATTTTGTTTTCAAAGAAACGTAATATTCGAATTAAGGTACACAACAATTTTAGGATTTATGGAAATACCCTTAGGTACCCTATTAAGGATTTATAGTGGTACTTTGGGTATTCATCCAGAGTTGTAACTTGCGCCTTGTACTTCGTTTCTTTGGAAGAAACAGGTACTTAGGATTTTCGTGGAAAACGCAAGAGATCATAAAATGGAAGAATTTTGGGGGTAGTCTGTTCTTCAAGGAATACGATTCCCTGATTGTCGGTATTGTAGGGGATATGTTGTTTATACATGCAACCACATAAATACAGTGCAATGTAAATAAAAGATTTATTTATAAACAACGATAACAACTGTTTCATGGACCTTGACAACAAAAGAAAATAATACATAAGACGTGATTATTTCTAAATGGTGTTGTCTTCTAGTCGGTCAGATGCTCATCCCTGTGCTGGATTTGCATTAGCAAGCTTTGGGCAATTTCTTCGGAAATGACCCATCTCGCCACAGTTGTAGCAAGAACCTGGTGGAAAACGAGCTTGAGCAGGATTGTTGTCAGCCTGATTTGGTGCAACTGCAGCTCGGCAAACTCTTGCTGTATGACCTATAAGTCCACAAATTTGGCATTTGCGGCACTTCACACTAGCATGATGATGAAGGTTACATTGGTTGCACAAGGGTGCAGTTCCATTGTATGGCTTCCTAGCAGGGGGTTGAGCTGGTTGGTTGGGGGCAGCTTGATCATTGTGAGCAACCACGGCGAAGTTCTGGGAAGTTTTTCGCTTCCTTGACATTTTGGAGGATTCAGACTGTTCATCTTTGGGTTTCGATTCCTCGATTGGTTTCTTATCACCTTTTCAGAAAAGTTACCTTTCCTGATTTGAGATTCAGTCAAGGTAGCAGATAGCTCAATGGCCTGCCTAACCGTAGTGGGGTTACTACCAGTCACAATGTCTTGTACTGGGTCAGGGAGGCCATCAATGTGCTTTTCGATTGCCTTATCCAAAGGCGTAACCATATTCGGGCATAACAGACTTAACTCCTCATAACGATCCATGTAGGCTCGATGCTCACCGCTATCTTGGTTAAGATCGTCGAATTCCCTTTCCAAGGCCCTAATCTCATGACGAGGACAAAATTCCTTCATCATCAGAGCTCGAAGCTCTTCCCACGTTTGAGCCAGTGCCACATCGGCACCCCTATCTCTCATCACACCATTCCACCATATCAAAGCTCGTTTCTCAAAGACACTAGATGCGAATTCTATCTTTCGCTCATTTGGGCATTGGACATGCCTGAAGGTGCTCTCTAGACTCTCGAACCATTGCAGAAGTGCAGTCGCTTCTTGAGACCCAGAAAATTTTGATGGCTTAGCCGAGTTGAACGTCTTGAAGTTGCAGGGGGCATTATTCTTGTTGAGAGCTTGGTTACATTAAGCAACGATGTTCGGGATTGCAACAGTCATTTACTGCGTAATGACAGCTGCCAGCTCTTCAATAGGTACCTGATTTTCACGTCGTGGAGGCATTCTAAAAAGGGGAAACAAGAGAGAAAACAAATGAAATGGCATTGGGTAATGATGTGCTGAAAAGTGGTTTAACAGAAACAACTAAATTAAACCCTAAACTAGACTCTCTAAGTTTTAAATTTATAAAACTAAGACTCTCTAAACCCTAAACCACACGACCGGCAAGTGTACCGATCGATGCAGTATAGCCTAAGGAAGTCCGAGTATCGAACCCAAGAGACTCTACTGATTACGCTAACGACTCTATTCTAGACTTATACTGACACGACCTGACTAATTGTTTATTGATTGGGGGGGTTTCTAAAGATCCTAAGAATTATAATTAAAAATCAACTAAATTAACTAAACGAACTAGACATGAACTCGCACGAAGGCTGAACTCAAGGATGATGAAGGAACTACCTAGACAGGAATCCTGATTGCTTTTAGTTATGATTATAATTGGAAGTTGTCTGCTATGGAACCGGGATCTTGAAATTCTCACCTCTCGGGAAATCTAAGGGCCCCTAATCCTTCTCAAGAGCACGCTAAGATCCCCTAAAGGTTGTTAAATTACCGGTTATTAGACTCCTTTACAAGACATCTAATGGGTTTATAAAAGTATCCTACAAGGCTCACTCCCTTACGAGACCTAAACCTAGGATAGGTTTGTTTTCTCAGTTAGACTTGCTAGACAGCAGCCAAAAGGTTAACTTCCTAAGAAGGACCCACCTTGCGGTTTAATCACTTAGACCTAGCAATAATCTCGCACCTTACAGCTGTTGACGATTAGTAGAACACTTGATTTTATTAAATTACTGATTATTACTTCTAAGGTTACTTACTCGATTTTCACCCTAAAGGATCAAAGATTTATTATGTGATATAGACACTCACCAAAACCTAAAACCCTAGCCCGACTCTATTATATGATAAAGACCGTCACCAAGAATCGAACGAAGCAATAAACGATAATTAAAAAAACATCAAGCACGCAAACACCTCTAACTGATAGAATAAACCGTTTACAATTTATAAACTATCCATAGCATTCAAAAATCCAAGAATAATCAAAACATATGCAATCATTCAACCATGTCTAGGTAGTACGAAAAGTTTAGCCAATAATCATTGTATCAAAAGACATAACAATCATCAACAAATCAGAATTCATCATCAAATAACAAGAAACAAACGAAAACGAAAGATTACGGAAGTATAAAACCCGAATTCTTCGATCACGTATGCTCCCGCGCTTCAACCATGATTCCACGCATTCCCGAACACTTCCCAAGCTCCAAAACAGCCTTCAAGATGTCCAAAGAACTCTAAAATTCGTAATAATTCGTCCCCCCCGGCTGTTGATGATTAATGATCAATATATACTCCAAAACCCTAGATTTCCATGCAAGTTACGACTGTTCGCGATACACAACGTCCACGCGGCCCGCGTCATATGTAGACATAAGCTTACGCGGCCCGCGCGCGTGTTAATATCCGGAATCCTTGTTTAAGTTTAAACGGCCCGCGTAAATGGATTGTATTAGCTTATGCGGCCCGCCTCAATGCTCCAGTAATGTATTTTCTTTTCGTTTCACTCCCGAGCTCCTCGATTTCCGTTCCAGACTTTCGCCTCTCCAGATTTTCAGTCGTTTCTGCTCCTTTTGGCTGTAAAGACCTGGAAAATACAAAAACATCAAAAGTATGTACAATCTATCTAAAACCGACACTAAAAACGAATAACTAACGACTAAAACAGACGCGAATACCGATGTATTTTACAATACATCAAATATCCCCACACTTACTCTTTTTTCGTCCTCGAAAAAGAATTATGCAAACGGAATCATAGTCGGAATAATCGAACGGGACAAAAGCTTAATTTCTTTTATTAAAACCGAAACTCGTGTTAGCCGCGATTGCAAGTATATCGATCCTCTTAAACCCAACCCGGTTCCAAGCCCTTATCATGCAATTTAGTTCAAGTTCGGTCAATCCACCTAGGGTCTCACGCTAAGAATTGCAAGTCCACCTAATCCCCCCTCAAGCTTATAGGACAAAAGGAACAACCACTGGGTTATTTCCTAACCGTTTTATACCAAGATCCAGAGAGTTTAAAATCAAATCTATATATTTTTTTCTTTGCTTTGCTTTTTTTTTTCTTTCGTGAGTCTAGACGATGCTTTCCCTAACCAAGAGGTATTCCGGCTGTAGAGTCGCTATCCCCAACCACAGATTACTTAGGTTTCGGTACTTTTAATCGGCAATTCGATTTCACACATCCCAGAGGCATTCCGGCTGTAGAGTCACTATCCCCAACTCGGATTACATAGACCTGTGTTACTTTCATTTAGTTTCTAGCTCACTTTTTATTTCTTTTTTTTTTTCTTTTCCAACGAGATAATGACCAAAAACTCTAACGATCTTAGCTTATAACGGCATCCCTTATACTATTTTTGGCGGTTTCAATTTCCCCACTCTCCCTAGATGAGAACCCACTAGTAGACCGACAATTAGGTATATTTTAAATCAAAGGAACCCAGAACCGAACCGCGCCTACCCGCGCATCCCAAACTAGACACAAGCACGATTTTTTTATCTCATATTATTATTATTTGAACCCGAACAAAAACCCGACTTTTCTATCATTTTCCGTTTTTATTTTGCAAACTTCTTATTTCAAAAGACATTTTCTATTTTTTTAATTTTTTAATACTCAAGACACTACTAACTGGACACTAAACGATAGTTTCCCATCCCCACACTTAAACTCTACATTGCCCTCAATGTAGGATGGGAACCGACTCAAAAGACTAAAAATAAAGAAAAAATAAAAGACCAAGGGCAAATCGGAAAGGACTTAGCTGGTTTAATTCGCGAGGATGCTCCAAAACTCTCGTCCAATCCAGCTCGATCGTATAGCATTTCATTCGCGATCGGCTTTGACACTGACTGATATGCTCGATACATGCCCGAAATTTGAATAAACAGCTCCAAACTCACCCGAATGGAGATTGAGTACGGGTGGTACATATTCGAACCTGCATCAACAAAAACAAGCAAAATACCAAAACAATACCGACTCGAAACACAAAAATGACTCAATACTACTAAATTAGACTCATGATACAAAATATAAAAGCATAATGCAGGTACATACCTCGTGTTCGACGACTCAAACCAACGATTGTGGTGGTATAGTGAAGACAAATAGTGGTGATGATGATGGAAACAATGGTGTAATGGGCGGATGAAGATGGTGGTGGGTTGTATAAAAAATGAAACCAAATTTGGGCCAAAAGCTGATGTTCATCGACATACATGACTCACGCGGCCCGCGTAAGTATTTATGTTAAGTTGATGCGGGCCGCGAGCGTCCAAGGGTTTCCGATTTCCATTAAGTCCATGCGGGCCGCGTAATATGAAGCGCATAGTTAAAGCGGGCCACGAGGACAACAAACAGCAGCTGTTCATTCGACAGCAACAGCAGATTGCTGTTTTTAACCTTTCTTCTATTCCCAAACTACCCCCTGCACCTTATTTTGTCGTTTTGAACAGTAAAGTACCTGGGAATCGTTCGTCTGCTGAGTTCGGGCTTCGTGAAGGAGCGTGTACCTGCAAAAAACTTTTACGACACACAAAAGACGCAAAAATATGAAACAACGCAAACGACACTAACAACCTAACTAACGACACGACACGAACTACGACTCAATATACAAACTCTACAAGTGGGTCACAAACGTTCACGCACTCACGGAGGATCATATAAACGGAGCTCACCTCCATACCAACTCTTACGGGCCGTAGCACTACCATCTCTAATATTGCCCACATTTCCCTTGACTTTCTCATACCTCTCCCAATCTCTCGACTCGTCATCGGGCGGTTTGAATCTAAATGTATCATCTTTATACCTATCCCCACACTGAGCCTTACTCAGCATCGCTAACTTAGATTCTATTCTCATCAATCTCTCTTCCAACTCCTCGACTCTCCTATCAAGTGAATCCCCACACTTGGGGTTTAACACCTTTTCTAGACTCGGCACACTCAACACCTCTTTCTCGTCGCTCTCACTCTTCTCACTCTCCTCAGATGTTATCGCCTCGACTCTCTCACTCGATCCTTTCACATTATTCATCTCAAAAACTAACGTCTCGTCACCCGCTCTAAGTGTAATTGTGCCTAAGAAGACATCTATAAGCGCTTTAGCTGTGTTCAAGAACGGGCGCCCTAAAATCAATGGCACTTTATCATCGGCCTCCATATCTAGCACTACAAAATCAGCCGGAAAAACAAACTTATCCACTTTCACCAACAAGTTCTCTATAATCCCTCTTGGATACTTAACTGTCTTATCGGCTAACGAGAGAGTCATACGAGTTGACTTCAAATCACCAAGGCCTAGTTTTTCGTAAAATGAATATGGCATCAAATTAATACTAGCACCAAGGTCTTCCAATGCGTGGTTTTTAACATCACCACCAAACAAACAAGGAATCGTGAATATGCCTGGATCAGTGAGTTTTTCAGGAAGTTTATTCAAAATCACTGCAGAACACTCTCCATTCAATGGAGTACTAGAACACTCACCTATCCTATCCTTACGCTTGAGAAAATCCTTAAGGAACTTAGCGTATTTTGGCATGGATCTCAAAGCCTCTATGAACGGAAGATTCACCTTCAGCTGGGTGAACATCTCAAGAAATTTCTCATATTCCCTAGAATATAACTGCTGCCTAGCACGAGCGGGAAACGGAAGACGGGAAATATCAATCACTGGTGGTGGCCGAACATTCTTCGACTGCTTCTCCACTTTCTTCTCTACTGGCGACTCCTCGGCGTGTGCGGTACTTGCTGGGTCTAGCCTATGTTGCACCTTACCTGGGGCCTCCATCTCAATCACCTCATCAACTTCATCATCTTTCTCTTCTTCAACTCTCTCTCTCACAAACTCTCCTAGACTCATCCCACTACGAGTAGTAATTGCTTTCACAGAATGGTTAACTGGGTGAGTGGTACCTGAATACTGACCAGAAGGGGACTCTTTCAACTGCCTAGCTATATCCCCTACTGTTCTCTTAAGATCTAAAAGAGTAGACTCTTGATTTTTAAGCTGAAGTTCGTGACTCTTATTAATCTGATCTTGAGCTTGCATGAACGCCTGATTCTGCGTCATCATCTGGGCGAACATCTCCTCTAACCTACTCAAATTTCCCTCTGAAGCCTTTCCATTACCTTGACCCTCTTGATTCGAACCTCCACTCGCAAACTGACCTCTTGAACCACTATAATGACCACCCTGACCCGAGCCACTACTCGTGTAAAGACCCGGCCCCCTATTTTGATACTGACTAGATGGGAACCCAGGGGGATTGCCAGAAGAACGATAACTACCACTATTACCACTACCCTGCCAGCTGGAGTTGTAATTGGAATTAGAATTGAACAGATTCATGGGACCCCTAGACTGACCGGCTATGTACTCTACCTGCTCTAACGTAAGTGTGGGACACTCGAGCGTGTCGTGACCTCCCCTACAAAGCTCACACCTATCAACTTTCTTCTTAATCTCATCCAACTCTTTCCTCATCTCTTGCCTCATCTCTTTCCTCAAATTCTCGACTACAGCAGCTACCGATGGATCCAAGCTAACTTGGTTTACCCCTCGACCGGCCGAGGTGGTAGGAACAGGAATGGAAGTCCTGCCGATAGAGCTGTAGTCCATATCAGAATGTGCGAAACTCTCAAACAAATCATTGCACTCATTCACCGTCTTCTTTCCCATAAGCTGCCCTCCTGCTGAAGTATCGAAACGAGCTCTAATATCAGGAGTAAGACCATTGTAAAACTTTTCAACTAACGCCCAGTCGGACAAACCATGCTGCGAACAACGAGAAAGGAGCGTCTGAAAACGCTCCCAAGCTAAGTGGTATGGCTCATCAGGCTCCATACGGAAGGAGTGAATCTGATTACGAAGGCGAGACGCCTTGGCTGGTGGGAAGTATTTGGCTATGAAAGCATCACGAAGACCTGCCCAAGTAGTGAAAGTGCCTGCGGGCTGAGAATCGAACCAGACGGCTGCGCGTCCAGCGAGTGAGAATGGGAAAACCTGTAGGTACCTGGCATCTAGATTGACACCCTCTATGGAGTAGGTGCCACAAAGGCGAGTGATGCGATTGATATGGGCGGGACCATCCTCGTCGTCACGACCGTGGAACTGGCACGAATTTGTGATGGCCGTCATGATGTAGGTAGGAATCTGCCAGGACCTATCATTTGCAATGGCGGGAAGGGTGATAGGGGAAGTAGTGCCGGTGAAACCAGTGGTAGCCTGCTGGTAAACGGTGCGGTTTGCCATTTGAACAACGGGTGGAGGACTAGGTGTACGAGAACGGGAGGGTGGTGGGGAATTGTGTGGCGATGGCTTCGGTGTGTAATCGAAAGCGGGGGTGGACTGCGCAAACGAAGAAGAACTAGAAGAACTAACCTCGGACGCAGAAGACGAGAAGGAAGACTTGATCGTAAATGGCTCGGGCGGAGGTCCCTGCGAACGCGTGTGGGGCATCCACTACAAAACCGAATACAAGCAAGTAAGAAGACTCTAACAACGACTCACTAATCTAGAAAAGACACTAAAGCAAATATGTTTTTTTATAATTTTTAGACTCCTACGACTCAACGAACACAAATAGCACGTAATATGTCAACTAAGTCCAAACAAAGTAGTCAACGCAATCGCCAAAGAATCCCCGGCAACGGCGCCAAAAACTTGATGTGCTGAAAAGTGGTTTAACAGAAACAACTAAATTAAACCCTAAACTAGACTCTCTAAGTTTTAAATTTATAAAACTAAGACTCTCTAAACCCTAAACCACACGACCGGCAAGTGTACCGATCGATGCAGTATAGCCTAAGGAAGTCCGAGTATCGAACCCAAGAGACTCTACTGATTACGCTAACGACTCTATTCTAGACTTAGACTGACACGACCTGACTAATTGTTTATTGATTGGGGGGGGGGGTTTCTAAAGATCCTAAGAATTATAATTAAAAATCAACTAAATTAACTAAACGAACTAGACACGAACTCGCACGAAGGCTGAACTCAAGGATGATGAAGGAACTACCTAGACAGGAATCCTGATTGCTTTTAGTTATGATTATAATTGGAAGTTGTCTGCTATGGAACCGGGATCTTGAAATTCTCACCTCTCGGGAAATCTAAGGACCCCTAATCCTTCTCAAGAGCACGCTAAGATCCCCTAAAGGTTGTTAAATTACCGGTTATTAGACTCCTTTACAAGACATCTAATGGGTTTATAAAAGTATCCTACAAGGCTCACTCCCTTACGAGACCTAAACCTAGGATAGGTTTGTTTTCTCAGCTAGACTTGCTAGACAGCAGCCAAAAGGTTAACTTCCTAAGAAGGACCCACCTTGCGGTTTAATCACTTAGACCTAGCAATAATCTCGCACCTTACAGCTGTTGACGGTTAGTAGAACACTTGATTTTATTAAATTACTGATTATTACTTCTAAGGTTACTTACTCGATTTTCACCCTAAAGGATCAAAGATTTATTATGTGATATAGACACTCACCAAAACCTAAAACCCTAGCCCGACTCTATTATGTGATAAAGACCGTCACCAAGAATCGAACGAAGCAATAAACGATAATTAAACAACATCAAGCACGCAAACACATCTAACTGATAGAACAAACCGTTTAGAATTTATAAACTATCCATAGCATTCAAAAATCCAAGAATAATCAAAACATATGCAATCATTCAACCATGTCTAGGTAGTACGAAAAGTTTAGCCAATAATCATTGTATCAAAAGACATAACAATCATCAATAAATCAGAATTCATCATCAAATAACAAGAAACAAACGAAAACGAAAGATTACGAAAGTATAAAACCCGAATTCTTCGATCACGTATGCTCCCGCGCTTCAACGATGATTCCACGCCTTCCCGAACACTTCCCAAGCTCCAAAACAGCCTTCAAGATGTCCAAAGAACTCTAAAATTCGTAATAATTCGTCCCCCCCCCCCGGCTGTTGATGATTAATGATCAATATATACTCCAAAACCCTAGATTTCCATGCAAGTTACGACTGTTCGCGATACACAACGTCCACGCGGCCCGCGTCATATGTAGACATAAGCTTACGCGGCCCGCGCGCGTGTTAATATCTGGAATCCTTGTTTAAGTTTAAACGGCCCGCGTAAATAGATTGTATTAGCTTATGCGGCCCGCCTCAATGCTCCAGTAATGTATTTTCTTTTTGTTTCACTCTCGAGCTCCTCGATTTCCGTTCCAGACTTTCGCCTCTCCAGATTTTCAGTCGTTTCTGCTCCTTTAGGCTGTAAAGACCTGGAAAATACAAAAACATCAAAAGTATGTACATTCTATCTAAAACCAACACTAAAAACGAATAACTAACGACTAAAACAGACGCGAATACCGATTTATTTTACAATACATCAGATAAGAATAGGATGTTACAATTACCGACCAAAAATCATGGGTGACGGTCATTTGTTTGAACCACGAAGCAAACAAACGACACATAAAGGCTGAATCAAAGTAAATAGGTCCTCATAATGTATCGCGAAGACATGCTCGCCTATAAGTGGACACTCACCCCAAGAGTTCCCAGGTAAGAGTGACTGGTCCGATACTGCAGATTTCTACGAACACTCAAGCCTTAGACAGAAAGCTCAGGGTACAGGCACCCACTCTTCCAGTTTACACGTGTTCACATTATTTAGACCCAAACTTTGACGAGATTTTGAAGACTCAGAAGGCACAAAGCCAAAAATGAATCAATCTAGATGGGTTCAAAACCTAGTAATCAATCATCCTAGAACAGATACCAACTTTTCTGTCACACCCCAACCACGTAAAACAGTAAAACGTGGAGGAAACGTCAGGGAGTGTTGTAACAGAATCATTGTTTCACAACCATGGATTAAACAGTTTCGTTTTATTAAATTAAACGTATTACATTACATGGGAATTAGAAACAAAACAAGAACAAATAGACTTTCATTGTTATTAAGTCACTAAGGCCTCGTCCATTCCTATGTGAGCATACACAAAAATCATCATCAAAAATCATCAACTATGGTACCTGAAACACGCGGGAAAATACGTCAGCATTAAAATGCCGGCGAGTACATAGGTTTTATATGAGTGTAAGATTCATGGCTTGTTTTACATGTTGCAATACTTATTTAAAAACCTTGTTTTGAAAAGTATAATATTGCGACATAATTAACCAACTCAAATCAAGTTGGTTATAATTTGCAAAACCTCGTAGCCATGATTCTTAACTCCAAAACATTTGTTTTATTAAATCAAATTGTAAAATATCGCATAAAAACTCGTTAATAAAACTCGTATGGTTTATATTATTTTGAAAACCTCGTTGTGTGACATTGTTTCGAAATCATTTACCCAAGTGATCTAGATAACGCAACGATATATAATGTGTTAAAAGCACTTATATATAGGAAGTACCAGCGGCGTATCCACCATGCTTTTAACACATTACACCCGCCCCATTACCTAATCACTTCCCTAACCCAATGGCTCAAACAGTTACAAATGGTTCACATAAATCAAATGGTTACAAACGGTTCACATAAATCCAACGATTACAAATGGTTCACATAAATCCAACGATTACAAATGGTTCACATACATCAAATGGTTACAAATGATTCACATACATCCAATGATTTCAAATGGTTCAAAACGTAAAACAATTGTGCTAGCATGTTAAGTGAACATACGTAGCAAAACATAATGAAATCATGTACTAATAGTGTACTAATGAACATAGCATGTATATGATATGAAAACATGGAAAGCACGAAAATAACAAGTAGGCACATGTGTTTCACCCCAAAACGTTTGGAAAACAGTAAAAGAGGGGTGTATGTACTCACTTGAGGATGCTTAGAAGTCTTGAATAGCAACCAAGCAAAGCTAAAGGGTTCACGGAATCAAACGCCACCTAATATAGGTAATTATGTAAATAAACGGACCTAAATCGGAAGATCGGATAGAATGAGGTTTCGTAAACCAAATGAGTATAGGAACTCATGTAATATGGTTTAACAAAGCCTACATACTAAAATGAAACCTAACCTAAGTGCTTATGACCCATTATGACCCGTTTAGGTAGCTTACGCCACTTTAACGTGTCGTTCGCGTAAAACGCGTTTGGACCACCTAACTAGTTCTATGACAAGTATTATATGCCTTAACATGTCTAATAATGTTACCTAATCAGTTTAGATGTGAAAATTTAGGTTACATATGCTTAAAATGAATTTATGCGTAAAAAGGGTATTTTGGTAATTTTCCTAAGGCATATAAACTACCTATCATACAACTACTTAAACGAAGTGACCATAAGGTATAACCTCGGAAGGTTATTCCCTATGCAACTATGGTCACTAAACATGCTTGGCCGGATCCTAATGATCGACCAAACGGGTCAAGTTCGAAAGTCTAAGCGGTGGTTTAGACCGCTTGACTTACGACTCTAAACAAGCACTAGACTAAAAATGACGAGCTAAACATGTTGGAACATGTTTAACTAAGTTAGAAAACAGGTTTTGATATCAAAACAAAGTGTTTTGATACCTAAAAGTAGTTTGGTTGCAAAATGCGCATTTTGACCGAAACTACGACTCGTCACTATGCCTAGTCAACGTGGTAATCAGTAGGTATAGTCACTAGGGACTATAACCATCGTGATTACGCTCACGTTGCGAACTTCGTGTTGACCAAAGACTGGTCAAAGCAGAAAGTCAAACAAAGTTTGACTTTCACGATGAAAACGCGTAAAAGAACGAAAGAATACTTACAAAGGGTCCAAGAACGGAAGCTTGATTCCAAATATTCTCAGGTATGAAGTGATAAACACATCAACTTAGAGAAATTTCAGAATCAAGGTGTGAGTTTGAGAGTGAAGATGGTGGGGGTATTTATAGTTTTTGCACAACCGTTAAGATCGTTCCTCGATAAACGAGCATCAATCTGGACCTACCAAGTGGGCACAAGGTTTTGGAAAACTAGGGGTGCCCCAAAACCATCAAATGGTATTGCAAATGTTACAAAATAGCCCCTAAACTTCAAGTTAAATGCTGAAAATGGACCTGCAATTGCTGAAACTGAGTTTCTGCCCAGATAGGGCCATGGTGTTGCGCCATGGCAAAGGCTTATGGTGGTGGCGCAGCGCCACCATGTGCCAGCTCCAGCAATTTTGCCAAAATGACCAAATTGGTCCCTGCAACACTTTTAAGCCGTTTTCGATGCGTTTAAACCCCGTTAACCCCATTTCAAGGCTCTAAAATGAAGTTAGAGTATAGGGAACATGAAATATGCTCAAAAATGTCTTGGATGTCGGTTCGTTTGGTCGTACGATTGCGTTATTCGGTTAATTACGATGAAACACGAACGAACGCGAAAAACGGTCCAAATTACGCGACGAAAGGATTTTTATCAAGCCAATCACTAAAATAAAATATTTTAATGATTACATAATTTTTTGGATGTCCGGATGTATTCAGAACGTAAGATATGCGCGAAAATGCAAACTTATGCACTTTTTGACGTTTTTAGTCCCTATTGATCAAGAAAGTTTATTTTTGCGCACCAAACACCTCAAAGCCTATTTCTAAGCTATGTAAAGGATATTTAGGGCATATTTAACTTATGATCAAGTTCCGGAATGTTCGTTACAGTACAAATCGGCATACTTTCATAGTTTGTCGAAATTAGTCCCTGTAAGCGAATAAACTTGATTTCGCCACACCAAACCCTCCAAAACTTATTTCTAAGTTATGTAAAGGTTATTTAAGGTATGTTAAGCCTTATTTCACTATCCCGGAGTGTTCGTTGCATTAAACTGGCTATATTTACGCATCTGTGCGCGTATAACCTTCCAGAGAGCGATTTAAAGCTTGAAATCGAACATGAATTGATATGTGCAAACAATACACGTATTTTTACAAATCCCAAGTATGAAACACAATATTTCATAATTTTGGTATTTGTTTGATGGTCGCAGAGGCACAGGTGTCACACGATACCAACCGGGTGATGATAAGTACAAGTAGGGCAGAGCGGATGTGTGCCAGTGTATGCACGCTTTGCTGGTTGTGCATTGGCCACAGGAGCCGCTACTTGGCGGTGTTGAGGTTGAGGTTGGATTGGATTGGTACTGTCACACCCCGACCACGTAGAACATACAAAACGTGGCGGAAACATCGGGGAGTGTTGTAACAGAATTAATGTTTCACAACCATGGAAAATTAAGTTTCGTTTTATTGATAAAAAGTGTTACAATGCCTTAATCAAACAAAGAAATACAACATAATTAACTAGTCTTGCATCTTTTATTGTCACTAAAGCCCAAGTCTGTCTATGTGTATCTTGATCATCTTATGCAACAGCTCCTGAAAAACACATGTGAAAATAGGTACGTCAGCATAAAAATGCCTGTGAGATACATAGGTTTTGTGAAAATGAGATTCATGACTTATGTTTAAGAAAATGTTTAGTCATGAACCTTGTAATTTGCTTTGTTTTGTAAATCATTTGAAAAACAATGAGTTCAGATGATATGTATAAATAAGTGAATAATGTATGGTTAAATGAATAACCATAGTAAAATGGATTTGTATAAGATAAGTTGTTTGTAAAACAATGTCTTGTGAAAAGTATGTTATTTGTATAAAATGTTCTATGTCTCAAACTGAAATGATTCAAATAACGTTACGACATGTAATACCATACAAACATTTATATATAGGAAGTACCAGCGGCGTATCCACCATGCTTGTATCATATTACCCACGCATCGTTACTTAATCACTTAAACAAACCAAACCAAACAATGTAAAATGTTCATGTCAAGATGTAAATCATGTCAAAATGTCTATGTCAAATATCCATGTCAAATGTCTATGTCAAATATCCATGTCAAATGTCTATGTCAAATATCCATGTCAAATGTCTATGTCAAATATCCATGTCAAATGTCTATGTCAAATATCCATGTCAAATGTCTATGTCAAATATCCATGTCAAATGTCTATAGTCCAAAAGTAGTCAAGTAATGTATAACCAAAATGATATGTATGGTAAGTAAAATTTAGACTACTTAAACCATAAGTAAAAAAATGTACAAAACAAGTATTGAAGTAAAGCTTGGTTTAAATCAAAGTTATGTTTTGTAAGATATATGCATGCTATACTGAATATGAACACTTATGCAGTATGTTAAACGCAAACATTCAAGCCTTGAGACAGTCGGATAACCCTTTCAGTCAAGGTTATCATAAGAATTGTATTCGGATTCAGTCATTCCTTACATCCAAACAAACCCGGGATGTCAGGAATGGGATTTGTCAAGTCCTATGGTACCACTACTTACTCCCGAGCGGCGTAGCAAATGTTAATGAATGTTATATAGACCCGTTAAACAAACCAAATGTCATACCAAAATGTAAGCATGTGATGAAGATAATGTACCTAGTATGCTAGAGTATACAAGGTAGAGCTGTAAAACAATGTGTCCATATGTTACTGGAACATATGCAACAGAGATACAATGTAAAATGATGTACTAAGTATGCTAAGTTAACATACAAAGTAGAAAAGTCATGTAAATCAATGTGCTTAGCATGTTATCAGTCAACATACATAGCAGAAAAGTCATGTAAATCAATGTGCTTAGCATGTTATCAGTCAACATACATAGCAGAAAAGTAATGTAAATCAATGTGCTTAGCATGTTATCAGTCAACATACATAGCAGAAAAGTAATGTAAATCAATGTACTATAATGTACTTAACAAACATAGTCGGTATATGATGTGAAAACAGGAAAGCAGGAAAGTAACAAGTAGGCACATGTGTTTCACCCCAAAACAGTTTGGAAAACAGTAAAAGAGGGGTCTATGTACTCACTTGAGATTGCTCAGTTGTATAAAGATAACCACCAAGCAATGCAAGAGATCTCGGAATCAAACGGCACCTAGTATAGGTAACTATGTTAATAAACCGGACCTATCTCGGAAGATTGGGTAGCATTAGGGTTTGTAAACCAAATGAGTGTAGGAACTCACTTGATATGGTTTAACAAAGCCTACATGCTAAATGAAACTTAACCTAAGTCTTATTGACCCAAAATGATCCGTTTAGGTAGCTTATGCTACTTTAACGCATCGTGCGCGTGAAAACGCGTTCGGACCGCCTAACTAGTCCTATGACAAGTATTATATGCCTAAACATGTTACATAATCAGTTACGTGACAAAAGTTTAGGTTACATAAGCTTAATTACCAATTATACATGAAAAGGGTATTCTGGTAATTTACCTAAGGCATATAAACTACCTATCATACAACTACTTAAACGATGTGACCATAGGGTATAACCTCGGAAGGTTATTCCCTACCTACTATGGTCACCTAATGTGTTTGGTCGGATCCTAATGATCGACCAAACTGGGTCGGGTTCGAAGGTATAAGCGATTTATTAGATCGCTTACCCTACGACCCTAGACAACGTGGTAATCAGTAGGCATAGTCCCAAGGGACTATGACCATCGTGATTACAATCACGTTGCGAAGTTCTAACGAACTTCGCATTGACCATTACTGGTCAACGCTGAAAGTCAAACAAAGTTTGACTTTCTGACTCGAAAAGCAGTAAAAATAAGGAAAAGAACGAAAGAATACTTACTAAGGGTCCCCGAATGCTAACCCAGATCAAAATAGCTCAGGTATGAAACGAAGGTTCCAACTTAGAGCCCAAATGATCAAATTTGTGGGTTTTTAAGCCAAAGGGGGGTGGGTATTTATAGAAAAAGTAGAGCCGCTAGGATCGTTTCTTGAATAACGTGATCGAATCTCGTGCGTACACTTGTCGGAAAGGTTATGGAGCCACATATGCTCCTTAACTTTGTGACACATCAACTTAAAACATGTGGTTAAGGATTAATTGGTTGCAACTTGCATTTAAATACATTGAATCTGCCAGAACACTCACTCGCGTAGCGCGACGGGTAGAGCCTTAGGGCTTGCGCTACGCGACTGCCTCCCCTGAATCAGAAAGTTTGAAAAATGGCAGCAATGGTCCCTGCACGTGTTTAAGGCCTTTTTCGATGCGTTTGAACCCCGTTAACCTCATTTCAAGGCTCTAAAATGAAGTTAAAGTATAGGGAACTCAAAACATGCTCAAAAATATGCCGGAGGTTGGTTCGTTTGGTCGTACAAACGCGATGTTTGCTTAATTACGACGGAATGCGCATAAGCGCGAAAAAACGAACCAAATGACGCGACGAATGGATTTTTCTTATGGCGAACACTAAAATATAATGTAGTCATGCTTACATAAATTTTTGGATGTCCAGATGTATTCAGAACGTAAGTTATGCGCAAAAATGCAAACTTGTGCACTTTTTGACACTTTTAGTCCCTGAATGACACAAAAGTTTATTTTAGCACACCGAACCCCTCAAAGCCTATTTCTAAGCTATGTAAAGGATACTTATGGTATGTTTAACTTATGGTCATGTTCCGGAATGTCTGTTACAGTTCAAATTGGCATACTTTCGCAGTTTGTCGACTTTAGTCCCTGTAAGCGATTAAACTTTGATTTTGCCATACCAAAGCCTTCAAAACTTATTTCTAAGTTAAGTAAAGGTTATTTAAGGTATGTTAAGCCTATTTCACTATTCCGGAGTGTTCGTTGCATTAAACTGGTTATATTTACGCATTAGTGCGCGTATAACCTTCCAGAAAGTGAATTTAGAGTTTGGAATTGAACGAGAATTGATATGTGTAAAATGATACACATATTTTTACAAATCCCAAGTATGAAATATAATATTTCATTGGTTCGGTATTTGTTTGATGGCCGTGGAGGCACAGATGTTACAGTCTCCCCTACTTTAGGAAATTTCGTCCCGAAATTTATTTAGAGGAAACTTGTGAGAGTTTAAAACATGAAGTTGAAAAGATCAAACAACATTGGTTAGGGTTCTTGAACTTCTAGTAACCTTAATAACATTATGTTTGCAATGTAAGAGGGACACTTATATACAAGTATATGAAGCGTCATTGGTGCGTCCACCATGCCTCCATTACATCGTTCTCATTTTGTTATTGTTGTCACTATCGGTTCCTTCACATAATAAATCTTACTGGATTTCTGTGCACTAAATTTCATAATTATGTGCGCATCCATAATTAGAGAATTCCTTGCACAGTTCACACAGTCTATTTTATAATGTGTAGGGTAAAACCAAATGAACAATCCTGTGATGAGCGTGACTTAGACCGCCATAGAGTCCTTTAGACTAAATCAATAAATGATTTAAATAGACTATCAAGGAGTCTGTCCAGCTACATCACTAGATGTCGTTCTTTAACCAAATTGTGGATCAATCTTTTTGATTAGACCACTAAAGGGTCTCTAATGAATCATGGAGCAGTACTTTATAATCCAAGGGTCTTAACTATTACATAGAAGCCCATTAAGGATTTAAGGTAGTACCTTTTGAATATCCTGCTACGAATCTCTCATATGAAGATATGAAAGATCCTGCGAGGATTTGGATAACGAATATCCAGAGTATTAAAACACAAAAATGCATAAAAGAAAACATAAGATGAATTAACACATAGTCACATAACCACAAAATTGTTTAACTAGAGGTTTGTTCTGCTAACAGAGTACATGTATTTAAAGCACACTAGGAATCCATCTCGTGGATTTCATTTGGTACTTTAAACATTAACAAGAATCTAACTATAAAGATAGAAAGATCTTTAAAAGAAAAAATTCGATTTCGATTATAAGGAACCGAAATGTTCGAATTCAGGTACATAAGGAATCCAATTAAGGACTCTGATTTGAACGATAATCATCCACAAGGATCTAATTGTAAAGATAAAAAGATCCCATATGAATTTTAGAAGTTGAAGATGTTTTGAAACCTTGCACTGGATGTGCTTAGGTCAAAACATGATGTAAAATGCTTATGAAGTCGAGATGCCTGATATGTCAAGGCGACATATGAAGCGGAATTTGAAGGTTAAGTCAATGTATGAGGAAAATATTTTTGAAAACTATGCATGGGGTTCTTTTAAGAAAAAAGGTGTTTAACGTTTTTGAAACCTTATATATAATACTTTTGAAATAAAGTAGGTGTATTAGGTAGATATATTTACAAAAATGTTTTTAAAATCATGCGAGATGAATTTTGAAATTATGTATAAGGTTTTTGAAAGACATGAATGATGCTTTTTGAAATCATGCACTTGATCAGAAAATGTATTGTGTTAATATTGTCTTTAGACTATATGAAATATTTTGAAATTAGAAAGGTTGGTTTTGATAACATGGCCAATGTTTTTGAAATAACATAGACAATGCATCTAGAAAAATTGTTTGCAAATTATATGAAATGTTTTGAGATCATGAAGATTGTTTTGAAATACTGATACTGTATATGTTGAAAAATCAAAACGTAATGGGTATGAGATTTGAAAATATCCTTAGTTATCTAACCAAGGATTCAAAGGCACTGATGTGCAGAAGCATGATCACTCATAATGTCACTTTATTTTCTGTACCTTGTTTCTTAGAATGAAACGAGTACTTAAAATGTTCGAGGGAATCATGAGCGATCATTTGGAAGAGAGAATCACAAGAGTAGTTTGTAAGGAACATAGTTCCTTAATGCAGGTATCATAGGAAAAGTCATACACACATGTAACTATACTTGTATATCAGAATTTGTGAACAACGATTTTTATTTATGAACAAGACATATTGTTTCACAATACACGAAACAAAAGAAACAAAGACATAAGACAGCAACATCCTTTGTTCAGCCAAATGCTCATCCGAGGGTTGGATTTGCACTGACTATCTTCGGGCAGTTGTTCCTGAAATGGCTCGTATCGCCACAGTTGTAGCAAGTACCACGCGGGAAACGAGCTTGAGTAGGGTTGACTTGGAGTTGGGTAGCAGCAAGATTTGCAACAGCTTTGTTCTGGATAGCAAAGCGGCATGTGTTGACCAAATGTCCCCGCCGTCCACAGTAGGTACAATTTAAGCAGGGTATGAGGTTTGAATGATGACCGTTGCATCGCTTGCACCTAGGAGCAGTTCCTAAGTACGGCTTCCTAGCTGGTGGCCTTGCCACTTGGCTAGGTCCAGCTTGATTAGGTGTAACCGCTGCGGGTTTCCTTGAAGCCTTACGCTTCCTTGATGTTGGTGCAAGCTTGACTTCTGCTTCCTTTGGTGGCTCTTGAATGGCTTCATTGTCGAGACGAGAGGCTTCATTGTTGAGACGAGCCATGGCAATACCTAAATCCACAGTCCTCTGAATCACTTCACCAATTTGCTGGACAAATTTGGCTGTTCGCTCGGACGTTTGACCAGTGCCAAAAGGAAGAGACATTCTAGAAGAAAATGAAAGACATAGAAAGAAGCAAGTGAAAGGTTATTGGATAATCAATACATAATGGTAACGAATGAAAATTGTGATCATTTGTTGGTTACCTAAGGCAAACAAATGAGATGGTGACAAATCAAAGTAAATAGGTCAAAAATAATGTATCGCGAAGACATGCTCGCCTATAAGTGAACACTCATCCCAAGAATTCCCGGGTAAGCACAATTGGTCTCGCGTCTGATGAGATGTATACGAAGTGCTTGCCTAGACAGAAAACCCAGAATACAGGCATTCACCCTTCCAGTTTGCACGTGTTCACATCATTTAAAACCCAAAACCTTGACGAAGTTTTGAAAACTCAAAGGGGTTCAAAACCATATAACAGAGAGTTCAAAACCTTACAATAGAGGGTTCAAAACCTAGTAATCAATCATCCTAGAACAGATGATTAGTTTTCAAAGCGGTTTTGAAATTTATGTTCTTGTTGTGGTCGTCGCCTAAGGATAGGTGACGATATTGTTTTATGACTAAACGCAAGTAAACTCGCGTTAGGGTCCTAGAAAGGTTATAGACTAGGTCAAAGCATTACTAATAACCTAATTCCCTATAACCATTGGCTCTGATACCATCTTTTCTGTCACACCCCGACCACGTAAAACATACAAAACGTGGCGGAAACATCGGGGAGTGTTGTAACAGAATTAATGTTTCACAACCATGGAAAATTAAGTTTTGTTTTATTGATAAAAAGTGTTACAATGCCTTAATCAAACAAAGAAATACAACATAATTAACTAGTCTTGCATCTTTTATTGTCACTAAAGCCCAAGTCTGTCTATGTGTATCTTGATCATCTTATGCAACAGCTCCTGAAAAACACATGTGAAAATAGGTACGTCAGCATAAAAATGCCTGTGAGATACATAGGTTTTGTGAAAATGAGATTCATGACTTATGTTTAAGAAAATGTTTAGTCATGAACCTTGTAATTTGCTTTGTTTTGTAAATCATTTGAAAAACAATGAGTTCAGATGATATGTATAAATAAGTGAATAATGTATGGTTAAATGAATAACCATAGTAAAATGGATTTGTATAAGATAAGTTGTTTGTAAAACAATGTCTTGTGAAAAGTATGTTATTTGTATAAAATGTTCTATGTCTCAAACTGAAATGATTCAAATAACGTTACGACATGTAATACCATACAAACATTTATATATAGGAAGTACCAGCGGCGTATCCACCATGCTTGTATCATATTACCCACGCATCGTTACTTAATCACTTAAACAAACCAAACCAAACAATGTAAAATGTTCATGTCAAGATGTAAATCATGTCAAAATGTCTATGTCAAATATCCATGTCAAATGTCTATGTCAAATATCCATGTCAAATGTCTATGTCAAATATCCATGTCAAATGTCTATGTCAAATATCCATGTCAAATGTCTATGTCAAATATCCATGTCAAATGTCTATGTCAAATATCCATGTCAAATGTCTATAGTCCAAAAGTAGTCAAGTAATGTATAACCAAAATGATATGTATGGTAAGTAAAATTTAGACTACTTAAACCATAAGTAAAAAAATGTACAAAACAAGTATTGAAGTAAAGCTTGGTTTAAATCAAAGTTATGTTTTGTAAGATATATGCATGCTATACTGAATATGAACACTTATGCAGTATGTTAAACGCAAACATTCAAGCCTTGAGACAGTCGGATAACCCTTTCAGTCAAGGTTATCATAAGAATTGTATTCGGATTCAGTCATTCCTTACATCCAAACAAACCCGGGATGTCAGGAATGGGATTTGTCAAGTCCTATGGTACCACTACTTACTCCCGAGCGGCGTAGCAAATGTTAATGAATGTTATATAGACCCGTTAAACAAACCAAATGTCATACCAAAATGTAAGCATGTGATGAAGATAATGTACCTAGTATGCTAGAGTATACAAGGTAGAGCTGTAAAACAATGTGTCCATATGTTACTGGAACATATGCAACAGAGATACAATGTAAAATGATGTACTAAGTATGCTAAGTTAACATACAAAGTAGAAAAGTCATGTAAATCAATGTGCTTAGCATGTTATCAGTCAACATACATAGCAGAAAAGTCATGTAAATCAATGTGCTTAGCATGTTATCAGTCAACATACATAGCAGAAAAGTAATGTAAATCAATGTGCTTAGCATGTTACCAGTCAACATACATAGCAGAAAAGTAATGTAAATCAATGTACTATAATGTACTTAACAAACATAGTCGGTATATGATGTGAAAACAGGAAAGCAGGAAAGTAACAAGTAGGCACATGTGTTTCACCCCAAAACAGTTTGGAAAACAGTAAAAGAGGGGTCTATGTACTCACTTGAGATTGCTCAGTTGTATAAAGATAACCACCAAGCAATGCAAGAGATCTCGGAATCAAACGGCACCTAGTATAGGTAACTATGTTAATAAACCGGACCTATCTCGGAAGATTGGGTAGCATTAGGGTTTGTAAACCAAATGAGTGTAGGAACTCACTTGATATGGTTTAACAAAGCCTACATGCTAAATGAAACTTAACCTAAGTCTTATTGACCCAAAATGATCCGTTTAGGTAGCTTATGCTACTTTAACGCATCGTGCGCGTGAAAACGCGTTCGGACCGCCTAACTAGTCCTATGACAAGTATTATATGCCTAAACATGTTACATAATCAGTTACGTGACAAAAGTTTAGGTTACATAAGCTTAATTACCAATTATACATGAAAAGGGTATTCTGGTAATTTACCTAAGGCATATAAACTACCTATCATACAACTACTTAAACGATGTGACCATAGGGTATAACCTCGGAAGGTTATTCCCTACCTACTATGGTCACCTAATGTGTTTGGTCGGATCCTAATGATCGACCAAACTGGGTCGGGTTCGAAGGTATAAGCGATTTATTAGATCGCTTACCCTACGACCCTAGACAACGTGGTAATCAGTAGGCATAGTCCCAAGGGACTATGACCATCGTGATTACAATCACGTTGCGAAGTTCTAACGAACTTCGCATTGACCATTACTGGTCAACGCTGAAAGTCAAACAAAGTTTGACTTTCTGACTCGAAAAGCAGTAAAAATAAGGAAAAGAACGAAAGAATACTTACTAAGGGTCCCCGAATGCTAACCCAGATCAAAATAGCTCAGGTATGAAACGAAGGTTCCAACTTAGAGCCCAAATGATCAGATTTGTGGGGTTTTAAGCCAAAGGGGGTGGGTATTTATAGAAAAAGTAGAGCTGCTAGGATCGTTTCTTGAATAACGTGATCGAATCTCGTGCGTACACTTGTCGGAAAGTTTATGGAGCCACATATGCTCCTTAACTTTGTGACACATCAACTTAAAACATGTGGTTAAGGATTAATTGGTTGCAACTTGCATTTAAATACATTGAATCTGCCAGAACACTCACTCGCGTAGCGCGACGGGTAGAGCCTTAGGGCTCGCGCTACGCGACTGCCTCCCCTGAATCAGAAAGTTTGAAAAATGGCAGCAATGGTCCCTGCACGTGTTTAAGGCCTTTTTCGATGCGTTTGAACCCCGTTAACCTCATTTCAAGGCTCTAAAATGAAGTTAAAGTATAGGGAACTCAAAACATGCTCAAAAATATGCCGGAGGTTGGTTCCTTTGGTCGTACAAACGCGATGTTCGCTTAATTACGACGGAATGCGCATAAGCGCGAAAAAACGAACCAAATGACGCGACGAATGGATTTTTCTTATGGAGAACACTAAAATATAATGTAGTCATGCTTACATAAATTTTTGGATGTCCAGATGTATTCAGAACGTAAGTTATGCGTAAAAATGCAAACTTGTGCACTTTTTGACACTTTTAGTCCCTGAATGACACAAAAGTTTATTTTAGCACACCGAACCCCTCAAAGCCTATTTCTAAGCTATGTAAAGGATACTTATGGTATGTTTAACTTATGTTCATGTTCCGGAATGTCTGTTACAGTTCAAATTGGCATACTTTCGCAGTTTGTCGACTTTAGTCCCTGTAAGCGATTAAACTTTGATTTTGCCATACCAAAGCCTTCAAAACTTATTTCTAAGTTAAGTAAAGGTTATTTAAGGTATGTTAAGCCTATTTCACTATTCCGGAGTGTTCGTTGCATTAAACTGGTTATATTTACGCATTAGTGCGCGTATAACCTTCCAGAAAGTGAATTTAGAGTTTGGAATTGAACGAGAATTGATATGTGTAAAATGATACACATATTTTTACAAATCCCAAGTATGAAATATAATATTTCATTGGTTCGGTATTTGTTTGATGGCCGTGGAGGCACAGATGTTACAGGTACAGCCTGAAGTGGTGTGGCAGTAACTGCACAGTTCTTGTTGTTAGAGCTGCTGTTCTTCCTCTTGCGACGTGAGAGCTTTGAAGATTGCGGTGCGGCGGTAGTTTCAGTAGTGGTGGCACCAGTGACTTGATGCAGGTTCTTGGAGGCTTTGTCGAAATAACCAGCCTTGACTCGCTTATCATTGATCTCAGTTGCGAGTAGGTAGGTTTCCTCAATTGTCGTTATCTTTGCAGCCTGAACAAAATCTGCGACACAATCCGGTTGAGCACTGATATACTTCTTGATTGTAACCTCGGGGGTAGTAACTTGACCAGGGCAGATGATACTCAACTGCTTGAAGCGAGCGGTTAAACCAGCGTTATCTCCACCATCCTGCTTAATGTGCCAGAATTCATCCTCGAGCTTTTGGGGTTCATGGGGAGGACATAACTCTTGCATCATGATATTCTTTAACTCATCCCATGACAATCCGAAAGCTGCATCGTTCCCTCATTTGTTTCTCTCGGCCGTCCACCAATCAAGAGCGCGGGATTGGAAGACGCCGGTAGCATTTACAGTGTGGAGATCTTCGGGACAGCCACTCTGGCGCAAGGTGACTTCGATAGAATCAAACCATTGAAACATGGCCGTAGGACCATCTCCGCCGGTAATTTCCTTTGGTCCGCAGGATTTGAACTGCTTGAAGCTAAAAGCGGCTTTAGGAGTATCGGTCCTGGACTCTTCCGAGGACTTGCTAGCATTCTCGTTCAGCTCACTGACGATTTGCGGAATCACTTTAGCGATTTGACTTGCGACGAGAGAAGCGAGTCGCTTGTCAGCGTGTTTACGTCTAGTAGCTCGGGAGTGTTGCGATCCAAATGACGACATTGTCTACAACAGACATCGCCACAGGACTCAAACTCAATTTCGATTATTCCTAGTATAGTCTACCGATTCACCATAAAGCTCAGGAACACATCAATTCACAAAATCCACGTTTGCACACAATCACAGAATCACGTAAGCACATAAGCACATGAATACATAAGCGCATAAGCTAACCTAAGCACATATTTTGCACGTATTCACCTATCCTTCACCATAGCATATATATCGATTAGGTATAGCGATTGCGAACAGCACCAGCGATTTGTTTACGTTTTGAGATGGGTGTACAGTGCGAGTCGTGTGTGTCGATCAAAGCGAGAAGTGAAAAGCGAATAAATCACCAAAATTGAAACACACGAGCACATAAAATCACCTAAAATTCACATAAAAGCAATAAATCCTCAAAGTTATCGGCGGCGAAATCCAGAATCGAAACACATAAAATCGAGAATAGACTGTCTGCGGCTTTTAGACGTTGACTTGCCAAAGTGATTCGACTATTCACGAGGACTCGTAGTGCACACTAGGGCCTTCCGGACTGTGCTCTTGCCCCAACCTGGGCAATCGGCACGCATCCCTCTAGTTACAGTGTGACTTCAAGTCGTTGGATTCCGTCGAGACTTTGGTGAGAGTTTTGTAAAACCACAATAAAGAACGGAATAAGTCATCAAGATTCAGGTTTCACCCCTAACTTCAACGACTATGTTTCCTGTTTTGAGCAAAGTAGAGGGGAAAATTTGCGTCGAAGTATGGATTTCACTCCTGATTTAACGCAAATTCTCATGTTTTTAGTAAAAGTTTGCGTCGAGCAAGCGATCTAGTCGAGAGTTTGCGGTTTTCACACCTAATCTCGGCCAAATCACCTTGCTTTTTTGAGAAATTTGAAAATAATGCGAGTTGCCAGCCTTAGGAGAGGCCGAACTTGCGTGAAGCGGTAGTATGCGATGTTCGCACAAGTGTGTAGCGTTTAGCGATTGCGAGCGAGATCAGCGAGTAAGCTTGCGCAAAACCCCTACCGGGTTGCACAAGTCGGTCTGTTGGTGCTTAAGCTATAGACTAGGTTGATTCTAAGACATCGAACCAGACTAGGTCGAGTCTTGCCTAATTCCCTATAGTTATGACTCTGATACCAATCTGTCACACCCCAACCGATGGCGGAAACATCGGGGCGCGGCACTGAGCGAACCAGATTGTCAAGAGAAATTCCATAACAACTAAATTACCGGATAGTTAATATTATGTCCCATACCATAACCCATCAAGTAATCAATTATTACAGACATAAGTATCTCAAAAACAAAACATGTTCCGACAACTCAGATTTAAATAAGTAAATTATTCGTTGGTTTCTAGACTCTCCTAGGCTCGATTCCATGAAAGCAAGCAAGCATCCTAAGCATTCAAACACTTGTCACATACGTTAAAATAGAGATCAATACACATAGTGTAAAGGTGAGCATACAAGTTTAATAGTATAATAGAGTTTGAAAGCGATTACGCATAACCAACATGTACAACGTATATTGTGAAGCATGTAAGTTATCAACAAAGATCCTATCAATACCAATGATTGCGATTTGACTTGCGAGTAGCGAGTGCATATCACATGTTCACCACTGCGAACACGTGAAGTGATATCCTTAACAACCCCTGAGTGAACAGGTGCTGAGTCCAAACTATAGTACTATCGTTGTTAAGGCAGGTAGACAGAAATCAACGTGTAAACATAACAAACAGGCATTCATCGAGTCACGTATAACATGCAATAGCGGTTAGCGTTAAAAGTAGTTGTGTTGTGTGTTCGATGTGATTTGAATATAGTTAACGTATGTAACACCCAAAAGTGCTTTGAGCAAAAAGGGATCGAGTATACTCACAGCGATGGAAGTTAATGGATTGAAGGGAGCGCTAGAGTGAGATTAGCCTGATCAGAATGATAGCATAAGTGATAAGCGGTGCGTAAAATGATGCAAGTGAAGCAGGGTGACGAGTGGTCATCCGGCAGGATGGCAATCCGAACGGATGGCCATTCGGTCGGATTGACACTCGTTTGGGATGGATGGTTTGTGTTTGTGTATGATGGTTTTGAAGTTTTCGTTGTGGCATTTTGTAAACATAGAAGTATCTCTACCCTTCAGGTCGTTCGATCGAACGGCAGTTCGATCGGTTGACGATCCGTTAGGCGAGGCATTTCCCAGAGAACAAGTTCACAGCAGGATTATCATCCAATCGGATGGTCTATCGATCGGATGGCAATCCGTTAGAAACTGATCATCTTTGAAAATTGTAAAATGTTAAAGTGTTGAAGTTTAAATGAAATCCGATCGGATTGCGGTTCAATCGGATGGCAATCCGATTGGACGGCAATCCGATCGGACAGCAATCCGATCAGACGGCAATCTGGCCGTTTTGCAAACTCGAAATTTTGTTAAGTTTTGCGGTTTGATCGAGACAGTATGACCACGTATTGAACAATAGGAACCCCATCAGAACCAGGCTAGCCGACTGAACGGGAATCACCCCAATCCGAGTCAGTTAACTGTTCGTGACAGATGTTCTTGTTCAACCGAGATCGATGGTCTCGTTGATAGGAATCAGATCTTGGACCGACACTTCACTAGAAACAAGTAGAAGACCTGAACTAGCTCCGATTCTATCAGTTTTTGAGTGCATTGAGTGTAAAAGAGTTGAAAGAAAGTTAGAAACCCACTTTCAATCCTTCACATCTTGAAAATGTTTAGATCTAGGTGAAAATAGTGTTGGTTCATGTGGAAATCATGTAGATCTGAGTTGTTCTTGGTGGAATAATGCCAAAACTTGAACTTCATAAGAACTCCATGATGACATCATCCTAAAACACCTCAAATCCGTTGATTTCACAGTTAAAAGTGAAGATTCAAAGGTGAAAATGATGAAGAAATGCGTGTAGATCATAGAAGTACAAGATTTGAGTGGAGAACTTACAAGAATCGCGAGAAATCGAGAGAAAGAAGGCTTGAGTGCGCTGGTCGACTAAGGAGGAGCTGTCACATCACAAATGATGTGACATAGGGGTATTTATAGGGTTTCCAAAAGCGGAAAGGTGGGTACCAGTGTCGAATCTGTAACACCTCGAAAATTCACGTCCTATAATGTATCGACACGTGTCATAAGTTTGAACGTGTGAAAGAATGATCTGAAAGGACTAAAGTTGACAAACTTGAAAAGTATATGAAAATACGAGTTCTAAATGTCAACAGTGAATAAATATATTGTACATTAACCCTACATAATGTTTATACCATCAAACGAATAAATCATGGATCATACGAAGCTAAAAGTGAGAGATTACAAACTACAGGGGTTAAATGTGTCAACATGTTTAAGTTATACCTCTGAGTGACCTTTTGACAAACCCGAAGCTTTGTAACGGTTAATTATGCTCACTAGAATGCACGATATAGATTTCATAAAGTTTCGTAATCGTATGAGAAAGTTATGATCAAATTCGTGTGCGAGGGGTTAAAGCGTCAACGTTGAAAGTTAAGACTTTTCGGGTAACAATAAAGTTAACCGGGGACTTAACAAAGTGGGTATATGTTTTAAAGCCCTTATAAATCAATTTGGAGGGTTCAAGATGAAAAAAACAAAAGTCTAATCGAAGTTTGAAGAGCCAAGGATCAATACGCAATAAATCTAAAGTTCTGATTTGCTGCAGGAGGGCCTCGCGCCACGCGAAGCCCAAGGGGGGGTCCCTCGCGTCACGCGAGGGCCTATCTGATGCAAATTTTTGTTCCTTGTCTGCCCTTGTGCTTTCTACTCGACTTTTATCCAATTTTCCACATAATGGGCGACCCCTAAATGCCTCCTAGAACCTTAGGGACATGTGTTGATGAGTTGTGGTCAGTTGTAGCTTGAGTTGTCAACATTTTGTGGTGGATTAAACACTATATAAAGGACCAAAGTTGCAACCAAGTTCCTCACACCTTCTCTTGCATTCCTAATCATTTCTGGAGTTCAAGTCTGCTCTCAAGTGATCACATTTCGTGCATAGGACCTTGGTAAGTTTGCTAATCCTTCCTTAGTTAAGTTTTAGCTTAGTTTTAGCTTAAAAGTCAAACCGTCGTAATTAACGGTTGACTTTAAGATTAATCACTAATGGTCCAGTGATTTGTCGAATCAAGAGTAGTTATAAGTTGGTAATTATGTGGGTAATAAACCCTTAAAACGGTTCCCCCTGATTCCCACTCTAACTAGGTCTAATGTCGGGTCAAACTTGTATTTAAAAAGTCAACAGGATACTTAGTTTACAATTTATGCATAATTAGCAATGTAGAACATATACAACCTGTTGGATCATTGTTATAACTTACTAATTAGTGTAAGAACATGTCTAAACATGTTCAACCCGACAATTTCCTATTTAGACCGGGTTCGGAACCTAAAGTCGCATAGTTTGACTTTTACTTTGACTTTCAGTTCTGACCCGTTTTGGTATGATTTAGAAATACCTAAGAGCTTCATTTGGACCAGGTTACATGCTAGTATAACCCTCTGTGATTATACACTATGGTTCATTAGTTAACCGATTAATACGCATGATTCCGTTAATTGCTCATATGTTGACCATTATGCCCTTTTCACCTTAAAACGTGATTTTTGAAAATGTAAAAGAGTAGAAACCTTAATTACTGCTATATAGACTTGTATGCAAAGTTTGACATCAGTTTGAGGTGTAGAATAAGAGTTATGCTCGTTAGCGTAAAATTAAAGTTTTATGTTAATAAAACGGCGTAATTAGTGTATATCCTAGTTAAGCCTACTTTTTGATATCAAATATTTTACCCACTGATGTAATATATTATTTTGGGATTTTTAAAGATTTTTAATAAATTTTAGGCTGAGCATAACTTATAGTCGTAGGCTTAATCCGGTAATTGTCGGTTTTGCCCTTACGGGCCATAAAATGGGTTTTACATATCCAAACGACTCCAAACCTTTTGCTACTGATCTTAAATTATAAATAAATTATTTTAAGCCTCCTGGAATAGTAAAAATATCAGCTTTATGTATCGAACCCGTAAACAGCTTTTAATCGCCTAATTAAGCGTTTTTAACGCATAATATGTACTAAGATTATTTTAAACATACCAAGGGTGATACCTACTAATATTTGAGGCAAATTATAATATTTTAATAGTAAGCAAAGGTTGATAAACTCAGACGTCAGTTTTGAGCTTTTCGGCTTATGTGAAATTACCAAAATACCCCTACGGGGCATAGTTTGGTTATAATTGATAAATTTCACTTATATACTTTAATCTACTGATATAACTTAGAAAATTGAGTATGTTTGCTGATTACATCAGGCCTGTAACTCAGGTTGACACTTAAACTCTTTTACAACCTTTAAAATGACCAAACTACCCCTACGGGGCATAGTTTGTGATTAAGTTCATTTCGGGCATAATGAAAGACATCTTACTGATGTCAAAACATATATGAAGCATATTAACTTAGGAAACCTGTAAATGGCTCTCATCACTACCCGTTACGCTTATTACGCGTTCGGTTCGGTTTATGTAACTAGTTTACATAAACTAGCCTAAACGGGTCAAACCTTAACGGTTTTATCTCAAAATACAGAATGTGCATAAAGGACCCATATTAAGCAAGTCTCTAAACTTGTTGGGTCTAAATCACATTCTATCCGGTCTTCGCCTAATCGTGCGTTTGAACCGTATATTTCTCTAAGACTAACCGGTCTAAGCTTAGGCTTAATTAAAGACCCGTTAGCATTCTAATTGGTTATTTATACCATCATTCCAGACTAGAGCCTTCCGGTAAATTGTACCTACGCTTACTTAAGTGAATACGGCTGAGTTATTAATTCTTGCTATTTAAGACAGGAGCTAGCTCAGGTAAATACTATTAACTTATTTTCCCTATACGGGCTTGGGATACGGTATAATGATACCGCTTGGTCGGGTATTGAATGTTTAATCGGATTGTGATTAAATTATTGAGGTAACCCGGTTTAATTTGTATTGTTTGAAATAAAAGCCTTTAGGGGTTAATGACCATGTCCCGGATATCCCTGACATCATTGTATTATAAAATGGCCACGTCTTAAGCACGGGGTGTAGGCATACACCTGATAGTTGCTTAAGTAATAACAGCATCTCACTCTCTTGTGGGCCTATACTTGTGGCGTGTCTGTTAATCTGACTCGGTTTCTACATCGTGCCCTGAACGTACAACGAACATGTAAATCTGTATACAAGATTATAAATATGATTGTCCCAAGTTATAAAAGATTAAATTTTGCCTCTGTGCATTTTAATCAATGTGTCAAAATGTGTTGTGCCTGGTGCATCTAAATCAATTTTCTTAAACTCTTTTCAAATGAGTCAGTTGAGTGTATTTACCAGTGAAAACTGACGTATTTTCAAAATTCTAAGTGACAGGTACAAGTACGTAATAGGCTGGAAGCTGCTCAGGACGTTAATAAGGAATCTTGCAAGTTCTAGGCGTCTAAAGTCTGTTGAACAATATTTATGTTTAAGATCCGCCTGTGGATCCTTTACTTTCCGTTGTAATACTTGATATTACTTTATATTCGGATTGTAATATATTTATCTTTTGCTTCCGCTGTGCATTTATATATTGTGTTGTTTGACTATAATGTTGCCAACTACGTCACGATACTCCCCACCAGGCCCACCGGTGACACGTGGAAAGTCGGGGTGTGACAGGATCGGATGGCCATCCAATCGGATGGTCATCCGTTTAGAAGACCATTCGATCGAATGGTCATTCGATCGACTAGTCTCCGCGGTTTGGTTTTCATGTTTTCGTTTAGCGCGTTGAGCGTTGCGTTTCGAGCGAGCGATGCGATAGTATTACCCATTAGTTACACAAATAACCTAACTACTATATCTAACATACAATCACTATAAATACTTTGCGTTTAGCGTTTGCGATTAGATTGCGATGCGATAGAGTTGCGATTGCGATTGCGATTAAACACCTCAACATAAACATAACATGCACAAGTAACACGTAATAGCACACACACACCTAAAAACAATATCCAGAACCTATAATTCGGGTTGCGATAGCGATGCGATTAGCGATTAAATATGCGATTAAACCTCGTTTATTAATAGATACTCCACATAATACAACAAAAGCAATTTAATAATAAAATTCGATTACAAGTCAAAAGCACAATTCAGTAGTTAAGCAGGGAGTGACAGATCGCATTTAGCCATCTTTTCTTCCTTTGACTTTGACTTTGTCTTGTACTTTGACTTCCCAAAAAGCGGGTTATTACAAGAGAGATCACGATTATATGGCCACCTAAGGTTTGCTAGGGTTGTTCAAATCCATGGTTGAATTCGTAAATGATTGAACCCAATTTGGGATGAAGAAACATACATATTAGGGGTAAGGGCGCTCCACTAGTGATGGTTTTCCATCACTCACAACACCCGATCATCAAATGCCACATCATCGAACTTGGTTCCATTACTAGAGATGGATTTTAGTGGGGGTGTCCATCACTCACCACACACTCATCTCCATCGAACAAGGTGTGCGGAATCTTCAATTCTTCACGCGTCATGGTGGCCACGAGTTATACAATTCACGCGTTTTGAAGGTTGGTGGCAGTGACGTATCATATAAGTCCACGCGTGAAGAATGAAAAACAACATTGTGCCCCGTGTCCTCTTATAGCCGATATAGAACTCAATATCATGATAGCGATCGTCTGCCCATTATCTTTTGGTAACTAAAACATTATTACAAACTACCTCGACAAAATGATGACCTTATCCTGTAAGGACACCAATAAAGAAAGTCATTTTGGGAAAAACTTATTTTTAGAAAACTCGTTTAAAGTGACGACTCGTAATAAAATCAATGACGATATCCGAATAAATTATCTTTTTGGGGTCAACAAAGGTTATAGTTTTATAATACTAATTTTGAAGTGTCCATTTAAATAAAAATTGAGATATACCTCATAATATATATAAATAATGTTTGAACCATACACTGCTTAACCCTACTCTTAAAAGAGGATCCAAGATATCTATAAGAAATTAGTATATCAATTGTGTAATAAATAATTAGATACCTTATAGAGTTCTAGAGATGAGATATGTTACAAAATAAATTTCCAAATCAGACATTGAATTAAGGGGCTGTTTGTTTACCTCTTAATGAGGCTCTTAATGGTTCAGATATCTTACTGGTTCAGCACTTAATGGTTCGGACTGTTTGTTTCGCGAGCAGATGTCTGAATGGTTCAGAAATTTGCATCTTAATGGTTAAGCATTATATTGAGTCTAAATAATTAAGACCTCTAATCTAAATTAGTCAGACATTGAGTCTAAATAATTAAGACCTCTAATCTGATTAAAAGAACTCAATACTTCCAAAAATATAATTACAAACAAGACCTTCTAATTAAGGAAAGCACGAAGAAGCAGGACGTTACAAGTGTAAACTAACGTATTTTCAAAAGACAAAGTGACAGGTACTATACGCAATTAGGATGGGAGCTGCTTGGTGTCAATAAAGGATCTTGAAAATCCTTAGGATGCCCTAAAGTCTTTTAAACTTCATTTTTACATTTTATGTTGATCCGCCTCTGGATTTGGTATTACAAGCTCGTCTGTAATTATTACTTTGGTATTTTCAGACAATTGGGCTTGTAATAATATTTTATATTCCAAGACTTCCCCTATGCTATTATGTGTATGTTTGACTATGACAATACCAATCTTACGTCACGTTACTCCCCACCGGGCCCACTAGGCTAAGCTGTAAATATCGGGGTGTGACATTAAGAGGCAAACAAACAGCCCCTTAATTCAATGTATGATTGGGGAATTTATTTTATAACGGATCTCATCTCTAGAACTCTATAAGGTATCTAATTAATTATTACACAATTGATATACGAGTTTCTTGTAGATATGTTGGATCCTCTTTTATGAGTAGGGTTAAACAGTGTATGGTTCAAACATTATTTATATATATATATATTGTGAGGTATATCTTGATTTTCTATAAATAGACACTTCAAAACTAGTATTATAAAACTATAACCTTTTTTGACCCCAAAAAGATAATTTATTCGTATATCGTCATTGATTTGATTACGAGTCGTCACTTTAAATGAGTTTACTAAAATAAGGTTTTCCCAAAATGACTTTCTTTATTGGTGTCCTTACAGGATAAGGTCATCATTTTGTCGAGGTAGTTTGTAATAATGTTTTAGTTACCAAAAGATAATGCGCAAACGACCACTGTCATGATATTGAGTTCTATATCGGCAATAAGAGGACACGGGGCGCAATGTTGTTTTTCATTATTCACGCGTGGACTTGCGTGATACACCACCGCCACCAACCTTCAAAACGCGTGAATTGTATAACTTCTGGCCACCATGACGCGTAAAGAATTGAAGATTCCGCACACCATGTTCGATGGAGATGAGTGTGTGGTGAGTGATGGACACCCCGACTAAAATCCATCTCTAGTGATGGAACCAAGTTCGATGACGTGGCGTTTAATGATTGGGTGTTGTGAGTGATGGAAAACCATCACTAGTGGAACGCCCCTACCCCTAATATGTATGTTTCTTCATCCCAAATTGGGTTCAATCATTAACGAATTCAACCATGGATTTGAGCAACCCTAGAGAGATCACCACTATATGGCCACCTAAGGTTTGCTAGGGTTGTTCAAATCAATGGTTGAATTCGTAAATGATTGAATCCAATTTGGGATGAAGAAACATACATATTTGGGGTAAGGGCGCTCCACTAGTGATGGTTGTCCATCACTTACAACACCCAATCATCAAATGTCACGTCATCGAAATTGGTTCCACTACTAACGATGGATTTTAGTGGGGGTGTCCATCACTCACCACACACTCATCTCCATCAAACATGGTGTGCGGAATCTTCAATTCTTCTGTTGGGATTGAACCCTACAGAGGAACAGATGATGTAAAGCCAAAACCGGATCACAACAGTGGATTAACCATAAGCAGCAGTTTGCACTAGACTTTCCCCTTGAAAGTGATCATAACATCTGATATACTCCAAAGTACTGCCTTTATCAACAACTGCTGACACTGGAAACTGCTGATCAAGTCAAAGACTGATGAAGGACTTAAGCCCTGCTGCCCAATCTACTGCCTTGAGTCAAGCACTGCTGATCATGACAAGTACTGCTGGGTTCACAACAGTGGAAGGATGCAGCAGCAGTTTGATTCATCTTATGTAATGTATTGAAATATCAGTAGTTAGCATAGCAGAGGTTGTATAGATCAGTAGATAGAGTTTGTTAGTTTGTTAGTTTGTTAGATGTCACTTTCATGGTGACGTCAGCTGAGGTACATCAGTGGTTTGGTTTGCCTATAAATGTAACAGTACCCTGTACTGTTACATTTGATTGACTGAGCGAGTTCTTCTCCTCATGTCTAATCCTTTCATCTTGTGTGCAACCAACCTTGGGGCATCAGGCTGAGGGGGAGTTTAGTTTGTAAGCATCTGTAATCTTTTGCTTTGATTTGTAAATCTTTTGACTCTATGAGAAGCAATTGTTTATCAAACTATTTTCTCCATTTGATTGTGTTTACAAAGTTTGTTTTCATTTCCGCTGCACTTTACATGTTTTCATATTTACAAATCATTCCAAACATACAAACAAACACAATCATGAGAGCCTCCGATCTTAACAATTGGTATCAGAGCTTAGACAGTCAAATTCGATCTAACAGTCAATTTGACATAACGGTTCAGCTCAAAATTCATTGATACTAAGGTTGATTGTATTTAGTTGAAAAACAGAGTAACGAGAAATCACGTTCAAAGTGACTACTCAAAGGCTCTGTTAAACAACCAAGATGTCATAGGACACACAAACTTCACATAACAAGTGATATCAAAAATAAACCACCTACAGTTTTCAGATCTGAAAATATATCTCATAACTATAGTAAAATTATTTACGAAAATTGATTTCAATTGTTGTTATGAAGTTTTTGCTGTTTCCATCATGTTCGCTGCTAAAGTATGAACCTCAGGTCAACAAAAACCTATGTTCATAAAAACATTAGTGTTTTTGTTTACTCAAAAAGAGGGAAATTAAAACTTTAGTCAGTTAGATCTTATGTATTGAAAAACAGGTTGAGAATCCTTCAAAAGGACCAAACTCAATTTTGTTAAGAAAACATGTAAGAAAATTAGCAGTTTCAACTTTCACATCAAACATGACTAAGGATCAACTCAAAAACTATGATAGTGATATATCAGTGTTGTAAAGAGTTTGAAACTAGCCCAGATCTCTTGTGAGAAAAAGGGTGAAATCCTACAAAGGTTATATGTTGATGTTGAGAAAACCAAATCATGAGTAATGTGAAATTTGGCATAAGCAGTAGCAAAAGTGTCCAAATCTCTCAAAACATTGCTGAAAATGATTTTGGATTGAGTATTCTTTTCTTGAAAACCTTCCAGTAAAAGGTTCAATACTTTTAGATGGAAAGGGTAAAAAGGGAAAGAAGAAAAATTACAAAAACTCAAAAGTGTGTTCATCTCAAAACTTTTGAAATCAAAAGAAAAGAGTATAAATCCAAAACACTTAAGAGTCCACGGGAGATCTACATACTTGGTCAAACATTTGTCATCCATCAACCATGTACAATCACTATATCAGGGAAGTTCAGGTAACAAAGGTATCACCAGTTTGGTTATTAATAAAGAGGATTTGGCCAAAGTTTTCAAAATTCTTCACAAAGTAACAAGGTTCACAAAGAGCTTTCAAAACTTTTGTGAACAGGCTTCCTCAAAGTTACAATCATCTGTCAGAATAATGGTATCAAACAGTGGGTATGAAATTTTTGACTCAAACCACTGACCATTAGTCAAAACTTGAGAATGAAGTGATTCTGATCCTGTCCATAGTTATTTTAACTATTGAAAACTCATCTGATCTAATTGATTTGTTATCAGAAAACCTTTTCTCGATTTTTGTTGGTAAAGGTCTTTCAAATAAAACATGATATATTGTTCTAAATTTTATAAGGATGATATATGTTGTACTTTTACTTGTTTTAGATAGTAAAAGCTTCAATCACCTGTCAGGGTATAGAACTCTTTTTATTTTTTTTAAGGGTGATATATTCCATGATAATTGATCAAAAGTAGATGGTGTCAAAGTCTGGGTCACTTCATTCATAAACTCAAGTCTAAATCTGTATCAAAAGATGATTGTTAACAAACCTCATACATTTGGCTGCTCATGTTTTACTCTAAAATCTCAAAAGGAATATTAAAACACAAAATGGGTGATCAAAGCTAAATGGGATGATCATCTGGGATACTCAACCACTGTCAAAATCTATAAAAGTGTTCAAAACTTGAAATAGATAAGTGGTAAAACCTGAATGCAAGGGCCATAAAATTTTCTACATTAAAAATCCCTGTAAACCCTGTTGATATGATTAATTCTGATAAATTAGCATCTAAAATGTGTTTGTCAAGAATTTGATTCTGCAGGTAACTCACAACCACCTTCAACCGATGTTGGACATGATACTAAAATCATTTCCATCATCAGAGCAGCAGATGTACAAAACACCTGTTAAAGCTCATCCACTGATGCACAAACAGTGTTTGACCAAAATAGTCCTATAATTCTCTACCACTACTTCACCAGACCACTGTTGATAAATATTCATCAAAAATGGATAAAAAATTATCAGTGTGCCAAACCCCTCCTTCTGATCCTTTCACCTTTATTTCAAGCAACTGTTGGATCATCTAAAGTCACCAACAGTTGTTAGCTCAGATGACTCACATCTGCAGCCTCACCATTTGAACATCAATGCCATTTTAAAATTCTTTCATATTTCCATTCTCTTGACAACATCAATTGAAAGGGATTCTTATAAAAAGTTTATTCCAAAACCATTGTCTTCTTCTTGACTATTTACCATTCCATCAACATGTCATGTACCTTTGGGTCATTTAAAGACAGAAAGTTGGGTAATTGACAAGGAAGAGGAGCTTCAACAGTTCAGGGAAAAACAAGTTTGAAAACTTGTTCCATTACCAAAGGATGAGAATCTTTTTGGTAAAATGTGGACCCTCAAAAACATTGCATATGTTGGAGCATAGTTGTCAAGATTCATGTTGTTCAAATTAAGCACAAACAGCAGATGTTTCCACAATCACAGTTTTGAAGAAGACTATGATGCTGCTACATAATGAGAAACTAACTGTTTGTCTCTTCAAAAATATGATATTTGATTTTGATATAATTGCTCAAAAGACTTCTTTTATGCAGGATTGTCAAACAGCTGAAATATATCATCAAAAATCTTATATCCAATTCATCCATCATCACTCATCATCAGACATCACTTTGTGAGGGATTGCTATAAAAAAGGTTTGATTTCATCTTTAACATGTCCATCCTAAAGATCAGTTGGTAGATGTACAAACCTAAGAATTGGTTCCATCTACTGTCGAAAAACTAGATCCCTAGGATTGGAGTGCTAAACATGGATTAAAGCAAGTTTTCTTGTGTTCCATGTGTAAATAGCATAAAAATGTTTTTGGAAAAATAAAAATCACCTTAAAAATAGTTTAAAATTGAATTTTTCAATAAATCCTCAAAGTCTGTTCAAAGCACTGATGCCATTAAAACACTGTTAAATAGTAAAATCTATCCAATGCCAAAGTGTATCCTCTGTTAGTGCAAAACACTGATTTACAACAGAGGTTACACATGGACAGATGTTACTCAACAGTTGTGTGCATCAGATGTCATGATCACTTTTTCAAATAAATGGCCTTACATCTGAAACATCTACAAGGCTATCAAAAAATTTCCAAAACAAAAGCAGAGGTTCTTGAGCAGACTTTAGCAGCTACCACTGCTCCTCAGGCACCTGCTGCTGAGCCCACTGCTCAAGGTGATCACAGCAGCAACACAACTGCTGTGAAACCCACACCTAAATCCACCAAAAGATCAAAAACAAAAGAAAATTCAAAAGCCCCCCAAACCTGCAATAAAGGCAACTCTGGAAGATGAGATCCTAGAGCAACTGCCAGTGACAACACAAAAGTCACTAGAAACCATTGCTGCTACTTCCTCACAGCAGATGGTAGAAAGGTCTCAACCCATGCCTCAAACTCCTCCTGCTTCTTCTCAAAAAGAACAGGTTGTAAAAACAGGGACACCAAATTATGATGCTCTGGAATCACTTGATTCAATCATCCACAGGCACAGCCCACTGCCCGGAGCAAAATCACTTTCAACTCTCATCATCATTTCACAAATACCACCATCAATAATGACCTTGTTGCATGCTTTGGATATAACTCAGACATAAATCAGTTCCTCTCAACCACCTATCACTGAGAGTACACTCCAACAAGTGACTGAGTCTGATGCTTATACCTCTGCTATCCCAGCAACAACTGAGGAGGTTACACCCCTTGAGTTACAAGTAACTTTTGGTGGTAGTTTAAGTGAAGCAGCTACTACAAGTGCTGAACCCACTGGTTTGCACTTGGACAGTAGTTTCATCAATAAGACTTCCTTAAAGGCAATTTCTTCACAGAGAACTTATGTGTATCCAGTCTTCACTGGTTCACTAAAAAGCGTTTCTCATTATAAAGAAAGAAGACCCCAGTACCAAGAAAAAGGGGCATCAGTGGTTAATGTTTGGAGTACACTCCCTACCTCAACTACTGATAAAACCACTGTTAGTGGGAAATCAGATGATCCCATTAAGTTGGGTGATGGTTTAATGTACCAAGAATTGACGGCTAGAATTGATAAACTGGATACATCTGTTGTAGAAATCAAAGACATGCTGCAACAGTTGTTGAAAGCACAAACGGTACCATCCACTGCTGCACCATCTCCAACAGCTACTCCATCATCTGCTCCTAGTCCAGATGAGCTGTGGAATTTATTTCAACCCCTGCACTATCTTCGAAAGAGTTGATGATGCCAAAAAGGGGGAGAAAAATGACTCTGAGGAAAATCTCTCAGTAACTTCTGCTGAAACATCTGTCAAAGAAAAGGAAAAGGGAGGTGATGAAACCCTGAAAATTCAAGCAGATGATGAAGATACACAAATGAGGATCGTTCAAAGTCAAGTCAATTCAGCTGGTCTCAAAACCACTGCTGATATTAAAAGGGTAAGGGATGAGAGCAGAGCTTTGGTTGAGAAAAAGTTAGTTTCTGCAAAAAGGAAAAAGAAGAGGTTGGTACTTCACTAAAGAAGAGTCCTGTTAAGAAAAACAAGGCAATCAACCACCACAGCTTCTAAAACTAAGCCAGTTACTACTTCAACCACAACTTCTGTTCCCACA
The DNA here is from genome assembly GCA_030545235.1 of Helianthus tuberosus. Taxonomy (NCBI): domain Eukaryota; kingdom Viridiplantae; phylum Streptophyta; class Magnoliopsida; order Asterales; family Asteraceae; genus Helianthus; species Helianthus tuberosus. The sequence goes on along the minus strand of JARYGA010060349.1, from coordinate 2,505,771 downwards.
AAATCACTTACACCTCCACCATTAACAACATCTGTCACTCAAACAACTGCCACCAATACCACATCAACACATACCACAACCACTGCCATCCCCACTAAATTAACCACCACAAACACCACCTGCTGCCATCCTTCATCAAAGAAGGAAACAAAGCAGATGGATGCAGAAATATCAAAAGAAGAACAAGCTTGAGAAGAATATATCATGAAGATGGTTCTTCAGACACTTAGAGCAGAACTACATGAAACAGCCAAATCTTAAGCCACTGCTCAAAGTTGTCATCACCAGGCCTCTATCTCCAAACTCATCATTCAAATAAATCTCTCCCAAGAAACCCATTGGATTCAAAAATACTAAAGTGGCTCTCTGATCAAAAGACCCACGTATTGACTTTGCTCAGATCCAATGGTGAAGTGAAGCATATATCAAGGGAAACAGCACTTGGCCTGGGTGTTGAAGATTTGCAAGATCTCCTTGAGCTTACACTGTGCAGGGATGAGGATGATACAAGACCCATTGGCTTTGAATTACAATTCAAAGGACAAGTTAGGGAACTTGTGATGAGTAAATAAAAATCCAGAATAATGAAGGGTTCTGGCATCATCTGTTCCAGGGGGAGATTGTTGGGATTGAACCCTACAGAGGAACAGATGATGTAAAGCCAAAACCGGATCACAACAGTGGATTAACCATAAGCAGCAGTTTGCACTAGACTTTCCCCTTGAAAGTGATCATAACATCTGATATACTCCAAAGTACTGCCTTTATCAACAACTGCTGACACTGGAAACTGCTGATCAAGTCAAAGACTGATGAAGGACTTAAGCCCTGCTGCCCAATCTACTGCCTTGAGTCAAGCACTGCTGATCATGACAAGTACTGCTGGGTTCACAACAGTGGAAGGATGCAGCAGCAGTTTGATTCATCTTATGTAATGTATTGAAATATCAGTAGTTAGCATAGCAGAGGTTGTATAGATCAGTAGATAGAGTTTGTTAGTTTGTTAGTTTGTTAGATGTCACTTTCATGGTGACGTCAGCTGAGGTACATCAGTGGTTTGGTTTGCCTATAAATGTAACAGTACCCTGTACTGTTACATTTGATTGACTGAGCGAGTTCTTCTCCTCATGTCTAATCCTTTCATCTTGTGTGCAACCAACCTTGGGGCATCAGGCTGAGGGGGAGTTTAGTTTGTAAGCATCTGTAATCTTTTGCTTTGATTTGTAAATCTTTTGACTCTATGAGAAGCAATTGTTTATCAAACTATTTTCTCCATTTGATTGTGTTTACAAAGTTTGTTTTCATTTCCGCTGCACTTTACATGTTTTCATATTTACAAATCATTCCAAACATACAAACAAACACAATCATGAGAGCCTCCGATCTTAACAATTGGTATCAGAGCTTAGACAGTCAAATTCGATCTAACAGTCAATTTGACATAACGGTTCAGCTCAAAATTCATTGATACTAAGGTTGATTGTATTTAGTTGAAAAACAGAGTAACGAGAAATCACGTTCAAAGTGACTACTCAAAGGCTCTGTTAAACAACCAAGATGTCATAGGACACACAAACTTCACATAACAAGTGATATCAAAAATAAACCACCTACAGTTTTCAGATCTGAAAATATATCTCATAACTATAGTAAAATTATTTACGAAAATTGATTTCAATTGTTGTTATGAAGTTTTTGCTGTTTCCATCATGTTCGCTGCTAAAGTATGAACCTCAGGTCAACAAAAACCTATGTTCATAAAAACATTAGTGTTTTTGTTTACTCAAAAAGAGGGAAATTAAAACTTTAGTCAGTTAGATCTTATGTATTGAAAAACAGGTTGAGAATCCTTCAAAAGGACCAAACTCAATTTTGTTAAGAAAACATGTAAGAAAATTAGCAGTTTCAACTTTCACATCAAACATGACTAAGGATCAACTCAAAAACTATGAGAAGCAATTGTTTATCAAACTATTTTCTCCATTTGATTGTGTTTACAAAGTTTGTTTTCATTTCCGCTGCACTTTAAATGTTTTCATATTTACAAATCATTCCAAACATACAAACAAACACAATCATGAGAGCCTCCGATCTTAACATCTTCACGCGTCATGGTGGCCACGAGTTATACAATTCACGCGTTTTGAAGGTTGGTGGCAGTGGTGTATCATATAAGTCCACGCATGAGGAATGAAAAACAACATTTTGCCCCGTGTCCTCTTATAGCCGATATAGAACTCAATATTATGATAGCGATCGTCTACCCATTATCTTTTGGTAACTAAAACATTATTACAAACTACCTCGGCAAAATGATGACCTTATCCTGTAAGGACACCTATAAAGAAAGTCATTTTGGGAAAAAACCTATTTTTAGAAAACTCGTTTAAAGTGACGACTCGTAATAAAATCAAAGACCATATTCGAATAAATTATCTTTTTGGGGTCAACAAAGGTTATAGTTTTATAATACTAGTTTTGAAGTGTCCATTTAAATAAAAATTGAGATATACCTCACAATATATATATAAATAATGTTTAAACCATACACTGCTTAACCCTACTCTTAAAAGACGATCCAAGATATATATAAGAAATTCGTATAACAGTTGTATAATAAATAATTAGATACCTTATAGAGTTCTAGAGGTGAGATCCGTTACAAAATAAATTTCCAAATCAGACTTTGAATTAAGGGGCTGTTTGTTTACCTCTTAATGAGGCTCTTAATGGTTCAGATATCTTACTGGTTCAGCACTTAATGGTTCGGACTGTTTGTTTCGTGAAAAGATGTCTGAATGGTTCAGACATTTGCCTCTTAATGGTTAAGCATTATATTGAGTCTAAATAATTAAGACCTCTAATCTGAATTGGTCAGACATTGAGTCTAAATAATTAAGACCTCTAATTTGATTACAAGAACTCAATACTTCCAAAAATAGAAATACAAACAAGACCCTCTAGTTAAGGAAAGTACGAAGAAGCAGGACGTTACAAGTGTAAACTAACGTATTTTCAAAAGACTAAGTGATAGGTACTATACGCAATTAGGATGGGAGCTGCTTGGTGTCAACAAAGGATCTTGAAAATCCTTAGGATGCCCTAAAGTCTTTTAAACTTCATTTTTACATTTTATATTGATCCGCCTCTGGATTTGGTATTACAATCTCATCTGTAATTATTACTTTGGTATTTTCAGACAATTGGGCTTGTAATAATATTTTATATTCCAAGTCTTCCGCTGTGCTATTCTGTGTATGTTTGACTATGACAATACCAATCATACGTCACGATACTCCCCATCTGGCCCACTGGGCTGAGCTGTAAATATCGGGGTGTGACATTAAGAGGCAAACAAACAGCCCCTTAATTCAATGTCTGATTGGGAAATTTATTTTATAATGGATCTCATCTCTAGAACTCTATAAGGTATCTAGTTATTTATTACACAATTGATATACGAATTTCTTGTAGATATGTTGGATCCTCTTTTTTGAGTAGGGTTAAACAGTGTATGGTTCAAACATTATTTATGTATATTGTGAGGTATATCTCGATTTTATACAAATATACACTTCAAAACTAGTATTATAAAACTATAACCTTTTTTGACCCCAAAAGATAATCTATTCGTATATCGTCATTGATTTGATTACGAGTCGTCACTTTAAATGAGTTTACTAAAATAAGGTTCTTCCAAAATGACTTTATTTATTGGTGTCCTTAAAGGATAAGGTCATCATTTTGTCGAGGTAGTTTGTAATAATGTTTTAGTTACCAAAAGATAATTGGGCGGACTACCGCTATCATGATATTGAGTTATATATCGGCTATAAGAGGACACGGGGTGCAATGTTGTTTTTCATTCTTCAAGCGTGGACTTGCGTGATACACCACCGCCACCAACCTTCAAAACGCGTGAATTGTATAACTTGTGGCCACCATGACGCGTGAAGAATTGAAGATTCCGCACACCATGTTTGATGGAGATGAGTCTGTGGTGAGTGATGGACACCCCGACTAAAATCCATCTCTAGTGATGGAACCAAGTTCGATGACGTGGCGTTTGATGATTGGGTGTTGTGAGTGATGGAAAACCATCACTGGTGGAGCGCCCCTACCCCTTATATGTATGTTTCTTCATCCCAAATTGGGTTCAATCATTTACGAATTCAACCATGGATTTGAGCAACCCTAGAGAGATCACCATTATATGTCCACCTTAGGTTTGCTAGGGTTGTTCAAATCCATGGTTGAATTCGTAAATGATTGAACCCAATTTGGGATGAAGAAACATACATATTTGGGGTAAGGGCGCTCCACTAGTGATAGTTTTCCATCAATCACAACACCCAATCATCAAATGTCACGTCATCGAAATTGGTTCCATTACTAACGATGGATTTTAGTGGGGGTGTCCATCACTCACCACACACTCATCTCCATCAAACATGGTGTGCGGAATCTTCAATTCTTCACGCGTCATGGTGGCCACGAGTTATATAATTCATGCGTTTTGAAGGTTGGTGGCAGTGGTGTATCATATAAGTCCACGCGTGAGGAATGAAAAACAACATTGTACCTCGTGTCCTCTTATAGCCGATATAGAACTCAATATCATGATAGCGATCGTCTGCCCCATTTTCTTTTGGTGACTAAAACATTATTACAAACTACCTCGACAAAATGATGACCTTATCCTATAAGGATACCAACAAAGAAAGTCATTTTGGGAAAAACCTATTTTTAGAAAACTCGTTTAAAGTGAAGACTCGTAATAAAATCAAAGACCATCTCCGAATAAATTATCTTTTTGGGGTCAACAAAGGTTATAGTTTTATAATACTAGTTTTGAAGTGTCCATTTAAATAAAAATTGAGATATACTGTGACAACCCTCAAAATTTCATGTATTCCGTACAATCTATTATTGTTAATTAAAGTGCTTAGTGACTGTACTGGATCATTTAACTGCTTTCTGATATCTGTGTTATATTTACATGCGCCTGTTAACACACTAGTAATGTACAGAAAAGTTACTAAATAGTCCGGTATGCCTTCCTGAGTGTTAAAAATTATAAACGTTGCAAAAATATATACGTAGGACGCTTTACGGATTAATTAAGCAGTTTAACGGAACAGTGTCGAACCGAACAACCGGACTCTACCCGGAACACAAAAATATTGTCATTGACACTGTTTCTCTTTTCCTAAGCTATTTAGGGTCCCCGAATACCCTAACACCCGTTATAAATTACAACACACATAATACACTTATTTATTTCCTAACTAAACTAACTTATCACCTTAACTAAATGGTTAAAATCCAACCCATTTACCCCCCCCCCCCCCCTTGACCGAGTCGGTCACCACAAGGGTGACACATTTTGTCCTTGATCGATTATTATAATCCAAATGCTCATTATCTAGAGGACACAATATTTAGTGGGTAATGGGATTGCATGGGTTATAGATTAACTTATAAGACTAGACTTATCATTCTTATCACTAAACAAAAATTGATCTCTTTCTTTTCCCCCATTGTTGACTTCGGCCGAACACCACAAGCCACCTACCATCATCATTCAATTTCATTCTAGCAATATTACTTACATACCAAGGTGTTACGTATCATATAAGGAGGCTCGGTGCTTACGGATTGCCAAGGACCTCACCACAACGCTATTAACCACCCATTTTTTGTCTAGTTTCTTCCCTAGCCTTGTGCTAGTTGTAAGTGCTTCTAAACACCTTCTTGATCTTGTCTAAAGTGGTTAATAAGAGATTTGTCGGATAAGAGTCATGAACATATAAGATCAAAGTTTAAAGTCTACTAAAAAAATGATGAACATGGTGGTTAATGAGCAAATATTAGTGTAAAACTCTTGGATCTTGTTTTGTTATGATTCTTGGTTGATTATCTGATGTGTTGCTGGTTAATATTGATGTTTGATGTTGTTACGATCACTAATCATGCTAACGGAATCAATCGAACGCGTCTTAGAAGATTAAAGAATGAAAACAGAATCTGTCCAAGTTTTACAGCCAACTTCAGTTGGCTGTAAACAGGTCATAAATTCTACGAAAAACTGATATTTTGAGTCTAAAACGTGTTATTATGAAATACGGTTCTAATGGCACTGGAATCGTAATTTTTGGACTTCGTTTACTATTTTTAAAGCGTCATTTCGTAACAGCAGCTAGAGCTGCATTTTTCTGCTGAAAATATGAGTTTTGTTTTCTGTCATAACTTGGGTTCTGTGTAGAGTTGGATCCTGAAACTTGTACGGTAGATGACCACCGATGTATTTGTAATTACCCCACTGGAATTTCGTAAATTGGACGCTCGATGAATTTTTAATAAATTATCCCATGGACTGTGGTGAGAAAAATATAAATCTGAGTTCAGTCCGGAAAATGAATTTTATAAAATATTGGTAATGAACCGGACCCCGATATTTTTACACAATAAAATTTGGAACGTTTAAGACATTTGGTTAAAATTTGGGAATTTTTGGAATAAGTTAACTATTTTATTAAAATGTCCAAAAACAGCCGGTTTTGAATGTTAATGCTGAAATGACATAAGTTGTAATTTGCGTGTCTAAATGTCGAGTATGATATCTGTGAATGATCTAACATGTTATATGTGTTACGTGCATTATCCTATGTTTGCTTATGAGTGGGTAATGGATGGGAAGTATATATGGGCATAAACAGTTAAAGTAATGCATGCTATGTGATAGATACGTGTAGGAACTTTGTGCTCTATTTGAAACCACTAAATGACTAACTGGTAAATCATACTAGGACGTGATTGACCAACCTTGACTGTTAGCTATATTTGAGAATCTAACCGAGCAAACCGAGGTGAGTTCACACTTTCTACAAGGCATGGGATTCCCGGTGGTTTGGGAATGGGTTAAAGAATTTAAAACTAAATCTACATATCCCCTTGGGAAGATATGTACGGCCACTCTCCTTAGATAGGATGCCATTATTAATCCTATGAATTCTCCTGGTGCAGAATACGTACGTTCATCCTCCTGGTGCAGGACAACAACCTTAAAACTAGCTAGACAAAACTCTATCATGAAGTCCCTCAATTTATATCGACTTAATCGCCGAGGCCAATGGCGAGCGGGTCATTAGTTAATAGTGCTATTAGGTTTAACAAACCTCACACCGTGCCGTTCGGACGGGCGTGTACTAATGGACTATGGCAAACTGTCAGTGATGATAGACACTGATGTAGGGCACAACTATTGTTCGTCAGTTGTCGATATGTATGGTCTAGTAGTTCACACGGGGAAAGCCCCCACTGATTATGGTCATGGTTTGGGTAATGAAAAAGGAACTGGTTAAACATAATTTCAACTACGGGTTAACCCCCACGGCAAATAAGCCAATGAAAGTCAAACCACGTTTTTCAGAAACAAATTAAAAACTAAAAAACCAAACGTGAACTCACTCAACTTTGTTGTTGACTCGTTGTTACATGCCTTACAGGTCGCTAAATGCTTGGAGCTTGCACGAGGAAGGAGTCGTTGTGGTGTACGGACTGTTAGGTTCCGTGCTTATTATTTAAACCCTTATGAACTTATTAAACTTGCGTTCTGAACTTTAACTTATAAACTATGGACTTATGCTTTTGGATTTACTTTTATGCTTCCGCTGTTTAAACTAAACATGGTTAACTAGCTTTGGTCACCAATCGTATTGTGGTTGGTCTTATTTACTTAATTACGATGTTCAATATGATTGGTGGCTCGATCCTGGTCATGTCACGCCTCCAAGCGGTGGTACTCCGCATGGTGGATTTTGGGGGTGTGACAAATACCTCACAATATATATAAATAATGTTTAAACCATACACTGCTTAACCCTACTCTTAAAAAAGGATCCAAGATATCTATAAGAAATTCGTATAACAATTGTGTAATAAATAATTAGATACCTTATAGAGTTCTAGAGATGAGATCCATTACAAAATAAAATTCCAAATCAGACTTTGAATTAAGGGGCTATTTGTTTACCTCTTAATGAGACTTTTAATGGTTCAGATATCTTACTGGTTCAGCACTTAATGGTTCGGACTGTTTGTTTCGCGAGCAGATGTCTGAATGGTTCAGACATTTGCCTCTTAATGGTTAAGCATTATATTGAGTCTAAATAATTAAGACCACTAATCTGAATTGGTCAGACATTGAGTCTAAATAATTAAGACCTCTAATTTGATTACAAGAACTCAATACTTCCAAAAATAGAAATACAATAAGACCCTCTAGTTCAGGAAAGTACGAAGAAGCAGGACGTTACAAGTGTAAACTAACGTATTTTCAAAAGACTAAGTGAAGGGTACTATACGCAATTAGGATGGGAGCTGCTTGGTGTCAATAAAGGATCTTGAAAATCCTTAGGATGCCCTAAAGTCTTTTAAACTTCATTTTTACATTTTATATTGATCCGCCTCTGGATTTGGTATTACAAGCTCGTCTGTAATTATTACTTCTCAATACTTCCAAAAATAGAAATACAATAAGACCCTCTAGTTCAGGAAAGTACGAAGAAGCAGGACGTTACAAGTGTAAACTAACGTATTTTCAAAAGACTAAGTGAAGGGTACTATACGCAATTAGGATGGGAGCTGCTTGGTGTCAATAAAGGATCTTGAAAATCCTTAGGATGCCCTAAAGTCTTTTAAACTTCATTTTTACATTTTATATTGATCCGCCTCTGGATTTGGTATTACAAGCTCGTCTGTAATTATTACTTTGGTATTTTCAGACAATTGAGCTTGTAATAATATTTTATATTCCAAGACTTCTGCTGTGCTATTCTATGTATGTTTGACTATGACAATACCAATCATATGTCACGATACTCCCCATCTGGCCCACTGGGCTGAGCTGTAAATATCGGGGTGTGACATTAAGAGGCAAACAAACAGCCCCTTAATTCAATGTCTGATTGGGAAATTTATTTTATAACGGATCTCATCTCTAGAACTCTATAAGGTATCTAATTATTTATTACACAATTGATATACGAATTTCTTGTAGATATGTTGGATCCTCTTTTATGAGTAGGGTTAAACAGTGTATGGTTCAAACATTATTTATGTATATTGTGAGGTATATCTCGATTTTATATAAATATACACTTCAAAACTAGTATTATAAAACTATAACCTTTTTTGACCCCAAAAAAGATAATATATTCGTATATCGTCATTGATTTGATTACGAGTCGTCACTTTAAATGAGTTTACTAAAATAAGGTTCTCCCAAAATGAATTTCTTTATTAGTGTCCTTAAAGGATAAGGTCATCATTTTGTCAAGGTAGTTTGTAATAATGTTTTAGTTACCAAAAGATAATGGGTGGACTACCGCTATCATGATATTGAGTTATATATCGGCTATAAGAGGACACGGGGCGCAATGTTGTTTTTAATTCTTCACGCGTGGACTTGCGTGATACACCACCGCCACCAACCTTCAAAACGCGTGAATTGTATAACTTGTGGCCACCATGACGCGTGAAGAATTGAAGATTCCGCACACCATGTTTGATGGATATGAGTGTGTGGTGAGTGATGGACACCCCGACTAAAATCCATCTCTAGTGATGAAACCAAGTTCGATGACGTGGCGTTTGATGATTGGGTGTTGTGAGTGATGGAAAACCATCACTAGTGGAGCGCCCCTACCACTAATATGTATGTTTCTTCATCCCAAATTGGGTTCAATCATTTACGAATTCAACCATGGATTTGAGCAACCCTAGAGAGTTCACCATTATATGGCCACCTTAGGTTTGCTAGGGTTGTTCAAATCCATGGTTGAATTCGTAATTGATTGAACCCAATTTGGGATGAAGAAACATATATATTTGCGGTAAGGGCGCTCCACTAGTGATAGTTTTCCATCAATCACAACACCCAATCATCAAATGTCACGTCATCGAAATTGGTTCCATTACTAACGATGGATTTTAGTGGGGGTGTCCATCACTCACCACACACTCATCTCCATCAAACATGGTGTGCGGAATCTTCAATTCTTCACGCGTCATGGTGGCCACGAGTTATACGATTCACGCGTTTTAAAGGTTGGTGGCAGTGGTGTTTCATATAAGTCCACGCGTGAGGAATGAAAAACAACATTGTACCTCGTGTCCTCTTATAGCCGATATAGAACTCAATATCATGATAGCGATCGTCTGCCCATTATCTTTCGGTAACTAAAACATTATTACAAACTAAATCGACAAAATGATGACCTTATCCTGTAAGGATACCAACAAAGAAAGTCATTTTGGGAAAAAAACCTATTTTTAGAAAACTCGTTTAAAGTGAAGACTCGTAATAAAATCAAAGACCATCTCCGAATAAATTATCTTTTTGGGGTCAACAAAGGTTATAGTTTTATAATACTAGTTTTGAAGTGTCCATTTAAATAAAAATTGAGATATACCTCACAATATATATACATAATGTTTAAACCATACACTGCTTAACCCTACTCTTAAAAGAGGATCCAAGATATCTATAAGAAATTCGTATAACAATTGTGTAATAAATAATTAGATACCTTATAGAGTTCTAGAGATGAGATCCGTTACAAAATAAATTTCCAAATCAGACATTGAATTAAGGGGCTGTTTGTTTACCTCTTAATGAGACTCTTAATGGTTCAGATATCTTACTGGTTCATCACTTAATGGTTCGGACTGTTTGTTTCGTGAGCAGATGTCTGAATGGTTCAGACATTTGCCTCTTAATGGTTAAGCATTATATTTAGTCTAAATAATTAAGACCTCTAATCTGAATTGGTCAGACATTGAGTCTAAATAATTAAGACCTCTAATCTTATTACAAGAACTCAATACTTCCAAAAATAGAAATACAAACAAGACCCTCTAGTTAAGGAAAGTACGAAGAAGCAGGACGTTACAAGTGTAAACTAACGTATTTTCAAAAGACTAAGTGACAGGTACTATACGCAATTAGGATGGGAGCTTCTTGGTGTCAATAAAGGATCTTGCAAATCCTTAGGATTCCCTAAAGTCTTTTAAACTTCATTTTTACATTTTATATTGATCCGCCAGTGGATTTGGTATTACAAGCTCGTCTGTAATTATTACTTTGGTATTTCAGACAATTGGGCTTGTAATAATATTTTATATTCCAAGACTTCTGCTATGCTATTCTGTGTATGTTTGACTATGACAATACCAATCTTACGTCACGATACTCCCCACCAGGCCCACTTGGCTGAGTTGTAAATATCGGGATGTGACATTAAGAGGCAAACAAACAGCCCTTAATTCAATGTCTGATTGGGAAATTTATTTTATAACGGATCTCATCTCTAGAACTCTATAAGGTATCTAATTATTTATTACACAATTGATATACGAATTTCTTGTAGATATGTTGGATCCTCTTTTATGAGTAGGGTTAAACAGTGTATGGTTCAAACATTATTTATATATATTGTGAGGTATATCTCGATTTTATATAAATATAAACTTCAAAACTAGTATTATAAAGCTATAAACGTTTTTGACCCCAAAAAGATAATTTATTCGTATATCGTCATTGATTTGATTACAAGTCGTCACTTTAAATGAGTTTACTAAAATAAGGTTTTCCCAAAATGACTTTCTTTATTGGTGTCCTTACAGGATAAGGTCATCATTTTTTCGAGGTAGTTTGTAATAATGTTTTAGTTACCAAAAGATAATGGGCGGACTACCGCTATCATGATATTGAGTTCTATATCGGCCATAAGAGGACACGAGGCGCAATGTTGTTTTTCATTCTTCACGCGTGGACTTGCGTGATACACCACCGCCACCAACCATCAAAACGCGTGAATTGTATAACTTGTGGCCACCATGACGCGTGAAGAATTGAAGATTCCGCACACCATGTTTGATGGAGATGACTGTGTGTTGAGTGATGGACACCCCGACTAAAATCCATATCTAGTGATGGAACTAAGTTCGATGACGTGGCGTTTGATGATTGGGTGTTGTGAGTGATGCAAAACCATCACTAGTGGAGCGCCCCTACCCCTAATATGTATGTTTCTTCATCCCAAATTGGGTTCAATCATTTACGAATTCAACCATGGATTTGAACAACCCTAGAGAGATCACCATTATAAGGCCACCTTAGGTTTGCTAGGGTTGTGCAAATCCATGGTTGAATTCGTAAATGATTGAACCCAATTTGGGATGAAGAAACATACATATTTGGGGTAAGGGCGCTCCACTAGTGATGGTTTTCCATCACTCACAACACCGAATCATCAAATGTCACGTCATCGAAATTGGTTCCATTACTAACGATGGATTTTAGTGGGGGTGTCCATCACTCACCACACACTCATCTCCATCAAATATGGTCTGCAGAATCTTCAATTCTTCACGCGTCATGGTGGCCACGAGTTATACAATTCACGCGTTTTGAAGGTTGATGGCAGTGGTGTATCATATAAGTCCACGCGTGAGGAATGAAAAACAACATTGTGCCCCGTGTCCTCTTATAGCCGATATAGAACTCAATATCATGATAGCGATCGTCTGCCCATTATCTTTTGGTAACTCAAACATTATTACAAACTACCTCGACAAAATGACGACCTTATCCTGTAAGGACACCAATAAAGAAAGCCATTTTGGGAAAAACCTATTTTTAGAAAACTCGTTTAAAGTGACGACTCGTAATAAAATCAAAGACCATATCCGAATAAATTATCTTTTTGGGGTCAACAAAGGTTATAGTTTAATAATACTAGTTTTGAAGTGTCCATTTAAATAAAAATTGAGATATACCTCACAATATATATAAATAACATTTAAACCATACACTGCTTAACTTACTCTTAAAAGAGGATCGAAGATATCTATAAGAAATTCGTATAACAATCGTGTAATAAATAATTAGATACCTTATAGAGTTCTAGAGATGAGATCCGTTACAAAATAAATTTCCAAATCAGACATTGAATTAAGGGGCTGTTTGTTTACCTCTTAATGAGGCTCTTAATGGTTCAGATATCTTACTGGTTCAGCACTTAATGGTTCGGACTGTTTGTTTCGCGAGCAGATGTCTGAATGGTTCAGACATTTGCCTCTTAATGGTTAAGCATTATATTTAGTCTAAATAATTAAGACCTCTAATCTGAATTGGTCAGACATTGAGTCTAAATAATTAAGACCTCTAATCTGATTACAAGAACTCAATTCTTCCAAAAATAAAAATACAAACAAGACCCTCTAGTCAAGGAAAGTACGAAGAAGCAGGACGTTACAAGTGTAAACTAACGTATTTTCAAAAGACTAAGTGACAGGTACTATACGCAATTAGGATGGGAGCTGCTTGGTGTCAATAAAGGATCTTGCAAATCCTTAGGATTCCCTAAAGTCTTTTAAACTTCATTTTTACATTTTATATTGATCCGCCAGTGGATTTGGTATTACAAGCTCGTCTGTAATTATTACTTTGGTATTTCAGACAATTGGGCTTGTAATAATATTTTATATTCCAAGACTTTCGCTATGCTATTCTGTGTATGTTTGACTATGACAATACCAATCATACGTCACGATACTCCTCACCGGGCCCACTTGGCTGAGTTGTAAATATCGGGGTGTGACATTAAGAGGCAAACAAACAGCCCCTTAATTCAATGTCTGATTGGGAAGTTTATATTATAACGGATCTCATCTCTAGAACTCTATAAGGTATCTAATTATTTATTACACAATTGATATACGAATTTCTTGTAAATATGTTGGATCCTCTTTTATGAGTAGGGTTAAACGGTGTATGGTTCAAACATTATTTATATATATTGTGAGGTATATCTCGATTTTATATAAATATACACTTCAAAACTAGTATTATAAAACTATAACCTTTTTGACCCCAAAAAGATAAATTATTCGTATATCGTCATTGATTTGATTACGAGTCGTCACTTTAAATGAGTTTACTAAAATAAGGTTTTCCCAAAATGACTTTCTTTATTGGTGTCCTTACAGGATAAGGTCATCATTTTGTCGAGGTAGTTTGTAATAATGTTTTAGTTACCAAAAGATAATGGGCGGACTACCGCTATCATGATATTGAGTTTTGTATCGGGTATTAGAGGACATGGGGCGCAATGTTGTTTTACATTCTTCACGAGTGGACTTGCGTGATACACCACCGCCACCAACCTTCAAAACGCGTGAATTGTATAACTTGTGGCCACCATGACGCGTGAAGAATTGAAGATTCCGCACACCATGTTTGATGGAGATGAGTGTATGGTGAGTGATGGACACCCCGACTAAAATCCATCTCTAGTGATGGAACCAAGTTCGATGACGTCGCGTTTGATGATTGGGTGTTGTGAGTGATGGAAAACCATCACTAGTGGAGCGCCCCTACCCCTAATATGTATGTTTCTTCATCCCAAATTGGGTTCAATAATTTACGAATTCAACCATGGATTTGAGCAACCCTAGAGAGATCACCATTATATGGCCACCTTAGGTTTGCTAGGGTTGTTCAAATCCATGGTTGAATTCGTAAATGATTGAACCCAATTTGGGATGAAGAAACATACATATTTGGGGTAAGGGCGCTCCACTAGTGATGGTTTTCCATCACTCACAACACCCAATCATCAAATGTCACGTCATCGAAATTGGTTCCATTACTAAAGATGGATTTTAGTGGGGGTGTCCATCACTCACCACACACTCATCTCCATCAAACATGGTGTGTGGAATCTTCAATTCTTCATGTGTCATGGTGGCCACAAGTTATACAATTCACGCGTTTTGAAGGTTGGTGGCAGTGGTGTATCATATAAGTCCACGCTTGAGGAATGAAAAACAACATTGTGCCCCGTGTCCTCTTATAGCCGATATAGAACTCAATATCATGATAGCGATCGTCTGCCCACTATCTTTTGGTAACTAAAACATTATTACAAACTACCTCAACAAAATGATGACCTTATCCTGTAAGGACACCAATAAAGAAAGCCATTTTTGGAAAAACCTATTTTTAGAAAACTCGTTTAAAGTGACGACTCCTAAAAAAATCAAAGACCATATCCGAATAAATTATCTTTTTGGGGTCAACAAAGGTTATAGTTTTATAATACTAGTTTTGAAGTGTCCATTTAAATAAAAATTGAGATATACCTCACAATATATATAAATAATGTTTAAACCATACACTGCTTAACCTACTCTTAAAAGGGGATCCAAGATATCTATAAGAAATTCGTATAACAATTGTGTAAAAAATAATTAGATACCTTATAGAGTTGAAGAGATGAGATCCGTTACAAAATAAATTTCCAAATCAGACATTGAATAAAGGGGCTACTTGTTTACCTCTTATTGAGGCTCTTAATGGTTCAGATATCTTACTGGTTCAGCACTTATTGGTTCGGACTGTTTGTTTCGCGAGCAGATGTCTGAATGGTTCAGACATTTGCCTCTTAATGGTTAAGCATTATATTGAGTCTAAATAATTAAGACCTCTAATCTGAATTGGTCAGACATTGAGTCTAAATAACTAAGACCTCTAATCTGAATGGGTCAGACATTGAGTCTAAATAATTAAGACCTCTAATCTGATTACAAGAACTCAATACTTCCAAAAGTAGAAATACAAACAAGACCCTCTAGTTAAGGAAAGTACGAAGAAGCACGACGTTACAAGTGTAAACTAATGTATTTTCAAAAGACTAAGTGACAGGTACTATACGCAATTAGGATGGGAGCTGCTTGGTGTCAATAAAGGATCTTGCAAATCCTTAGGATTCCCTAAAGTCTTTTAAAATTCATTTTTACATTTTATATTGATCCGCCAGGGGATTTGGTATTACAAGCTCGTCTGTAATTATTACTTTGGTATTTCAGACAATTGGGCTTGTAATAATATTTTATATTCCAAGACTTCTGCTGTGCTATTCTGTGTATGTTTGACTATGACAATACCAATCTTACGTCACGATACTCCCCACCGGGCCCACTTGGCTGAGTTGTAAATATTGGGGTGTGACATTAAGAGGCAAACAACCAGCCCCTTAATTCAATGTCTGATTGGGAAATTTATTTTATAACGGATCTCATCTCTAGAACTCTATAAGGTATCTAATTATTTATTACACAATTGATATACGAATTTCTTGTAGATATGTTGGATCCTCTTTTATGAGTAGGGTTAAACAGTGTATGGTTCAAACATTATTTATATATATTGTGAGGTATATCTCGATTTTATATAAATATACACTTCAAAACTAGTATGATAAAACTGTAACCTTTTTTGACCCCAAAAAGATAATCTATTCGTATATCGTCATTGATTTGATTACGAGTCGTCACTTTAAATGAGTTTACTAAAATAAGGTTCTCCCAAAATGACTTTCTTTATTGGTGTCCTTAAAGGATAAGGTCATCATTTTGTCGAGGTAGTTTGTAATAATGTTTTAGTTACCAAAAGATAATGGGCGGACTACCGCTATCATGATATTGAGTTTTGTATCGGGTATTAGAGGACATGGGGCGCAATGTTGTTTTTCATTCTTCACGAGTGGACTTGCGTGATACACCATCGCCACCAACCTTCAAAACGCGTGAATTGTATAACTTGTGGCCACCATGACACGTGAAGAATTGAAGATTCCGCACACCATGTTTGATGGAGATGAGTGTGTGGTGAGTGATTGACACCCCGACTAAAATCCATATCTAGTGATGGAACCAAGTTCGATGACGTGGCGTTTGATGATTGGGTGTTGTGAGTGATGGAAAACCATCACTAGTGGAGCGCCCCTACCCCTAATATGTATGTTTCTTCATCCCAAATTGGGTTCAATCATTTACGAATTCAACCATGGATTTGAGCAACCCTAGATAGATCACCATTATATGGCCACCTTAGGTTTGCTAGGGTTGTTAAAATCCATGGTTGAATTCGTAAATGATTGAACCCAATTTGGGATGAAGAAACATACATATTTGGGGTAAGGGCGCTCCACTAGTGATGGTTTTCCATCACTCACAACACCCAATCATCAAATGTCACGTCATCGAAATTGGTTCCATTACTAAAGATGGATTTTAGTGGGGGTGTCCATCACTCACCACACACTCATCTCAATCAAACATGGTGTGCGGAATCTTCAATTCTTCATGCGTCATGGTGGCCACAAGTTATACAATTCACGTGTTTTGAAGGTTGGTGGCAGTGGTGTATCATATAAGTCCACGCGTGAGGAATGAAAAACAACATTGTGCCCCGTGTCCTCTTATAGACGATATAGAACTCAATATCATGGTAGCGATCGTCTGCCTATTATCTTTTGGTAACTAAAACATTATTACAAACTACCTCGACAAAATGATGACCTTATCCTGTAAGGACACCAATAAAGAAAGCCATTTTTAGAAAAACCTATTTTTAGAAAACTCGTTTAAAGTGACGACTCGTGATAAAATCAAAGACCATATCCGAATAAATTATCTTTTTGGGGTCAACAAAGGTTATAGTTTTATAATACTAGTTTTGAATTGTCCATTTAAATAAAACTTGAGATATACCTCACAATATATATAAATAATGTTTAAACCATACACTGCTAAACCTACTCTTAAAAGAGGATCCAAGATATCTATAAGAAATTCGTATAACAATTGTGTAACAAATAATTAGATACCTTATAGAGTTCTAGAGATGAGATCCGTTACAAAATAAATTTCCAAATCAGACATTGAATTAAGGGGCTGTTTATTTACCTCTTATTGAGGCTCTTAATGGTTCAGTTATCTTACTGGTTCAGCACTTAATGGTTCGGACTGTTTGTTTCGCGAGCAGATGTCTGAATGGTTCAGACATTTGCCTCTTAATGGTTAAGCATTATATTGAGTCTAAATAATTAAGACCTATAATCTGAATTGGTCAGACATTGAGTCTAAATAATTAAGACCACTAATTTGATTACAAGAACTCAATACTTCCAAAAATAGAAATACAAACAAGACCCTCTAGTTAAGGAAAGAACGAAGAAGCAGGACGTTACAAGTGTAAACTAACGTATTTTGAAAAGACTAAGTGACAGGTACTATACGCAATTAGGATGGGAGTTGCTTGGTGTCAATAAAGGATCTTGCAAATCCTTAGGATTCCCTAAAGTCTTTTAAACTTCATTTTTACATTTTATATTGATCCGCCAGTGGATTCGATATTACAAGATCGTCTGTAATTATTACTTTGGTATTTCAGAAAATTGGGCTTGTAATAATATTTTATATTCCAAGACTTCCGCTATGCTATTCTGTGTATGTTTGACTATGATAATACCAATCTTACGTCACGATACTCCCCACCGGGCCCACTTGGTTGAGCTGTAAATATCGGGGTGTGACATTAAGAGGCAAACAAACAGCCCCTTAATTCAATGTCTGATTGGGAAATTTATTTTATAACGGATCTCATCTCTAGAACTCTATAAGGTATCTAATTATTTATTACACAATTGATATACGAATTTCTTGTAGATATGTTGGATCCTCTTTTATGAATAGGGTTAAACAGTGTATGCTTCAAACATTATTTATATATATTGTGAGGTATATCTCGATTTTATATAAATATACACTTCAAAACTAGTATTATAAAACTATAACCTCTTTTGACCCCAAAAAGATAATTTATTCGTATATCGTCATTGATTTGATTACGAGTCGTCACTTTAAATGAGTTTACTAAAATAAGGTTTTCCCAAAATGACTTTCTTTATTGGTGTCCTTACAGGATAAGGTCATCATTTTGTCGAGGTAGTTTGTAATAATGTTTTAGTTACCAAAAGATAATGGGCGGACTACCGCTATCATGATATTGAGTTCTATATTGGCTATAAGAGGACATGGGGCGGAATGTTGTTTTTCATTCTTTACGCGTGGACTTGCGTGATACACCACCGCCACCAACCTTCAAAACGCGTGAATTGTATAACTTCCACCATGACGCGTGAAGAATTGAAGATTCCGCACACCATGTTTGATGGAGATGAGTGTGTGGTGAGTGATGGACACCCCGACTAAAATCAATATCTAGTGATGGAACCAAGTTGGATGACGTGGCGTTTGATGATTGGGTGTTGTGAGTGATGGAAAACCATCACTAGTGGAGCGCCCTTACCCCTAATGTGTGTGTTTCTTCATCCCAAATTGGGTTCAATCATTTACAAATTCAACCATGGATTTGAGCAACCCTAGAGAGATCACCATTATATGGCCACCTTAGGTTTGCTAGGGTTGTTCAAATCCGTGGTTGAATTCATAAATGATTGAACCCAATTTGGGATGAAGAAACATACATATTTGGGGTAAGGGCGTTCCACTAGTGATGGTTTTCCATCTCTCACAACACCCAATCATCAAATGTCACGTCATCGAAATTGGTTCCATTACTAAAGATGGATTTTAGTGGGGGTGTCCATCACTCACCACACACTCATCTCCATCAAACATGGTGTGCGGAATCTTCAATTCTTCATGCGTCATGGTGGCCACAAGTTATACAATTCATGCGTTTTGAAGGTTGGTGGCAGTGGTGTATCATATAAGTCCACGCGTGAGGAATGAAAAACAACTTTGTGCCCTGTGTCCTCTTATAGCCGATATAGAACTCAATATCATGATAGCGATCGTCTGCCCATTATCTTTTGGTAACTAAAACATTATTACAAACTACCTCGACAAAATGATAACCTTATCCTGTAAGGACACCTATAAAGAAAGCCATTTTTGGAAAAACCTATTTTTAGAAAACTCGTTTAAAGTGACGACTCCTAATAAAATCAAAGACCATATCCGAATAAATTATCTTTTTGGGGTCAACAAAGGTTATAGTTTTATAATACTACTTTTGAAGTGTCCATTTAAATAAAAATTGAGATATACCTCACAATATATATAAATAATGTTTAAACCATACACTGCTTAACCTACTCTTAAAAGAGGATCCAAGATATCTATAAGAAATTCGTATAACAATTGTGTAATAAATAATTAGATACCTTATAGAGTTCTAGAGATGAGATCCGTTACAAAATAAATTTCCAAATCAGACATTGAATTAAGGGGATGTTTGTTTACCTCTTATTGAGGCTCTTAATGGTTCAGATATCTTACTGGTTCAGCACTTAATGGTTCGGACTATTTGTTTCGCGAGCAGATGTCTGAATGGTTCAGACATTTGCCTCTTAATGGTTAAGCGTTATATTGAGTCTAAATAATTAAGACCTCTAATCTGAATTGGTCAGACATTGAGTCTAAATAATTAAGACCTCTTATCTGAATTGGTCAGACATTGAGTCTAAATAATTAAGACCTCTAATCTGATTACAAGAACTCAATACTTCCAAGAATAGAAATACAAACAAGACCCACTAGTTAAGGAAAGTACGATGAAGCAGGACGTTACAAGTGTAAACTAACGTATTTTCAAAAGACTAAGTGACAGGTACTATACGCAATTAGGATGGGAGCTGCTTGGTGTCAATAAAAGATCTTGCAAATCCTTAGGATTCCCTAAAGTCTTTTAAACTTCATTTTTACATTTTATATTGATCCGCCAGTGGATTTGGTATTACAAGCTCGTCTGTAATTATTACTTTGGTATTTCAGACAATTGGGCTTGTAATAATATTTTATATTCCAAGACTTATGCTATGCTATTCTGTGTATGTTTGACTATGACAATACCAATCTTACGTCACGATACTCCCCACCGGGCCCATTTGGCTGAGCTGTAAATATCGGGGTGTGACATTAAGAGGCAAACAAACAGCCCCTTAATTCAATGTCTGATTGGGAAATTTATTTTATAACGGATCTCATCTCTAGAACTCTATAAGGTATCTAATTATTTATTACACAATTGATATACGAATTTCTTGTAGATATGTTGGATCCTCTTTTATGAGTAGGGTTAAACAGTGTATGGTTCAAACATTATTTATATATATTGTGAGGTATATCTTGATTTTATATAAATGTACACTTCAAAAATAGTATTATAAAACGATAACCTTTTTTACCCCAAAAAGATAATTTATTCGTATATCGTCATTGATTTGATTACGAGTCGTCACTTTAAATGAGTTTACTAAAATAAGGTTTTCCCAAAATGACTTTCTTTATTGGTGTCCTTACAGGATAAGGTCATCATTTTGTCGAGGTAGTTTGTATCAATGTTTTAGTTACCAAAAGATAATGGGCGGACTACCGCTATCATGATATTGAGTTCTATATCGGCTATAAGAGGACAAGGGGCGCAATGTTGTTTTTCATTCTTCACGCGTGGACTTGCGTGATACACCACTGCCACCAACCTTCAAAACGCGTGAATTGTATAACTTGTGGCCACCATGACGCGTAAAGAATTGAAGATTCTGCACACCATGTTTGATGAAGATGACTGTGCGGTGAGTGATGGACACCCCGACTAAAATCCATCTCTAGTGATGGAACCAAGTTCGATGACGTGGCGTTTGATGATTGGGTGTTGTGAGTGATGGAAAACCATCACTAGTGGAGCGCCCCTACCCCTAATATGTATGTTTCTTCATCCCAAATTGGGTTCAATCATTTACGAATTCAACCATGGATTTGAGCAACCCTAGAGAGATCACCATTATATGGCCACCTTAGGTTTGCTAGGGTTGTTCAAATCCATGGTTGAATTCGTAAATGATTGAACCCAATTTGGGATGAAGAAACATACATATTTGGAGTAAGGGCGCTCCACTAGTGATGGTTTTCCATCACTCACAACACCCAATCATCAAATGTCACGTCATCGAAATTAGTTCCATTGCTAACGATGGATTTTAGTGGGGGTGTCCATCACTCACCACACACTCATCTCCATCGAACATGGTGTGCGGAATCTTCAATTCTTCACGCGTTATGGTGGCCACGAGTTATACAATTCACGCCTTTTGAAGGTTGGTGGCAGTGGTGTATCATATAAGTCCACGCGTGAGGAATGAAAAACAACATTATGCCCCGTGTCCTCTTATAGCCGATATAGAACTCAATATCATGATAGCGATCGTCTGCCCATTATCTTTTGGTAACTAAAACATTATTACAAACTACCTCGACAAAATGATGACCTTATCCTGTAAGGACACCAATAAAGAAAGCCATCTTTGGAAAAACCTATTTTTAGAAAACTCGTTTAAAGTGACGACTCGTAATAAAATCAAAGACCATATCCGAATAAATTATCTTTTTGGGGTCAACAAAGGTTATAGTTTTATAATACTAGTTTTGAAGTGTCCATTTAAATAAAAATTGAGATATACCTCACAATATATATAAATAATGTTTAAACCATACACTGCTTAACCTACTCTTAAAAGAGGATCCAAGATATCTATAAGAAATTCGTATAACAATTGTGTAATAAATAATTAGATACCTTATAGAGTTCTAGAGATGAGATCCGTTACAAAATAAATTTCCAAATCAGACATTGAATTATGGGGCTGTTTGTTTACCTCATAATGAGGCTCTTAATGGTTCAGATATCTTACTGATTCAGCACTTAATGGTTCGGACTATTTGTTTCGCGAGCAGATGTCTGAATGGTTCAGACATTTGCCTCTTAATGGTTAAGCATTATATTTAGTCTAAATAATTAAGACCTCTAATCTAAATTGGTCAGACATTTGTCTCTTAATGGTTAAGCTTTATACCTCTTAATGGTTTAAATCTCTTACTGGTCCAGCACTTAATGGTTTAGACTTTTTACTGGTTAAGCACTTAATTGTTGAGACCTTCGTCTATTGCGCAAGCAAGAGATCTGTTTAATAAGGTAGGAGCAATAAATGTGACCTTCATATCATTTGAAAGAAAATAATAAAATGGGCTCCATAAAATCAATGATTTTTCTTAGGGCAGTGAAATCGCCAAAATATATTAGATGCATACTATTAGCTGATATCAGTGCAATATGGCAGTTGGGAGAACTTAGTGGTTTCATGCATTAAACCTTCATACTGGCCAAGCATGAAAGCAATCTATGGGACATACTAAGATTTCGCCAATCATCATATGGCGCTTCTATCATACTAAGTTTAGCATTCATAGTTGCTAAAAATCAATGAAATAAAAATCATTGTCGTACTCCAAATGGAGAATTTGTTGGCAAGAGTTGCTGAATTTATATAATATAATATACCCAGATGGGTTTGAATAATCGAGTTCCTAGACTCGAGATTATATGCTTTAACCATGAATAGAAAAAAATGATTCCTTTTTCTGCTTATTCTCTAGAATGAGAGAACATTTATTCAAAGAATAGAATTTGGTGCAAATGTGCACCTATATCCTTGCCATGATACAGCTTTCCATAGTTGTTGCTGCTTCAATCAGCTCGTGAGATATCACCGGAGTGTCCATCAAATATGATAGACTTTAGATAAATGATATTAGGATATCATAGGAATATCAAAAGATATAATATCAGTTGACGAGGTATAGCATCCTCGTATCGGAGTCATCGTCTCCAAAACATATGTAGTTCACCATATGGAACTTCAAGCTACTCAGAGGTAGAGATCATCGAGTCCGCGACCCATCATAGATTCTTCATCTTGTCCGCGACGTCTTGGCGACATAAAATCAATAACTACTATATATAAATAAGAGTAGTCTTATGTTTAGGTCTAGACTCGGAGTTTTTAAAGAATCTGCATTTGTGATATTTAAGATTAGAGACAAAAGGTTAGTGTCTAATTCACTCAAATTGTAGCTCTGATACCAACCTGTCACAATTATCACAATATAATAATATGCAGCGGAAGTATTGGAGTATAGTCACGGTTGGACCCGGATGGGTAGTATCGTGACGGTTGGACCCGGATGGGTATAATCATGACGGTTGGATAACAGTTATCACAATATAATAATATGCAGCGAAAGTATTGGAGTAAAAATATTAAATTTAAATAAGCTTGAATATATATATATATATATATATAAAAGTATTACAAGGGTTCAGTACATGCCCACATACGGGATCTAATAAACAGAGTTTTAGACATCATAGGCCTTAAGCTTCAGAAGTCGCAAATTCCTTAGCCTTCATTCTAGCTGACCCGGATTCCCAGCCTATAATAAGGTTCGGTACCTGCGGTTCAGTCTTTTGAAAATACGTCAGCTTAAGCTGGTAAATACAATTAACTGACTCCTTAGAAAACAGTTTTTCCAAAAGAATTTTATACATAGAGAAAACCCATAGGTGATCTTTTAAATATTTCTTGGGCTTTATTCTTGTTACCAGATTTACATACTTGTCTTACAATCGGGAACCAGAGATCAAAGCCAGTCATTTAATTATGATTAAGGTACTCACCAAAGTTGAATAAAATGTGTCTTACAGTCGGTGTGCCTACCCTTGCACGCTATTCCGTATGGACATATAAGTATATGAGTCGGGACGTTAGGACACGGTACCATTAACCCCCAATCGTTTCAGTTATCAAGTAAAACGGAATAAACCGGATTCTTACATTTATGTGCAACATAGACGGCCCATTTATGTAATACCCGCTCCAAGTGGCTTAATAGCCATCCCAAGTTTAAAAACTAAAATAAGTTAAGAGTATTTACCTTTTTGCTAGCTTCCAATCAATAAGATTTTAATTTAGCAAAAAGCCGCAAGTCTAAGTATTATTGACCCAATTCCGATTATCTGGGGGGTACTATAGTCTGGAATGAACAGATTTATTATCCGTTAGAGTGTATACGGGCCAAAGGTTAGTCCCTTTAGATATGACCCGATACTTAAGAATAGGTTTGCTAGATTAAGCGTATACCAAATAGAATGTGGTTTAAACCCAACAAGTACTAAGACTTGTATAATATGGGTAAACAATGTACATTCTGGAATTTAAGATAAAAAGGATAAGAATTGACCTGTTTCGATAAACTTATGTAAATTAGTTACATAAGCTCAACCGTGCGCATATAAGCGATATCAGGTAACCGGATGAGTCATAAACAAGTTCTATATGCCAATATACCTTAAATATGTTACCAAGTCAGTAGGTAACTGAAGGGGTAAGGTCCCAAAAACCTTATAACAAGTATTCAAGACCATGTCACAACTTGGTCAATCATCCCTTCTGACCTTGCGCGGCCGTGCACTGGTCCTGCAAAGAATGCTTAAAAGACAAATAGCAGACGATACTTGCGCCTTTCTCTATAAACAAAGGATGAAAATCCCAAGTTAAACCCTTCCGCTTAATAATATCCAGCCATAGATCTAATCACTGATCCGTGTGCACTCACGTCGGATCGAGAAGCATAACGGAAGGAGATGTAACCGCTTACGGGGTTAGCATCTTCCGTTAACTTTTCACTAACGAGTTTTCCCGCCCAAACTCCCGGCTATAAATACGAGAACTGTTCAGGTATGAAATTCAAGTTACACACACTTCTACAATACATCTTCTTCTTCATAACCCATACTTATTCTCACACCGGAGTCGGGTCAAGGAAAGAACCCCTTTCTCCCCTTGGTGAGGCTAACGGTGCTTCTTTTTTGCAGAGTTCATCGGAGAAGAAGGTATGTTGTACTGAATCAAACGAGAGAAAATAACCCCCCTTTTATGCAGATCTAAACCCTCTAGATTATTCCATTCCGGTCGTTGATCTAGTGTTTCTTCATTGGCACCCACCGATTTCTCTGTTTCATCAGTTTTATCTTGTTTCGATTCACTTTGTTGATTCCATTTGCATATGGAAGAAACGTCGTCTCACCGGCAAAACGGCCCTCGGCCAAACGTCGGAAACAACTTTCAGGTGGAAGGAATTCCAGAGGATGCCTCGGATGACAACGAGGTTCAGTCCAACCGAGTAAATGAACCTGTCACTCCAAGGGTGTTACCAGAAAACCCTGTTCACTCAATTCTGCCTCCAGGAGAAACTCCAATCTCCTGGTATGTTAGGTCTCAAGGAGCTTTGAATGCAGGATACACACAGCTGTTTGCACAAACTGCACCTCAAACTCAGTCGCGAAGGCCAGGATCTCATGCTCATGCTTCTCAACGTAAGGGTCCATCTCACACCGAGAATACAGAAGTTTACTCCAGATCCACATCAAAATATGAGTACACCGAGTCAGGGATCCATCAGAGAGAGTATCGTGATGAATCACACCCTCACCGAAGACAATCAGTTCACAATAGGTTGGGTTCTCAACGAAATACCCACACCGATGAAACTGATCCAACTTACCGTTTAAGTGCAAATACAAGTGTGTTCGACCGACTGCAGCCAAATTACAACAAATGCAGACCTCGTGCGGTTTATAACCCTGAGGCAGAACATAACTATGATTTGATTTACCGACCTGCGGAAGCAGCGGAAAATTCAAAGTTCATCATGGAAATAGCTTTAGCTCCACTCGAGAAAGCTAAATTACCATCCAACGTAGGAAAATTCAATGGGTTGACGGACCCCGATGACCACTTGAGGGTTTTTACAAGCGCAGGGTTGGTTGGGGGCTGGACTCTACCATTATGGTGTCACCTGTTCGTACAGACCCTAACCGGCGCTGCAAGGATTTGGTTCGATAATTTACCCATCGGAAGCAAATTCCTGACTCAAGAAATTCCTGACTCATTTCAGTCAACAGCGACGATCTGAACGAGACACATCCGACGTGATGAACATATGGCGCCATGACGACGAAAGCCTAGAGGATTTCATCACTCGGTATAACAAAGAAGTCCTGGAGATCGGGGGAGTCCATGAGCAACTAATTCGCGCGCAGTTCAAGTACGCGATTCGTTGCGATGATATGATAAAGGTCTTATCCGGAACAGAGGGTCTCCCAAAGTGCTGGGAGAAGGTTATGGCGGCGGCCAAGGTGTACGCTCAAACAGAGAAGAACCTGACCACTAATAGGCCGCCACCACCACATAACCGACCCTCCGACTTAAGCTCAAATGGTGGGAGAAAATACAAGAAGGGATGGCGCGACTCTGGTTCAGGAAACCATTCATCTGAGGACGCTCGAACAACGATCAACAAACTTACTGCGCAGAGGGAGAACAAACAGGAGAACAGGGAGAGGCAAAGGACTCCCATAACAAAAAACCCCGCAGAAGTTTTGAGTACAGAAGATTACCAGTTCAAACCGCCGATCCCATGAAAAACAAGCGTGGACAAGACCCTGCCCAGTACTGTGAGTACCACAAAGACAGCGGTCATACCACTAACAACTGTATCTCCTTACGTACAGAAATAGAGAAAGCCCTCAAAAGCGGCGAACTCACACATTTGCTTCAAAATGTGCGCAAGGAGATAAAACAGATAACTAGGGGAGAGGAGGGCCCAAGCAAAAGGGCAAAGAACTGAGAAGAGACTCTATGGTATATGCGCGGAAAGACAAGACTTATCAAAATAGCGCGAGAACATAGAGTAAGTTAAGTCTCATATATTTATCAAAAAACTTTGTAATGGCCTCTGTGCCCTATCCATGAATAAACATCAAAGTTTTTTCATTCTTGTGTTTTTCTTTTACAAAGTGCATGCAATTCCTTTTAGTAAGCGCAAAAACATAATGGTAAAAATAAAATAAAGCCTCATGAACGGTCAGTGATTACGTCACAAATGACCAAACGTTCACACATGAGCTTATACCAACTTCATTCGCCTTACTCAACCAAAGTAATTGTACTCATGCAAGATATTGTAAAATTAAAAACCATGACATATTGTTTTTAGCGTACAAACACGCCCTAAAAAGCTACCAAACACGGTAGTGTTTTAGCTACTTGCGCAACAGCGCATCAACAAAAGGGATACACATCCCAAATACTACAACAAATTGTTCGAAACAATTTCAGAAGCAAACCTACGCTAAATCTTCACCCTCATCCGGAAAGATTTCTTTTAATTGTGCCACGTGATCATCAGATTGCAGCGCAACGTTTATAAGATCCATCACAGGAAGCTGTAAGTTGTTGAATTCTGTCTTCAAAGCTAAAAGCTCAGCGCTGGTGTTTACACCATAAGTAGCAGACTTGCTACTATCCCAATCAACCTTTAACGCGCTATTCACATGATGGGAACACTCAGCGTAGCCTTGAGAATACCCGTCATTTCGCGCAGCAATCACCAAACGCGCAACCGTCTTATCAAGCTCTTCATAATTCAACACCGATTCAGCAACCTATGGGAGATAAAGGCAGAATAAACAAAAAAAAAGCGCAATAACATTTTTCAAAGAAAAGGAGAAAAGGAAACTTACACAGGCAATACCGCGATCTTTCAACCAGGCCATATCATTCTTCAAAGGTTCAAGCTCGCTTTCCACTGTAACCCACGCCGTTTCTGAATTTTCCAACTTCTCTTCAACTTCAGTCAAACGGCGGGAGGTTTCAGTCTTCTCGGAATGCGCAAACTCCAGATCCTTCTTAAGTTGTTCCTGGTCAGAAAGCAAAGCAGTAAGTTCTTCTAACTCTTTATCTCTAAGAACAAGAGTGGCGCAAGCTTGTACCTCTCGTTGCTCACTATGCTCCCTATGAGAACGCGCCTCCTCCAGCGCAGCTTCTGCCTCAGCTTTCTCCTTTTTCAGCCTCTCTTCCTGCTTCTTTAATCTTTCAACCTCAGCCTTGAGATTATTGATGACATTGCGAAGATTCATCTTCTCAGCATTTTCTTTCCCGCAAATTCTCTTCCAATTTTTGCGCTCTTCAGCAAGAAGGGTGGCTTCAGCTTCAGCTTCCGCTTTTCTTTTCCAACCCGCAACTGACCATTCCTCAGTTTTCCGGTCAGCTTCAAATTTAGCCTGATCAGCTTCCAACCGAGCCTTCATCTGGGCGAATCGGTTTTCATCATCAGCAAGTTTCTTCTTTGATGTCTTGAAAGAGTCCCACTCTTTATGCATACTGTGCCACTCGCGCACTATGCGATAGGTAGTCGAAGAATGGGAAGCAACTTCCTCAAGATAGGAATTATAAGTTTTCTCGTGTTGACGACTCTCTTGGAACTTAATTTCCCCCGGCGGAAATATTCCTTGCAACCAATCCTGGCACACGGGCCAATCTGAGAAAGTGTCACCTTTCTTCAAATTCCAGATAGGGGCATGCGGCTCGGAAGCATTTTTCTCTGTATAAGTTCGGTAATAATAATCCCCCGGGGTTTCCTCTGGGCGGATAGGAGAATCCTTTCCGGTTCCAGAAAATGAGCCTTGCTCCTCAGCAGTAACCTTTTCAACACGCTCAGGCAAAACATCAGAGGGTTTAGGAGAGAAAACTGAAGCAGGAGTCTCTTCAACAGTTTTTTCTTTCTCCGAATCATGGGCAGCAACTTCAGAAGTTTGTGGATTATCAACACCATCCATAATTCCTGGCTCAGTAACCTTCTCAGCTTCTACAGAAACGTCAACAGGCTTATCAGCCTCAACAGTCTTCTCCACGCCACCCTCAGGAACCTCGGCAGTCTTCAATTGATCAGCAATGGAAGCACGCGGGGGAGAGGGTGGGAGTTCTTCATTAACCACAGGCGGCGGCTCTATGGGAACAGGAGAAACAAGGATTTCTGGAAAAGCAGAATCCATAAATATCTAAAGCATGTAAGGGAAAAGAGTAAAGGGAACACTTACTAGGAGCGGAATCCGGAATAAAAGCATCAAGATTGCCTTTCCTGGTAATTTTCTTCCTCTGAACCTTCTTTAAAGGCTGACCCTCGGCCTCCGCATCAGTCTGTTTCCTTTTGCCTGTTCCTCTTTGCACCAAATGCTCAGGACTGGATTCCAAATCAATTGGATCCTCTGGGTTGGATGGAGAAATGTCAGCAGAATCCCTTGGTTCCAATTTAGGTCGCCTAATCGTAACTGCAGGCGCAAGACCCTCCAAAGAATCAGAAACCACCACATAATCACACCAGTTGTCAGAAGAATGGCGCATACCTTTCTTCTCCCCAACATTTTTAGCTTTAGAAGATTGAGTCTTCTCAGCATCACCCTTTTTCGGCGCAACAGTACTAGTTGTCGCGCGTTTCTTTTTCTCAGGGCCTATGCCCAAATTTGACAACTCGCCTATAAAAGCGCAAGGAACAAGTTCATTCAGACGCGCAATGAAAATAAGACAACAAACAGTATGCGCAACCTTACCAGTACCAGCAGCAGGTTGTGCGGTCAAATCCGCATCCCGCGGAAGAACGAAATTCCTCACAATTCGATGGTACCAAAGCTCTTCATCAGGCTTCTTCTTAATGGTACCCATTCTTCCGCCTTCTCTCTTATATGCAACAACATACAATGAAACAACTGCAAAAGAAGGAAGGCAGGTTCAAAAAAAAAAGGGAAACCCATTCATACCATGACCTTCCTCCGTATACACCGGCTTGTCGTCCTGGTCCATCTTCCAGTTTAAACTCATACTAGCACCAACAAGGGCTTTCTCAGGCAAAACAATGTTAGGGACCTCCTTCAGATCTTGGTACCAATTCTCGTCAACAGGGGTCCGAAGCGTGTCAATAGGGACGTCTTGCTTTCCCCTTAGAACCATCCTCATCGGAATCACCCCTGCCTTGATAAAAAAGAATTTTTGTTTCCAGTCATGGAAAGATTTTGGAGGATGCTGTAAAATTTTCTTCGCAGACGATCTTTGGACAAATGAGTAAAACCCTTGGGTACAGTGCATCTGGTGAAAAACCCTGAATCGAAGAACTGTCGGCTCAATATGCATCGACTGGCATACAAACTCAAAATGTCTGACCCTAACCATACCGATTGGATGCAATTGAGAGATGTGAATTTTGTAAAAATCAAGAAATTCAAGGAAAAATCTTGTTACAGGCAAACGGAAATTGCCTTCGCAGAAGAAATCCCAAAACAGAGTAATGTACCTAGCCGGAGCATCTGCTGCTGTCTGACCCTCCTCAGGGTACCGGGCACCCCAGGTCTCCGGGAATCTGAGGTTTTGAACCAGGCCATCAAAAGTTGCCCTAGGCCAATTCAGCGGTGGAAGTTCAGCAGACATTTCCTCTGCTAAATCTTCGTGATACTCTCCGGTTGACATAAGAAGAAGAATTGGAAAAAAAATTCTCAAACGGTTAATGAAGAAAGGAAGGAAAAGTTTTCAACAAACGTAATGATTAAAATTGGGCAACTCGAGCAACCTTATATACTCACCGCCATAAATAAGCCTCGGTAACTGCCATAGCACCTTTTTCGGATATCACAGTTACCCAAGTGACAGGGGCGAGTGACAAACAACACAAACGCGATCTCATGCGCGTGTGTAAACCACGGATAGTGAGGTGTACCTGACAGTGACAGCCTGTCACACAGTCCTTACTGTACCTCCCCCACCTAAAGTCAAAGATTTTCAAAATCTTCTCAGCAAAACAAAAGTAAATCTTTTCAAAAAAAAAAAAAAAAGGATTCCCTACTTTCGCGCCAAAGAGCATTTCCCTCTCATAAGTCCAGGGCTCCACTTACTTGCATAAGAGCAGCACTAGACTGGGGGGACTTGAAGGGGTAAGGTCCCAAAAACCTTATAACAAGTATTCAAGACCATGTCACAACTTGGTCAATCATCCCTTCTGACCTTGCGCGGCCGCGCACTGGTCCTGCAAAGAACGCTTAAAAGACAAATAGCAGACGATACTTGCGTGCCAAAAGGAAATCATAAATCCTTGCGCCTTTCTCTATAAACAAAGGATGAAAATCCCAAGTTAAACCCTTCCGCTTAATAATATCTAGACTTGGATACTATTTACGTGACTAGTGACCACACGATAAAAGAGTCACACAAGATTATGCCAATAATCTTCTAGAAGAAACTCAATCGTGCACCACCAGACGGTTATAACCGTCTGGACACGTGCCGTCGTCCCAGACGCTACTGAAATCACAACGATGGCATGTAATTGGAGAGAAAACTCCACTTAATCACTTTCCACATGGCAAAATCCCCAGCCATAGATCTAATCAGCGATTCGTTTGCACTCACGTCGGATCGAGAAGCTTAACAGAAGGAGATGTAACCGCTTACGGGGTTAGCATCTTCCGTTAACTTTTCACTAACGAGTTTTCCCGCCCAAACTCCCGGCTATAAATACGAGAACTGTTCAGGTATGAAATTCAAGTTACACACACTTCTACAATACATCTTCTTCTTCATAACCCATACTTATTCTCACACCGGAGTCGGGTCAAGGAGAGAACCCCTTTCTCCCCTTGGCGAGGCTAAGGGTGCTTCTTTTTTGCAGAGTTCATCGGAGAAGAAGGTCTGTTGTACTGAATCAAACGAGAGAAAACAACCCCCCTTTTATGCAGATCCAAACCCTCTAGATTATTCGATTCCGGTCGTTGATCTAGTGTTTCTTCAGTAACCAAGGTTTTATAAACAATATGGTTTAAAACCAAAATATGCACCATAAGGGCATTTTAGTCATTATATGACATAGTTTGAGAACTTGCATAAGAATATGAGTTATGATCAAATACCAATTGTGAAAACACTTTAATTATGTTATAATATCAGTAGTATTAAGTTTTGAATGATAGTTATGGTTAAAAACCATACTAAGCGCCAAAAGGGCATTTTAGTCATTATATAACATAATTTACGAACTTATAACAAAACTCAGGTTATGAACAGGTTTTAAATACCAAAATATATTACAATAACATATCAGTAGGTAATAAGTTTTGCAAGTTCATCATTGATTAAATTCAGTAGCTAACTATGCTAAATCGGGTCAGAATCGAAAGTCAAAGCAAAAGTCAAACTGCTTGACTTTCGGTTGCGAACTGACCCTAAAACTGGAAATGACGAGCCGAACATGTTCATACATGATACGTGGTCGAAAACTGGTTATCGTTTGTGCTTAAGTTGATGTTTTTACATAGCTTTTAATCTTGAATAGCCTACTTTTAATGGGATTTGTGTTTTGTAGGTCTAAAAGAGTTTAAGGAGCTAATCGGCAGCTAAACGAAGCACCGGGACGTGAATCGGATCAATCGGGGATGTGAAATGAACAAAACCGGGTTAATCATGAAGATTGGATGTGTTTTGGGAATGTTACTAGATTTAAAATGAATATATTGGAATATGGCATGATAGAGGGCTGAATTACTAGTACGTGGGCGAAAACAGTGAGTAAAACGGAGCTATAACGAAGAAGTTATGAAGAAAACAGTTTCGGACGAAACAGGAAAAACTAGAGGCCGTCGGGGACGGGCTCTAGGCCGTCCGGGACGGGCTCTAGAAAGTCTCGTCGTCACAAGGTGCCCGTAAATAGCCAAACAACCCGTTGGATGGATTTCAGAGATCTGGAGGCCGTCGCCGACGGGCTCCAGGCCGTCGGCGACGTGCCTTGGTTTACTGAAACGCGAATTTTGCTACTTGGGTTGTTGGGAACGAGTTTAAACGGAATTTTTAGCATTCAAACGGGGGTTACATGTCCTGGAAGTAAAAAAATCTTCATCTTGGAGCCTGAGAATAGGATCATCTTCATTGGGAATCATTCTACAACATCCACCGTCATCCATCATTACCCGAATCCTTACCGAAATCACCATCATTCACGATCATCAATCCATCCATAACCCTAATCCTTCCACCATCATTCTTCCACCATCATCGTTCACCAAAGCCCTAATCATTCATACATTCTCCATTGTTCAAGCTTCGAGATGACTTCATTCAAGTTCCAAGCATCTGGTGATCAAGTTTCATCAACCATGAGCGGCTAATCACCTTGGTTTCACCCCGGTGTAGGTAGTTGTTTAATTTAGGGTTTTGACTTGCTCTTGATTCAACTTTGTGACAATTTGTATTGATTTTTGAAACCTTTGACAATAGTTTACATTTGTTTCGTATTCGTAAATCGTCGAGCGATTATAAAGCTATGACTTTGCGAAATGGTTATGTGTAGTTATGCATTGTCTTGGTTAGGTTTTACTTGTGTTGATTACAAAGTGCATTCTTGTCCGTTTTTCGAAACGTTGATAGTTATTGGCACCTAAGTCACGGTACACTAAATCCGCTAATCGTATACAATTGAGTTGAATCTAAAACTTGTAGAAACCCTAGGTTGGCAATTACCGAAACAGAGTGTAAACCCTTTTTTTCTCATTATCGTTTATTAATCAAGTTTTCGTGCAATCATTAATTCGTAATCATTAATCAATTAAATCAATTCTTTTAGTCTAACTTCACATCTTTCAACCAAACAAAAATACAAAAATATCATAGCAAGCTTCATAATTTTTGACTTTCGTTTTAATTGAATCAAATCCTTTCGCAAACCACATACTCTTCGTGGTTCGACCCCTTACTACCACTAACACACAGTTAAGGGTAATTTGGGCTTATAAATATTATCTTTGACCGGAGCGCGACACTCCGATCAATACATGTTCTAATATTTATTACCAACTGATTAGGTGTCAAAAATATGGTTTATAACATTTATAAGATCAATTTATAACATTTACGAAAAACTGACCTTTGACTTTTTACATAACAAAACTTTGAGTCGTCATTCGACCTAGTTAACACGATTTTCAGGAGGTGCCCTTTTGAGGGATTAACACCTACCTAATTACGATCGCGTAGCCATGTTCGATTCGAACAATGGCTAGACCATAATGGTCTAAACCGAAAGTCAAAGCAAAAATCGATTTTGCTTGACTTTCGGCTATAAAAGCCTATAAAATGTAAAAGAACTGGAAAGGAACACTTACAAGTGATCCTAGGAAGAGTCTTGAACTCAAGGAAGCTCCTAAAATAATCAGGAACCTCCAAATAGAAGAGAAAGATGGAAAATGAGCAAGTTTTCAAATGAAACAAGCTTGCTATTTATAGTGATTAGGGGCCCACAAGATCATCACAAGTGTCCAACATGTGTCATGATCAGAGGGGGGTGTTAACACATGTCAATTGAAGGAAAGAAGCTGGAAAAATCGAATTCTTGGGGACCAAGGCTTTGCATCTACTGCTGCCATGTTTCTGCTGATCTAGGGACCCTTTATGGACCGTAAGGGGGCCCCTTTGCGGTCTGTAAGGCATGTGGCAAGGGCAGAAACTTTTACAATTTGGCAAATTTGGCCCCTGGACTCGTATTGTCGCATTTTGTCACTTTTAACCCCTTTTAACCTAATATTTAGGTTATATAAAGGTGTTAAGACATGTGTAACTTAGATTTGTCCGGAAATGTCATGGATGTCGGTCATTCAGTTGTACGGTTATGCGTTTCGCAAATAACGTACAAGACTTTATCATACACGAAAATAATCGAAATTGCGCAACGATTGAAATTTTGCATTCTTACCAACAAAATACAAGGTTTTGTTGAATAAAAATGTTCGGATTTGTATAATGATTGATAATTATACATTTTCTCAAATAAAACACAAGATTTTATTGATTACGAAAATCTTCGGAAACATACAAAGATTGAAATGTGCAAATGTCACAGTCGAAATACGTTTCATTGAACGTAGAATATAATTTCCTTCCTCCTTCCACACAGTCGGTAATTAATTGGAGGTTTTAATATGTATCGTTACATAGTCGAATGATAAATTCCCTTTCCTCAGTTGGAAATTCGGGACACGTATACAATTGAGTTGAATCTAAAACTTGTAGAAACCCTAGGTTGGCAATTACCGAAACCGGGTGTGAACCCTTTTTCTCATTATCATTTATTAATCAAGTTTTCGTGCAATCATTAATTTGTAATCATTAATCAATTAAATCAATTCTTTTAGTCTAAATTCACATCTTTCAACCAAACAAAAATACAAGAATATCATAGCAAGCTTCATAATTTGTGACTTTCGTTTTAATTCAATCAAATCCTTTCGCAAACCACATACTCTTCGTGGTTCGACCCCTTACTACCTCTAACACACAGTTAAGGGTAATTTGGGCATATAAATATTATCTTTGACCGGAGCATGACACTCCGATCAAATTTTGGCGCCGTTGCCGGGGAGAGCGTGCGCTTTGTGTTTGGATATTGTTTGAATTTGCGTGATTAACTGTTTAAATTTCATAGTTCTTTTCTTGTACTTTGTCTTTTCCTTTGTTACGCGGGGTGTGTTACTTGTGCAGGTTACAGGTAGTGCATGCATACGCGGAACTCCGGGAGGACTTCACCGTTAGTCTACGAACCGGAAATCGAAAGAGTTGCAATAAGGAATTTGGCAAGCCGGTTGGAAGCAACACTCGTTTCCAACCAGACCACCCATTCACCACTTACACTATCCGTTGAACCTAGTTCAATGGATCCCCAAAACTCAAACCACCCAAACAACCAATACCAATTTCAGTATCAGGGCAACCTTCGAGCCGTTCAAAATATTCCACAAGACCAACCGGGCGGTGGTAACAATTCGAGACCACCAACACCACCATTCCAAAACCGCGGCCATAACAACAACCAAAGAACACCCACACCCCCACATCCAAATTCTAACCGACAAAACCCTTTACCAACCAACATCAATGACCGAAATGTAAATTCCGATCGTAGGGGTAATCGTGATCGCGGCAATCCCGCGAATGAAGACCCATTCTTCAACATTGATGACTTGAGGAATGCAATCCCCGATGATGAACCGTATAGCGTTCCCGGTTATCAATCGCCAGAACACGTGAGTATTCACTCAAAATACTCAGACGACGGGGGAAATTTCGATGAGAGAGAAGACGATGGTTGGGGGTACGTGAATCGAGGCAATGCTTACAATGCAAGAGGGTTTGATGATGAGGAGTTTGGTTATCAAAATGCCAATTTTGTGGGAAATGAAAACTATGGTTATGGGAATGCTCGAAACGATGGTTATGGAAACAATCGCAACCCACGAAACAACAATCAAAGGAACCGGAATGATGGGTACTACAATAACAACAATAATATGAATCATAACCGGATTCCTCGTTTCGTGGGAGGAGGTAACCAAGGTAGAGATCGAGGTGGTGATCGAAGGGATAATCGAAGACCGGTTGATCAAGAAGTTAACGGCCCACATCGTCGTCAACAACCTCCACGGGGAGTAAATGACCGTTTTAGGTCGGTGGTCACCGACAATGACTCACCGATTGTATGTGAAAGAATAATGTTTGATTGCAAGCCCCATTACATCAACATTCTCCCCCACTTCAACGGGAGGTCCAATGATGAACCGTATACTCATTTGGCGGAGTTTTCGGCCATATGTAGTACTATTGGAGGGCAGGGCATGATTTCGCCTTGGAAGAGGTCAAGCTTCGATTGTTTCAATTTTCTTTGAAGGACAAGGCGAAGCAGTGGTTTCTCACACTTCCGGCGGGTAGTATTCGCACATGGGCTGAAATGCAACAAGTTTTTCTTGATGAATACTACTCAATGGCGAAGACCGACGATGCTAGAGATGAAATTCGGTCTTTTCGCCAACTTTCGAGTGAACCGCTACATGAAGCCTTCACCCGATACAAGGAATTGATTCGGAAATGCCCTCATCATCAAATTGAAAAATGGGAGTTGGTCAAATGCTTCGTAAGGGGTTTGGATGATGAGACATGGAACCACCTTGAGTCAACTAGTAATGGAACCTTGTTAAGTAATCACGAGGACGACGATTGGGAGTTCCTTGAAAGGATGAGTAAAAGGTCAAAAGCGAAAAAGTCGATCGAGCCAAAAAGCACCCCACCTCAAGGTCTTGGCCAGATCGTGATGTGAATTCTAAGGATCGAATTGAAACGTTAGAGCGGGAGTTGGCTCGCATGAAGAAAAGAGAAGTGAATGCGGTGCAATACACCGTATGTGAGGAATGCGAAGACATCGGTCATCGGTCCGAGAATTATCAAGCCACCGTGGAGGTGAATCAAGTGTATGGGGACCGAAGGCAATATGACATGAACTCCAACACTTATCACCCCGGGTTGAGGAACCATCCTAACTTTAGGTATGGTAATTCCTCCAACCAAATGAACCCGAATTTCCAATCGGGAAATCAAGGTGGGTATTCGCACCAAACTCGCCAAAGAGGTTACAACCAAGATGGTCACGGGTCGACGAATAATCAAGGAGGTGGTGGTGATTTGAATGCAAAGATGGATGTAATGCTTTCGATGATGCAAGAGTCCAAGAAAGAGAATGAAATTCGGGACAAATCGCATGAAGCATTAGCAAAACAAGTGGGCCAACTTGCGGAGGAAATGGCACAAATGAGGGGGAGCATGGGAAAGCTCCCAAGTGACACCACGGTGAACCCTAAGCATCAAAGTTCAAGCACGGGCAATGTGAGGAATGTGCATATTAGCGCGGTAAGTCTTCTTTCAAATGATGAGGTTTGTAGTAGTGTTGAAAGCATTCCATCACCACAATGCGTTGATGGTGTAGTGGGAAATACAAGAGATGAGTTGGAAAGTAAAAATGAACAAGAAACGATTTCACAAATTAAAATTGAAAAAATGAATAAAAATTCTTTTTTGTGAAAATTCTTTAAATCAAATTAAACTGATTAATGCATCAAAAGTTGAGCAACGGTACCCACCGAAGGACGAGAGGTGGGAAAATTTTAAACAAGCAAAAATTAATTTACCGTTACTCGATGACATTAAAAAGGTTCCGGCTCATGTGGAATGCTTAAAGGAGTTAAGCATCGAAAAACGGCACAACAAATTACCCGAACCGGTTGATTTGATATCTCATGTTAGTGCCGTTCTATCGAGTGCCCTTCCTCAAAAAGCTCAAGATCCGGGAGATCCTCTTATTCCAATTCAAATTGGACCATTCAAAATTGAGAGGGCGCTCCTCGATCTTGGAGCTTGTGTGAGCATTTTACCCGGGAGTTTGTATGACCAATACGATTTTGGTCCATTGAAAAAATTTGATACTCCCGTGGTATTGGCCGAGCAGACTCCCACGCATCCAAGGGGGATGGTGGAGGATGTGATTGTTAAGGTGGATGATTGCTACTACCTAGTTGACTTTTTGGTAGTAGACTATGTTAGGTGTGTTGAGGACACCCAACCGGTAGTTATCTTGGGTAGACCGTTCTTGGCAACTGCTAATGCGATAATAAATTGTGCAACGGGAATGGTAAGCATGAAGTTTGGGGACCGGGAATTAAATTTAAATGTTTTTCCAAATTTCACTAACCCGCTCGGTGAGGATAAGCGTCCTAAAAAGGACATGAATCCAAACAAAAAGGTGTGTGCTATGGTTGGTATGTTTGGAGAAACAAGGAAGAAAACGGTCAAGAAAAAGAAGGCGAAAAAGTCACCTCTAGAAAAGAAGAAGGAAGAGGAGGTGAGGAAGTTTGGACCGTTTGGCAACAAATGGTATGAATCATCGGTGGGTGATTTCGAGGAGTTTGTAGGCGGAAAGCATGCCATTCGACCACCATGAGGTGGTAAGTCAATTGTTGTTGTATATTTTATTTCGCATTTCGTTTTAGTTGTTATCCGTAGTTTAGTTAGTATTGTTGTTGTTGTATAATTTTGTTATTTCGTTTTAGTAGTTAAATGAACGTTGTGGGTGTGTTCCCTATATAACCCTCACGAGACCTACTCGTCCTCCCAAGCTATTGTGAGGTTTAAAAGGGTTTGTTGCATACGCTAAATGCAACCGTGATTCCTACGAAAGTGAGTTAGGGCTGTTATTGTTGTAAATTATTTTTCCACAGAAATCAAGGTAAATTAACGCATGATTTGGTAACACTTTCATAAAAATGGTAGAACTAAGTAGCTAACAAATTTCAATGGTTGTGAGAAGCATGCTTCTACACAAGGGTTAAGATTTGTAGGTACAACATGTTCGAGGGACGACCATTTTGTGAAGAGAAGAAGAAGATGTGAGCATCTAGCGAGAAAAATCAGGTGCATACGTTTCCTTTTACCTTGATTCTTAGTTAGCAAATAAGTGGATTGTAAATTGTATTTTATTTTCGGGGTGGAATTTTTGGGAAGTTAGCCGTGTCACATCTCTTGTGCGTTTTAAAAACTCTAGTTCTTACACATTGAGGACAATGTTTACCTCAAGTGTGGGGATGGGGGAGTAGTAAAAGTTTTTCGATTTTGACTCGTTCATTTAAACACTACACATTGAGGACAATGTTTACCTCAAGTGTGGGGATGGGGGAAAATTTCAAAAATGTCTTGTTACGAAAGCGATCTTAAAGCATAAGTAACTAAGTCAAAGAGGGATGGCACAACCCATTTGGTCTTTTGTCATGGTCAAGTTCAAATTAATAGCATGACGGGTATTTAGCGGGTGGTTATTTGGGAATAATCCGCTTAAGAAACTAGCATTTTATGCATATCACATACCATACCCTTATACGTGAGGTTTTGAGCCACTTTTATATCATAGATTTACATATACATGTTTCTTTGTTTGAGTGGACCGTTAGTCGCGTATTGTAGAACTTGCAACTTTTGATACGTTCGAGACCATAGACCGAATACAAGCACGAGAATGATTAAGGCATTAGGTAAACCTTTTCCGTTTACACCATTTATATATCCTTACCCAAAAATTATCCCTTAGTAGCCAATTTTGAGCCTAACCCTTTCGTTTGACCACCCTTTGGCCCATAACCTTAAACCTTTTTGTTTTTAACCCATGTGATGGAAATTCGATTATAGGAGTCAAGTTTGTATAGTTATTTGTTTGTTTGCATATAAAAAAAAAAGAGAAAAATCAAAAAATGTTATGAAAAAGACGAGAAAATTGTTGAGAAAAGAACAAAAATATGTGTTCTTAGTTGAGAAATAAAAGGGGAGTGTATGACAATTGTAAAGAGTTTGAACTTTAGTATGACAATTGACCTTAACCTTCATCTCGGGAATGGGGAGTGTATTCGTTGTTCGACCCACGTGAAAGTGAAAAACAGATTTGCTTGAGGGCAAGCAAAGGACAAGTGTGGGGATGTGATACGTGGGCGAAAACTGGTTATCGTTTGTGCTTAAGTTGATGTTTTTACATAGCTTTTAATCTTGAATAGCCTACTTTTAATGGGATTTGTGTTTTACAGGTCTAAAAGAGTTTAAGGAGCTAATCGGGAGCTAAACGGAGCACCGGGACGCAGTGGCGGAACCACAGGGGGGTCAGGAGGGTCCGTTGACCCTCCGGCCACCCTCCGACATGTTAAACTCCATACTGAACCAAGATCTAATGGTGAGGTTTATTGATATTTTGATCCTTCGGTTATCACCTTAGTTGAAAGAGAAGAAGATAAGATGGCCATAATATTTTTCTCCGGTAAGGTGCCAGTGCGGCGGAAGGTCTGCAGTCAGGGATGCCGAGCTTCTGTTGTTAGGTTTAAAAGATGAAGTTGAACAGTTAACAAAATGCACGCCCTATTTGGGCTTTTTAAAACTTAGTGTCTGGCCCAACTAATACTCTAAAAAAGCTATTGTTTATTGATGTCTTTTACTTTATTATTTTTTATTTAGAAGACAACTTAACAATATCAACGAATCAGTTCCCACTTTTAATTATTTACTTATTAATTTATTGATTTTTTAGCATTAAATATATAAATTCTTTTCTTATGCTATAGATATTATTTTATCTAATTACTTATAGTTTCTATTATAGGGTGAGGTTCTAAAGTGAAAACTAATGTATTTGTGAACTAGGTGAATAAATCCTGACAATTGATTTACATCATTAAATCGTAAAATACACTAGTGTATTTTCATCATCAAATCTTGGTCATTGATTTACACTTGTGTTTACACTTGTATATTGATAATCAAGGGCTAGGATTAATTCACTAGTGTTCACAATCAAGGGGGTTGTTCACAAATAAATCTAACCCTTCTACTATATAGATCATATAATTTAATGTAGAGATCTGTTTATTTGAGATAAGAAAAAGAAGCTCAAAACAAATATTAATAGGTACAAAAGTCTAGCTATTAGCAACATAATATCGTTACATTGGTCGTAGTACATTCATCGAAAAAAATAACAGATATAACTTTGTGTATATAAAAGTTACATTGCGACCCCCCAGTCATAAAAGTCTGGTTCCGCCACTGCCGGGACGTGAATCGGATCAACCGGGGATGTGAAATGAACAAAACCGGGTTAATCACGAATATTGGATGTGTTTTGGGAATGTTACTGGATTTAAAATGAATATATTGGAATATGGCATGATAGAGGGCTGAATTACGAGTACGTGGGCAAAAACAGTGAGTAAAACGGAGCTATAACGAAGAAGTTATGAAGAAAACAGTTTCGGACGAAACAGGAAAAACTAGAGGCCATCGGGGACGGGCTCTAGGCCGTCCGGGACGGGCTCTAGAAATTCCCGTCATCACAAGGTGCCCGTAAACAGCCAAACAACCCGTCGGATGGATTTCAGAGATCTGGAGGCCGTCGCCGTCGGCAACGGGCCTTGGTTTACTGAAATGCGAATTTTGCTACTTGGGTTGTTGGGAACGAGTTTAAACGGAATTTTTAGCATTCAAACGGGGGTTACATGTCTTGGAAGTAAAAAATCTTCATTTTGGAGCCTGAGAATAGGATCATCTTCATTGTGAATCATTCTACAACATCCACCATCATCCATCATTACCCGAATCCTTACCGAAATCACCATCATTCACGATCATCAATCTATCCATAACCCTAATCCTTCCACCATCATTCTTCCACCATCATCATTTTGGAGCCTGAGAATAGGATCATCTTCATTGTGAATCATTCTACAACATCCACCATCATCCATCATTACCCGAATCCTTACCGAAATCACCATCATTCACGATCATCAATCTATCCATAACCCTAATCCTTCCACCATCATTCTTCCACCATCATCGTTCACCAAAGCCCTAATCATTCATACATTCTCCATTGTTCAAGCTTTGAGATGACTTCATTCAAGTTCCAAGCATCCGGTGATCAAGTTTCATCAACCATGAGCGGCTAATCACCTTGGTTTCACCCCGGTGTAGGTAGTTGTTTAATTTAGGGTTTTGACTTGCTCTTGATTCAACTTTGAGACAATTTGTATTGATTTTTGAAACCTTTGACAATAGTTTACATTTGTTTCGTATTCGTAAATCGTCGAGCGATTATAAAGCTGTGACTTTGCGAAATGGTTATGTGTAGTTATGCATTGTCTTGGTTAGGTTTTATTTGTGTTGATTACAAAGTGCATTCTTGTCCGTTTTTCGAAACGTTGTTAGTTATTGGTACCTAAATCAT
This sequence comes from Helianthus tuberosus, assembly GCA_030545235.1. Taxonomy (NCBI): domain Eukaryota; kingdom Viridiplantae; phylum Streptophyta; class Magnoliopsida; order Asterales; family Asteraceae; genus Helianthus; species Helianthus tuberosus. The sequence goes on along the minus strand of JARYGA010060349.1, from coordinate 2,462,490 downwards.
GGTACACTAAATTCGCTAATCGTATACAATTGAGTTGAATCTAAAACTTGTAGAAACCCTAGGTTGGCAATTACCGAAACCGGGTGTGAACCCTTTTTCTCATTATCGTTTATTAATCAAGTTTTCGTGCAATCATTAATTCGTAATCATTAATCAATTCCTTTAGTCTAAATTCACATCTTTCAACCAAACAAAAATACAAAAATATCATAGCAAGCTTCATAATTTGTGACTTTCGTTTTAATTCAATCAAATCCTTTCGCAAACCACATACTCTTTGTGGTTCGACCCCTTACTACCACTAACACACAGTTAAGGGAATTTGGGCTTATAAATATTATCTTTAACCGGAGCGTGACACTCCGATCAATACATGTTCTAATATTTATTACCAACTGATTAGGTGTCAAAAATATGGTTTATAACATTTATAAGATCAATTTATAACATTTACGAAAAACTGACCTTTGACTTTTTACATAACAAAACTTTGAGTCGTCATTCGACCTAGTTAACATGATTTTCAGGAGGTGCCCTTTTGAGGGATTAACACCTACCTAATTACGATCGCGTAGCCATGTTCGATTCGAACAATGGCTAGACCATAATGGTCTAAACCAAAAGTCAAAGCAAAAATCGATTTTGCTTGACTTTCAGCTATAAAAGCCTATAAAATGTAAAAGAACTGGAAAGGAACACTTACAAGTGATCCTAGGAAGAGTCTTGAACTCAAGGAAGCTCCCAAAATTATCAGGAACCTCCAAATAGAAGAGAAAGATGGAAAATGAGCAAGTGTTCAAATGAAACAAGATTGCTATTTATAGTGATTAGGAGCCCACAAGATCATCACAAGTGTCCAACATGTGTCATGATCAGAGGGGGGTGTTAACACATGTCAATTGAAGGAAAGAAGCTGGAAAAATCAAATTCTTGGGGACCAAGGCTTTGCATCTGCTGCTGCCATGTTTCTGCTGATCTAGGGACCCTTTACGGACCGTAAGGGGGCCCCTTGGCGGTCCGTAAGGCATGTGGCAAGGGCAGAAACTTTTACAATTTGGCAGATTTGGCCCCTGGACTCGTATTGTCACGTTTTGTCACTTTTAACCCCTTTTAACCTAATATTTAGGTTATATAAAGGTGTTAAGACATGTGTAACTTAGATTTGTCAGAAAATGTCATGGATGTCGGTCATTCAGTTGTACGGTTATGCGTTTCGCAAATAACGTACAAGACTTTATCATACACGAAAATAATCGAAATTGCGCAACGATTGAAATTTTGCATTCTTACCAATAAAATACAAGATTTTGTTGAATAAAAATGTCCGGATTTGTATAATGATTGATAATTATACATTTTCGCAAATAAAACACAAGATTTTATTGATTACGAAAATCTTCGGAAACATACAAAGATTGAAATGTGCAAATGTCACAGTCGAAATACGTTTCAATGAACGTAGAATATAATTTCCGTCCTCCTTCCACACAGTCGGGAATTAATTGGAGGATTTAATATGTATCGTTACATAGTCGAACGATAAATTCCCTTTCCTCAGTTGGAAATTCGGGACACGTGTCACCTCACAATTGGACAAAAATTTACGGGAGTTACACTTTTACTAGAAAAAGTTTCCTAAAGGTCCGTAATAATGTTACAAAGAGGTTTGGGACGAAAAGGTTGAGTTTTCCGGCCAAAAATGAGTTTTCCAACCAAAAACGTTTTTCCGTCGACCGGAGACTAACGGCGTTAGGGTTCTATTAGTCATGGTCCATTGGAAGCCAATACGTTAATAGTTGGAACTACCCGTGGTTATTTTTTAAGTTGGGACGGTTGGCGGCCAACTACGAATAGTTGAGATTATTAAAAACTGACATTCCAATCCAAAAACCCATAGAGACGATTTTTAGAGATTAACAAGTAAAGAGGTGGTGCATTTAGACATACCCTGAAAGTATTAGCACTACGATGATATTTGAACACCAAAATCAAATGAATTAGTCATAAGTTAAGGGTTAAGTTATTCTACAAAGGCTCATAATTGTAAGAAGTGTAAGAAGACTTTATAGAGTGACAAATGTTCAAGAACCTAAAACCTAAACCCACTACACCACCATCAAAAACCTAAACACCAAAAAAAATTAAATAAAAAAACTATGCCTCACAAAAAAAAAAAAAAAAAACCAAAAACCAAACCTCCCCCCCCCCCCCCCACCCCCCAAAAACCTAAAAAAAACTAACCCCCACCCCCCTCTCAAAAAAAAAACCTAAAAAAAAAAACTAAACACCCACCTCCGCCCAAAAACCAAAAAAAAAACTTGTTTTTTTTTTTTTTTTGTGGGTGATGGGGGGTGGGGGGTTAGGTTTTTGGGTGGTGGTGAGTGTTTAGTTTTTTTTTTTTTTTTTATTGAAATGAATTTATTTTTAGGAGTCTTTGTACACTTCTTATTTTTTGAAGCCTTTGTATTTGATCCTAATCCCATAAGTTAATAATCCTTGGAGGAAAATAATAATAATAATATGAAAGCCTGGTTTTGCAGGTTAGACTTTGAATTACAAACACGCCAACGAGTTGCTAATTCACATATTGAAGGGTTAAAGGCTAACAAAATTGACCAATTGATGGTTAATTTGGTCATCTGGTAATTTGAATAATCTGTGTACTACTTGACTTTGTGTACATTTTAAATGAATATTCCAACTACATAAATTATTCCAATTGATGCATATTATAAACTAACTTCATGTTAACATATAAATTAACTTCATGTTATAATATTATAAACAAATAAATATTAATATTACAAGCAGGGGCGGAACTAATGTAGAATGTGTAGTAGCATAGGCTACGGCTCAACCCCGTATTCGTATTAGCAGTGTAATTTTTTTTCGGTTTTATACATAGCATACCCAAAAACATATACGAGGATACCCCTAAGAGAAAATTATGAAACTTGATATTATTCATTAAGCCCAAAACTTGTTTAGTAACAAAGCCCAAAAAATTAGTTTTATGATAATTAAACCCAAATCATAATAACTAATAAAGCCCATATAATAGAATAAGTGATCTTGCGCGTCTCATGGTTGAAATGGGAACACATAGTTCTTGTCCTTTGGTTTATTGGGTAGTGTAGCTAGCTTTGGATTTACCTGTTGCAACCGCAGCCGTTGAAAGATGTTTTTTTGAAATTGAAGATTATGAAGACGTATTTACGCAATCGAATGGGCCCGAAATTTTTGAAGTGCGGTCGAAAAGGATTTTTTTCATAAAGTAAAAGACGACAATGTGATGGAACGATTTCAAGCTATGAAAAAAAAGATGCCAAATCTATTAGGTATTTGTTTACTTTATTTATTTATTATCGGATTTTTTTCATAAAGTAAAAGACGACAATGTGATGGAACGATTTCAAGCTATGAAAAAAAAGATGCAAAATCTATTAGGTATTTGTATGATTGAATGATAAAAAAATTTGAGGATACTCCTAATTTAATGAAGTAGTTCTGACACTGATTACAAGTTAGTTATTGATATTTAGTGACAATCATTGTACGGTTATGGTACCATTTTTTTTTTTTTTTTTTGAAAGGCCCGGTTATGGTACCATTATAAACCTTTTAAAGAACACCATAATAATACACACAAATTAATTTATAGGCATAAATAAATTGATCATTGATCATATTTAAATATTTAAAGATTATTGAGGTAGGAAACAAAGTTGACAAAATTAACAAAGTTGCTAATTCACGAATCATGCTTACGCTTGAAGGTTAACAGAGTTGACTAATTAAGGTTTAACACATTGAAAAAGATTCTTTGTATACCACATGGATTTGAAATGAATATTCCAACTAACCACTCAATTCTTATTGTAACTAGGGGGAACACCCGTGCGATGCACGACATTCATAATAGTTATTGTTTTTTTCTGGAACGACGACTGATATAGATAGTGTGTGACACGGTACGAAAGTGCGAATATAGTATAGATTTTTAAAACAAAAAACGGTTTTTTTTAAGTTAGCCGTTTGACCATGGTTATTTTGACCAAAGTCCACTCCTCGTTCGGCGCTTTGTGGTAGCACTACCAGTCAAAAAAGGCCCAAAACGCCCAAGGGTACAGTTTTCCCCCGCGTTTTTAAGACGCTTTGAGAGAGGTTTGCGCCACACCACATGTGGTCTCACAAAACTTCAAATCTATGGACGTGTGGTTTCTCAACCCTCTTCAAAAGACGTCACAGTTTTCAAATTTTTTATTTTTATTTCTTCTTTTTCATTGTTTTAGATGGTGTAAAATAGATGTTAAATATATATTATACTACATACACATATACATATAAATTCAATTTTGACATCTAAAAGTCAAATTGCAAGTTTTGTTCCCTTTTATAGATAAGAAAGCAGTTTATTATTTATTACTAAAATGTTGTATTAACTTTATTCTGCAACATATTCTTTATAAACTATGCTTACCTTGACATAACCTAATAGCTATATTTCCTTATTAGAAGTCACTGATAATTTAAAATTAGTACATATTACTACCTTGCTGGTGAACACATTTACTCTATGTTTAGGGCACAATTTGATTAGGTTGCTGATACTGAATTGAATATCACACCAAATTACAATAGCAGTTTATATTGCTACTATTCACCCAAATCAAGCACCTTAAATAAGTCATTGTTTCTCTATATTCAAAAAACGAACTATAACTGACGATTATTAAATTGCAACAGTCAATTCAATCCAAATACTGCAATAGAAACATAAAATCTACCACAATTCGTTGGTTAATCACGTATAGTTCTTAATTGATTAGAATCAGAAAAAAGGAAATTGACTCACCATAACTTAAAATCAAGAAGAAGGCGAACAAAGGGGCGGAGTTTATCGAAATCAATGACCCCTGTCTTTCATTGTTATTCCTTGAATGAGGTAAGCAAGACCCCATACTACACACTGCATACACATACATAAAAATTGGGTTCAATATTATTTGTATAAACACCGATTGGAAACCCTCACATTGCATTTGATGAAACCCTAATCAATATAAACACACACACTAACACTCACGAATCGAATTTATAAAAGGAAAAATTCGGGTTATTTTTACCTCTTGCTGCTCCAAATCTTCATTACCATACATTATCTTCATCTTAGAGATATAGATATTGCACTTAAAGGTTGCTGGAGAGTCGGAGGATGATGTGTAATTAAAGGAGCAAGTAAATGACCCATTTTGATTCCAATTGAAGTTGCCGACTGATGGAGAGCCTGTGCAGGAGATCAATCGAAGATATATGTCTGAGAATTGTGTGCCAAATCGATGAAGATCTTCAATTGGGGAGAAGTTAATTACGATTCCAATTGAGTTGCCGACTGATGGAGAGCCTGATGGCGAGCCTGTGCATGAGATCAATCGAAGATATATGTCTGAGAGTTGTGTGCCTAATCGATGAAGATCTTCAATTGGGGAGAAGTTAATTATGGATTGGAGAGCATATATTGAGAGGCGAAGGATGAATATCACGGACTCCAAAGTCCCCACAAACGCCAGTTAAACAACCCTTTCACTTCCGGAAGTCCTCTTCTCGCAGTTGCATCCGTCTCCGGCGACTCCTCCACTACCTCATGTTCTTCCTTTGCATATTCTTCAACTAATGAGACGTCGTACGGAGGCGAAACCGAAACCTCTGGCGGAGGATTTAAAGATTTTCCGGCGAACCTCCGATGACTCGCCTTCTCTTTCTTCTGGTTAGGTTTACGGCCGCGGCAGTTAACCTGTTCACTACTGGTAAGGTTTTCTTCAAATGCTTCAATTACTTGATGAATTAGCTCTCGGTTAACAGACGTGTCCCACCGGAACCAGTAGTTCGTGTAACAATCGAAGCAATCGCAGTCGAATACCAGAGATTTGTGTGCGGCCGGAGCTTTCTTCTTATTGTTATTATCAGATGATCTAGGGTTTGTGGAATTATTTTTGACACAAATTATTAAAGTAATGTAACTATTAATTTGCATTAGGTTCTAGCATTAATGTACTGTACTATATGTTAATATGGTGTTTCATGCATTGCTTTGTTGCAAATTGTGTTGTTTTATTTGTAAATTATTATTATTATTTATAATAATCTAATTAATTTAGCCAAAATCTTGTTAATAATATATTAGAATATATATATATATATATATATATATATATATATATAGTTATTTTAATACTTTTATTATTTTAATATTATAATAATAATTCCTTTTTTTTACTTTTTAACTTTAATTTAATGATTTTTTAGTATCACGTGGTGGGATAAGCTTGGTGTCAACCGGTACTGGTATCGAAAATACCGGTACGGTCTTGTTTGGTATCGATACAAATAGTAATTTTAATATTTTAATAATATACATAGTTTTTTAAATATTTTTATTATTTTAATATTATAATAATAATTCTTTTCTTTACTTTTTAACTTTAATTTAATGATATTTTTATGATACTTATGATCTTTCGGTTTAAATTTTATCTTAATCTATTAAATTCTGTTACTAATATCATGGATAAGTTCTTAATATTTGATATCATTTGGATCCCTTTACCTATTTTTTTTATTATATGTTTTCTTTGAAAATATATTGTTGTGTTTTTATTACGAATTATATTTGAGCTACTTTTAATATATTAGTTACTTCGAAATTTAAATTTATGGTTACCTTGTCAAAGATCATTTTATAGAATAATCATAAGTTTGGAATAATTATCTTTAAACCAATTATTAAAAAAATTAAGATCAAAGTTAACTTTAAACTAATCTACCTTTATCTATAATATATTATTTAGTATAATGTGTTATTGATTGATATTAATTTTAATGATTATTGATATATAATTATTTTATTTTATTTTTTTATCTTATCTCTTATTTATTTAATGTAAATTAAATGCAATTTATAGGATTTTTATAGGTTGGTGCATTTAAAACAACCATAAATTTTGGTTTTAAAATAGAACATATAACTAAACTTTGGAATATATATGGTGTTTCATGCATTGCTTTGTTGCAAATTGTGTTGTTTTATTTGTAAATTATTATCATTATTTATAATAATCTAATTAATTTAGCCAAAATCTTGTTAATAATATATTAGAATATATATAGTTATTTTAATACTTTTATTATTTTAATATTATAATAATAATTCCTTTTTTTTTACTTTTTAACTTTAATTTAATGATTTTTTAGTATCACGTGGTGGGATAAGCTTGGTGTCAACCGGTACTGGTATCGAAAATACCGGTACGGTCTTATTTGGTATCGGTACAAATAGTAATTTTAATATTTTAATAATATATATAGTTTTTTAAATATTTTTATTATTTTAATATTATAATAATAATTCTTTTCTTTACTTTTTAACTTTAATTTAATGATATTTTTATGATACTTATGATCTTTCGATTTAAATTTTATCTTAATCTATTAAATTCTGTTACTAATATCATGGATAAGTTCTTAATATTTGATATCATTTGGATCCCTTTACCTATTTTTTTTATTATATGTTTTCTTTGAAAATATATTGTTGTGTTTTTATTACGAATTATATTTGAGCTACTTTTAATATATTAGTTACTTCGAAATTTAAATTTATGGTTACCTTGTCAAAGATCATTTTATAGAATAATCATAAGTTTGGAATAATTATCTTTAAACCAATTATTAAAAAAAATTAAGATCAAAGTTAACTTTAAACTAATCTACCTTTATCTATAATATATTATTTAGTAAGTGGGAATGCCCGCGCGTAATTTTCTTTTGAATTTTGTTGATTTATGATTACTCTTGAAATTTTGAGGATTTTTTTAATCTTGAGGCGCATGTTGAACAGTTTAAAGTTGTCAAAATGTTGTGGACAAGGTAACTAATAAGTAATTACCATATCTTTTTTTTTTTGTGTCAAGTTGGTTGAAAGTTCAAAACCCGGCTAATGCTAAAAGAAAACACATCCTTGTGTTGCCACACCGGTGTCGTAGTAGGCTTTAAAACGGTTGAGCTTCGGTCGTAGTTCGCGTCACTTGTGTTGGCACGCGTTTTGATTATAGTAGTTGGGTTATGGGTTTGGCTTGGCCAGACGGTTGTTTTTTAAATTTAAATCCTAGCCACATATAGCCTAGCCAACCCAGCCAATGAGAGCCGGCCACGGAAGACAGCTAGGCCCGCCCTACGCCCGGGCTGAAACCCCCGCCCAAGGGGCCACGCCGAAACCCAAGACCACCCAGGGTGGTGACTTGGGCGTTTGTACCCAACCCACGCCCCAACCCCCGCCCCATACCCCATAGTCTTACCATAACACATACTTTTAGCATTAACACAACCCTGCATGAAAAGTAAGCCTATTGGCTGTTGGACACGAACACAAAACAACACAAGCATCTGAGTCTAAATATTGAAACCATCAATGGGTCAAATTGTGAGCTCAGACACAAATTTTCCTATAATTTATACTCACGTCATGTTTTATGCATGACAAGCAGCATTACCATTTACCACTGCACTTCTACTCTTCTTCTACCTCTACGGTGGGCACCCTAACGAAATAACTAACATTAAGTTACATGCTTGTACCAGCAGCAACAACAAAAAACAAAAACTACATAAGAAATGATTCTTTTTTCGAATCAAAGCAAGACCGTCAAGCCTTGACCCCTTGCCCGGATGCTTTTTTTCCAGTCTTCTCTGGTTCCTCTTCATCCTCTTCCTCAGCCTTGTCAGCTAGCTTAGTCAGCTTGTCCTGGATCATGAACTTCATGGATGCCTTTCTTGATGTCAGATCCGTATTGAATCGCTTAGCTGAAACAAAAAAAATAATCAGAAAGAAAGACTGTTGGTCACCCAAGTAAGTCAAAATGCTAATGACTGGGCGGCTCAAGTAGTGGGTCAAAATGTGTACTGTATCAATCGAAGGACAACATAATTTTTATTTTTAAATGACAATATAAGTTTTTTGAATAAAATGATATAGAAGGTTCATGTATTACTTTGAGCATCTTTTGAACTGTTTACTGTTAACCAGTTTTTAGAAACTTTACCAGTTGGTAACTTGGTATAAACTGACAACTAAGGAGGAATGGAGGATGCTTACCAAGATGCTTGAGAAATATCGGTAAATGTTGCCTGCAAAACAGAAACAATGCAAAACTTGTAAGAAATAAAATGCCAGATCTTATGCATAATGCATCAAACTCAAACCCTAATATAATGAACGTGTTAATTTTCTTTCAAAGTTAATTCTCAGAAAAAAGTGGTGATTGGTATGAACAGAGAAATCATTCGATGCCAAGGGAAAAAACTATGTGATTAATCTTGTTTTCTTGCAATGATTGAAAATTACCGGTAACAGATTCTCACCGTATTGAAGTCAACTTCCTTAAGGATCTCACAGATTGCTGTTCTAAGGTCATCATCACTTATCTTCTGCTTTTCCGATTTTGGCTTCCCTTTCTCATTCACTGTCTTTTTCCCTTTGTTAAAAAAGTTGTCATCAGGGTATATAATGAAACAGGTAGAGCATTGCTTAAAGTGTATTCAAAATGCTTAAAACCTTCCAGACTGTTTAATGACATAGTTTCTGTTGTCACATTTTGGAAACTAACCACTAATAAATTTAGATTATTTTTTTGCTAACACAGCACCATCTTCAGATGGTTCTATGATATGTTATTGTATCATTGTGTTAAAAATAAAGCTATGATGCAAACCTTAGACATTTTATGAAGAACAGGAATGATTTCAGTTTTTTTTCTTTTTTTTTTTTTTGCAAAACACTACTTGCTCTATACCAGACAACTGGAACATCGTTAAATCACCATCCATAACAAACTTTCTATAACAAACTTTAATAAACCCTAATTCAGCAAACATTATTAGATCCATTACATAAATACACATCAATGGAACACACAATTTCGATTTAAAATTAAGAGCACAAAAGTTGATACAAACTCAGGGGCTTATATTGCTTTTCCTCCATGTTTTACTGTAACCAACAGCCCTAATTTGATCCATAAATCCCTAAGAATCAAATTAAATTCGTTTCAAAATCAATAACAGAAACATGATTCAAGAACATTATACGAAGAGAAGAAGTACCTCTGAAACTGTCATCGCTGCCAGGGTTTTAACCTTTAACCCTACTTCCCTCGCCGATGTTACATCTGCATTTGGACCGATGCGATAATGGGTGTGTGTATGTAATGGTGTGTGGATATGAAGGCGAGACGCTTCATTTGCAGGGCTTTAATTGCATCGAAACCCATTCAATCGCTGAGGTGAGGGTCATTTGAAAAGGGTTTCAGTTACTCTTGTCTCACTGTGGGTTGATTAAGGTTTCAATCATCAAGTCAATTAAATGATGAGGTAGTAGGTCCGAATTACCAATTATGCCCTTAAAGTGTCTTAAATTTTTAGACAATGCACAAGTTTACCTCCTCTAAAACAGCTTGTAATCTCTGGTACGTAATGCTATAAAATTTATACGTGTGTAAAATGACTAAAAGGGTAGAAAACCCAGTTTCTTTAATATAGTAGTATAGATATAGATAATGTGCTATTGATTGATATTAATTTTAATGATTATTGATATATAATTATTTTATTTTATTTTATTTTTTTATCTTATCTCTTATTTATTTAATGTAAATTAAATGCAATTTATAGGATTTTTATAGGTTGGTGCATTTAAAACAACCATAAATTTTGGTTTTAAAATAGAACATATAACTAAACTTTAGAATATATATAGATATTTTAAACAGATTATATATTGAGTAAAATCTAGGTACCGTTTGCAGTGTGCGCATATAATGTATATATGTGTAGGTCTTTAGTTAAGGGAGGCAAAGGGAAATTGCACGAATTTTAATATTATTTTACTAATTTCGTGAAAATAACGTTAAAAGCGGCGAACAGCTAATCATGCATCATGTGGTGACGTTGATAGCCGAAAGACAAAAGGGTACATGCACTAATCGGCTTTTGTTCTGGCTGTTGAGTGTTATATGTCTTATGTCTAAGGTTTGATACAAAACTACTATCGAGTCGGGGGTTTCACTGGAACCAGTTTCTTAATTCATATGAGTAGAGTTTAGGCTGTCTCAATCTTATCTTTCTGAAACTTTACTTTAGTTTTGCTATTTGTGAAATTTACTAAGTATGATGATGATATATTGAGTAAAATCTATCAAATAATTTTAAACTTGTAAAGAGTTTAACCTAAGATAAAGTTAGAGAAAAATGCCCGGATAGTCCCTGTGGTTTCGCCTTTTTTCACCTATAGTCCCCAACTTTCTAAAACTACCTGAATAGTCCCCAAGTTTTCATTTTTTGTTCTCGGATAGTCCCTGGGTCTAACTTCAGTTACTTTTCTCTGTTAAAATGACAAAAATACCCTTTCCTTAAAAGGCCAAACCATAGGGACTATCCGGGCATCTTCTTCATTTTTATTTATAAAACCCCACCACCACACTTCATCTTCAACCTCCACCCACCATCACCCTCCTCCACCCTCCACCATCACCGCCACAATTACCTGGACAATTACCTGGGTTTTTCCTCACGACGTCGTATCACAGTCACCATACATACTCATTCGCGTCAACATTCCGTTAACAGTCCCCCCAATTCCACCGTGCACACCACACCGGCAATCGTTAAAACCGGTTCTACAATAACAATTCTCCTAAAAAACCCCGGTTCACAGATCAATCAACTATGGGCTGTACAAAATCAAAGATCGAAAACGAAGAAATCGTAAACCGGGTTCACAGATCAATCAACTATGGGCTGTACACCGGCAATCGTTAAAACCGGTTCTACACAATCAAAGATCGAAAACGAAGAAATCGTAAACCCGGTTCACAGATCAATCAACTATGGGCTGTACACCGGCAATCGTTAAAACCGGTTCTACAATAACAATCGCCACCGCAACCACCGCCGCAGCTGTACGAAACTCCGCCACCTCCTCCGCCTCCTCCGCTCCAACTCCGCCACACTCTCACACATAGCGTTCATCCTTTGGAGCTCCCAACCCTACCACCGTAGCCAGCAGAGATGATTATGTGGCTGGCACGTTGCTGTTGCTGCTGCCATCACGTCACCTGAGCAAAACCACAAGAGAATTCCACGCATCAGAGCCGTCACAGCGCTGCTACTGTTCGACGAAGATTTGGGGGTTTTGTATTGATTTGGGGCTAAAGGATTTGGTTTGGCGGTGATGGTGGAGGGTTTGGGGGTTTTGTATTTGATGGTGGGGTTTTGTTCGACGAAGAGTGACTGTGGTGGTGATGGTGGAGGGTGGAGGAGGGTGATGGTGGGTGGAGGTTGAAGATGAAGTGTGGTGGTGGGGTTTTATAAATAAAAATGAAGAAGATGCCCGGATAGTCCCTATGGTTTGGCCTTTTAAGGAAAGGGTATTTTTGTCATTTCACATCATTTTAACAGAGAAAAGTAACTGAAGTTGGACCCAGGGACTATCCGAGAACAACAAATGAAAACTTGGAGACTATTCAGATAGTTTTAGAAAGTTGGGGACTATATGTGAAAAAATGCGAAACCACAGGGACTATCCGGGCATTTTTCTCATAAAGTTATTAATATGTAAGTTGACATGTGGGTTTTATTTCATTTTGCAGAAAGCAATAAATATGATAAGCAATTAGTCAACTGTACTTTATTAATATAATATTTGATCATGGTGTGTGAAATAAGAACGTGAGGTATGGTGGGGTTTGGGTTGGGCATTTGTTGACACGTGGAATGGAAGCCCCTCACCGCCTGGTTACGTGTCCGCGGGGTATGGCGGAGCATGGGTTGGGCTTGGGTTGGGTGCACCGCGTGGCAGAATATTCAAAAAAAAATTTATAAAAATCACACAACATTTATAAAAAAAAACCTACAACTTCATTAAAATTTTAAAAATTACATACTCCTAAAAAATACATAATCCTAAAAATTACAAAATAACAAACCTATAGCGTTAAATAAATTTCAAAAAGGTCGATATTGTCGAACGCCTTTCGCTCATTGCCTCGAAACTCTATGTTCACCACCGTCACCCGGTCCTCGTGGCTTAACTCGCCGCTCGGAACGGCTTCGTAGCAAGCCTTGAAACGCTCGAGCTTGGGCCGTAGCTCGCGCCATTTATGTTGGCACGCGTTCATGTTGTGGCGGTCGTTACCGACGTTATGTCGGTAGGTTGCGAAAGCTTCCGGCCAATATTTTGTTTGGCCCGGTGGCCGCCCCTTGATAGCGTCAACGACGCTTGTGACGAGAGCAAGTTCTTCTTCGTGTGTCCAAGATGCCATAGCGGGTTCGTGGGATGTTGGGGTTGGGGTGACCGGTTGGGGTAACGGGTTCGTGGGATGTTTGGGATGGACCACACGGTGGGGTTTGGGGTTATTTATAGGGGATGTTGGGGTTGGGGTGACCGCTTGGGGTGACCGCTTGGCCAAGCCAAACGGTTTGAATTTTAAAATTCAAACTTTTCATATGGCCCGCTATGACATGGCGGGGTCAGCGAATGGAAGCAAGCCAGCTAGGATGTCAAGACCGCCCCACGCCCGGCTTGAAACCCAAGCCCCAAGGGCCACGCCCCAACCCAAGCCCACCCGGGGTGGTAGCTTGGGCGTTTTCCCCCAACCCACGCCCAAACCCCCGCCCCATACCCCATAGTCTAAGTACGATAAGCAATTGGTCAACTATACTTTATTTTTTTAACGATAATGAGTGACGTGCCAACTACCGTGACACCGGGCGCTGTGGCTAAGGTCGACTACTCGATCGTTGCCAACCCCTTGGCTCTCCCAAATGCGCCGAAACCCGACCTCCACCCGCCCTAAGGCACGACAGTGAAATAATCGGCAAAATCTCGCCTCCCATCCAAGACGAACCGACGTCACCCGTATTCGCCATTCACATGGATGCCACAAAAAATAATTAGGAGAGTGAGAGTCAAACCTGAGTCACAAAGAACGTCAAGTTTTTCCCCAACTACTCCACCACTACCTCATTCACAGTCAACTGTACTTTATTAAAACGATTTGCTCTTTATACCCAATACATTCATTTTGGTTCACAAAGTTTGTATAGAAATATGAAAGTGAAATGATTCTAAGGCTTAATTGGGAAGCTTTAAAATCAAATCGTACATGAAGGTTGAAACACTAATAAAATTAAAAGTAAATGTGAAAAGAGAGAAAATAATTATGTCGTGTAGTATTTTTAAGTTAATTTGTAGATGTAAACTGAATTAATAATTTCAAATTTTCAATACTATAAATATTCATATTTAATTTTTTTATCCATCATTAAAAATAAAGACTATATTGTATAGCATGTGATAGTTGATCACTAACACTTGCAAGTTAGATCAATCATAATCAACATTTATATTACACATGTCAACAAACAATTTTCAAACTTATTAACAAAACTCATAAATTCACAATGGTTGCAAATTTGTAAGAGGCAAATAATAACATAGATGAATAAATATTTGATAGATGGATGAATTGATGAATACAGGTCGAATTATTTGCCTCATTTGAACTCTAATATATCCAGCACTACAAATGAGCTCAAATTGCCGGATAGACTCATCCTAAATGTCTCGACGATGACGCTTTGTAGCCAAGTCCCTCAAGAATGCCTTACCCAATGCCACAATACCGGTGCGGCATCCGAAACCGATTCGAAACAAACAATGAAACCGGTTTACCATTTTGATAGTTTAAAGTTTAAACTGGTTTGGGATCCAATTTTCAAACTAGCTGCTCTAGAGTCGTTACGTCATCAAGTGGGTCTAGTTAAACTTCCATGACAATAATATACGTTAATTTTTCTTGGAAACCCCAAAAGATTTTTGAGACCTTACCAACTTGGAGATGCTCTAAACTGTAATAGCAACATCACCACCATCATAAGGGGGGAAGGGGCGCCCATCCCACATACCCTAAGTCTCGCCAATCCGCTTGCGTCACGTCACTCGGTCCATCCACTACCCATCTCCATACACAAAACTCTCTCTACCTCTCTCCTACCTTCACACTTAGACCATCGGCAAGTGCATAACCCACCCCCACCCTCAAGCCGCTTAAGACTCCAAGGGCTAGGCCCCCGGGAGGGCTTTCAGGGACTGGGTAGGGTGGATTATAGAGCTAGGGGCAAGAGTAGAGCTGTAAACGAACCGAACAAACACGAACAAGGCCATGTTCATGTTCGTTCGTTAAGGAAATTAACATGTTCGTTTTTTCTCAATATCACTACTGCTATAATTATAAATAGCTACGTTTTTTGTCACATCTCAAATCCGTTTGGGAATAAAAAAATTTATATCTTTTATACATGTTTTTATCTATCTCGTGTTGAGGCGAAAAGAAGTTACTATTGCTAGTCAAATATTTGACATACACAATACCGTTCCAATGAAATAGTAACTATGGAATAAAAGTGAGTAACCTTTCCTCCATAAACCATCATACATAAACATTCACATTCATTATTGATCGTATACATACACTTGAGCAGGGTTCATACATCCAAGTATGAACCATTCTCTTTCAACTATAACTCATCTTGCACATGATTCACACAACTGCAGATAGAAAGTGACAACTTATGAAAAGATCTTCTGTCGATAACATGTAAGCATAAACGGGTTAAATACATAAGTTATATATATTTTTAAATCCATTTTAAGCTTAATCTTAGTACAACCCGAACATGACACATTCATTAAGCATGCCATCCCTAAACACATGTATATTTTGGGTCATGTCAGAAATTTGTCACCCATGTACTATGGGTTGTTTGGATGTGTGGTTTATAAAAATGGAAGTTGCAATAATAAAATGAGTAGAGGCTTGAGTGTTTGGCAGGACTTGGATTATTTTGGGAACCAACTAGATAAAATGGACAAAAGAACAATTTTGTCAAAGCGAGAGTAAAGGTATATTTTCAGGTTAAAAATATATAGTTTAGATCTCTGTTGTCAAGGCTCACACCCAGGCCCACTTTTCAGGCCCATCCCAGCCTTCTCGCTTTGCTTCAAAAGCCCCACTTTAAGGCCCTCAGGCGCATTTTCAGGCCAAGTTCCAACGAAATTCCGGTCAAAAATCGTTTGAACATGTTTAAACATGTTTGAAACAATTATAAGAACCCTAAACAAGCCTAGAAACAACCTAAAACAACTTAAACTAGCCCTAAAGAAGCCTAAAAATTGTCTAAAATCCCTAAAAGTGGTATTTTTATACTAAACGACTCGCTTTTTAAGCGCCTTGCATTGAGGCCCTAGGCTCACCCTTTGCGCCTTGAGGGCACCTTGCGCCTTTGACAAGTGACAACTATGGTTTAGATTAGGTGTATGAATCATATTACCCGATACAGTTTATTTGGCCTATAAATAATCAGATTAAAGTTTCAACCAATCAAAAAACTAACAACCGCAACTTGAAATCACAATAATAAGATTATCCGTTCAGAAACTAAAATACCTGAATTATTATTATCTTCAAGTAGAAGGGTAGTCTGGTTGATTCTCAGGCAAGGCATCTTGGATAGCAGGTACCTGCATATATGCCTCATGCAACCTACCGAGAAGAGGGTACGGTGTCTGGGCCAACCGATACATATAATCAATTTATGATTTCGTGAAACAAAATTAGAAATATGTTAAATTCTCAAGGCATGTAGAAGCAAGACCCTACCATGTCAAAGTTGAACCTCTTTATTGCACCATGGATTTGTGGTGCCAGAAACAAATCAGCCTGCAAAACTTGGAAATTTTAAAAACTTGCTCCTGTCTACACTTCACATGCATAAACTAAGATGTTTGCAATTACTTATCAAGTGGGCATAATTATAACTAATTCATATTTAGATTAAATTTTATAAATGATGGACAACAATTGGTTGGGATTCTAGACCAAATCTAAAGTTTGAATTAGTAAAGATCAAACATTTAAGAGAAAATGAATAAGAAAAAAACAATACCAGGAAAAGATCATCCCCTGTGGCGTATTTTCCAGCATGATTTTGTAGTAATTTCTCGAGTGCTGCAAAGTAAGCCTTAGTTTTCATGGTTCTTTCTTATGTGTTCTTTAGATTTAGTTTTCTGATAAGTGTCACCACAAATTCATGTTGAAGCATACCTGCAAATCCTTTACCAATATGCTTTTGTACCCATGGCATCTTTGCTTCAGGACCAACTTTTTCCTCAATGTAGTTCTGCGAGTTGGTTTGATAAACAATATGTAAAATTGTGAAAGTAATTTCTATGAGTATTTTTGTAAATCCACATTACTAACCAAAACATCTAGATTTTGAAGAGGTTGTATGCTTGCAGAAACAATATTTGCAGCCTACATATATAAAAGGAGAAGACTGTTAGTTACAGAAACATGACACAAGGAACGGGAACCTTAACCAGGGGCACATAAGCAACAAAATACGATACTGATGTACGCCAAAGATTACCTAGTGACACAAGTAACAACAAAAATGTAATTTAACATTGTCACATCAGCAAGTAACATGCAATGCAACCAGTCTTAATTGTAAAGTATATATATGTATTCCCATATATATGGAGCCGAGGGTCTCTTCTGGAAGCAGCCTCTCTATCCCTAGGGAGCAAGTTCTGTCTACATCCTACCCTCCCCAGACCCTATAAGTGGCTTTGCTATTTGTGGGATTTACTGGGTATGGTTGTTGTTGTTGTATATATGTATTCCCATAAGTGATACTTTTTCCTGGCTCATTATATTAAGCTCCTTACAGTGTCAACTTGACTACCAATATATTACTAATAAACATGGAAGATACACGAATTTATTTCCTAGCTGCTTTTTTTAATAGGAAACCAAGAGCTTGACCTTAAAATGCACTATGGTCTATATGGGACAGTTAGAAAGGCCTAAAGAAGTATATTGAGAAGTTATCTCAAAACTATATGATGTTGTCATCGAATATTGCATAGCTGTAGAATGAAAATAC
Organism: Helianthus tuberosus; assembly: GCA_030545235.1. Taxonomy (NCBI): domain Eukaryota; kingdom Viridiplantae; phylum Streptophyta; class Magnoliopsida; order Asterales; family Asteraceae; genus Helianthus; species Helianthus tuberosus. The sequence goes on along the minus strand of JARYGA010060349.1, from coordinate 2,444,430 downwards.
AAAAAAGGCGAAATGAGTTGACCTGGTAATTGATTGCCTTTTTCGCAAGGTCTCGAGGCAGCAAAGGATGCTGAGGATACTTCTCTTCAAGGTACTGTATATAAGAACATGATGGAAAAAAGCAGTAAACACCATATCATTTCAGAAGAAAAAAGGTAAATGAATAACCCACCATGATGATTGCAAAAGAGTCAGCAATGACTAAGTCACCATCCACCAATGCAGGCACATATCCAATAGGATTCACCTTTAGAAACTCTAAATCCAATCGAAAAAAAGGTATTATTAAGTTCACATAATCTATTTTCTCTTAATTGAGCATGCAATCCAATACAAGTTTGGGGAAAATGAAGAAATCATCATCAATTAGGTTAGGGCTTTGGATATCTGTTAATTGAGCATGCAAGTAATTAATATGATCATCAATTAGGGGTTACCTGGGGTTTTTTGTTCTCCTTTAAGCAGATTAACCGGCTTGTACTCGTAATCAAATCCTGTTAGTTAGTTAGTTAGTTAGTTACGATGAATAATAGAATTAGAATGTAATGATTAATAGCAAGCATCAATGGAGAAAAGGCAGAGAAATGGAAACCTTTCAAGTTTAAAGCGATGCGAACACGGAAAGAGCAGGAGCTCCTGTGATAGGAATACAGCTGCAACTTCTTCTCACCGCTACTCGTCATCCTCTCACTACACTTATCAATTTCAATTTACTTGCAGGTGTGGGTGTGTGTGAAATGGAGGTTGTTGATACTTTTCATCAAAGTCATCGCCTCATCCGTCAAACATACGTGTCACGAGTTTTTGTTTTTATACTAACACTTTGTTCCCGAGTCTCATTTAACAGGGAGAGAGAAGGGAAAAGAGATGAAAATATGAAAAATTATGTTCTCGAGTTTCATGAGAGGGAAAAGGGAAGAAAATACGACCAAATATGACCATACATTCATCCTCCCAAATTAGAGAGATTAGGAGAGAAAATTTTTCTTTTCCTAATTAGAGAGATTAGGAGAGAAAATTTTTCTTTTCCTCTCCCTGTTAAATAAGACTCGGGAACATAGTGTAAGGCTGGAGGGTGTGGGGACGCCACCCAAGCCAACTGGGCATCTATAGCGCCCCAAGACGCTATCGGACCACACCATGGGCGCTATGGCGGTGTGCCATTGATGGCTCGCCAAGATGATAACGGGCATTAGTCGCGTGGACCGAGGAGCATTTAATATATTGACCGTTAAAAACGGTCATAATTTAAAAAAAAATTACTTTCCATTTTTTTTTACAAATTAACGCTATAAATACCCACAATTCTTTATCATTTTCATCTCATTTCTCTCACTTTCTCCCTCACTTTTTATACCATTCCCTTCATATTTTTAAAAAATTCTCAACAATGTTTCCCAACAACCCTAACAACCCATGTGAAGGGGTATGGTCCCAGATCTCGCGTCAGCATGATCGCGAATGACCATTACCCTCATCAGAAACCCCCACCAGCAATAAACTTACCTGTGTCCGTGCGGGCACGCGCGAACACAGCGGTACAATCTGTCCAGTGATGAGAAGACTTACCTTAAGTACGAAAACAGATGTTACGCATAGCGATGCGGCCTGGCACCGCATCCTATGAACATTTTCGTCACGACAAGGGATCTGGACAACAATAACAGTCACTAAGCGGCGATGCGGCATGACACCGCATCCCGTATACATCCTGGATAGAACAAAGAACGCGGGAACAACATAAGTGAACGCAAACAGTGATACGGCCTGGCACCGCATCCTGCCTACAAGGCAAGTGGGTCTGACACTCAGTGCAAGTGGCACTGAGAACAGTCGCCTACTAGCCTACACGTATGCAACAGTCTGACACCACAACAGGACGTGGCATCACCACCATGACTGATAGGTCTGACACACCTGCAAAAGACTGTGCGATGTCAGACTAGTTACTCAACTACCCTCCTTCACTCCTCGGCTATAAATACCCATCCCAAACCAGGTTTGAGATATCACTTCTCAACTCTCTCACTACTACTACTATCACACTTTGCTTCCCAAGCAAATTACTGATTCTCACGCCGGAGAGTGGTAACAAGGAGCACCCCCCACCCCATCCTCCTTGTTACGAGTCACGGCTTGTTTCCTTGTGCAGGAAACCCACCACCGGACGGTCCAGTCAACGATCCTCGGAAAGAGGGGATTAACCCTCTTGACGAGACCAGTGAGTTAACCCCACCCGGTTAACCATTGTTTCATCACCATGGGACCGGACCAATCCGTTTTTGCAACATATGCAAAACAACGAGCAAGAGAACCGCTATCGCCGAGACCCGCGTACAGGTGAGGTTGGATATTATCCAATGCCACCAACCACCCCTACTTCTCCTCATCCCACCACTCAACCGATGCCCCCATATTTCGGGTATTATTCTCAACCCCCATTTTTTCCCTCAAACATGCCCCAAAACATACCTGATACCCAAGACACAAGTGAAACCGAATACGTTCCCGAAACCCAAGTCGAATCCTCTTCTATAAAAAAAAGAAGTCATAAAAAGAAGGATGAGACCGAAAAACGTGCCCCTAAGAAGGTAGGATTTTGGTCGCCTAAGGAAGAGTTCGAGTTGGCAAAAGCATGGCTCGACGTGTCGGAGGACGAGATTGTTGTTAAATATTTTTTATGCTTTTGTAAATAATATTTTTTATGCTTTTGTAAATAATTTTTTTATAGGAGACGACCAAGACATAAAGGTATTTTGGGGTCGTATACGCGAGAAGTTTTTCGCCGCAATGGGTCATGGCGTGTATCGAACCGCCGACTCTTTTTCGGGAAAGTGGGGTGCTATGAGGACGAAGGTTAGCAACTTCAACAACATATATAATAATCTCGTCAATAATACTCGAAGGAAAAGTGGTGCGAGCGACGTCGATGTCATGACACAAGCCCACAACGACTATAGAATGCACCATGGGCATATGTTTACGTTGGTAACCACATGGGAGCTTCTTCGCAAATCTCCAAAGTGGCATCTTGTGCCACCGTTCGACCCAACCCGCCCTAGATCCAAATGGTCCAAATCGACATCCACCAGCGAACCATCTGGGTCTGATGCTCGTACAGTAATTAATCTAAACGAGTATGCTGACGAGTTTGAAGAACCACAAGAGCTGCCTCGTCCAATTGGTAGGGATAAAAGTAAGGCCAAAGCACGTGGAAAGTCTACCACATCAGATGACCCGTCAAAGACAAGCGAGTTCGAGGCAGGTCTCAAGCAAATAATCTCCATTAGGGAAAAAGACCAACAAATGATAATGAAGAAACAAATCCAAAGAGACATGGACTTTCTCTTAAGGGATGTGTCACAACTACCAGAGGAGGACCGAGTTATTTTGGAGGCTCGTAAGGCACAAATTCGGGCCAAATATATGTAGTTTTTTATTTCTAGTATGTTGTCTTTTTTTTCTAGTATCTTATGTTTTTTATGACTTTGTAGTGTTTTTTTTAATGAAATTATGTTTTTTTTTCTAGTTATTAAAATTGCCATTTAATTTAAAAAAATAAATATTTAAATAAATAAATAATTAGTTAATCATGACGGGGGGCTCCATCCACACCCTCCAAATTAAAGGGGGGCATGATAAAGCCCCAATGCTGATGTAACACCCCGTGTTTCGAAAGTCAAAGTCAAGATTGAAGTCAAAGGAAGAAAAGATTGCTAATTGCGATCTGTCTCCCCTTGCTCAATTCCTGTTTTGACTTCTTTGACTTGTAATTAGTCTATTTTGTTTTTGCTTTAGTTGTATTATGTGGAGTATCTATTAATAATCGCATAGTATTCGCTATTTATCGCTTGATTAATCGCTTTATCGCTATCGCAATCGCACTCGCAACTCGAATTACGCATTTTGGTTATTGTTATACGTGTGTGTGTGCCTTATGTGTTACTTGTGCATGTTTATTTATGTGATGTGTAGAAATCAATCGAAACGCAATATAACTCAATCGCAATCGAATCGCAAATGCTAAACGAATACGAAGTAAGGATGCTTGTATGTTGATATAGTAGTTGGGATTAAAAGTAATTTGACTAGGAAACTCTATCGCATCAAAACGCTCGCAATCGCAATCGAAACGGCAAAACTCGTCGCACCGAACACTCGAACGAGGTGACTGATCGACCAGGCGACCAGCCGTTCGACCGGACTGCCGTCCGATCGGACAAGCTGTTCGATCGGGCTGCCCAACCGATCGACCAGCCCCTTTCCACTTTGGGTAACCATATAAATAACCCTTGTCACTTTCATTCTTTCTACTTTTGTCAACTGACGTCCGACTAGTGCTCTTGCTCACTTTTTCCTTCGATTTCTCGCAATTCCGGTAAGATCTCGTCCTAAATCTTGTACTTCCTTAATCTACACGCACTCCTACACCTTTCTATCTTTTAAATCTTAGCTTTTAACAGGGAAATCATAAAGATTCGAGGTGTTCTAGGATGACGTCATCATGTGTTCTTGAAGAATTTCATGTTTTGGCCTCAATCCACCAAGAACAACTTAGATCTAACCGATTTCCACATAAACAAACAAAGATCTTTCATAGATCTAAACATATTCATAAGAAAAAGGATTGAAAGATGGTTTTCCAACTTTCTTTCAACTCTTTTACACTCAATGCATTCAAAACCGATAGAATCGAAGCTTGTGCCGACTTACTACTCATTCTTGTGGTTGCGTTGGTTCAAGATCCGTATTCTATCCACGAGATTATCGATTCCGGGCTAACCAAGAACAACCTTCTTGAACCGGTGGACTGACTGAACTTGGGTGGTTCCTGTTCAATCGGGTCACTAGAGCTTAGGATGGGGTTCTGTTGGTTAGCACGATATCAACATATCTCGATAAAATGACAAACAATCAGAACAACCAAGTGTAAGACGAACAGGTCGACCAGGACGGAGTGCCGTCCGATCGGACTGCTGTCCGATCGAACAGCCAATCCGAACGACTGGCCAATCCGAACGACCTACACCTTGGTCCCACACTTAACCATTTTTGCCAACCTTTGAAGTCTGAATGTTGAACGAATTGTTGTCCGATCGGACTACCATCCGATCGAATTGCCATTCGAATCATGAGACATTTGAACTTCCACACTTAAACAATTTTCAACATGTCCAATGCACAAAAGATGCCACCCGATCGAACAACCGTCCGATCGAGTGACAACCTGCTGTGAACTTGTTCTCGCTGAAGTGTCCAACCAATCGGGTTGTCGTCCGATCGAACGACCGTTCGGTCGATCGACCTGAAAGGTAGAGATACTTCTATGCTTTCAAAATGCTACAACGAAAACTTCAAAAGTCAAGCCATCATACACAAACACATCCTTCTCAAAGGAAGAAACAATCCACTCGAACGGTCTTCCGACCGGACGACCGTCCGAACGGACTGTCACCCGCACGATCGGCCGTCCGATCGGACTACCACCCGATCAAACTGCTGATCGACCCAACTATCACTTGTTCTGTTTTATGCAACGCTTATCGTTATGGCATTCAATCTGTTCAGGCTAACCCTACTCTCTAGCGCTCCCTTCAATCCATCAATCGTTGTGAGTATACTCGATCCCTTTTTGCTTTATGCACTTTTGGGTGTTACATACGTTACTTATACAATATCACATCGAACACACTACGCAATACTTTAGACGCTAATCGTTATCGCGTGTATACGTGACTTAATGAATGCTTGTTTGTTATGCTTACACATGGAATGATGTCTACCTGCCTTAGCAACGATAGTACTATTAGTTTGGACTCAGCACCCGTTCACTCGGGGGTTGTTAAGGACAATTACCTACATGGCTCACAGTGGTGAGTATGTATCGCAAACTACCTTGGGCAGTCAACCCGCAGTCATTGGTATCGATAGGTTCATGTCGATAACTAACATGCCTCTTTTCACTCTGTGTACGTGATGGTTATGCGTAACGCTTTCGAACTCTATATGATATTATCAAACTTGTATTCTCACCTTTACACTATGTGTATTGACTTTTACTTTAACATATGTGACAGGTGCTTAGGATGCTTATTTGCTTTCTGTGCTGTGAAATCGAGGCTAGGAAAGACCTAGGTCAACAATAAACAATTGTCTGTAATAAAAATCTGAGTTGTCGGAACAGAACAATTTGACTAGATCTTTTCTGTAATAATTGTATTATCATTTATGACATGGTATGGGACGTGTTGATTTAAATATTTGGTAAATATAGTTGTTATGGAAACTTCTGGACAATCTGTTTCGCTCAGTGACATGCCCCGATGTTTCCGCCATCGGTTGGGGTGTGACAGCTGACATGGCGCTGACGTGGATCCTAGTTGGCCTGATAAAGCCCCAAGGGGCTCCAACCACACCCTATAGCCTAAGGCTATGCGGTATGGGGGACGTCTCCCCTCCGTCAAGGACCGGCGACGGTCCGCACACCATGCCCCCCCCCCCCCGTCTTCAGTGTCGAGCGTAGGACGTTGGAGCCGGCCCATGTGAAGACAAAAAAACCCACCTTTTGAGGCATTTTGACCGATTAAAAATAAAAAAAATTCCAATTTCCATATATTACAAACGGTCAAATTTCAAAAATATACCCAAATCTCTCCTAAAACTATATAAATCCCCCATTTTTACACCATTTTTCCCACTTTTCATCTACCAAACTCATCTATCTCCCTTATTTTTTATAAAACATCTTCCACTTTTATAAACTTATATTCTACCATGGATCCCTTCAACAACCCGACCCAACCGAATGTTTTCTCGGTTTCGGGATATTATCCGACGATCGAACCGAACCAATTCTCTCAATATTCGTCAAACGCCTTTGCCGCATTCCAACACTCACCAAACCAATTCTCTCAGTTATCTCAAAGTCAAGCCCTTCAACAATTGAGGATGCGGGGTGGTTTAAATCTCCAACCGAACCCGACACAATCCGTGCAACCCCAACCGAACTCAACGCAACCCGAACGATCCGAACCCGACGAGGATGTGGAAGTTGTTCCCGAGACCCAACCGCAAAAAGGCAAACGAAGAAAAGGCAAGCAAGTGGTGGGTGAGAAACTGTGACAACCCTCATAATTCCATGTATCCGTACAATTTATTAATGATAATTAAAGTGCTTGATGACTGTGCTGAATCATTTATCTGCTTTCTGATTACTGTGTTATACTTACGTGTGCTTATTAACATACTAGTAGTAGTATGCAGAAAAGGTACTAAATAGTCTTGTATGCTTTCCTAAGTGTTAGGAATTAAAAATGTTACAAAAATATATATAAAAGACACTTTACGGATTAATTAAGCACTTTAACGGAACAACACCGAACCGAACAACCGGACTTTACCCGAAACACAAAAATATTGCCAAACACACTGTTTTCACTTTTCTGAGCTAGTTAGGGTCCCCGAACACCCTAACACACTTTATAAATAATAACACATCTTAATCCACTAACTTAACCTTTAAAAACTAACTAAATTGTAACTAGATCATTAGGACCCAACCCCATACCCCCCTTCTTCGAACCGGTTATATGGGGTGGGGACACCCCCACAATTCTTTCCATTATTTTATTTGTAGATGTTGGACAATTAGAAGCACATTACATGTTGGTTAATGGTGAGATTGGATTATAAATAAGCACATAGGTTATGGATCTCTTCATTTCACAACTCAACTTCAACACACTTTTCCCTCTTCCCTTCCCTTGTGTTCGGCAGCCAACAACCATCACCATACCACCACCTTCAACTCATTTCTCATACATTCCACAAGCATCCATAGGTGTTAGAAGGCATACAACGAAGCTCAGTGCGTTCGGAAGTTGAAGGACCACTCTCATCTCCTTTTATCCACCACATTTCCTCACTTGAACTCTCCTAGCTTTAAGCTAGTGGTAAGTCTCTTAGATCTACTCATTTCACATTCTATGGAGGTGGTTAAAGTATGAAACATGATGGTATATGTGAAGAACTTCAAGAACACTAAAGAACATAAAGTTAAAACTTAAACATAAGCTTTAAACATGAAGAAATAATGTGAATATGAAGTTGTTTTGATTCTTGTTGATTATCTGATGATTTGCTTGTTAATATTGATGTTTGATGTTGTTATGATCACTAAACATGTTAACGGAATCAATCGAACACGAGTTAGAAAGCGAAAAGTTGAAAACAGGAGTCTGATTGGTGATTATAGCCAACTTCAGTTGGCTGTAACAGGACCTTAATAAAACGAAAAATGTATTTTCTGAAGTCTAGATTTATGTATTATGAAATACGGTTCTAATGGCACTGGAATCATAATTTTTGGACTTCGTTTACTATTTTTAAAGTGTTGTTTTGTAACAGCAGCTAGAGCTGCATTTTTACTGCTGAAAATATGCGTTCTGTTTTCCATCATAACTTGAATTTTGTGTAGAGTTAGATCATGATATTTGTACTGAAGATGACCACCGATGTATTTGTAATTCTCTCACTGGAATTTCAAAAATCGGACTCTCGATGAATTTTAAATAAATTATTCCGTGGACTGCAGTCAGAAAAAGATAAATCTGATTTCAGTCCGGAAAATGATTTTTTATAAAATATTGGTAATGAACTGGACCCCGATATTTTTACACAATAATATTTGGATCGTTTAAGACATTCTTTAAAAATTTGGGAATTTTTGGAATAAGTTAACTATTTTATTAAAATGTCTGAAAACAACCCGGTTTTGAATATTAAAGCTGAAACGACATAAGTAGTAATTTGCGTGTCTAAATGTCGAGTATGTTATCTGAGGATGATCTAACATGTTATATGTCAATGAAAGTAATATGTGCAATATCGTATGCTTGTTCTTGAGTAGCCATAGGTGAAATGTTTATATGAGCGTGAACTATTAAAGTGAATGCATGTTATGTGATAGATACGTGTAGGAACTTTGTGCTCTATTTGAAAACCACTAAATGACTAATTGGTAATCATATTAGGACGTGATTGACCGACCTTGACTGTTAGCTATATTTGAGAATCTAACCGAGCAAACCAAGGTGAGTTCACACACTTTCTAAGGCATGGGATTCCCGGTGGTTGGGAATGGGTTAAAGAAATTAAAACGGGATCTACATATCCTCCTTGGGTAGGATATGTACGGCCATCCTCCATAGGTAGGATGCCAATAATAAATTCTGCGTATTCTCCTTTGGGTAGAATACGTACGTTCGTCCTCCTTGGGTAGGACAACACCCTTAAAACTTACTAGACAAAACTCTATCATTAAGTCACTCATTATATATCGACTTAATCGCCGAGGCCAATGGAGAGCGGGTCATTAGTTAATAGCGCTATTAGGTTTAACAAACCTCACACCGTGTCGTCCGAACGGGCGTGTACTAATGGACTATGGCAAACTGTCAGTGATGATAGACACTGATGTAGGGCACAACTATCGTTCGTAGTAGTCGATATCATACCGTCTAGTGGTTCACATGGGGAAGCCCCCACTGATTATGGATATGGTTTGGGTAATTAAAAGGAACTGGTTAAACATACTTTCAACTACGGGGTAACCCCCAAGGCAAATAAGCCAACGAAAGTCAAACCACGTTTTTCAGAAACAACTTAAAACTAAACAACCAAACGTGAACTCACTCAACTTTGTTGTTGACTCGTTATTACATTCCAAATGTGAACTCACTTTTGACCACCAAACACACGGTAGAGCTAGCAAACGGTAAAAGTCTCGAGGCCACGCACATGGTTAAGGGTTGTAACCTCGTCTTAGCTAGTCAGACTTTCTCTATCGATCTTATTCCTATCACACTTGGTAGTTTCGACGTCGTTATTGGGATGGATTGGCTATCTCATCATCAAGCAGAGATTATTTGCAAAGAGAAAATCGTCCGCATCCCTCGTTCTGGTGAAGAACCTCTCATGATTTATGGCGACAAGAGTGGTGCTGTCGTAGGCATTATCTCTTTCCTTAAGGCCCAGAAGTGTTTGCGAAAGGGCCACACTGCCATTCTAGCACTCGTTATTGACACCTCAATGGAAGAAAAGAGAATTAAAGACATTCCTATTGTACGTGACTTTCCCGAGGTATTTCCTAAGGAATTACCTGGTCTCCCGCCTCATCGTCAAGTTGAGTTTCAAATCGAGCTAGCTCCTGGAGCAGCGCCCATAGCTCGAGCACCTTATCGACTTGCTCCATCAGAACTCGAAGAACTATCCACGCAATTACAAGAACTCTTGGAAAAGGGTTTCATGCATCCTAGCTCTTCGCCATAGGGAGCTCCAGTGTTATTCGTAAAGAAGAAGGACGGTACCTTCAGAATGTGTATTGACTACCGCGAACTCAACAAGGTGACCGTGAAGAATCGTTATCCTCTTCCACGCATTGATGACTTATTCGACCAGTTGCAAGGGTCGAGTTATTACTCTAAGATTGATTTGAGATCGGGATACCATCAGCTGAGAGTCCGAGAGGAGGACGTCTCCAAAACAGCGTTCAGAACTCGTTACGGCCATTACGAGTTTCTGGTTATGCCTTTCAGGTTGACGAATGCACCTGCAGTCTTCATGGATCTCATGAACCGAGTGTGCAAACCTTACCTGGATAAGTTTGTCATAGTTTTCATCGACGACATCCTGATCTATTCGAAGAGTCAGGAGGAACACGAGAAACATCTGAGGCTTATTCTGGAACTTCTTCGAAAAGAGCAGTTGTATGCCAAGTTTTCGAAATGTGACTTCTGGCTTCGCGAAGTCCACTTTCTAGGCCACGTAGTAAACAAGGATGGGATTCATGTTGATCCATCCAAGGTCGACTCGATCAAGAACTGGCCTGCACCCCGTACACCAACAGAAATCCGCCAATTCTTGGGCTTGGCTGGATACTACAGAAGATTCATCAAGGATTTCTCCAAGATTGCGCAACCTCTCACTTCACTGACTCAGAAGGGTGTCACCTATCGTTAGGTGATGCACAGGAGTCCGCATTCCAGCACTTAAAAGATAGACTTTGTAGCGCGCCTATCCTCTCATTGCCCGAAGGCACAGATGATTTTGTGGTCTATTGTGACGCTTCCATCCAAGGACTTGGTTGCGTGTTGATGCAACGTGACAAGGTTATTGCCTACGCATCGCGCCAACTTAAGGTTCACGAAAGGAACTACACTACGCACGACTTGGAGCTGGGAGCAGTTGTTTTCGTGCTTAAGATATGGAGACATTACCTGTACGGTACCAAGCGCACCATTTACACTGATCACAGGAGTCTCGAGCATATCTTTAAGCATAAGGAGTTAAACATGCGACAACGCCGATGGATCGAACTCTTGAATGATTATGAATGCGCTATCAAGTATCATCCGGGCAAAGCCAATGTTGTGGCCGACGCTCTTAGTCGAAAGGACACTATACCTAAGCGTGTACGTGCGTTACAGCTTACCATTCACTCTAGCCTTCCCGCCCAGATACGAGATGCCCAGGTTGAAGTGTTGAAAACAGAGAACACCAGGGCTGAGTCCTTACGAGGATCGAGGCAGCGGCTAGAACAAAAGGAAGATGGTGCCTACTATGTAACAGGGCGCATCTGGGTTCCACTTTATGGAAACTTACGCGAGCTTGTGATGGATGAAGCACATAAGTCTCGTTACTCAGTACATCCTGGTTCGGATAAGATGTACCACGACCTAAAGACTGTATACTGGTGGCCTGGTAAGAAAGCTCACATAGCAACCTATGTGAGCAAATGTTTGACTTGTGCGAGAGTCAAGACCGAATATCAGAAACCATCAGACCTACTTCAACAACCAGAGATCCCGAAATGGAAGTGGGAGCAAATTTCCATGGATTTCGTTACTGGCCTGCCTAGATCTCAACGCGGAAATGATACCATCTGGGTGATCGTGGATCGACTGACCAAGTCTGCACATTTCTTGGCTATCAAGGAAACGGATAAGTTCTCTACTCTAGCAGACATCTACCTAAAGGAAGTAGTTATCAAGGCACGGAGTGCCAACCTCCATCATTTCTGATCGTGACTCACGTTTTACATCTGAATTGTGGCAAGCTATGCACAAGTCCTTTGGTTCTCGATTAGACATGAGCACGGCATATCATCCACAGACGGATGGGCAATCTGAACGCACCATCCAAACCCTTGAAGATATGCTTAGGGCATGTGTAATCGACTTTGGTAACGGCTGGGAAAAGCATCTCCCGTTAGTGGAATTTTCGTATAACAACAGTTACTACACCAGCATCCAGGCCGCTCCGTTTGAGGCATTGTATGGACGGAAGTGTCGATCAATTTATTTAAGTTTATGTAATGTTTTTTAATATTAATGAAAATATTTTGTTAATTTATTTGTTAAATGTTAAAAAAGTGGAAGATTAAAAAAATAAAAAATAAAAAAGTGGTGGGGTAGGATCATCTAGGATCATCCTCCCATTTCCACTAAATTTGGGGGATGGACCATCCTTGGGAGGATCATGATGTGGCGCCTACATGGCGGATCATCCTCCAAGGGAGGATGAACACCATACCCTCTAGCCTAAGGGCATGTTTGGCTAAGATTTTTGAAAACAACTAATTGACTTATTGGCTTTTTGGAAAAGTCAGTATGGAGTGACTTTTTTTGGAAAAGTCACTTTTCCCCTCACATACAACCTCATTGCCAAACATCATTTTATAGCTTATAACTTTTCAAAAAACCAATAAGTCAATAAGTTGTTTCAAAAAGCTTAGCCAAACATGCCCTAAGTGATTAGATGATGGTACACTAGTTACACCGCGGGGTGCGGGGCTTGGGTTGGAGGCATTGCTCGACACGTGACGAGTGTGAGTGTGGGCTTCACTAGACGACCCAAAAAAAAGTGGGGTGTGTAAGCGGCGTGGTCAAGCCAGCGTGGGATGACATGTGGATTTTTTTAGATAGTTGATTGCTCGACACGTGGCGAGTGTGAGTGTGGGCTCCATCAGACTACCCCAAAAAAAGTGGGGTGTGGAAGCGGCGTGACCAGGTCGGCGTGGGGTGACATGTAGATTTTTTTTGGTATAGTTGATATTTATATAATAAAACATAAACTTATATTAATTAAAAAAAATTACATAAAATCCTAAAAAATTGAAAAAATCGTACTTATTATTAATTAAAAAAGTAGTTACTAAATACTAAAAAAGAAAAAAAAATACAAAGTTCGATAAATATTAAAGTGGGGAACCCACTTAAATCCGAATTCCCATCGTGTCGATACTCGATCTTCGCGATCTCCACTTGATCGTCGTGGGTCAGGTCACCCGCAGGGACACGGTCGAAGCAAACTTTAAACCGATCCAACTTCGATTTGAGTTCACGCCACTTGTGTTGACACGCATTTAAATTGTGACACGCGTTTCCAACGTGTTGTTGGTATTGCTGAAACACCCGTCCCCAATACGCAATTTGACCACGTTGTAGAGTACGTTGTGCATCGACAATCGATGTCATAAGTGCGATTTCCTACTCCTCTGTTCAATGCACCATGTTCGGTTTTTTGCTGTGGGTTTGGTTGAAGATTTGTTATTTGGTGTGGGTTTGGTTGAAGAAGATTTGTTATTCGGTGGGGGAAAAATGAAGTTTGGGATGGATATTTATAGGTAAAAAATTGTAAATTTTTTTAAAAATTTGATTTTTACTTAACAAAACTGCTATCCGCAACGGCTAGACCAAAAGGCTAGCCCAAACGGTTATCTATCACCAACCAATCCAAGCCAGCCACCTTACCTCCCCCCACCCAACGGCAGGTTTCAAAGCCAGGCCAGCGGGGACCGCCGTGGCCAACACTGGCCCGGTGTGGTTTAGCCAGCGATGTCTGGCATCCCCCGCCCCAACTAACGCCCCATACCCCGGGTCTAAAATGGTTTTCCTCTCTGGTGGAGACCTAGGTTCGATTCTTGTTCGGACCATTTTCAAGGGTATCTAGGTGAAGGAACGAATCGGGGCTTTAATATCGGGTTTGAACCTGACGAGGGGCGAGGGTTTACGGATTTCATCCAGTTCCCGCGCATCAGAGGGGCAGGGTCTTATGGCGGTCAAAGAGTCGACCTTGGACATAGCCCCAAGCAGGGCTGATAGGAATTTACACATGAGATTCTTTGCCGTTAAAAAAAAGGAAATGAAATGTATGTATTTGGGCTTTTGGGCTTAAGTTCCCACGGCCACCACACTTAACCAATCCTACTAGTGGTGCACAAAAAACCCGAACCCGGACCCGGACCCGAAAAAAAAACCCGGAACCGGGTATTCTAAAACCCGGGTTTTTTATACCCGAACCCGAACCCGACCCTACCCGTAGGGTAGGGACCGGGTATGCATATTTGATCTAAAACCCGAACCCGGAACTGGTTTTTTTATACCCGGTTTATACCCGAAACCCGGTTTTATAAATACCCGGAACCGGTTTTTAAAAAAACCCGATTTTGGTGTAATCTTGTTTAATTATGTATGCATTAAGACTTTTAGTTCTTATGATTTAACAAAATTATGTATGCAATTTGATGTAATCTTGTTTAATTATTAGGTTTCTAATGATATTTGCCACCGCTACTTAATTATTTAGTATATTTCATTACAAGTGGAAACAAATATGCCAATATATGTTGGCCCTTCTATTTTCTTTGTTTGTTTAATATTATTATTAGTTTTTGTATTTAATAAATTATGCCTCTGTTTATAAAGTTCAAGAATAACCATATGAAGAACTATAAATTGTGTCTCTGTTTATAAATTGTGCCTCTGTTTATCAATAGATTTGATGTCTATGTGTGAGAGTTATGTTTGATACATTTTATAAGCATAGTTCCGGTAGGGTTTTTTTAATACCCGGTGCGGGTTTTTTCCCAACCCGATGCATACCCGAACCCTACCCGATGAATACCCGAACCGGACCCGAACCCGGAAATAGGGTATTATAATACCCGGGTTTTATAAAACCCGACCCGAACCCTACCCGAACCCGGGTATATAGGGTATACATTTTTGGTAGAGAACCCGGACCCGGACCCGGACCCGACCCGGTTTTTAAAAAAACCCGATTTTGTAAAACCCGATCCTACCCGAACCCGATCCTACCCGAAACCCGATTTTTAAAAAAACCCGATTTGTGCACCACTAAATCCTACACCCGAAGATATTTACATGCACATTTCATCAAACGGTAAGCATTCACAGATCATAATAAATCTAATACATTAAAATTCAAATGCAATTTATTCGTTTATGTGTTACATTTCAACGATTTCACTTTAATATCATTACACATTCGTAAATGTGTAATGTTCACCCTAACATACATCTTAACGTTCACAAATATTTGTACATGAAATTTTGCGATATTTAACAAATGAAAACTAAATCAAGTCACAATCACGTTAGGGTATGGACGTTTGTTTTTTTTCCTCATGTTCCGTGCCTTGATCATGACTTTGAGTTTGGATGCTTTTCTACTTGTAAATCATCTCATGTTTTTATCATTTTGGCATAATTTTTTTGTATCCATATAACATGTTTTTACCTTTCAATGTCTAGGGTGTTACCGGTATATAGGGTATGTTTGACATAGAGCTTTTAGAAGCTTATAGCTTTAAGCTTTTAAGAAAAAACTCATAACCAATAAAAAATCTTGTTTGGTTGAAGGTGCTTCAAACTTTTATGATAGGTTGAACGCTCCTACTAGTAGCGTTTAGAAGGAGCTACAAGCGTTTAGAAGGAGCTACAAGCTTTTAGGGGAAAAAATGACTATTTAACCTATAAAGATAATTTTAATGCACCAACTTTTTTATTTTTTTCTAAAGATAACGAAAAATCAAATTCTTAGTTATCTTTTAAACAAATTCTTTGATTATATATACACGATCTTCGTTTGCTGTTGTTCCCATACGTTCTTCTTCGGTAGTCCCCTTCATCAATGATTTTTTGGTATTATGTTTTTTAGTTATGTCCATTTTTGTCATTTTATACATTTTATTAAAAGCTACAGTTACTCTGCCAAACACATAAATATATCTAAAAAGCTACAACTACCAGCCACTAGCTTCCAGCCACTAGCTACTTTTGCCAAATATACCCATAAACACAACTAACATAGTAACATTATATTCGGTTATATTATTGGTGAAAGTCTGAATTCTATTCCTTTTACGTATATGGTTTACAAAATTGTTTAGAATGTTAATAACACAAGAGCATTCGAATCTATCCACCACCTTCATCTCTATAATTACACTAAAAATCACTACATTTTTTTCTCCTTTTCAATTAAATAACAAATTTTTATATGTTTATTCTTACCTTTTCCCTCTACTCTCGTGACAACCACTTTCTAAATATATTAAAAATTTATAGGGATGAATAGTGTTTGTTCATATTTACAAATGAACACTAACATTTTCTTTTTCCTTCACCCACAACCCATCATAACCACCATCTATAATGTCAAGGATCCTCTCACATAAATTGATGGACGGGATTAGGGGTGTAAACAAGCTCAGATGCTCGAACCACGTAAATTCTCGTGTTCTTTATTTTCTGCAAGTGTGTGTGTGTGTGTGTTTGTTCCGCTTCAGCCTACTCTGATCCGATACCCTAACAAGTGGTATCAGAGCCATGGGTTCATTTAAACATATGATTCACACGGTTATCGCAGGAGAGGGAGAGAGCTGGACGATAAATCTTGATCTGCTATTGCTGCCGTCGCCGTTGACTTGTTTACGGCCCGTACCTATTCTCTGGTTACGGCTCGTAAGGTCAAGGGTTTGCGCCGTAGGGTTAGATGTTGCAGATCTGGTGGTTTTGGGTTGTTTGGCCATTAGGGTTTCGGTTCTTGAACCCTGGTTATTCGATGATTTTACGCTCGGGTTTGCAGGAGAAGTCGTCGGTTCGAGTACTTTGGGTTACTGGTTTATTGAAGGTTGCTCGGGTTTCGGTTGCTTGGTTCCTTGTGATTTTTTCTGGTTTTCTCGTTTCTTATGGCTGAAGACGGGAAGTTCCGAATCGAGAAGTTCAACGGTACTGATTTTGCATGGTGGAGAATGCAAATAGAGGCGTTGCTTGGTGAATACGATTTGGATGTGGTACTGGAATAAAAACTTGCTGGAATGGATAAAGCTGCCGGAGCAATTTGGAACTTAAAGGACAAAAAGGCAAGAGGTAAAATTACATTGGCATTGGCATTGACGAGGAGCGTTGCATTTAATATCATGAAAGAAACAACTGCTCGTGGTATGTTAACAACTCTGTCAAATATGTATGAGAAGCCGTTTGCCGGTAATAGGGTGTTCTTGATGAGGGAACTGTTTAATATGAGAATGAACGAGGGCAGTTCAGTTGCTGATCACATTAACGAAGTCAATTCAATTTTGTCCAAGTTAGCAACTGTGGGCATGAAGTTGGATGATGACACTCAGGCTGTCATTTTGTTATCTTCCTTACCTGATAGTTGGTCAGGTTTATGACCACGGTCACCGAAACTGCTGGAACTGGAAATTTGAAGTTTGATCGGGTCCGGGATAGTGTTTTGGGTGAAGACGTTCGCCAGAGGAACTCTAGTGGAGGATCTACTTCTGGTATGTTCAGTGTTAGCAGGGGAAGATGTAACAACCCGCACGTTCGTGCGTTGTTACTACTCGTTACACTCGTTACGCATAGCACCAGAGATTCGGATCATAATGTAGCTATATCGCATACATCGCTATTTCGCAGTATTTTCGCATATTACGCATACTTTATCGCTATCACATCACATTGCACTTACTGACAACCACGAAGATGTCAAGTGAGGACCAATTCTACCCTCCTTGATAGCCGTGATGTGTCGCAGTGCAACTCGATACTCAAGAAAAAGCACTCGCAGGCACGCGTAACTCGATTATCGCAGTATTTGAGATATGGATATGTATATACGACCCTATGTGACTAATTATAATAAATATATGAA
Source organism: Helianthus tuberosus (assembly GCA_030545235.1). Lineage (NCBI taxonomy): Eukaryota > Viridiplantae > Streptophyta > Magnoliopsida > Asterales > Asteraceae > Helianthus > Helianthus tuberosus. The sequence goes on along the minus strand of JARYGA010060349.1, from coordinate 2,426,409 downwards.
TATGGGTATGAAAATGTGTAACCAAACAATCGCGACGCTTAACGAACAAAACGAAACATCTAAACGCCATTCGCCGGAGACCACCGATCGAGTGACCACCCGATCGGGTGGCCATCCGATCGGATTACCACCCGATCGGACTGCCACCCGATCGATCCGCAAACCGATCGGATTGCACTTGGAATCAAGACTTAAACAATTTTCAAACATTCAAAGATCTGAACGACTAACGGATTGTTGTCCGATCGGGTTGCTGTCCGATCGAACGACCATCCGATCGGCTGACTTTCGGATCCTCAACACTTAAACGTTTTACAAATCTTCATTGCACATCAGTTTCAACGGATTGTCACCCGATCGGACTGCCACCCGATCGAGTGACCAGTCTGCTGTGAGCTTATCATCAACCAAAGTGCCTTGCCAATCGGATCACCGTCCGATCAAACAACCACCCAATCGAGTTGCCACCTGATCGACCGACCTGAAAGGTAGAGATGTTTCTCTGTTTTCAAAAGGCTACAACGAAAACTTCAAAAGGAAAACCACCATACACAAACACATCTTCACCAAACGAGGTGACAATCCAATCGAATGGCCATCCGATCGGATGCCCATCCGAATGGATTGCCACCCGATCGACTGGCCATCCGATTGGATTGCCATCCGATCGGATTACCATTTGATGCTTGGTTCACTAGCCACCGTTTAACGCATTGTTCGACGCTTACGCTATCAATCTGTAACCAGGCTGATCTCACACGTGCTCCCTTCAATCCAACCAAGTTGCTGCTTGCTGAGCACCGACTGTGAGTATACTTGAACCCTTTTTGCTTTTGCACTTTTGGATGTAACATACGTTGTTATCAACTTGAATTACATAAAATGCTTAAACTACTTATCACTTGCGAATGACTTACGTGCATAGTTATACGTGATGCTAGTTACATATGTGCTAGGATTTATACTCGCGACGTCCCACCATGACTAGTATAGTACTATTGCGCCCGACGGGGCCTAGTTTAGCAATCGCAATCGCAGCTCGAGGACTTAGCTGGTAATATCAGTTTTGTGAGTATATATGTCGTGTATTACGTTTATGTATGTGGAAATTCGCAGCTTTTACCTATTACACTATTACATATCAAACCTGTATGCTCGCCAATACTTTTGTATTGACATTATTTTAGCGTATGTTGCAGGTTTAGTCGCAGTCTACATCAAATCAAGCTAGGAAGTCTAAAATCTATGTTGTCGGATTTGTATTGTTCGAGAGGACAAGAAATCTGTGATGACTTATGTGATTGTATTATTTGTTAGTATGGGATAACAAGTGTAATAAATACTGTCGCAATTTAGTTGTTATGGATTTTCTTGAGCAATCTGATTCGCCTAGTGCCACGCCCCGATGATTCCGCCATCGGTTGGGGTGTGACAGATTGGTATCAGAGCCATAACTATAGGGAATTAGTCCAGACTTGACCTAGTCTGGGTCAATGTCTTAGAAACGACCTAGTCTATAGTCTAAGTAGCAACAGGCCGACTCGTGCGAGTCCAGTAGGATTTGTACGGGCCTACTTGATACTCTCGTTCGAATCCATTAAAAACTACAACTTCGCGTGAACACCGCATACTACAATTTCACGCGAAGAAGCCTTTCCTAAGGTTGAAATACTACTTAGCCTTTCCTAAGGTTGAAATACTACTTAGCCTTTCTTAAGGCTGACACAATGCACACGTTTTCAAAAATACTCGCATAACGAAACCGAGTGATCCAGTAGAGATCAGGCGTGAAAACCAAGAACTCTCGATAAGATCGCTCACTCAGCGCATTTTTCTAGCACGAGAACTTTTGTTAAGCTAGGAGTGACATCCATATCTCAACGAAAGTCTCCATTTCAAAATCCAGTGGAACTCCCGAATTTATTCGAAGAGCACAACCACAGTCAGGAGCGAAGTTATTAAGTCAGGGGTGAAACCCGTATCTTAATAAACTGTTCCACTCTCTATGAAATGGTTTTCAAAAAGCTCTCACCAAGGACTCGACTATAACGATAACTCGAGCCACGCAATGACTAGGAAGACGAATGCCATGAGCTGCATCCCAGTGGAAGCATGAGTCTTTTAGGGCAACGCGCGTGCACGAACTTGTTGGGTATAGTTGGGTTACCTTGGGTAGCCGACGCCTAAACACCCGAGGCACTCTACCTATTTTTCTAGCCTACGACTCGTCGATTTTACGCTTTATGGACCCTATTTACACTTATGTGCTTACAATTTAAAACTTTACGCTTTATTGATTTCTCGAATTATCGATTTTCGCTCCCTGCTTTTTGCAATCGCACCTATTCACGGAACATATGGGGTATGGTTGAAACATGACGGTGTTTCGCCATGCTAATCGAAGTTTTGTGAAGAAAGTGCCATGTGGAGTTGGAATGTAGACCTATTATACTATTGTGGTTATTTTCGACACACTACACTACATCGCAAGGCGTAATAATCTCAATCGTAACTCAAAGCGTGTAATCGCTAGACTTTTTGTAAGTCAACACGCTCACAATCGCTTTATCGCTAGAATCTACCTCGCAATCGCTATCGCTTATTATGGGTATTTTCGCAATCTCAAGCGCTTATTGTGTATTCGCTCAATCGCTTATTATGTGTATCGTGGGTATCGCCCTATCGCTTGTGTATTGCTCCATCGCTCATCGTGTATCGCTTAATCGCCATCGCTATCGCTTACCGTCATTTGTGTTATCTGTGATATGTTAGCACACATGACCTCGCTTCACGAAATGAAACTGATAGGGTTAAAGCATGGTGGATACGCCGCTGGTACTTCCTATATATAAGTGTTTTAGCCATATCAGCAAACTTTCGTGGAAAAAGGCCATGTGGGGTCTAATGTTAGTTAAATTTTGTGGTGTTAATCAATCCAATCGAATCGCATCAATCGCGCATATTCCCATCGCTTGCAACGCAACGATCGTCGCTCGACGATTGTCTCTATCGCTCGTCGCTTTACGCTTTACGCTTAACGCCGTCGTCTTCGCTTACTATGTTGGTGTTGTGCTATCGAACTTTCGCATCCCGCTTACCGCCTATCGCACTCGCTCATGTCACTAAACTGAGTTTGAAAACGCCTTCATCACTCGGTTCGCCTCTCAAGACTCGATCCAACCCCTCCTCGTTTGGATCGAGTCATCGCAAATCTGTCTGTACTATGTCGACACGTATGACACTGCCTCACGAGACGGAATCCATATGGCTAAAGCATGGTGAATACGCCGCTGGTACTTCCTATACATAAGTGTTTTAACCATATTGTCAAACTTTCGTGGAAAGGTGCCATGCGGGGCCGACCTTAAATTTAATTTTTTGGTATTATTAAACGGCCTTGTTTACACAAATTTTAAACTGATCTTTTCTTACAAAACTTTTTCTAAAATTTGATCAAAACCTTTGTACAAATCGAGATTATCCTGTAACGATGGTGTGACAAGCGACTCAAGTTACTGCCGCGTGACGAGAAGATTTCGTAAAACGAGTTTTAAACACTCTAAAATCTTTTAGTAACCTAATAAAACCCCATTCATAGCACTGGTGTGAACATCGAAACAGGTTAACGCCGCACTGTGGGAAGATTTTTCATAAACAAGCTTCTTCAAACCTTTTCGAGTTAATTAACTTTTCAAGAGTACGAAACACTTTTTGGATCGCTTTTCGTGTGTTGCCATCTTTTGTTATACGAATCGCCTTACTCACTGCCATCGTTGGTCATCGCAATGCTCTCGCTCGTCAAGTTTCAATCGATCGCTTGTTTATTTCTGACGCTCTTAATCGCTACTCCCACTCGCATCGATCCTCGCAACCCTCCTGGTGGATAAATTTCGGGACGAAATTTCCTAAAGCAGGGGAGACTGTAGCAACCCGCACGTTCGTGCGTTGTTACTACTCGTTACGCCTAGCACCAGAGATTCGGATCATAATGTAGCTATATCGCATACATCGCTATTTCGCAGTATTTTCGCATATTACGCATACTTTATCGCTATCACATCACATTGCACTTGCTGACAACCACGAAGATGTCAAGTGAGGACCAATTCTACCCTCCTTGATAGCCGTGATGTGTCGCAGTGCAACTCGATACTCAAGAAAACGCACTCGCAGGCACGCGTAACTCGATTATCGCAGGATTTGATATATGGATATGTATATACGACCCTATGTGACTAATTATAATAAATATATGAATATGGGTATGAAAATGTGTAACCAAACAATCGCGACGCTTAACGAACAAAACGAAACATCGAAACGCCATTCGCCGGAGACCACCGATCGAGTGACCACTCGATCGGGTGGCCATCCGATCGGATTACCACCCGATCGGACAGCCACTCGATCGGACTGCCACCCGATCGATCCGCAAACCGATCGGATTGCACTTGGAATCAAGACTTAAACAATTTTCAAATATTCAAAGATCTGAACGATGAACGGATTGCCGTCCGATCGAACGACCATCGGATCGACTGATTTTCGGATCCTCAACACTTAAACGTTTTACAAATCTTCAATGCACATTAGTTTCAACGGATTGTCACCCGATCGGACTGCCACCCGATCGAGTGACCAGTCTGCTGTGAGCTTATCATCAACCAAAGTGCCTTGCCAATCGGATCACCGTCCGACCGAACAGCCACCCGATCGAGTTGCCACCAGATCGACCGACCGTTCGATCGACCGACCGTTCGATCGATCGACCTGAAAGGTAGAGATGCTTCTCTGTTTTCAAAAGGCTACAACGAAAACTTCAAAAGGCAAACCACCATACACAAACACATCTTCACCAAACGAGGTGACAATCCAATCGAATGGCCATCCAATTGGATTGCCATCTGATCGGATTACCATTTGACGCTTGGTTCACTCGCCACCGTTTAACGCACTGTTCGACGCTTACGCTATCAATCTGTAACCAGGCTGATCTCACACGCGCTCCCTTCAATCCAACCAAGTTGCTGCTTGCTGAGCACCGACTGTGAGTATACTTGAACCCTTTTTGCTTTTGCACTTTTGGGTGTAACATACGTTGCTATCAAATCGAATTACATCAAATGCTTAAACTACTTATCACTTGCGAATGACTTACATGCATAGTTATACGTGATGCTAGTTACATATGTGCTAGGACTTATACTCGCGACGTCCCACCATGACTAGTATAGTACTATTGCTCCCGACGGGGCCTAGTTTAGCAATCGCAATCGCAGCTCGAGGACTTAGCTGGTAATATCAGTTTTGTGAGTATATATGTCGTGTATTACATTTATGTATGTGGAAATTCGCAGCTTTTACCTATTACATTATTACATATCAAACCTGTATGCTCGCCAATACTTTTGTATTGGCATTATTTTAACGTATGTTGCAGGTTTAGTCGCAGTCTACATCAAATCAAGCTAGGAAGTCTAGAAACTCACTTAAAATCTATATTGTCGGATTTATATTGTTCGAGAGGACAAGAAATCTGTGATGACTTATGTGATTGTATTATTTGTTAGTATGGGATAACAAGTGTAATAAATACTGTCGCAATTTAGTTGTTATGGATTTTCTTGAGCAATTTGATTCACCTAGTGCCGCGCCCCGATGATTCCGCCATCGGTTGGGGTGTGATAGAAGAGGTAATAACAGAAGCAGTGGGAGCCATGGGAAAAGCTTGTCTAAAGCTGGGAAGAATGTAAGGTGCTGGAATTGTGGTGAAAAGGGGCATGTTAAAAACGAGTGTCCTGATCCTAAGAAAGAGGATCATAAACTGCATGTAAACAGTGTTGTGTCAGATGAATCTGACGGTGACGTACTGGTTTGTTGTGAAGAGTCTACAGACTCTTGGGCTATGGATTCTGGTTCTTCGTTTCACGCCATGCACAGCAGAAAGACGATGGTGAATCTGAAAAAAAGGAAACTTTGGAAAGGTACGATTAGCTAACGGTCATGTTCTTAATGTTACGGGTATGGGAGATGTCAATCTAAAGACTCCACTGGGCACTACATGGAACTTAAAGAACGTCAGGGTAATTCTAGGTTTAACGAAGAAACTTATTTCTGTTAGTCAACTGGATAAACAGGGACTAGATGTTAAGTTTGGTGGTGGGAAGTGGAAGGTGATTGATGTAAATCTTGTTGTTGCTTGTAGGAGGAGACGGGGATCGTTGTATCTAGTTGAGATTCCTGCTGAGGGAGTACCGTCCATGTACAACATAAAGCCTGGTTCACTGAATCTAGTAAGCAGAAGAGGGTTCAATTTGCAAACTTGAATCCTGGTGCTTTGGGGATGTCAGTTGAATGTGGTCAGGGGTCTAAGTTTAAGCCAGTCAGGGGATTTGGTGATAGTGGGAGCACGGGTCGTGTTCCGGATACAATCACAAAGAACCGTTGGGTTTTGAAGACGAAGATTCCAACTGAAGAAAAAAGCTCTCCTGGAAATAGTTTGGAAGATGTGGAGAGTGGTATTAATTTTCGGTGTATCTCTGGAGCTGGTGGATCGTGCAAGCCGGTTGAGATAGAGAATGGGTTTGATAAGACAGTTGGGTAGGAGCTTGTGGGAGCTTCAACTGGTCTCTCAGGTACTTGATAAGAGGTGTGGTTGCAACTAGGTGGCTTGGATGTGACTGAAGTCTTAACTTGTTCTTGGAACTGGAGGCGTGGAAGACTTGAACGTAAAGATTTCTGAAGTTACTGGTGATGGGTTTCTTGGATGCACTTTGTGGACAATGCAAGGCCTCCGAGTGGGAGATTGTTGGGTTCGTAGGCTTTAGGGTAGCCGACCCTAATTAGGGTTAGCCGGCCCTAGTTATTAGGCCCACTTAGTTAACTTGTGACCAAGTAGGAAACCCTAATATTGTTCTATAAATACATATGATGTAATTGTAGTTTGTGTCATTCTGTAAACAGTTGTGAGCATCTAATAAAAGTGAAACCCTAGTTGCAACCCGTGGACGTAGGTCACCTTGACCGAACCACCTAAATTCTCGTGTTCTTTATTTTCTGCAAGTGTGTGTGTGTGTTTGTTCCGCTTCAGCCTACTCTGATCCGATACCCTAACAAAAGCTCGAACGAGCCGAGCTTTAATGAGCCCGAGCCTGTAATAGAGCTCGTTTAGTTAACGAGCCCGAACTCGAGCTTGAAATACAAAGTTTGTTTAGGCTCGCGCCTAAACGAGATCAAACAAATTTTTACCTTTTTTATATATAATATAATAAAAATAATAATGATGATAACGTTGGCCGGACGAGCTTAAGCCAAGCCTTGGCTTGTTTAAGCGAGCTCGAGCCGAGCTTTTAGCTTGTTTGAGGTTATTCTCAAAATAACTTGAGCCGTGTCGAGCCAAGCTCGAGCTTAGGTTTAACTCGTGAGTCGAGCTGAAGCTTGAGCTTCATAAAAACATGACGAACCGAGCACGAGCCTAGTCAGGCTCAGGCCGGCTCGTTTACACCCCTAGATGGGATGTCAATGCTACTCAAAACATAACATGTATACATGACTTAGATATTTTTATCTCTCAATCTATATCACTATCAACAAGTCATAAAAGGACACAAAAGATAAGACACTTAAATTATGACCAATTTCATATATATTTTGGCCTTTTGGGCATAAGTTCCCACACCACACTTAACCAATCCTACACCGAAGATATTTACATGCACATAACATTGCATCTCTCTAAAATCCCGATCAAAGGGTAAGCATTCACCGATCATTAAATTTCAAATGCAATTTCTTTGTATATGTGTCACATTTCAACGATTTCACTTTGGATCATCGTTCTGTTAGGGTTTGTTCGACAGTGATATTGGATCGATTACAGGAAATCGAGATATGAGTAATACTATAGGGCACGGTTTGCTTCTGCCGACGGTTTTGAAGCATCAAATCAAAACATCACCGTCATTGTTATCTAACGGCTTTTCTGGTCAGAGATTGACTGTGCGGAAATCGAGTTTTCGGAGAAGTTGTGTGGTTTCTGGATCTACACGAGCAGTTCTAGCCACGGATACATCTTCTGAGGTACTTTATTGTTCTTTTAGTGTAAGGATAGATTTATCATAATTTAGCTAGTTAGGTTAAGAAAATTGGTAGATATTTATATAGCAGTTTTTGAAAATCATGTAGTTATTTATACTGTTTGGCATTGTTATATGTACGGGTGAGCATGGTTCGGTTATTAGAGTTTTATAAGCGTTCAGTTATTTCGGTTTTGATTGATTGATTTTTGTGTCGGTAATGGTTAATTAATCTTATAAAGTGGAAATATATGGACCATCCAAAACTCTAGCATATTAAATTTAAAAAACAACAGTAGGCACATGTCACCTGGCACCACAATAATACAAAATGGATAAAGTTTTAAATCCAAAAAAGTTCTTAACCAAAAACATTAAAAGTTTTACTTCTAGTGTTTTTGGTTCAGTTCAGTTATTTTCGGTTATGAATACAAGCATAACCAAAACCAAACCGAAAAAAATCAGTTTTCAAATATACAAAAGCCAAGCCGTCGGCTTGGTTTAAAAAAGCGCGAGGCGCTCCGAAGCGTTTTGGTTCCAAAAGCTTTAAGCGAAGCTTCAAGCGCGAAGCGAGAGCTTCACGTATACGAAGCGGCGGAAGCGCTCAAAATAAAAAAAAAAAAATATTGTACACATCAATATGACCTATTCTACTTGTTAATCAATAATAAACACAAAAACATGATTAAAAAACACACTTAACACATAAAAAGCATAGTTAAAACATAAATTAAAGTCGAAACACACTTAAAACATAAACATAAAAATAGTCTTTAATCAATAATCATCATAATCAAGTACGTATTCATCTCGGGTCACCAGATGAGAAGGACTTTTCCGAGGCAGCAGTAGTGCTGTTTGATCCTGAGGCCATTATGATTTCTAAACAGAAATCAAGTTGCAGAGAGAATAGAAGGAGAAAGAGGAAGACAGCGGCTGATATGTTAAAAGACAGCGGCTGATTATTAGGGTAAAGAAGTAGGGTCTCATTTAAACCCTATTTAAAGACTATTGGGCCTAAAAAATGGCCCAAATGTGACCTGATTGGGCTGAAGCGTCGCTTCAAACCATCATCGCTTCGCGCTTAAAGCTCGCTTCAAAACGCTTCACGTTTTGTAACACTTCAGACCAAAAAAGCGCTTTTCCAAACGCTTCAGCGCTTCACGCTTAAAGTGCGCTTTTTTAAACACAGGCCGTCGGTTAATTCGGTTTTCGGGTATGGTTCAGTCTGTGCTCACCCCTAGTTATATGTTATTTATGTAAAGTAATTTAAAACAGAAATACAAATAGTTTTGTTTTTGAAATTGTGTATGTATATGTAGAGGGATACATGCATTCTAGTTTATATGAATTGGCTGGCCTTGTACTAATAGTGAAATCTTGAACGTATCCACAAAGATGTTTTCTAGCTGAATTTGGTAAAGGAATGTACTTCTGTAGCTGGAAAGGTTCATAGGATATTTGAGAAAAAAAGGTGCATTCATAACACTTGGATGTTTTGTATCGTCAAAGGATTTGATTATGATTGCTTGCAGTACACCAGTAGAGTTACTTCAGGGGTGTTTGGGTTTGCTTATTTAAGCAACTTATGCTTATAAGCAGAATCAAATAATTAACATACTGAAAACAATCCATTTCACTTTAAGAGTAAACTTTTAAATTTGAATCCAACAAGAATGAGCAGATTGAAATAAGCAAACTCACACTGCTTATTTAAAAACAACTTATTTCACCCTAAAATATAAACGGATAAGCATAATCACTTTTCTTCATTCAAAAACTCGAAAGTGCTTATTTGCTATTAAGAAACACAATTATCAGATCAGCTGTAGTAATTCCATACACCCTTAAAGGTTATATTAAAGGAATAGACCCTTAGAGAAGCTAGTTTTTTTTTTACCCTCTAAAGTTCTCTAGATCCTCATTTTGATTACCTATTGAGACTTTTTCTGCGTCATGTTAGAGGTGAAGAAAATCCAGTAGTCAACATCTTTTAAACTCAGCCCATAAAAGGATACCCTAATATATTTATCATCTTTTTATGATCTTAATGTGAATCATATTTGTTTTTATTTTTATTTTGTTTTCATTCATAATATATTATCATCTTTTTTTATGATCTTCTTTGTCGGGATTGTTCTCTGAGATTCCTGAAATCTAAGCTACCTATACTGTCCTATACTCCTATTGAGCAGTTTTTTTTGTTTAAACTATATATACAACTAATATTATTTTGAAATACTTTCCTCGAAGACGTATTAGTAGTAATTAAGATGAACAGATTTGATAATGTTTTTTTTCTGTGTAGCAGCTGGGAGGGAGGTTCAAACTGCAAGGAGATATTGAGATGCAGGTATCTACATATAAGAAATTAACAACTATACGTGGTTACATGTATAACTGGACTGCACACTTGTTAGATTTCAGTGTTTCAATGAATATTAGATTTCATAGATTTCCATGTGTACTGAAACAGGAATTTCTTCTTAATTTTACAGGTTGATGTGAAAATATCTTCTGTTGCCCTATTAGAGATCCAGATTACTAATAGCAGTGACCATCTATATTTACATTGGGGTGGTACGCGCAATAGAAACGAGTAGGTTGTTTTACGTAAATGTAGTTCTTAATTTTCTTTTGTGTAGGATTTGTTTTAATATTTCCGTAATATTTCCCAAATTTATTATTTTGTCATTTTCCAGGAAGTGGGTACTTCCGAGTCGCTGCCCTGAAGGGACGAAAGTATTCAACGACCAAGCTCTTAGAACCCCCTTTTTGAAAGTAGGTTACAACTAAATTATAGACGTACTCAATTTTTCATTAAGGCTACCCACCCTTATATTGAAACTGCTTTTTATGCCACGTAAGTGTGTATATGGTTTCATTATATCAAGTCTGACAAAAAGCATACTGGAAATTTGTGAAATGATGAATACATCTTAGTTTGTTTACATCAAATCGTTACTTTTGATAGATTGTTATAGGGAGTTTTGTCTTTTTGATATCTATAAAGGCATTTTCATAATTAGGCATGTTTTTGGTGTAAAGAAAACCTGATACATCCTTGAATGGCCTGTAAAGTAGTTTCAATATACAAGTGGCCTTAATAAAAAAAGTTGGATACATGAGTGGACTCCATATACATTTTCCCATTGTTTTGTATACATAGGGTTAGGATCATGTGAGAACTGAGAAGCACTAAGGTGATTGAGAAACGCGAGAAGCATTCTGGATCACACATTTTTCCTAAGCAAAAATGCAAATTTTTTTTTTTTTTGGATATATACACCTGTGTATATTGCCAATCTTTAACTATACATATATTTATATGCGTGTTTAAAATTGAATCCGGCAGGTGGGACCAATGATAGGATCCGATTCTGATTAATAACAATGGAAACCAAAATTGATACGAAGAAGATGATGATGCAATCGGATCTTACAGACTCGATAGACTAACACCGAAGTGTTCCCAGGCTACGCCCTCTCTCTAAACCAAGCTAGAGCCTAATAAACTGAATAATACTCTCCTAGCCTCCCTAAGGATTATTGATACCTATTTATAGAAATATAAGTTGCACTTGACCCCCTCCCAAAATAGACAAATGACATTTAGACTAGAAACTAGAACATGATTCCTATAAGTATTGTACATCTATGTTTGATAATGTACATATATGTACAAATGTGTATAAATGATTGTACATAAATGAAAATTATGGTTCTGGACATGTTTTTTTTTCTAAGTGTACATATGTGTAAAATACGTGTTTAAAGTTGAAAAAAGTATCCTACATATATGTTTCATAATATATACATATGTATAATTTAAAAATTGACAATATACACAAGTGTATAATAAAAACTCTTAAAAAACGTGCGATTAAAAGTATACAATAGTAATTAATTAATAAATAAATAAATAAATTTTTTTGGCTTAGAGAAAATGTGTGGTCAAGAATCGTTCTCACGGTTCTCAATTATCATGTGTTTCTCTTAGGATCCCTACCGTATACACACACACACAAACAATACTATATGTTCGGTGATATTTGGTTCTGATTGGATATGATCATTGACATCTATCTGTTATTTTCTTATAGTCTGGTTCCGTTTCCCTCCTGAAAGTAGAGATTGATGATCCTGCAATTGAAGCTATAGAGTTCCTAATAGTAGATGAAAGACAGGATAGATGGTAAGTCGTTATCTGTCTGAGGTTTGTTGGGTTTGGAGTTCAATTAAACTTTTACATCATTATTTTCATGGGACCCACCCAATGTAGGTACAAAGATAATGGTCAAAACTTCTATGTCAAGTTTCCTAAAAGAGAGAAGTCAGTTTCAAATGTTGGAGTTCCGGAAGACCTAGTACAAATTCAAGCATATTTGAGATGGGAGAGAAATGGGAAACAAACGTATACCCCTGAACAAGAGAAGGTTGGTTGTTTATTACAACTTACGTATTTCTATATGTATGATCTATTATCTATGTGGAGCAGCTTAAACATATTGTCGTTAAAAGGTTTGCTTTTGAACAAGTTCAAAAGTAATGCTAGTTTGGAATTAGGATAAAATGCAATTTACAACGCACACATAAACTTACATTTTTCAGGTTAGTATTGTTGTGTAAGATTAAACAGTGCTGTTTTGACAGATACTTTGGTAATTAGCATTTTGAGTAAAATGCCATTTTCGTCCCTAAGGTTTGTCGACTTTCGTCCAAAGGTTTGTTTTTCCGCATCTGGATCTAACAGGTTTGAAATCTTGCCATTTGCATCCGGCTCGTTAACTCCATCCATTTTTCTCCGTTAAGTCAGGGGTATTTTCGTCTTTTTTGTTAACTCAAAGGGCAATTCGGTCTTTTTCACTTTATGTACAAGCATTTAGCATAATGTGCAAGTATTCAAAACAAAGTAGGTGAAAAGACGGAAATACCCCCGAATTAACGGAGAAAAATGGATGGAGTTAACAAGCCGAATGAAAATGGCAAGATTTCAAACCTTTTGGATCCAGATGCGGAAAAACAAACCTTTGGACAAAAGTCGCAAAACTGGCCAAACCTCAGGGACGAAAATGTCAATTTACTCCAGCATTTTTCTTTGAAGTTCCATCTTAAATTTCTGCTATTGTCCTTGTACCTTTTTCAAATATAGTACGAGTTATATTAAAATCTTAAGTGTCATTAGTGCTGGCTCAAATACCCCAAATATCTGTTTAGACACATACTAGAAATTATCATTCCCGAACATGTTTTAATCTGTTACCTTTTGTTTTCTTTGTTTTGTGCTTTTAAGTGACTTGTTGCATTGTAACAGAAAGAATTTGAAGAAGCAAGAAAAGAGTTGCAAAGGGAACTTGAAAAGGGTAATTCTCTTGATGACGTACGAAAGAAAATTAGCAAAGGAGAGATTAAAACAGAGGTTCTAAAGAAGTTGGAGAAAAAAATTTACCGCACTCCTGAAAGAATTACCCGGAAAAAGAGGGATGTAATGCAACTTCTCAGGAAATCTATTCCAGTCTCGGAGGAGGAAAAAATCTCCGTAAAACCAAAAGATTTGTCTGCGCTACAGATTTTCTCTAAAACCGTAGCAGAACAAAGTGACACTAATATTCTGAACAAAAAGACGTATAGACTTGCTGATAAAGAGCTTTTGGTAAGATCACTTATTCACTTTGTTTCTTTGGTGTTACTGTTAAGGAATACAATTTAATTTTAATATTTTATCTTATAAAGACTTGCTATCTTATTAGGTGCTTGTGACAAATGCTTCAAGTAAAACCGGAGTTCATGTGGCAACAGACATGGAGGGTCCGCTCACTCTTCACTGGGCATTGTCAGAAAAAGCTCGGGAGTGGCTGGCAAGTTCCATATTTATCTAATTAATAAAACGAGGCTTTAAAAATAAAGATGAAATAATGATGTCATCCTTCTCGACGAATCAATCGGAATTTGTTCCTTAATAAGTGGTCATCCTTCTAGCTGTGATGCGAATTATTGAATCAAATATTTGTAGCCAATCTTCTCCATAATTTCATTTTTGATGGATATTGTTGCTAATTAATTATGTCTTTCCTGCAAATTTGTAGATCGTAAATAATTTATTTTTAACTTGATTTTAGAAAAAGCTTATCTCTGCTAAAGGCAACAATCACAGAAATAGTCAATCAAATGTTATATGCGATAGCTGCTTTAGGAACACAATCTAAATGTTTGATAAGCTATAGAATATTAACAGTTCCCATCTTTTCAATAGGCCTATACTTATTACGTACATATTGCAGGTACCACCTGCAGATATGTTACCTGTAGGTTCCATTTCCTTGGATAAGGCTGCCGAAACACAGTTTTCTACAATCTCTGTTGATGGTGCTAGTAACAAGGTTTGCCAATAGAAAGTTGGTCTGATTCCCTTTTAAAAACTTTTAACTAAAATGAATTGTCTACTTACTATTATTATTTTAATAACCATTTGCAATGTTACATATTGTGATACTGCAGATACAAGTGTTCGAATTATACATGGAGGACAGTATTTTTGTTGGCATGCCATTTGTTCTTCGTCACGGTGATAATTGGGTTAAGGATAATGATTCAGATTTTTATGTTGAGTTCACTGAACCCAACAAGCCGATAAAGGTTTCTCTCTTGCCTATATCAAATCAGAAATTTCTTTACTTTATTGGTTTTATTAGTGTCATTCATATTTTACCTCGTGAAGGATGCTGGTGACGGGAAGGGTACTGCTAAGGACTTGTTAGACAAAATATCATCACTGGAAGGTGTGGCAGAACAGTCTTTTATGCACAGGTTCACCTGAAATTTCTTATATTTTATGAACAAGAGGCTGTATTTAACTAAAATAATTATCTTTTTACCTGGGTTATCTTAGATTCTTATTCACTAACAATAATCATGTGTTCTTCCTGTTCATTTCAGATTTAATATTGCAGCAGATTTGATTGAAGAAGCCAAAGATGCTGATGAGTTAGGTCTTGCAGGAATTCTTGTGTGGATGAGGTTTATGGCCACAAGACAACTAATTTGGAATAAAAACTACTGTGTAAAGCCACGGTAAATCTTGTAGGCTCGTACATGAGCTTCTTTATCTTGCTGATTGGCTAATGATCTTATCTTAACATGGTCCAACAAAATGGATCTTGACGGATCATGATCTGTCCCACGACCCATTAGCTGACATGTTACGATCTGACCCATGACCCAACTAACTAATGGATACAAAAACAAAGGGCAACTTCGATAGAATCACAAGTCATAACGTACTTTTCAAAATGATCTAATTTGTTAATTATATTATTTTTATTACGTCCCAACCTGGTATGTAAAGTTATGACAATGGTCTAATTGATAATTGAAGTTTTCTGTCGCCCCTGTTTGGTAATTACCTTTCTACACTATGACCTTACTAGCCAATTTCAAAAACTGCAAATAACAAGTTAGTACATAAAAGATATATAATTACCCAAACAGATTAGCTTGAAAAGTATGTAGTCAGCCTACAGAATTTGCTAAAAATGAAAGTTTAATTTATAGATTTAAATTAGATCAACCTATATGAATCATGGATCGGTCCACGTATTGATATGCGGAATGCCTAAATGGGTCCATCAATTGGATCACTTACTGGATCAATTTTTTATCCGTTCGATCATGTGAATGGATTGGTGGGATCAGAACTAGATCAAGACCCAACCCTAACTTTTCGCATGATTTTCATTCTTGTATTTGGTGCAGTGAGATTAGCCAAGCTCAGGACCGGCTCATAGACAAGCTTCAAAATGTTTATAGTAGTTATCCACAATATAGTGAACTTTTACGCATGATCATGTCAAGTGTTGGGCGTGGAGGTCAAGGGGATGTTGGACAGCGAATCCGTGATGAAATTCTCGTTATTCAAGTATGCATAAGTTCTTTAGGTTGTTTGGTTTATGGGTTTTTGATGGAATGAGGTGGATACCAATATACCATATACCCATAAGATTGGGAATTCTTCATACACAGCTAACATGTTGGGTTTAGAAATCCATACCCATTCCCATTTCCATTCCATCCTGTTATCAAACCCATACTGATAGTAATTGCTGATGTCAAACCAAACGCCACCTTAATCTTTTACCTCACTAAATTTGCATAAACCTAAAGTTCGACAATTTTGGCCAAGTGTAGAAAAACAATAAGTGCAAGGGGGGAATGATGGAGGAATGGCATCAGAAGTTACATAATAACACAAGCCCGGATGATGTAGTGATCTGTCAGGTATAGAACATTTCAAGTTGATTTTTTGTTGTTTATTTGGGCATATTGGACCTGTTATAGTCATTATACCTCTTATTGTACATTTACGTCTTATAAATATGACTTTCCCCGAACTGGTTCAAAAACAACGTATATTGACCCAAACTGGGCAAATACCATCTTTTCATGACTTACAAAACACAAAGAAAGTACATTGTTAATTTGTCTAAAAGACTATCTTGGAACACATTATTGTTTTCAGGAACAATCACGTATTTCTTGCTCCTTTGCAGGCACTAATGAATTATATCAAAAGCGACTTGGATATAAGTGTATACTGGGAGACACTAAATTCAAATGGTATAACAAAAGAACGACTTCTAAGTTATGATCGGGCCATTCACAATGAACCAAACTTCTCAAAAGACCAAAAAGAGGGCCTTTTGCGTGATCTTGGAAACTACTTGAGAACATTAAAGGTGGAAGTTATTTTTTGATGGGTAAACCTCATGAAATAGAAGTGAACTTTACAGTCTTTTCTGTTTTTACAGCCAACATTCAGTTAGGCAAAAAATAGAAATCAACATATATTTTCTACCATATTTTAGCAACCACGTTACGTTTTATTGCCTATTGTATCAACTAATGACCTCTTCAACTGGTAGTATGTCAAAGTTTGTTGTCTTATTTTATTCAGCATAACATCATTTTTTGCATGTGTCATCTAATGTGACGATTGGCATGACGCCAACCTATGCCACACAGCACGTAAGAAACTATAATTTGGTTTGTATTTTTTGCTTCATTTAAAGTTGGTTATTAAAATTGGGAAACAAATGTAGATTTTAATTCTATTTTGTGTAGTTTGCCATTTTTCTTTTATCTATATTATTTCAGTACCATCCTCTGCGGACTCTAAGAAACGTCTAATGTAATGTCATCTCTGTGCAGGCAGTTCATTCAGGTGCAGATCTTGAGTCTGCAATTTCGAACTGCATAGGCTATATATCCGAGGTAGGTTTCTGTATCTAGCTCTTATTTTCAATTAAAAGAACTCATCTTTTATTTATTATTGTTAGGGAAGAGGCATGGTTGGTGTGAAAATAAATTCTATATCTGGCTTGCCATCTGGTTTTCCAGTAAGTTTTCTTTCCTATGATGCATCCTCTCTCATCTTTGGGGTCTGTTTGGTTGGCTGGAATGAGATGACAAAGGAATGGAATGGATGATGTAAAGGAATCAGCTAGGTAATGGAGTGGATCAGTTCATTCCATCATCATGTTTGGTTGTCCTGTAGGAATATGATGAGAGCTTTGATATGTATATTTATAATACCTTAAAACAAAAGGTCGGTGGCAAAAACCACACAACCCATTTCTACACTTAAAGTTTGATACAAAAAGCCACCGATCCATTTCTACCCTTAAAATTTGATACAATGTCCCGATTCTACCCTCAAAGTTTGATAAAACGTCAAAAGTACTATTTAACTTTATAAATGTCACTTTGACCCCTCTAAAGTTCCGAATTTACCCTAGAAGTAGTTTCTTACGTTTTTATTTTAATGTACATGTTGGCATAAATTCGAATTCGTCTACGCTTTAAAGTAATTTTTGTTAAGAAACTAGTCGGGTGAATTATATAATGTTTTATTTTTATGTACATTTTGAGTTGGACTACGTTTTGACAAAAATTGTCTAGAAACAAAACGGGTCAAATATAATATGTTTTCATTCAACGGTATAAATTGTTACTATACGTTCCGACGTATATTTAGTTCGGAAACGGGTCGAGTCGATTGTAGTCTATACTTTATGATGCCGCGTATGGCGCCAACACACGTGTTTATTTTATGTATGTTTTGAGTTGGTCTACGTTTCGACGTAAATATTGTATGGAACAAATCGGGTCAAATATAATACATTTTCATTCAACGGTATAAGTTCGGATTACCATATGTTTCAACGTAAACTTGGTTCGGAAACCAGTCGGGTTGATTGTAGTCTACAATTTATCACGTCGCGTACGACACCGCCACAACACGCGGTGGGTAAAATAACTAGTTATTACTATATATGAAGGCAAGCTATACTATTATCTCTAATTTATAAATAATCACTCAATACAGTCTAGTAGTACAAAGTACACATAATAAAAGCTCACTAAAACTCAATTCAGAGTAAAATAAAAAAAGTAGATTTCTAGTTATTTTATTCATTCCTTATTAATTTCCAGCATTCTAGTGATATTATCTTGAATCCCGAAACTCTTTAACTCACAAAGGGTCATTCAGGAATTGCTTACTAAAAGTCTAAAACTAAATTCAGAGTAAAATAAAAAAAAGTAGATTTCTAGTTATTTTATCCATTCCTTATTAATTCCAGCATTCTAGTGATATTATCTTGAATCCCGAAACTCTTTAACTCACAAAGTGTCATTCAGGAATTGCTTCAATTTGTTCTAGAGCATGTTGAAGATAAGAATGTGGAACCCCTTCTCGAGGTATATCATATATGAATATTTCTTGCCAGTACTTAAGTATTTGCAGATCAAAATCACCATAATACAGTTTTCTCTTTTTAAAATGTTGAATATATCATTTTGTTTAGGGACTGTTAGAGACACGTCAGGAACTGAAGCCGTTACTTTCTAAATCAAATGGCCGTCTCAAGGATCTTCTCTTTTTGGACATTGCTCTTGATTCTACTGTACGGACAGCCATTGAAAGGAGCTACGAGGTGTTAAAGAATGCCAAGCCAGAGGTAACTTTAGCGAGAAGTTTAGTATTATTTGTTACTTTTGGTTTTAAGTATATCAAGCTTGACAATTGTCATTACTCCACAGAAAATTATGTATCTCATCACTCTTCTTCTTGAGAACCTCATACTTTCATCAGACAACAACGAAGATCTGATCTATTGCTGGAAGGTAATATCATTAACTTGTCTAGTCTGCCTTTATATCAATTTTCAAAGTTATATTGAAATGAATAGTAGATTCATACTGTGTATTAATATTTATTTAGAGTGTTAATTATAGTATTGTTAACTTTAGTTGTTTATATTAGGGTTTAGTTGTATATAGCCCATGTTACTACTCCCGGAACTTTAAGTATCTGCTGTTAATTCTCCCTTTCATTTTCAAGTTTCTTAAAATGACCATATTACCACTGGACTTTAAGTATCACAAAATGACTAAAAAGAACCCTGAATTAAGATAAAATCTGTATTTTTACCCTTTCCAGTTGTATGTTACTTATATTAAAATGAGCAACTTTCTTCTTTATGTTACAATTGCTAGTATTGTTATGACTAATGGTATTATAATTGTTGCTTTATTATTGATAAAAATTAAATAACTTTAATAAAATATGTTTTTCAAAAAAATTAGAATAACACGTATTGAAAAATCAAACCCAGCTACATATATTTCAATTTGCAAACAAATAAAGAATACCCATATATATAGATATAGCTAAAAAGGTGGACCCGCATGATAGTTTTTCTTAATATCTAAAAATGCTAGGCGTCATTCTGTTATCTTATTAAATCAGTATACTTAAAAGTGTCTACACTCACGTTAACCTTTTCTTAGTTATTTACTAATATAATGTGTTACGGCCATGATAATATTTATGTACATAGAATCGTTGATGCATATCGATACAAATATGTATATAAGCACGCACAAGTACACATACATAGGTGATATCAATAATTTGTGTGTTCTATGAAGGGATGGAACCGAGCACTAACCATGGTGAAAAATGGAGAAAATGATTGGGCATTATTTGCAAAATCGGTTCTTGATAGAACTCGACTTGCACTTGCTAGCAAAGGGGAGTTGTACCATCAACTGTTGCAACCTTCTGCTGAGTACCTTGGAGCGCTGCTTGGAATAGATCAGTGGGCGGTATGATGATCACATTATGATTGTTTTTTCCATCATTTGGGATGTCAATTGCTTTTATTTATTACATATCAAAATCTTGCAGGTAAGCATTTTCACAGAGGAAATGATTCGTTCTGGATCCGCTGCTTCTTTATCCTCGCTTGTTAATCGAATTGATCCGGTTCTCCGTAATGTGGCTAATTTGGGAAGGTTGGTCTCCTTGCCATTTGTTTAGGTTTGATTTAGGTCCGTTATGGTGTTTGTATGTGTATTTAGTGTATGTTCTTGGTTTTTTTTGTGTGTTCCAGTGTGTGTGGTTGGTGTTTCTGTGTGTTTTCAAAAAATGTTAATAACAAATAACATTTTATAAGAGAACCAAAAAAATGATTTCAGAAACCTAATTAATTAAGGCAAATTGGATTTTAATAGTTGGGATTATTATTGACCAACTGAGGAAGGGTGGTATTTACAGTAGGTCAATAATAATCCCAACTGATGGTCCCAACTTTCTAACTATTTTTTTTCAATGGACCCCTGTTAAAAAAACTTAGCCCAGTTAGTTTTTTTGCTGATGTGGTCATAAACACATATTTTTTTTTGTTTTTTTGCTGACGTGGACATAAACACATTTTTTGCTGACGTGGATGATGACGTCAGCAAAACTAACTGGGTTAAGTTTTTTTTCTTTAACGGAGGACCATTAAAAAAACTAGTTAGAAAGTTGGGACCGTTGGCAAGGATATTTTCAGTGGTGTAAATATCCTATGCATATGTTGCAACTGTTTTGCCCTTTGCCTGTTTGGGTCGGGGGTCTTGTTTGTGTTTGGGTTGGAGGTGTGTTTTAATGAAGTTTAATTTTCAAAAAAAAAAAAAAACTAGTAAAAGGTGGGATTATTAAAATCCAATTTCCCAATAATTAATGCCATCAATTTCAAATCCAATATAAAACGTGCCACGTCATCATGTTTTTGCCAAATCAGTTTGTCTAAATTCTGAAAACTCAACATCATGCCATGTGTAATTATATCATTTAACCAATCAACCATGAACAAGATTCTCTAATGCAACATCACTTCCTGTGGACAGCTGGCAGGTTATCAGCCCAGTTGAAGCTGTTGGATATATAGTGGTAGTTGATGAGTTACTTTCTGTTCAAAACAAATCTTATGAAAAACCAACTATTTTGGTGG